>CP092875.1:52549940-52621883 GCA_030710605.1 Cordylochernes scorpioides
GCCAACCAGGTCTCCGTAGTCTTATAGAATTGTACATACGTATTTCTCTCTATCGTAAAAATGGAGGCTGTCTGGCCGGCATTCATAGTTCTTGAATTTAAACATACTTCGGCCAGTAATTTTTTTAATTATCTCGACTTTTTCTCGATAAAAAATCTTTAGTCCTCGTCAGGAGCGAGCAAAAATGAAAAAAAATTGGCAAAGCGTTAAAAATTATTCTGAGAATGTTTTAATTTTTGTTCGCTCCTGACGAGGACAAAATATTTTTATCGAAACGTCGAGATAATAAAAACGATTTACTGGCCGAAGTATCTTAAATTTTAATAACTAGTTCTCTTCTAGTTTACATAAATGGGTAAAATAAATGGCAATGTTAATAGGGTCTGAAGAGGGAAAAATATTTGATACAAAATATGTATTTTGGATAATAAGGGGCCAACTAGAGCGATGTTATATATTGAACTATTTGGATGCTAAAGATGTAACTATAGAAATATTATATTACTAGTTTTATACAACCTTTTAGAGGCTTGTATAAACATTCCCAATAAACAAAATGACGAATATTCCTCATTTTACATTTTGTTAATGTTTTATATAGTACTAGCCGAATGACCTGGGCAACACCCGTGTTTTACCCGATTGAATGTTTTGATTCAAATACTATTTGTTACAATTATAAATTGTGGTCATGTGGCCTAGTGGTCATGGCATCTGCCCGGTAAGCGGAAGGTCGTGGGTTCGATTCCCATCCCTTGACACTTTTTTTATTTATCCATTCTGACCAAAATCTATCCGTGAACTTCACACAGACAGAATGAGGCAATTATATATGTAGATATCCTTAAATAATATTATATACAAGAAATGGACACATTGTTTTATACAAGGCAACAACGCCCCATCTATATATAATGAATAAAGACATTAAGACACGAATGTTTCTTTTCACAAATAAATCAAATTTCTACTGTCCTTACTGCGATGAAAAAATATTGGGAGGGCTTGTCTAATCAATGGTGAATACTCCCAGCGGTTTCGCCAATTTAATCTACCAGACCGCTTCTATAGAGCTCTAATACTGTATTGGATCGTTCTGCTTATATATGCTGCAGTGAAGGGTGGAGCGTTGTTTTATATTTTAAAAATAATAATAATAAACATTCGTGCTTTATTGTGTCTATTTCATATTTATAGATGGAACCTTTATCGCCTTATAATTAGTATTATATCTCTTTCTTTTTTCTTATACTCAGAGATACCTAGAAATAAAAAAATAGAAATGTGAGTGTGTTTGATTGTTCTTTCGTTGGGTCCACAATATTTGACGACTATATTGCCGTTTGACACTTTGACAGATTAGAGAGTTAATATGCCTGGAAGAAGTCGCTATACTTGTTTCAACCCAGGACTATGATGTATTAGAAACAATATATAGATGAATTTATCACCATCTCATCACTTCTAGCAATAATAAACATTTGTAAACACAAGGTAAATAAGTAAATAGTGTGTGACGTTTCGATAACAGCGTTGTTTCCATCTTCAGACAAAAGTACTGAATGAGAAATTATACCACAGCATGTTTTAAAATAGTTCCTGTTATCAAGTGAATCAAATTAAAAACACGCTGTGGTTAAAATTTCTCATTCAGTACTTTTGTCTGAAGATGGTAACAACGCCGTTACCGAAACATCATACACTATTTATTTATTTGGATTTGGTCTTATTACCTTGTGTTTATAATCTATAATCCAAATTGTGTGCCTTATTAAACATTTGTAAAACTATATTGATTGGGAAAACATTCACCCAGTGCACGAGTCATTCGTCTATTATATAAAAAATTGTTAATATCAACTCTCATACAAATTTTCCAAAAGAGTCGGTGGACGAGTGGATCACACAGTGAGTGAATCCCGCGTTAAAATTTTATATGTGAATAACTCACATATTATTCATTGTTTTAATTGTCATAACTAGGTTACTCTTGTTGAGCGGTACCTAATAAAGTGATTTTGAACCGAACCGAATAGAAAAATGAAACAGAAAAAGAAAAAGAATAAAAAAGAGAGGTGCAAGAAAAATGAAATTCGAATCTGATGAAAAATTACTTTCCCTTATGAATGAAAAAGCTACATCGTAAATTCAAAGATTAAAAATGATAAATTTTGACCATTTACATGCTTAGCTTATCTTAAATGTTCAATTAGCAATTATTTTTCATTAAAATTCCAGGATTATGAGTTAATTCGGTAATCAATTTGTTATTCCAATTTTTTATTCTTCTTGTTGTGAGGATCGTCTGCGATTATTTGAAGGTTTCCAAACATCTTAAGACTCCAGGATTACAGCAGATGATAAAGTAGGAAGGCTTACAAACCTAATTCTCGGATCGCTTTTGAAAACGTGTCTGAAGATTTTTAAAAAATAAATAGAAAATAAAAAAAGATTTTAAATAGCAAAGATTAACTTGTGCTAATATTTCTGATCCCGTTTTTTTTTCACAAAAATTACTTTTATTAGAATTTTCAACGAATTATTTGGGGAAGATAATTTTTACAAATTATTATTTTTTGGATATCTCAAAGTATTAATTATTAATTGATAGGAAAAATATAAATATTTTCGTGTTTTTGATATTAGAATTAATATTGTAGTAAAATATATATAAATAAATTTCATTGAAGAATAATAAAAACAGAGTTGTTTTATCATTTCACTACAATAGATTATTTTTTAACTTTAATTTTCTATTTTCCACAATAATTCTAATTTATAAAAAAATAATAATATTTAAAAATTCGATTATTTTCAAATGGATATGGTGGCTTAAAAGTAATGCATTAATACATTAGATTTTTATGGCATTAAGATGATATCATAATTAACGGTTTTGCCAGTCTAATTTACCAGAATACTTCCACTATTACAGAGCTCATTCTACTAATATCGTTTGATATTGGAAGCCTGATCTTTAATTATTGTCTGAGGTAACTATAAAAGCAATTATTGTTGTCTTATGCCAATAAAATTTAGTATGCACTATTTTTCTTTAAATAAAAGACACTTCGGCCAGTAAATCTTTTTATTGTCTCAACGTTTCGACAAATAATTTCTAACGCTTTGCCAAATGTTTTAATTTTTGTTCGACATAGATTTTTGTCAAAACGTCGAGACAATAAAAAATATTTACTGGCCGAAGTATCTTTAATTTGAAGAACTATGAATGCCGGCCAGGCAGCCTCTTTCTTTATGATGCATTATTTTATAACAATTATATTATATATGTATATAGGTGGAAAATTATAATTAAAAATATACTACTAAGGTTGGATTCTTTGATGTTTATTTTAGAACTTGATTTTTAACACTTGAATAACCTCTACACATCCTCTACCCCAAATATTTGACCACGATTTCATACATTTCAGGAATGTGAGAGCAAGTTGTGTAGATTAATCACGTCTGTAAAAACTGATGATGTTACATGTAGCAACGACCTAAGAACGTTGAAAGGAAGAATGTGGCATGTTGATAAAGTACAAATGTATAGCAACAAGGATATACCCAAGTCAAAAACCAGCAATATATTTGCGAGAAAAATAATCCATGTGCTATGTTCGGATCTACACGTGTAAAAAAGTTTATAAAACATTAAAGTCAAACAGTAATCAAAAGGAGTTAAGAAAAGCCAAATTCATGTGCCATGTGCGAATGTAAACACGTGAAGGAACAGAAGATGTTTAAAATTCAGAAAAGGAAAGGGCATTGAGAGGTAGCCTGGTCTATGTGTAAAATATTTACACATGTGAAGAACTGATAAACTTTCTAAAGCCAAAGGCAGCAGCAATCAAAAGGAGTTGAGAGGAAGCCTGATCTATGTGTGAAGAATGCACACATGTAAGGAACTGAGGATATTGTAAAGTCAGGCAGCAGCAATAGAAGGGCGTTGAGAAGAAGCCTGGTCTATGTGTGAAGAATGCACACATGTAAGGAACTGAGGATATTGTAAAGTCAGGCAGCAGCAATAGAAGGGCGTTGAGAAGAAGCCTGGTCTATGTGTGAAGAATGCACACATGTAAGGAACTGAGGATATTGTAAAGTCAGGCAGCAGCAATAGAAGGGCGTTGAGAAGAAGCCTGGTCTATGTGTGAAGAATGCACACATGTAAGGAACTGAGGATATTGTAAAGTCAGGCAGCAGCAATAGAAGGGCGTTGAGAAGAAGCCTGGTCTATGTGTGAAGAATGCACACATGTAAGGAACTGAGGATATTGTAAAGTCAGGCAGCAGCAATAGAAGGGCGTTGAGAAGAAGCCTGGTCTATGTGTGAAGAATGCACACATGTAAAGAACTGAGGATATTGTAAAGTCAGGCAGCAGCAATAGAAGGGCGTTGAGAAGAAGCCTGGTCTATGTGTGAAGAATGCACACATGTAAGGAACTGAGGATATTGTAAAGTCAGGCAGCAGCAATAGAAGGGCGTTGAGAAGAAGCCTGGTCTATGTGTGAAGAATGCACACATGTAAGGAACTGAGGATATTGTAAAGTCAGGCAGCAGCAATAGAAGGGCGTTGAGAAGATGCCTGGTCTATGTGTGAAGAATGCACACATGTAAAGAACTGAGGATATTGTAAAGTCAGGCAGCAGCAATAGAAGGGCGCTGAGAGGAAGCCTGGTCTATGTGTGAAGAATGCACACATGTAAAGAACTGAGGATATTGTAAAGTCAGGCAGCAGCAATAGAAGGGCGCTGAGAGGAAGCCTGGTCTATGTGTGAAGAATGCACACATGTAAAGAACTGAGGATATTGTAAAGTCAGGCAGCAGCAATAGAAGGGCGTTTAGAGGTAGCCTGGTCTATGTGTGAAGAATGCACACATGTAAAGAACTGAGGATATTGTAAAGTCAGGCAGCAGCAATAGAAGGGCGTTTGAGAAAGCCTGGTCTATGTGTGAAGAATGCACACATGTAAAGAACTGAGGATATTGTAAAGTCAGGCAGCAGCAATAGAAGGGCGTTGAGAAGAAGCCTGGTCTATGTGTGAAGAATGCACACATGTAAAGAACTGAGGATATTCCAAAGTCATGCAGCAGCAATAGAAGGGCGTTGATAGGAAGCCTGGTCTATGTGTGAAGAATGCACACATGTAAAGAACTGAGGATATTTTGAAGTCATGCAATAGAAGGGCGTTGAGAGGTAGCAGCCCAAGGTTGGTAATGACCTCTCTACCCCACTCGGAGATAACAATAGTTCCCCTCAGAGAATCACTAATTAAATGCCTTAATTAAACTTTAATTTTGTCCATTCTTAATCACTTCTGGCCCACTTCATCATGATTGGGGAGATAGAGGTGGACTCTCTTGAAGGAGGAGGCAGCTTCCAGCAATTTCTCTCTGGGCCGTTGTTCATTTAGACCTATCTCCTTTTTATTCTTTGCTTCGTAGGCGTCACTTCTAGGTTTCATATTTGACATTTGTCAATATTAAAACAAAAAGGGACATATCAATATAATATATTGATTAATTGAATATATAAAACTCGGCCTCCTTTTAAGTTCATAAATTAAGATTTTTCTTGAAGCATTCAAATGTGATCAACCACTCGGGAATTAAAGTTCACTATTTTTTTAACAATCCTATTGTCCGATCAGATTAAAAAATGATCCAAAAAGAGATAAAGCGACTAAAATGGGTATTTATTATTTTAATTAATCTATTGGTACATATGAAAATTTCTCTCGTTTGAAACAGCGCATTTTCGAATCTAAATAAAATTAAAATACTAAATTCAAACATGACGTTTGAAAGAAGCGTAGGACAATAAGCTCTACCGTCTCAACCTAGAAGGATAGACTTACTTAAACGTCGTCATATTTGTGGCAGTTTCAAGTTGATCTTTCCACGGCCGTATTATTGAAAAGAATTATGAAAAATTAAAGACTTAATATCACAGTTAAATTCTCTTCTTTCTCTCACTCTCTTAGGGGTAATGCTTTTTCCTTCCTTGAGATAAAAGATATTAACTATCATTTTTTTAATTTTTACATTGTTATTCTACAGCGTCCAATATTTATCGTGTCATCTTTCTAAACAATCCGCTGCATGATCCATTGTCCTTATCGCTTACAGCCATTAGTGACATAGGATGTTAAACCACTCGTAGGAGTGTCATAGGCAGGACTGCTGAAATATCGCAGGCTGAGGTACAATTTGGCAATATGTTTTAGTAACGTCTAACAAAACAATTATAACAGCAGTATCCCAGTTCGAGAAATATGAAGACAATTTGTAATTTAAAAAATGCTGACTCCTAATTCGCGTAAGTCTCTCTATTGTTGTAGATTTTTATTTGTGAGATAAATCTGTTGAGAAGATTTGTGAGATAAATCTGTTGATCTGTTGAATTTGTTGAGAAGATTCTCCCTTTTAGCACGTGCAGGGATTCAACAAACTTTGATGTCGTTTAGAGCAAAATTTGATTAAACGTATTCATCAACATTTGCTGCACATGCTGCTTTTTTTTTCTCATCTCAGGTTTATACACGAGATAAGGTCGTTTCAATTTCAAGTTTGGATGGAATATTCTTGAATATTTCTAGAGGCGCGTACTGCGCTCAAAGTTGTTTCAAACCAGTGGAGTTTTATCCATCTCAAGACAGAACGTACTAGCTATACGATAAATGGTAATCACGACAGGCCTCTTGTACTCTGAGCATAAAGCCTATCTAAAAATGGTTTTTCTTACAGGGATCATTTGGTTATTTACACTTAAATATGATTGAACTTTTAGGAATTTGGTGCTCTATATACAAGTACAAGGTTATATTAAAAGTATACATTTATGTGTAAAATTCCAAACGTGAATTTCGACAGAGAGGCCACATTCTTGTTATATTTCGGGGAAGAAATTGTTTACTGACCACTTCTGTAGGATGATCCTGTGGACTAGTGGTAATCTTCTCTTCTAGAGGCCTCTACGGCCAGCTCTAGCACCACAACCCCCAACTTTTCTCTGATAACCTACCTAGATTTATAATCGATACAAAAATATGTGTATATGTGGGGGAAAAATAGTACAAAAGTGAAATTGTACTGGGATCAGCTATATAAATGAATAAAAAAGCATCTCCTGATCGTGCAACTAATCTGTCAGAATAAATATCAATTAATCGTTGATTTTTAATTATTCCAGAGTTGAACAAATGCCCATTCTTGATTAATCAAGAAAAGCTAGCCTAGAACGCATTTTGGGATGTTGGCCCTCATCAGCGTGGTGAAAGTTGTACTTCAACGAAGAAAAAAAAAAAAAAACTGGCATTCAGACATCCTGAAAAATCATGCCTTTTTCTTGAATATATTTGCTTCCATTTCTCTCTACAACAATGATGAGCATACTCTTTTATATATTTCAAACAACTTGAAAAATAATGAATTTAAAAAAAATGATCATTATTTTCATATTTAAAAATTAATAATAAATACTAAAATAAAATATATAAGGCAATTAAAATGTATAGAGATTGTTATATATATATGGAGAAGAAAATGTATTCAAAGTATATAAAAATGTAAAGCGATTGTGTTATTTTCAAGGCATTCTACCAGAAGTCTGATAAAAAGATCAATAACAAGATCGTCTTCCTAGAATTTCACCCCTATTTAACACCCCGTCACGCCACTATCTATTCTCACCAAAAGATCCTGAAATAGTCTGCTGCATCGGTCCCATTGATCTTGGCGCTCGCGTGATCAGACTGATCACGATAACAGGCGGAGAATCAACAAACACACGAATGTGTCTTTTGGCCGCCGCAAATTTAGTGCCTCGTTGTCGCCTAATTGTCCTTAAATATGGTGTCTGTTTGGACACGACTGCCCATGCGCACATTCTTGTATGTGAACACATCTATGCAACTTTTACATACTTCTTATTTTGTTTTTATACCATGTTTTATTTGGGAGTTTACCTTTGGTGCTGTGTTCGATGTTGATATATGAGATTAGAGGGCCAGAATAACTTCATATGGTGAATGATATACTGACAGGGATTTCTCAAATACATTTACTTCAAGCTGATTTATTTAAGAAGTAAAGGATACATTGATTTCCTATAATTAAGGAAAAATCGTGGGTAGGTTTTATGATTTCATGTACACATTGATCAGTCCATGGCAATCCTGCTTGGCGACGGTTATACTGTGAGTACACCACATGTCTACATCTTGTAGAACTAAAGAGAATATAGTTTAACGGGCTACTAATCAAAGTTTATGGTTTTCTTGTAGAACTAGTTAGACTTTCAAGGACCTCGTTTGGTTATTCGTGCTAATTGATAGGGTCGTTCCATAGAAGACATTTTTATTTATTGAAACTTCTTCGATGCCAGTTCAGAATCCAGTGCCTAGTTGGCAAAAACGACAAATCATAACAACAAACAACCAACTCCACGAATAAAGTGATAACTGGAAAGGTATGACAATAAAAATGGCGTGATTTCCCAAAGGAAGAATGGAAATGATTAATAATCATGATTAGAAAAGGTTAATGATAGGATTCATTTTCTTATTAATTAAAACGCTAGCGTGTCAACGAACGGGTGTTGAAGGTTAGCTAGTCGTAAACGTAATATGGGATGTGCACTGATATCTTTAAAACATGTCTTTCTCGGAATCGAACCTGGAACACGATCCTACTACAAGATCCACAATTTCATAGACTGAACCACTATATCAATACCGTCAGCTACTTAAGAAAATATTACAGCTAATAACAGAGCGTGTAGAAGGCCTGAGAGAGATTTTATAGTTTACAGGTTACATCTCTTGGAGTTCTTTTCTCTCAGGTCCAAAACAAAGGCGCAAAGAATCAAATACCAACGAGCTTCGAGTTAAAACTACGTCGCAAACAGGCCTCTTATCGCTATGGTAGGATAACGGCTGGTTAGTTTCCAAGATCTTTTACAGGTCGGCCTAACTGATGCTAGGCAAAGAAAGTGTCCAACGTGGAGTCCTGGCTGAACATCGTTCCCACAGAGGCTGTTTACTTCAGGGAAGTCTTGTCGAGAGATAAGCCGATAAAACCGGGGAAGTGAAAAAACCCTGGCTCTCTTTATAAAAGAAGTTCGAAGTAAACATCGCGCTGATTGATATATATTTGTTTTGATCCTCACATTTCTAATATCATTTATTAATCCATTGTATCGTTCTCCATCTATTTCTTTCCCCTCATAATCTCTTCAACACAGTAAAATCAATCTCCCACAGGAGACCACAGCACGGATACACCTGGTCTCTTCTGGAAGTGGTGGCCTTACATTGAAAATTCGATCAAATCAGGCAAGTTTTGATTCTATAGAAGTGATCGCTCATCGAGTAGGTCGCACATGGGAGGTTTTACACTATATATATTTCTATTCTTTTCAGTAGCACACGTACTTAACTTTTTTCAGAAAAAATGTTTATTATTTAGTGTCTTATTCTTCAGCGTGCGCCCATAACATCTGACCACATATGTTTTTAAGATAGAAAGCGTATGTGGCGATTTCAGTTACTCGGTCGAATAAGCTTAGATGGGAAGGATTAAATGATCGTGGCAAGTATGAAAATTTATTCTCAAACAATTTTAAATTTCTGGATAATTCACAGAGATGAAAAGTAATGTGGTGAGAACAGATGGGGATCCATTAGAGTGGGCCTATATTTAGACAGAGATCCAGTTCCATGTTTGACTTGACTGGGGTTTCTTCCTTCATTTTAAAGTCTGGTTCCAAGCCAGTTCTGATAGCTCCTGTACTTGGAGATTTCTGTACGCATGTACAGTCAATATTCGATTCAAGACCTATATAGAGTTATAGAACATCTGATTTTTGTCTTAAATACAATATTTAGTATCATTATCGTCAAGTATTAAGTTGATTGGAAAGTCAGTCATCAGCTGTTACCATGCCAGGATCTTGAAATAGTGATGGAGCTAACACACTGCTTGAAAGTGCTACGTGTTGTTTATTTGTGTTTGCAAAGATACACCATTTCAAAATGAACACACATTAGCCTTGAATACACGATAAATCAGAAAGATATATTATAATTTGAAGCTTTAAAATTTTAAATCTTAAATACAATTCGTGTGACCCTTAATGTAATGATCTTTATTTCCGATTAGCCATTGTAGAAAACTAGCACTCGAGACCTGAATATCTGTTTTTTATTGAATCCAGTACATCGAAGATATTTTGAGCGCTCTCTGTTGAAACTGAATCGGACAGCTTCCACTGTTTCACACCTATTCTTATATTACTTTCATTTGATTGCAAACTGGACCCATTTAGAGCGATTGTTTTAATTATCCATTGTTTTTCTCTCAGACAAAACCTAATGAAATCCGTTCTCCTTCTACTAAAAATAATCATGAGGAGTCATAAGCATTAACAGTTGATCATATATCACGAGCATCTTATTGTTGTATTCCGACCTGGCTCTTTGTGATGGCGGTAACATGTGAAAAAGATGCCACTTCCAATCGCTTCTAAGCTGTAGCAATCATTATAAACTTCACTTCAGAGAAATTTTTCCAGATATGTGTGTTAGTAATTCTTAAACGTCGCCTTTGTCTAATTTCTCTTCAGAACGAAGAGCTATTGGTGAACAATTAACAATTCAAAATATTTTATTGATACTTAGTCACAATTGTTAGAAAAACTAATGAGAATTTGAACAAATCCAAATTGTATTATTTAAAACTGGTGATAAAATATATGTCTTTGTCTCAGGGAGAGAGGCTATTGGTGAAAATGTCTTCCTATCACCAACTTTTCCAATTCTTCTCACGCAATGACTCACCAGCGTGTTGATGCAGGTTAAAAGAAGAGGCTGCCCAGGAACATAAAGAACGTCTTTACGGCAACTACGACAGCTCTAAACAAAAGGACACGCCTTATATCAATGGTAAGTTTTTGATTTCTTTCACCTTCCCGATGCATTTCAACTATCTGCCTCCAACGCTATAAACTTGTGGAGATCTGAAAGTTTCCTTTCTTCCTGGTGACGGACGGTGTGTTGAAATGTGTCTCTGCTGTCAACCTGACCTTGCACTGTTGTCTGGACGAAGATAGAAAGTAAAGCATGTTCTCGAGAGCGGTTCTTAGAGGTGGTAATACAATAAAATGATCATTTTTGATGGTTGGAAAGTATTGAAATGTGAGAACGGTGGTAAAAATGGTTTGAGAGGATCCCTTTATGAGGAAAGCTAAGTCAGAGGAAGCTAAACAATGAAGTACTGGAGTGCTGTCCCCGTTGACAACAGAGGATCCCTGGCATCGACAGACTGGTGACAGCAATGACACGAGTCGGCGCTGGAGGATCGGTCTCTAGCGGCGGCCAGTGAATTCAGCCTGTTCGTGGACTGACGTGGGGATGCGACGAGACTCCACTGGTTGGGAAAGTCCGGGGATGGAGCCGTGAGAGACACGTGGAAGGATTCTTCCGAGGTGGGACGACTGAATTTTCCTGCAGTAGCTGGAGCATCGGCGAGGAGGAACCTTCTGGAGGCAAGTCCATTTAGTGTACTTAGCAGCTTATTTTATCACTTGCTATAAAGTGCCAGCTGCATCCTTATACGAACTCACGCGTCGTTCGTTACTTGGATCATCCTCATTTTCAGAACGACACTAATCCTTGATTAGTCAGTAGGGAGAGGGACCGTAAGTTTCATAAGATAAAGAAATCATATTTAGTTGATGTCGAGAAATATTACAAAATAGTAATAATAGATCCCTCTTTTCAATAAAATTGGAGAGAATGGATTATACTGTTATCAAGACTCATGAATCGCCTGCTTCTTTTATTACACATGAAATTCTACAAGATCTCTTCAAGTGACCAAGATTTCTCATTTAGCACCATTTTGTCTCATTGTGTCTTAGCTGCTGGCGGAACAGACAGAGATTTGAGAGAACAACTAAAATAGGTATATGGTTAAGAGGAGTACCAGAACCAAGTACACTATTGATGAATTCCAATTCTGAAGATAAGTATATATCATGTAAAATTACATCAAAGGGTGTTACTATATGGTATTAACTGAGATCAATTTACCTATATATCGTTTAAAACATAAATATTTCTGGAAATTCCAGGCGATTTAGTCTCACATTGGAAGTTGAGTGGTGCTAAGTCTTCCTATAAAGGTAGTCGCTCATCAGATGGGTGGCTTATTGGAGGTCTTCCTGCAGTATACAGTGGTAGTGAGGTGAATTAGTTCTAAGACTGGAGTGCCACCTCAATAAGATTCTTTCAAGGACATATATCTACAGCAATAGTTATAAAATGGCGGTAAGATGTTGTCTCTTCAGTTGGCCAATAAATATAGTACGAGGGCTTTCTCTTGATACGGTGCCCCAATGCCCCGGTCAATCTCTCTTTTGAATAGACCAAGAGTAGTCCAACTCACAATCTTTGTTTTATTAGCATTTTCATGAGGCATCTCCCGCTAGTACCAACACTTCGTCATTGTAGCATGTGACGGCCTCCATCAGCTTACAAATAGGTTGAAGGGAGGTAGAAGATAATCAGGACAGAGAGGTCGCCCAACTCCGAGGTGTTGAAACCCAAGTAGTCCAATTAGGTAGGCGACAAATGTTTGACTCGATTAGCTTGGCGGTAGGTTCGGTTACCTCATTGTCGATGACAAATGTCTTGGGGAGCCGAGATACTCCTTTAACGTCTCTAATTTTGAACGGAGCCTTCTTCTAGGCTGCTTGATTTAGAGTCATTGTCTCGGTTTCCATTTGTCCTAACATTAAGAATTAATAGAATTATAGGCGCCACTACTGTTTCATACAACATTTGTCCCAATTTACGCGTAATTAACCCCGGTGATAGGTGAAACTTGAACGAATCTATAATTTTTTTAAAGGTTCTAACCAATATATATACTTGAACTTCCCTTCGATAATTCACCATAATTGGAACCTATTTATAGCGTATTGTTTGAAAAATATTGCTATCACATTATTCTGGAATGTCTATTCATAATGGACACTGAATAGATCATATTTTTATATGATTTCTTTGAATATATTTCAATAATTTTTGCTCTGAATATCTTTATTTTTAGTTGATATATTTAAGAATTTATTTCGCACGAACGTCTTTTGCTTATACACAATCCAAGAAGATTTAACGTGGAAAAATAAGCAGTTTTAACGAATAGAATTTCAGTTTTGAAGAAAGAAAACTGACGTCGGTAAATTTTTCTAAATATATCACTAAATTAAACATGGCGTGGTCTTTCCTGAACGCTTCGAGACAAAATAAATCAAGAAAAATGATAATAACATCCCAGCGATTATGAGCACGACATGATATATGTGCTGCCATTTCAACTCTATCAAACGACACATCTCGGACGTTATGGCGAACATTACACGGCGTCAGAAATAGCATACTGGACGCTCCTGAATATTTATGAGGAGATAATATGAACGACTGCATGCAAATTCCACACGTGGCACCGCCATCTTCACCACATTACTTTGTTTTGGAATTCTTAAATTTCAAATCCAACATTTGATCATCAGTTGGAGGGGGATAGACAGATTGCTATTTATCACTGATGGCTTTTTGAAGATCCACGCTACATTATAAAACGGAATTATTTTGAGTTATCACATTGATTTGATTCTTTTTGTTTATTGAGATGTTCATCCTCTATATTATGTCTTCCATGATATCAACTAGTTATACCAAAAACCATCTTTGAAACCTAAATTTAGTTTTGGGTTTATTTATGGATTCTTTTGTTTATACTCTTCAAACTCTTGACCGTTGATTTCAAGTCTTATTCAACCTCAGCCATGGTCCAAACATGAACATTTTAGAGTGTAGTATACTATCCATTTAAATGTTTATAACACCTCCTTGTAAATGAGGGATTCTGCTATCACTAAAAACAGCAGAAATCTTTCTTTCTGAAGAAAACAGTCGAAATGGTTCATTTTATGAGACTTTCTCAACTCTGAGGTCATCTACGCTAGACGACTTCCTCCAGACACGAGTGCGGCGGGATTCGAGAACGTGGCATGTCTAACCGGGCGGGTCCAGGGCACCTCTGGTTGGTTCCAGGCCACAGCCCCGTCTTGAATCTCTCCCAGCACAGCAGCCGCGGTGTAGGGGACATCCCTAGCGCCGGGGAGCTCAGCGGCAGCGAGGCCGGGGGCTTGGACGGCGGGGGTCTGGACGAGGACTCGGAGGACGAGGAAGAAGACGAAGACAGAGAACAAGGTAACATCATGGAAATAACAGTAGCATAAACCTCCTGGAAGAGATATCTAAAAAAAATGGTTACTTCTGGTCTAGAGGTGGTCTCTCATTTGAGGTTGATTTATGTCGTCAGATCAAGTTAATATTGGTTTTAAAAAGATCTTCGTTCATATGTGATATTGTTATCGTATTGGTGTTGATAACACGTTCATATTATCCAGTCAATTACTCCATAAAATTGACGTTATTAATTTCAAGATATAATAAATAGAAGAAAAACTAACCAATAATGTTTAGAGTGCTAAAACTATACTCTTTTTATAAAATATTCAAAATTCACTCATAAAAATACAAATATCGTTGGAAAGAAATAATAGAAAACAGACGATTCATTCTATGTTCAAATAAGAAAGAATTGATGCTACGATCTTTATCAGCACTTAAGCTTGAGAACTGGCTGAAGTCTTGATAAACTTATAAAGGAAATAGGATCAAAGAAATTCTGGAAAGCCTTTTTGTTGACTTTTTTTTGTCGAAATCATCTTTTTTTTTTCGATTTTTTCCGATATTGAGCCACACAAAACGACTATACAGAATTTCTTCGATCTCTTTAACAGGATTAATTCACAATTTCTCAAGACTTCAGTCAGTTCTCTCAAGATTGTTTCTTGAGACACAAAAGGGGGAAAAATACTACCTAGTACAATAACTAAGAAAACTATTCCCCATTTTTTTATCTGATAATTCTACAATAGAATCGCGTTATAAAGGGAGTTTGAGCTGACATTGCTGCAGTCTGCTGGGATGGCCACTAATGGTAGCCTGGGTGCAGAGATGAGCGACAACCCCGACGTCAGCAGTACAGCCAACACGGAGCGGCTGGCAGGGAACGAGGGCTCGGCAGGGGACCCAGGGCCCCCCCTCACTTACCCCGGCTCTTCCTCCATGGAGACCCTGCTCCGGAACATCCAGGGGCTGCTGAAGGTGGCTGCAGACAATGCCCGACAACAGGAGCGTCAGGTCAACTTGGAAAAAGGTGAGTTGAGATTGGAGGTAGAACAACTTTGGAAGTAAGACACATCACTTTAATATTGATATTGATACACTCCTGGATGGTTTCTTGCTAGAACCAGATCAGAAAACTGTTTAAATATAGAGAGAACACACAGACAGGTATCCTTATATGTCACGCATATTTTTTAATCTCTGAGATAAAACTTTACCTTTAGTCGTCAAATTCAAACAAAGTTTTGATTCTTGGCATTTCGAATATCGAGACCGTTCGTTATACAGCTATCAATTGAAGAAAAAAGACCATAACTTCTCGAAGTCATTATTGGCGGACACCAACATCTCAACAGAATATAAATTCGCTCCAGAAACATATATATTTACACAAAAAACATTCAACAACTTCACTCAGAGGAATCGAATTGGAAAAAAAAAGGTTCAGTTGATATATATATAATCATTAGTTTAATTAATCTACTAAGTTCATGTGGAGTAAAGCAAGTAACTCTTCTGTTTCAAAGGAAGAAAAGATAGTTATAGAGAAACATATTCTTTGAAGATCAGATCAAGGCTCTAGAGATCCTTAAGTTTGTATCCTTGATAGATTCAATTCATTCCGATAGATTATAGATTTTAATAATTGAATAAAGCTTGTTGCAAAGGCAGATAGAGGCTTTACATAAGTCAGTTTGGGGATATGCAATTTTGTGATTGAAGAGATGCCAACGGCGGTGAATTAAAAGATCAGTATACCTTAAATTTCCTCAATATCATCAATACAAAATCTTGTCAAACAATCATCAACGTAAGTTCATCACCCTACATAATTCCCATTCTCAATTTTCAAACATGATTATCCACTAAGGTTCTCAGTCAAATTTTTTTCAACTATTTAATTTTCACAGATGTTAAAATTAGTAATTAATTTTTTATATTCCTATATATTAATTTTTATCGCTTTTTTTAAAGAAGGGCAGGTTTTTAATTATAAAAATCGGTATAAATTAAAAAGTTAACAACAAAAAATAACATGGAAGTTGGTGTTTGGTTGCGTTTTTTAGATTCTCATTAGGATGGCTGCTTTCATCAATAGGTTCCTTCAATTAAAACAAAAACCTCCTATCGGAAGGTATTCGCTCAATTTTTTAATCTAAAAACTTCTTTGTGATTTTTTGAGCGCCTTTCTTTTAACGTCGACAAATATCCGTTTAGGGTTTTTAGATCCTGAATCAATACACGCTGGCCTTATCGCTTTTTCTTCCCTCTCCTCTTCTTTATTTATAATTAGCCATAATGAAAAAGTAAGAGTTTCCGACTGGAATGGAATGCGAGTCATCGCGGATCGCTCGATATTTTCTTTTTCACTGCCTTTATGTCCTTGGATTGTCCGCGTGTCCTCTTTATGCTTCAAACTAGAGGCATTCTTCGTCAACGGCCAACTTCCACAAGTGCCTGGGCAAATAGAAAGACAGTATATATTGCCATGGAGGGGATATCTTTCACCTCAAATAGTGATATTTGATTATTTAGAAGATATATATCTTATATAAAGAAAAGAGATTTTCTGTTGTATCTTGATTGTTGAGGATTATGGTATGGTAATGCAGTCGTGGTTAAAATATTGAAATCAAAATAATAATGGTTTTGATCGGAGATTTCTTTAATTGAGCTTTAGGATTATATAATAAACATAATTTGATAAAATTATCGCCTGGCTTAAGGCGAATAGAACAAGGAAAACAAAAGATTATTTACATAATGTACAAAGATTGGAGCCGGCCAACGGGGAAGAACAACAACGAATTTTTATATGCAAAGCGTGACCTCTGGCGGTCGATTTAGCAGAGTATTTTATCTATGAAATATATTTGAAAATAGAATAATATTTTAATATAACATATATATATATATACTCGCTAAATTTCCTGCATTCTTTATTTCGACTTAGAGCGCTATGTCCCCCTAGAGACACTTGCACTTTAAAGATAACAACATTTTTGAAAGAAAAGAAATAAAGATATTTTAAATATGTACAGAATTAGTATCCTGCATTTTTTGCTTGGAGAATCTGTATAAGACTAAAAGGTCTTAATAAAGCTTTTTGTTTTTTTATTTACTCATTAAATAAGCCGTATTTTAATAAATTGTCATTTTTTTTTGTTAAGATCGCTTTTATTGCCTTTTTATAAGACTAAATAATATTCATGCGAATATATAGTGATTCATTTGATTTTTAATCATTATTACTCTATGAGGGCAGTGTTTAACTTGTGTGAAACGAGTAATATATTGGAGGTATATGGAACAAAAAGATTTACATTCAAAGTATAAAGAAATATTCCACGTTTTTTTATGTTAGGAAGAAAGCATCTCTCATTAATATGGTGTTAGTTTATTGAATGTTCAAGTAAGACATACAAGTATAGAGAGCGTCTGAATTCTTGATTTCTCTGCCCATCCAAAGTCCACCCGGTGCAACTATCGGCAAAGTAGTTTGTCCAACTATTGATGTTGGCTCCTGTTGAACCAAGTTAAAAACGGGGAAGTCTGCGATTGATTTCTAACGGACGGATCCATCCATCATGTCGCGAGATAATCCTGGCAAAAAGTTGCTCGTGACTCAGTTCACGGCCGGCCGACCTGCCATCGACCGAACTGAGCGAAATTTTGGGTACGTACTGGGCTAGTGCAACGGCCTATTTCCTAAGCCTAATCCAAATTCTAAAGAGAGTCAGCCTCTAAGAGCATCCATGTTTCTGTGCGGTATCTGCGGATGTTTTATATAACGCTCCACAGCACTGGCTGCAGCTAAGACCAAGGGTGAAATCGCATCGAAGCAGATTTTTAAAATAATAAATAATACAAAACTGGAGAATTTCAGAGAGAAACTATAAATCTTTTTTAAAAAGGCTTTCCTATCTTAAAAAATATACACAAAAATCATGCCCACGCCTATTGATCGTCTCTACAGTCTAACAGACTAGGGTGAGGGACACAACACCAACTAAAGCAAACCCAGGCCTAAAACCACGGTTTGAGGGCAGATTTCTGAATCTGTCAAAGGTGGGATGTCACCTACATTGGCAAATGATACATTGAAGGGATGAGCAATGGATGCTGCAGAGCCCTCGCGTCTATATTGAAGGGGTCTCACATGTCTTAAACGACCTCCGTGTTTCACAGGCTCTACCCATTTAGCGCAAATTAAAAGAAGTTCTGTCATCCCTTAACATTACTTCTACAGTTGTAGATGTATGACGCACTAGCAGCCTAGGTAGCCACGTAATTGGAATAATAATTAAAATATTATATAGGTTCTTAGAGATTACTAATGGTAAACTACCCAATTTCCTCTTTTCTAATCAAGATCACAATGTACACACAAACACACACACAACACAACACAAACACACACACAACAAAACACAACACACAAAACAACACACAACACACAAGTATGTATATCTTGTATGCTTTGTATCATGGCCCGGAAACCTTTAACAAAATTTCCTTTTTGCACCATAGATTTCAAATTTAGTTATATATTATCAAATATATTAGTAATATATTATCAAATAAAATGTTTTCTTTATATATAGACCGCACTTAGAGTATAAGCGGCCCCAAACTCCCATATATCCGCTGATTGGCCGGGGGTACACGTCCGTATTGATATAAGTGAAATGTAAAACGACATTTGAAGTTACACCGCATGAGTTTCTTTTTAACGAAAAATCTAAATTTTATATCAAGGTGAAATATCGACTATTTCTAACCTTTTTGGATGAGGTATGAAAGGATGAATTATGAAGAGTAATGACGAACGGAAAAATAAAAGTGTCCAGGGATAGGAATAAAAATAAAATTTAGATTTTTCGTTAAAAAGAAACTCACGCGGTGTAACTTCAAATGTCGTTTTACAATTACAGGCCGCAGTGTATTATATAAGTGAAATGGTTAACAAGGCTAGAGAATATGTACTGTAAAGGTTTAGGTTAGAATATATGGAAACAAAATTATTCGGAGATGTTATATCGTGCAGGTATTGCTATAGAGGTAGCTATCTGAGGACTGTGACCAACTCTTTATACGGAGAATGGAAGAACAGACATTCTGACATCTCTATGCCAGGACAGTGAACTATGATTATCTTGGCATATCTCTTAATTTTATTTGTCGTAACTTGAGATATTTCTAAGTGTTGTGGTTAGAAAAACACACACAAAATAAATCGCAATCAAACAAAATACATTGAAAAGTAAGACTGAAACTTTTTATTGAAAAGAATTCTTGACGCCTATGGACTTCATCAGCTTGATAGTAGTAAGATAAATGTCTTGATAGGATGTGCTCTTGCTAGAAACTTCTGTAGTTCCTTTTACTAAGAAAAGTGCGCGGTCACCTTCGACTCTATTGATATGTTCAAAGGCCGAAATCCTCTGAATAGCAAAATCAAAGAACAACAACAAAGTTAATAATAATTGAAACGAATATAACCTAAAATGACAACTTATTATCTAACATACAGCCCCCCATAAATATAAATGGTTAATCATAGAAAGAGAGTGATACAGATTAAGCTGAAATATTGTCTCTTAACATCATATTTTTTAGGGAGATCAAATTTTAAAATTAATTTTTTCTTAAAATTCTAAAGGCATATAATCATAGAGATTCAGACTTTGTACTGTTTTAACCTCTAAAAAAATTCCTATCTAGAAACAAAAAAATATTTTTATTCATTTTCTTCTAAAACATAACTCGAGTAGTAATTTATGTAACAATGTACATAATATAGCTTAGGGTGTCACATACACAATAAGTAAATAGGCAAATTCTTATCAATCAACAATATTTAGTAATTATTTAAAATGTATCTAGTAAAATATATAAAATAACTTCCAAAAAATAAAGACAAAAACCTTAAATCAAGGCTTACATCAAAATATTATTCAATAAAATATATTTCCAAGTTATTTTATGCCTTTTTAACACCAGATTAACATTTTATTCTTCGCGGTGAAATAAGGTTTAAACCGCTTCATTTACTAGATAGCTTTCTCTCGTTTCTAATTCATCTTCCCCCCAGCTTTAGAGACGGGGAATGGGAGTTAAAAAAAGTGCAAAAAGATGGTGGGGATGAGTTTTTTTTTTCCTTTTGGTTGCTTGCTTTCAGTATTTAATGGAAGATTTTTCGACAGTCAGGAAAATGAAAATTGTTGGACAGTTTGACAAATGTCTCAAGCCACGTGTTGAACCAAGCGTAGCTCCTTGGTTAAAACCAGCCAATCGTAGATCATTGGAGTTTTCATCGGTTCTGTATTAAGTAGGCATTAATCACGGCTGGCCAATTAAGTATTGTTGTAAACAAATTAGTACTCCCATGTTATTAATGATGTCCTACCCGTCATTACCCTCTTCTACCTCAAATGGGTTATTCAAAATGACGATAGCTTGCATTTTTAACTGTAAGAAATTCTGTTAAAAAAGGTGAAAAATGATCTGGTATATTGACAATGGATTAATTGGGTCATTTTCTTCCCCCAACTTTAATTTTTAATATTGTTGACAAATGATGGAGATTGTTTGGGGCGATATTTATTTGCTCAAGAACGTGGATGACATGAAAAATTGGATAAAAATTCTCTTTCTAGATGGATCGGAAATATCCCAAAAAACTTAACAAGTTTTAATATTCCATTTTAAGGAACGTTTTTTAAGTGCTATTTTGAAAAGTTCTATCCTTTGTTTATTTAAACAGATATCTGAAAATGAGAGATATTATTATGAATTTTGAAAATAAAATACACAGGAAATATTCCTTTATATAATGTGGGTTCTTCGCCTTCTTTTTCAGGATATCTGAAGCTAAAATTTTACGCACAGTCTTTAAAAAAAGTTAGATACAGGGGGGGTCAAAATTTAATATTTTTATAAAGATTTAGTTCACACACACACACACACAGAAAATCCCCCCTTTCTCCATCTACTTACTGATGTATTTTCAACTGAAATGCTTTAAATTGCCAGGTGGAAAATTAGGAAAGACAAACTTCAGGGATGACACAGAAATTTATTTGAGGCAAGAACAAACTATATATCATTATAAAAAAGGCATCTCCTTATTGTTCAACTGAAAGCAAGCCATCAGCAACTTTCAGTTGCACGATAAGGAGATGCCTTTTTATTAATTTATGCATCTTATCCCAGTACAATATCACATTTGTACTATTTTTTCAAACTACACTGGTGTCCAAAAAATAAGAAACTCAACCAATATTGATATTTCTCAAAAGCTAATTTATTAACAAATATAAAATTTAGTATACAAATAGTTTAAACTATGGAGAATTTGACTAGCTATATGAAAATTAAAAAAAATATATTTGAAATTATGAAATATGCAAATTATTACCAACATACCCAAAGCTAAGGTTCCAGATCTTAAAGAAATAAGATATCAATAGGGAGTATGATCACCTCTAACAGCTATCAAGGTCTCACAGCGAGCCCTCATACTGTTTACCAGGCTTTGGAGGAGGTCTAGGGGTAGTAAACCCCACTCCTCCAATAGAGCAGCTCTTAGCTCAACGAGGGTTCTGGGAGAGGGGTGACGAGCTCCAATACGCCTCCCTAGAGCATCCCACACATGCTCTATTGGATTCAGGTCCGGAGATCTGGCTGGCCAATCCATCCTTCGAATATTCTCACTCTGGAGATATTCATTGACTAGCCTAGCCCTATGCGGACGAGCATTATCGTCCATAAAAATTAAATTGTGACCAATTTGATCTCTATAAGGTCTTAGATAGGGCTCAAGGATCTCGTCCCTGTACCTTTGGGCAGTTAAAGTGCCCCCAGAAAAAATGTGGAGGGGTGTGCGTCTGCTAGAACTGATGCCAGCCCAGACTAAGAGACTGCCCCCTCTAAAACTGTCTATTTCCCTGATGTTACTGGGATGATAGCGGGTTCCAGGCTCCCTCCAGATGGAAACTCGTCGAGAATCTGTGTTAAAACTAAATCTTGACTCGTCACTGAAGAGAACATTGGCCCACTGATCATGAGTCCAGGCGTGATGTTCCAAGCACCAATTCAAGCGGGCTCTCCTGTGACCAGAGGTTAAAGGGATACAGACCATTGGTCGTCTTGCATAAAGAGCACCTTCGTGAAGCCTTCGGTAAACAGTTAATCTTGAAATTCTCGTTCTAGTAGCACTTGAGAGTTCGTTAGAGAGTTGAATAGCTGTCATCTCCCTATGGCGCTTGGCAGTTACGACCAGATAACGGTCTTCAGAGGTAGCTGTTTTTATTTTTCTACCAGAACCTTCTTTTCCTTTGATGGTTCCTGTCTCAATGAACTGTTTCCATATTTTGCTGACCACAGATTTATTCACATTTAGCCATTTTGCTACTTCAACTTGTGATTGCCCTGCCTCCATTCTTCCAACAGCTCTCCATTTTAAATCATCTGCTAAAATTTTTCGTAAACTCATAATTAACTAAGGATTAAATAAAATTATAATTGGACAATTCTTAGATGGGGTAAACGACACGCCAAATAGCACACTTATAAAGACAAGCAAAAATTTGCATATTTTCAATTTTACCGAATCGAATGGTTGCGATAAATAAATTCTACGACTTAAAATACCTAATTAAATTACTTTTTAGCTTTTAGCGTTGTATATTTTAAAACATATCATTAAAAAAACAAAAGTTTCTTATTTTTTGGACACCAGTGTATATATGATAAAAATAAAAGATAAGCAATGAGGGAAGTTTACAGAGTAGCAAATATAAATATCAAAAATGATACTCTGTTAATAAAATAATAAATGCTTCGCAACAATTTTATGCAAATTATAGGAAAATATTTAAAGTAAATTCTATGAAATATAAATTAGGATTCCCTTCATTTCCAAGCTGCAGTTGAGATATGTAAGAGATTATATTTTCTTTTGTGATATCCCTAAATTACCTTCAATATTGAGTAATCACAATATTTTAAATAATTTTTATCATTCAAAATATTGATTTATATATTCAATTGTCATATATCGATAGAATTTGTAATAATTATTTTATTAGCAATGTGTTTCTTTCCACATATATCACCAAATATTATCTCTACAGACCTTACTGCATTGATGAAAGTTGCTGAATGAGAGGACTTGACTTATCAGTAGTGAATCCTCTCAGCGGTTTCACCAAATTAATCTCCAGACCGCTCTACTATTGTATTGGATTGGTTTTCTTATACAACTTCTATTTTCTATACACAGTAAGGTCTGTGGAGATAACATTTGATGATATGTGTTAAAATGAACACACTGCCAAAAATTATTATTACAAATTTTGTCGATTGATGGAAATTCAATTTATAAATGTAATTTGAAAATGTAGCTTTTATAAGAAACCGTTTTTTTGCAGAAGAGCATTGCTCGATGCAATTTCTTTAATTATATGTATGTACCTATACAGACATATAAACTTATGCGAAAAATAGTACAAATGTGATATTGTACTGGGATAAGGTTCATAAATTGAGATAAATAAAAAGGAGATGAGACAAACACACTTTTTTCTTCTCTCAATATAAACATATGTCTAAAGATATCCTAAACACCTCAAAGCTGCCTTCCATAGTAAATGCAGAAAGGGTATATAGGAAAATCAATTCTCAATACAATTGTAGAGCGGTCTGGAGATTAATTTGGTAAAACTGCTGAGAGGGTTCACCATTGATAAGCCAAGCCCTCTCGTTTAAAATTTATCTTGTTTATTATTGCAGTAAGGTTTGTAGAGATAATATTTAATGATATAGATGAAAATAAACACATTAAAAAACAATTATTACAAAATAATGACTGTTGGGTGAAGCGTATATTTTTTTTATTTTGATGCAAGCTAATCTGCCATTTGTTCTTAGTTTAAGAAATACTGGGTAACTTTTGCTCGCATATATAGAATGTTATAATTGTTCTCTCTAAACTTCAATGTGGATATACATTCAAGTATATGTTGGTTAGATAGTGTCATGCTTTCATCCAAAAATTATCATAGCTAAATATTATTGAAGAAATACGTATAATACCGAGATTTAGCAACCTAGTTACTAAGGTGATGACATTAAAACAAAAAATGGCCGAAGAAAATATAGAGAATAAATGATATCGAGAATAAATTATATAAATACTTACATTCATGTGGACTCAAGAAAATAGAACGTATCTTTAATGTCGCCGGTCGTCTGTTTATTTTTAATGAGACAGAGGCAATTTTGTTCACACTTGGTTATCTCGTGTGTCTTCAATAAAAGTCAGTTTATCAAATATCTTTCTGAATTATTGTCTGAATCTCGATATATATGCTAAAATGTACAACTTCCTTAAGTTTTGTCCATGAGTGTAGATTTATTTCTTAACTAGGTCTGTTATAAAAGAATGGTGTGAAAGGGTTCTTGAATATAACTAAAATACAAGAATGTACTCAATGTCTTGGATACCGAATGGGAATAGAAGAATTCTATAGTACAGTATAATTCCTACTGTACAGGTGTATGTGTCTTCCCCGTGGGTGAGACGTGTGGTGATGTGTGTAGCCGAACTGAAGATGGAGATCCTGAGAGAACGGGAAGTTCGGGAAAGCATCGAGAAGCAGCTCATGGACGAACAAAGAGCGAGGGGTAAGTTCAAGGACTTTCTTCTATCTGGGAATATACCTCACACACTTCTATCTTATCATTCAGGGTTTACATCTCTTTACTCTCGTCTGAGTCTAAGAATGTTCGAATAATGCTTACGGCTTCAGATAGCATCAGTCATATTTCTATATAAGCGGCTTCATGTCCCTTGTCATCTCACTGCAATTGGCTTCACATAGCATCAATTTCAGTATACATGGCTTCTTGTAACATTACCCTTGTAATATAACTGCAATTGGCTTCATATAGCATAAGTCATTTCAATATACGTGGCTTCATGCAGCATTAGCCTTTGTCATTTCACCGCTCTTGGCTTCAGCTAGCATTAGTCATTTCAATATGCGTGGCTTCATGCAGCATTAGCCTTTGTCATTTCACTGCTCTTGGCTTCAGCTAGCATTAGTCATTTCAATATGCGTGGCTTCATGCAGCATTAGCCTTTGTCATTTCACTGCTCTTGGCTTCAGCTAGCATTAGTCATTTCAATATGCGTGGCTTCATGCAGCATTAGCCTTTGTCATTTCACTGCTCTTGGCTTCAGCTAGCATTAGTCATTTCAATATGCGTGGCTTCATGCAGCATTAGCCTTTGTCATTTCACCGCTCTTGGCTTCAGCTAGCATTAGTCATTTCAATATGCATGGCTTCATGCAGCATTAGCCTTTGTCATTTCACTGCTCTTGGCTTCAGCTAGCATTAGTCCATTTCAATATGCGTGGCTTCATGCAGCATTAGCCTTTGTCATTTCACTGCTCTTGGCTTCAGCTAGCATTAGTCATTTCAATATACGTGGCTTCATGCAGCATTAGCCTTTGTCATTTCATTACTTTTGGCTTCAGCTAGCATCAGTGTCTTCAATACACGCGGTGCACCCTCAACACCACCCTTTGCTGAACTCAATAAATATATTTAAATTTTAGTTACGCACGACTTCAGCTACCAAGAGAGGCCTAGTCATCTCAATACAAGTGAGAGAAAGACTCAGGTTAGCCAGCATGAGACTTAGTTACCTCAATACACATTTCTCCAGCTAGGATCAGCCTTAATCACTCAATACACATCAAGTATTAACCTTGGTTATTTCGATAGAAAATTCTCAAAGGTTTCCTCCCAAGGTTCAAACTTGGTCATTATAAACACACAGTAAATCGAGATCGCCAATATACAGTCTTTTTAATCTCCTCAATACATGATGGTGTAAGGATTAGCCCCAAAAACTTCAATAACACGTCAGTTCATTCCACCAAATATTCAAACCGAACCTTTAGAACAGACAAATATAACTTATTAATACAATTTTGCATAATCATTAAGCGCGCTATGAAAATAAATCAAAATTAAGATATTTATGATGTTTAAAATATTTAGGTCAGTTAGAGATGTGCCAGCATTTGAAGTGGAGGCCACTTAAAAAGGAAGGAATTCCAAGCCATTTCTCACAGATTAAATTTAAAATCGCTCCAAAGTTCACTTAGGCAAGGATCCAAGCCAAAGTTTATTTCGATTTCGGCCTAGGCGATCAATATGGCGGACAAACACGATACGTCACCCACCCACGGCTAAACAAAAGTTGTGTAATTTTTAGCAGGCGATGGCATTCCCTCGACATTCCTGTAGGATCAATGTGCACGATTGATGGATCGCTGCCATTTTGATAAATTCGGAGGATTGCCGCCCGTCCGAGCAACAATTTGAATACCCGCGGTGATAAATGTTGGACTCCGCGTGGCTACCACCTAATCTTCTGGAAAATGGACTGCCTGCAAGGTTCTGTGGTCAAATTGTACCGAATTTATCACTGAAGGAGAATCTCTCTGCACGAACGCGCTTTCCTCAATGTCTTTTGTCACACAATATATTATTAAAGATTTTTTTTTACTTTTATATTAAAATAAATTGTTATCGAGTAACTCTCATTTATTGTGTCAGCTTTGATAAACGCAAGACTAAGTATGCTATCAGTTCTTCGTGTAATTTTATTCAATTATAATTTCAATAAAATAAATATAGATATCAAAGAATCTATACATTGATATCATTATTATTACTGACTAAGGTACATTGTGTTTCAAATTTAACTTTAAAATTATAAACAACGTAATAACGATAAACATAAATATAAACGTAATAGTAAATATTGAAATTGAATAAATTCCTTAGCACTTATATCCTTTTACTTACTTTTCCGCTAGTCATCTCGATTCCAACAAGAACTTTTATCATTATGTAGAAGTTGTTTAGGTATTCTGAATAAATTCTAAATTAATTCTGCAACCACTAAAGTTGAGAATAAATTGATTTTAAAAGGAAGAAGTGTATCATTTCATAAACATAAAATGAGATAATTAGCACTGTTTGCATTTTATATTTTATATTTTTGACAGACCAAGTGACGTGTTCGGTCGAATAATTTAAAAATTAATCTGAGAGATGTGTGCACAATCATAAAAGAAGAAAAAAAAACCTGAAGTAATAGAAGACCGAATATAGGTGGTACAACTCTAGTTTGTAAAAGAGGAAGAATAGAGAAAGATGGGACAAACTACAATGTAGACGATGTCAGATAGAATTTGTTTCAATGCAGGTGAACAAATTCAGTTTTAATATCACCAGAATCAAAGAAAATACAGAACGCTAATGCTGAAAGATGGAAAAAGAAAATACAATTTTTGGAACATTCCAACAAAAATCGGAATAGAAAATTTTAGAGCTAGCGTAGGAAATAATAGAGAAGCTCTTAGCTACAAAGTTTGATAGGGATCTAAGGCTAGCAGTATAGTACCTAGCCTTATCAGAGCAGGTCTCGACATAAAGGCGAGAATTCCTGGGTTTAGTTTTAATAAAAACTGTCATTAGGTCTTAGCGGGCACTTCATTTCTCTTTTATTGTATCCCAATTGGTGGTCGGATGACCCAGGTCCTATAGTGGCCGCTGACAAATTGGCCTCCATCGTAAACTTCTGATACCAGATGGTAATAAAAGTTATTTTTTGCTCGGTCCAGAGACTGGAGGTTTATCGTTGAGCGCGGCTCTCAATAAAGAAGGCTCAGGTTTTCGCCGAACGTGGCTCATAAAATGGTGGGATGACGACTGAGAAATAATTACTCTTAGAATTTTTTTTTATCAGCAGATGGCGTTCTCTACCCCTAGACCTCCCATAAAGTGTGGGTTTATAGGGAGATGGTGTCATTCGGAATGGCACGACGTTAGGAGGCTGTTGAACCATGGGGAGGGAATCCTTCTCTCACTTCTACCACGCTGCCGTTCTAGATTTGCCATACTCTAGGTAGGATGTCTAGGAGCCTGGCAGGGCTGATTTAATCGGACTCAGCCGAGTAATCTCTAAAAGAGGGTGGAGGCTGACTCGAGCGATCTGAAGTTGGAGCTCTGTTATATTTGCCATATCACTTATATAGAGGATACATTCTCAATAGATGAAGTGCATCATAGATATCTATAAGAAACATCATGGACTCATTTATCGAAACATATACTCTCGGCATGTATTTACATGTAATTCTACTTCCCTCAAAGCTTGTGTCCATAGTTTACTTGAATACCATGACCAGGAGTCTCCCTCTACAGTGTTGGATATATTAGAAAAAGCGGTCAGTGCAATATTAGAGCTCCAAAAGCGGAATTGTTTATTAAAATAGTGAAATTGCTGTTCAACGCTGATAAGCCAGCCATGCCCTCCTAAATATTTTTCATTGGAGTAAGGAAAGTTTGGTTTATTTGTGTGAGATCGCCGGTGAGGTTCGACTCTAATAAACCAAGCCCTCCTAAATGTTTCTCATTGTAGTAAGGATAGAAGAAAGTTTGGTTTATTTTGAAAAGAAAACTTCGTTCTTAATAATTTAATTTCTTATAGACGCTCAATGATTTGCGATATTTTAAGATAGAACACATCCAAAAACTTGTGAATCTTCAAACTTTTCGAAGCTAAAGGATGCAAGGATCAGAATACGACCCTAAAATATCTTAATTACTCCCTACCCAGAATAGACAATACAAAGCTTGATAGAAATATACATTTCAAATGGTATCGAGATGAACTTATCTTTTTACCGACCATATAAGATGAAAACGGCAGCTTTTCAAAGTTCTGAATACGTTGCCGTTAAGTAATTATTACATCTTTAAAGACCACGTTTCAACAAAGGCAACTGTTGACAACAATCACACTCTTTATTGAGGCACTAAACTATCATTGTTAACGATATTCTGATCTCTACAGATCACTTAGTTTACTAATAATTGAAAATGGGAGGGTATGGCTCATCAGTGGTGAACCCTCCCTGCAATTCCGTTAGTTTAATCTCCAAACCACTCCACCCTATTAATGATAATGATATCGTGCGGAAAAAAACTTTGCCCGATGCTCAATTCATCGTCACTATGTTTCTACCGTTCTAGAAACCTAAGTGAGTAGTTTGCTCAATCATCTATAGACTGTATTCCTTTATAAACATAGATTATATAAGAGAGTCATCCCATTACACGAGTGAAACTGTCTGGAGATTAAAAAGGTGAAATCGCTGGGAGGATTCACTATTGATGAGCCATGCCCTACCCTTTTTCTATTTTAATTATTCAACATAAAGCCTGTAGAACTATTTTTTAATTATAAAAAGTAACGGTAAAATATATATATTTATTTTCATCGATAGAGAATGCTAAGATGCTATTTTTTACTTCGTTTACTCTCTCTAAACAATACTGAAGAATGAATACCGATCTTAAACTGATATACAATTGAAAGGATCAAAATATTCATAGTCTATTTTATCCATTAGGCTATTGAGAGATCTGTAAAAACACATTATTCGATATAGAACGCGATTCAAAGATAAAAAAATAAAAAAATCAGAAATAGAGCCTAAATATGAATTTAAAAAAAAGATCTATCACAAGAAATAAAGATCAACAGGCTCTTAGAATCAGAACATTAAAAAAAAAAAGAGATCAAACAATCAATCAAGAGTGAGAAAGTTGAAGATTAAACAACAATCCAACAGTTCTTTTTAATTAGAGGGTTGGGGTATTATCTATTAAGGTAGAGGACTCAAGCGTCCAGTGCCACCCCATGTTGTTCAAAGGTAATTAAAACCACTCCCCAAGATTACAAATGATACCTATAGGCCTTGTTTTTCATCTGTTCCAAACAAGATAAGCCATTTCTCGTTAAACGCCTTTGAATTTGGAGCCAATCCTTTCATAGGCGGGTAGAGGAAAAAAGTCAATTAAAAGAGTATTAAGTTTTAAAGGAGGGTGGCCAATGATGGATCTGTCGGGCTGATCAGATAGTCCTTTATCGAACTCTATCTCTTTCCGCACATTACTTCCTTAACACAAAAGATGCATTATGAGAGCGCGGGTTATTGTCTGGTGTTATTTTCTCTCTCGGAAGCATAACTTATGCGTTTTAATCTATTTAGCGGCGGGATTGGCACTTACACAATGGCAGGAGGTGGCAGCAGATAAAGCAATTAATCACTGTCAGCACATACGTTCATTCTTCTGGTCGATAGACCGACCGACCCTACCTACCTCTCTGATGGGAAAAACTCTCTAAGACGCTTCTGTATAACCCCGACCTTGTTTAGACCTTACTCTTTGGCTGTGACCTTATTGTTTCAAATGTCTATCTACTAGGGTTTGACATAAGTTCATCTAGCAAAAATCAATATTTGAAATGAGTTTATTCTTTTAATATTATATTCAAATGGAAGAAAATATTGTTTATCTTTGAAATAAGAGGTAAAACTGCAATTCAGTCATTCTGCCCCCGTTCTTTTTTACCCCTCACTTTTTTTTAGGATTTGAATATCAGTATAATATTCGAAAATTAATGTAATATTTCTGTTGGAATTATTTTTTTAAAATTCATGAAATTTTTTATTTCTGAAAAATGAAATAGGTAAAACAATGTAATTATGCCTTCATTTCCTTGTTTAGATGTTACTTTGGTGATGAAAATGGTCTTATTTGTCTCAAATCTTTTACGGTTATGATATAGCGAATATTAGAAATGATGTTATAAATGGATTATTCTGTTGAATCCTGAAGATAGAGGTTGTCTGGTCTGCGCATTCATATTTCTATGAAAAATAGACACTTCGGGCAGTTAGAGTTTTTTATTTTCTTAACGTTTCGACAAAAATCTTTTGTCTTCATCAGGAGAAGTAAATAAAGCATTTGGCAAGGCGTTAAAAATTGTTCTGAGGTTGCAAGGGGGTTCTCACGTGATTTTTTTCGAATTTAATACAACATATAAATTTCCATGATCATAGTCTTCGACGAGTTTAATATTTGTTTTTGACTCGCGCTTTAGATGTTGTACTAATTTCGAAAAATCACGAGAGAACGCTCTGGCAACCTCAGAACAATTTTTTAACGCCTTACCAAATGCTTTATTTACTTCTCCTGAAAAAGACAAAATATTTTTGTCGAAACGTTGAGAAAATAAAAAACTCTAACTGGGCGAAGTGTCTATTTTTCATAGAAATATTCTGTTGAAATTATATAAAAATTCAGAGAAAACTTTTTACCGCATAAAGAAACTCGTCCCCGTAAACTTTGATTCCTTCTTCGGAATGATGTCTGGAGATTTTTTCTCTTGTAAAACTTTTTATCTGAAATAAAAGAGGTAAAACTGCAATGATCCTCAATATGATAAATGCAGCAATTTATCGAGTAATCCAGTCTTCTATGGACCAAAGGTCACTTGGGAAGTTATTTGATAGATATATCTGGCTCGGGGGACAAACACATGTTCTGTGAATCATACATACTCTTCAAGCTAAATACTATCTATAGCTAAATACTATATGATCTCTTGTAAATATAATCTTCCCCGCAAAAAAAACGAAATACTGAAAATCCTTCCAGGTATTGTCATGAAAATATCTTCGTACTTTTATTTAGTGATCATGTTGTCCTTTAAATCGAGGAGGAAGAGGCTATTCAAGACATTCATTAGAGCTATCTTCTATATCCACTTCAATATTTATTCAGCTAAATATTTCTGTTTAAAGTGAAACTGTTGACGTATAGAAATGTAACTTTAGTAATTCTGAACAATAGATATTGTAAATAGACAAAGATGACCATTCATAGTCTCCGGGTGATAAGATTTTTTATTTTACCCTGGAATCTTGGCTTCAATTACCCTTGGTTGATTCCTTCCCACACCAGAATCCCCCCCGAGTAACTGTCTATCCAGATGACATGGGGACAATAGACCAAAATATCTGCTAACCTTTTATATTTGAAACTCTTCGTGATCTCTCTCTCTCTCTCTCTCTCTCAGCATAGTAAGTTAGGCTCCAACAAAGCAAGGAATTTCTGATTAGCTTTGTCTTTACGAGCCGCCAAAAGTTTCTTATCAAAATATAACGGAAGATTTGGCGTTTTTTGAAAATGTATGTATACAATGATATATTAAAGAACCCACAATGATCATTAGAACATCCAGATCTTCAAGAAATTTTACACACTTGGCGATATATAAGAATGTCTCTCAAATCTTATATTGACTCAATAATTTCATCATACACCGACAAAAAGAATAAACTTTTAAATGAAAAACTTTATAATTAGAATCAACAATACAAAAGTTGAAACGGTATGGTAGATTTATTTGGTGAAACCTCTGGGAAAGACTGAGGAATCAAACCATTTCCACTCCTCAGTTCAATAATGATATAAATCCGTCCTACCTGATATATAAAGAGCCAGACTGACTATGTTCCAAACACCCTAGAGTGATGTCCTGGTTGTGTGCGACAGTCGTGTACCAGAAGAGGTTCCGGAGAGAGAAACGCTCGCGACGTCGCGTCCAAGACCAACTTGAGAACGAGATGAAGAAGCGCTCCCAGTACGAGGATGCTCTGCGTAACACCTCAGCGGAGACCCTGCGACTTCTGAACGGTAAGTCTTTTGTCACGCAGGAAGACACATCTTGTAGTGACAATGGTAGAACACGTAGCTCTACTACACCTAGGTCAATCAGAAATGTTAAAAGCAGACAATATAGAACGCCAAATATAGCATCTGTTCTTTCTTATATTATAGGAAGTTACTGACCAGACAGATAATTTTTCTTCATTTAGCTCTGTCTCAGGCAAACTTTATTGTAGCTTGCAGTAGGTCCGGCGATTTTTTCTATTTGTTTAGGCCATCTTCTGGATATTTCCTTCACTTTTCTAAAATTGTTGAATAAGTTGGGAATTAGTTGAGTGGGGGGGGGTCGTAGAAGTTATCTAACTTGACTCAATACGGCGTAGTAGGTAACACCCAGATCCTGTAAAATCTCTCTCTCTCTCTCTCTCTCTCTATCTTGAGCATATGGTGGACCACTATTTCTCTGAGAGGGCGATCTCCTTCACAAAGTCCAAGCTGAGCTATCCCAAAATACCAGCTCCAGTAGGAACGATCAGAGATTTCTCTGTGTTACAGTGCGGTACCTATGTATGCAATCTACAATACACACACAGACCATAGCTCAATGCATTATCTAAAATACAAACAAATATTACGAGTTTATCTATGATTAGTATAAAGCATTTAAAATAGAAAATATCATTTAACTGAATTTAGATTTATGTACAACATATTAATTATATGCCATAACCCTCTCTAATATATATATAATTTTAATTGTAGCAATATTCTTAATTTTATTTCGAAAATTATATTAACTCCACTTTTTATAGAAAATATCTGTCCCTCTTTATATATCAAATAAAAAATATTTCTTTCAACTCAAGGAAATATTTTGAGAAAAGGCCACACTATGAATTATGTATTCAATGCACACACACACAAAAGAAGATTGATTAAAAGAAACTAGATTGATTCTCTAATTAAGTTTTCCATCAGGTCAATCACGTAAAGATCAAGTTAATGGACAGATCGAACATTTCTAGAATGGCTGTGGAAACCAAAGCGAGATAACAAACTTGGAAAAAGGTTTCCGAAAATCCCTATTGTTGGCAGTATCGACCGGTTTGTAACCAATTTGAAATTAGAAGCAGAGTTTTAATAATTCATTCAATTTTAATTAGTTATGGAACTTAATACGTGTGCGAGAAAAGTAAATGTTGACTTGTGCCAGTTCTTGCCGTGGAATTTATCAGGGTGCCGGAATTTATGGGGCACCAATTAACAACCTCTGGGAGGACAAGATGGATCATTGGAACTCTGCCAGAACAACCTTCTACTTCTACAAGAGGCAGCTTTGTGTCAGTGGCCTCACTTTTTTTCTGCAGAAATCCTTTTTTCAGATATGATTAGGCTTCAATTGACATATTCGGAGATGGGATTCAGACAAGATTGGAATTCTGCCAGGTGACTTGGGTAGTTTATACTCTGTCTTTTATTGAGTGGAATAAATTTTAAAACTTCCCCATTTCCTTTTTAAATAGGCTCCAATTTAACAATTCGGCGAGGATTCAGGTATGCTTAGTGTAACTTACCAGGTCTATCTGACTCGTTCTACTTTTCAAAATTCATTAATATCTTCCGTTGTCTGTATTAGCTTCTTTTTTGGGATGATTCGTTGTATTCTAGATAAATATCTCTGCATCCTCACCTAACCTATCGATTCTCCATGTCTATACCCACTAAATTATACAGTGGATTTTGGAGGTTGGAATCTTTGTGTATTTTTCAATTAGCGCAATGTGTATATAATTTGACAAATGCGTTTTTCAATTTAGGAAATTATTTGAATATACTATACATTTACAATAAGTTTAGCATGGAGCGCACATGGATACATAAATACCTACCACAATTATAATTTAATATAGAAATAAAGTATACTTTTTATTTCTCAAACACAATATGCGTGGCTGAAGATTTGACAGAATACCGAAGAGGTGTTTAAAAAAATATCCAGGGAAATTTATAGAGTTCGCTTTATATAAAAAATCACCTTTTAAATGAATGCAATAAATAAAACGCTATTATCTTCGCTCCACACAAAATAATTTCTAAAACAAGAAAACTCTCGAGATACGGAAGAAAATAAATGAACTCGTTTATTCCGTATTGAAGTTGGTAACATCTGGAGAGACCCAGCTCTTTTCGCTAGCTTCCAGAAAAAAAGTTTCAATTTATTCAATTCCTGCGTTTAATTAGCACTTTGTTCTCCCCAAAACAAAAACAAAGGGTTGAAAAAGACGTTGGGTGATCTGGCACCACTTTTTTTTTCGGCGCCGATTGTATTGTAATTATTGGCTACATCGACCCTGCACTAATTGTAGAAAACTCGCCAGGCCAATTAGCAGCTCTGCTAATCGTTCAAAGGTGCCAAATTGGATTGCTCTCTGTGGGGCCATCCAACCGTGTTCATCCACGAGCCTTTCTCTTTTAGAAAGCATTTCAATTAGCTTTTTCTTTGCACCCCACCTTAATTCCCTTAGCTAGTACCCGCGCTTAACTTTTGAGTGAATCTCGGATAGATTTCGGTTAGCAAAATTGAGTTAAGTTTCCTATCTATTTATTGAAATAGTGCATAGTCATCATATGTTGTTTGTGTGATCATATTCACGTCTGGACTTTATATCAATCTTGGATAACGTTTGCTTAAAATATTTGCTTTCAATATATTCATTCCATTCTCTTTTTACTGAATAAATAGTGAAGAGTCATAAAAAATTGGGATTTTACTGCCGCTGAACTTTTAAAGCATCTTGGTCTTCTTCTGCAGAGCAAAGTTAAGTATGGAATTCTTGATCTCTTCAATAAAGACATAGTGCTGGATCATCTTTAAAAGGGATATTTATAGGTCCTCAGATTTTTAAATCTATAATAACTTTTGTGTTTAACAAAATTGCATCAATAAAGTATACTTTATTCAATCTATTTTTAATCAAAAGGTAATACTTACCATATATTGTGGTCCCATTACCGTCCAACGTTTAAGCCATATATTAGCTTAGTAAAATTGCGCTTAGAAAGCATATTTTTCTTTCTCTTTAAAATAATGCGTAGTCGTCGCAAATTGGAATATTTTTAGTTGAAAATAGATTTACAGTAACATTTTACAGAATCACACATTTTAAATACCTTTCTTTGATTAATTTATTTTGATCGACAATCAGCCGAGTGGATGGTCATTCAAATCCGATAGAGCTTCCTTTAATATTTGGCTTTATAGAAATAATATAGGCTTTGTAGAGTAGTTAAAATTGGTTTGAATTACAAAAAGGAATTGGTGCAGATTCACTGGCCCAAGAATTGGATCGGGAGAGAAATACTAGGCCTGAAAAAGAGCATCAAATCCAAGGTAAGTTTCATAATAGCCTTTTTAAAAAACTTTTAACCTCATATATGAAGGGAAATAATAAACATACGTGATGAAAAAGAGCTAAAAATGATTAATTACATAAATTGTACGGGAACTTGTCTTCTAATAAGTATCGGTGGTCGAGATAAGGATTCGGTTAAGCAACCTGCCCAGAAGTTTGTCAAATCTTTGGCATGACACTCAATGGTCTACAATGTCCAACCGGTATAATCCACATTTCACGTATAACCAATTCTTAGAAGTAAGGTTCTTTCATCTTGAAGAATAAGATGTATAGGTTATAGTATTTCTCTGGCGGTAAAATCTATTCTTTACAATGCACTAATAAGTTTACAACACTTTAAAATTTTACTACCTTTTTAAATTGCTACTGTATTCAAAAGAGCGGGAACAATGTATATTGAATTTGTTGGGGTATAATGTATTACCGATATATAAAGCTACATCTAGCTTATCTTACCTTGATTTCGATTGGATAAGTAAAATATTGACTTACTCCGCTTGTCGTTGTTTATGTACGCGACACCTTTTTATATAAATAACGAAATGGACATGCGTCGGACTTGGAAGCTGTTGTTGGGTGCTGCGCTGCCTGGATTATAGGAGCTCCATCTATTATTTCTTCCTGTGGTGAATCTGTATAAGACCGGTGGTCTTAATAAAGTATTGTGTGTGTATATATATAAATAACAAAAACATAAATTGAAAGAATATAGAGTTCATTTTTGTTGTCATTTGGTGAAGTTTGGCCACATTGACTGAGCGGTCAGTCGCTACAGGATCCTCAAAACACGACATCAACCTGCAAATTGGAACAATTTTACGATCTGAACTGTCTCTGAAAATATGGTAGAAAAATATTTTATACAGATGCCATTATCTGCTCTTCTAGAGAAAATATTATTTTTCAATGTATTTGAGACGCTATTTTTTCTTATGAAATAAACATATTTGTATTTTTATAATGACACAAATTTCACACAGACACATTTCCCCCCCACCCCCCCCCCCCCCCCTCGAATTCGTGCGCCTTGCCGCGAGTTATATATATATAAATAACAAACCTATTTTCTGGCGAAGAAGATAATAATTGTACACATCATATCAGATATCAGAATTAGAAAAAGACATCTTCTGCTCACTTAACTGTTGATAAGGTGTGCTATCTATTGGATGCAACGTACAGCTACATCATCAAGAGATGATGTCTTACTATTTTTCCAGGTTAAGCTTGATCTGTGATATATTATTACTCTACTCTGTATTATTTATCATCATCTTGTAAACAACGAGATACGTGCAATAGAATGTGTACGAGTGTAAGAATTGTAAATAGAATAAAATAATTATAGTAGCTTAAAAATAGTGTATCTTTTATTTATCTTTATATATATATATAGTGCGATTTCTTACAAAATAATTTTCACCATTAATATTTAACAATTAATAGAAACGTATCAAATGGCGACGAAGAATTAACGTAAGTATGGCCACCACTAATTTAAATTATCCAAGGTTTCGTGAAGGTGAAGATCTAAATTGTTATTTGGAACAATTAGAAGAATGTTTTAAATTGAACAAAACATTAGAAGCAGACAAAGTATCTGTGTTATTAACGTCTATTGATGTTAATGTTTATAAGACTTTGCGCGATTTGTTGGTACCCAGAAGGCCAAGTGACCTTAAATATAAAGATTTAGTAGAGGTTTTAACCAACCATTTATATCCAATAAAAAATAAGCACTATGAAAGATATTTATTTCACAAGATTGTACAAAAAGAAAGTGAGCCTGTGGGAAAATTTGTTTTGAGGCTTAAATCTCAGGCAGACAAGTGCAAATTTACTGACATAAATGAAAATTTGTGTGATCAATTTGTAAGTGGTTGCTTCGATGAAGCTACGCTTAAAAGGCTGCTAAGTGAACCTTTTTTAACGTTTGATAGTGCAATAAATATTGCAAATTCTGTAGAGGCAGCGAAGTCACAAGTAAATTTGATGAAAAATCCTGGTCATGATATTGATAAGTTGAAAGTCAGATCTAAAAATTTTAAATTCCCATGTAAATACAATAATCCTTGCAAAATTTGTGGAAAGTCTAACCACGATACGAAGTTATGCAAATTTAAAAATGCTCAATGTTATATTTGCAATAAGAAAGGGCACATTGCTCCAGTATGTTGGAATAAAAAATCGGCCCAAAATTCTGGAATGAATAAACCCAATCAGAATAAATTGAATACTATTCAGTGCAACACATTAGAAAACGCACCAAAAATAATGGTAAACGTTAAAATTGAAGATGCAGACACTATAATGGAGGTTTACACTGGTGCAGACGTGTCTGTAGTTTCAAAGAAATTTTTTCTTACAAATCTCAAAAATGTCACTCTAGAGAAATACAGTGGACATTTGAAAAGTTTTTCAGGAAATTTGATTCCAGTTTTTGGAAAATGCTTGGTAAATGTTAGTTACAAAAACTATCAGGAAAAACTACCCCTAATTGTGACAGGCCAGTTTAATAACCAAACGCCGTTACTGGGCAGAAATTGGATAAGAATTTTAAAAGCTGATTGGCCCAATTGCGTTTTTGATATCTGTAATAATATAAATGTAATTTCAAATTTAGAACTGTTTTTAGAAGTATATAAGAGAGTATTTGAAAATAAAGATTTACCAATTCAGGGCATTAAAGGTTCAATATCATTGAGGCCAAATGCAAAGCCCAAATTTTTTAAATTTAGACCAGTACCCTTTTCCATTAAAGAGAAGATAGACAAAGAACTAGACAGACTTGAAAAAAGTCAAATAATTGAAAAAGTTAATGCTAGTGATTGGTCTACGCCTTTAGTAACGGTAATAAAGTCAAATGGAGAACTACGTTTGTGTGGTGATTTTAAAAATACTTTGAATAATTGCATTGAAGATGAGAAATATCCATTACCTACTATAGAAACTATGTTGGGAAATCTAGGAGGAAACAAGATTTTTACCAAATTGGATCTCTCCTCCGCATATCATCAAATTGAAATGGATGAAGCATCAAAAAATCTGCTAGTGGTATCTACCCATAGAGGACTTTACCGATATAATAGATTGCCTTTTGGCATCAGTCCAGCTTCAGCCATTTTCCAGAGGTGTATGGACAGCCTTTTTCATGATGTTCCCAACACGGTGATATACTTAGATGATATTTTCATTGGTTCTAAAGATGAACAAGAACATTACAGAATTCTAAAAATGATCTTTGATAAATTGAAAGAGCTAAATTTCACCCTTAATAAAGAAAAATGCTTATTTTTAAAAAAAGACATTTGTTTTCTAGGTCATATTATAAATGAAGATGGTGTTAGACCAGATTCAAAGAAATTGGAAGCATTAGTAAGGTGTAAAAAGCCTTTCGACAAAACATCATTGAAGAGTTTTCTAGGGATGTTGAGCTTCTATTCAAAATACATACCTAATATGTCAACCTTGGCTGGTCCTCTTTATCAACTCCTAAAGAAGGACAATCGTTGGAAATGGTCTAGCCAATGCGAAAAGGCATTTCTGAATTTGAAGTTAACTCTATTAAATTCCCAGGCGCTTATTCACTATTCAATGAAGCTTCCATTAACTTTAACCTGCGATGCATCTGCCTATGGCATAAGTGGGGTCTTGTGTCATATTGTGGAAGGGGAAGAGAAGCCAATCACCTTTGTTTCCAGAACATTGTCAAGTGCAGAAGTCAAATACTCTCAGACTGAGAAAGAAGCACTTGCTATTGTGTTTGCAACTTCCAAACTGAGACAATACTTGTTTGGGAGAAAATTTGTGTTAAAGAGTGATCATAAAGCTTTAACGACTGTTTTTGGAAACAAAAGACTTCTTCCGCCTTTAATTGCAAATCGCTTGCATAGGTGGGCTTTAGAGTTGTCAAATTTCGATTTCGATATTAGATATACAAATAAAGATACCATGCTCTGTGCGGATGCATTTTCAAGACTTCCACTTGAGGAAATAAATTCAAGGGAAGACAACATTGATTTGGTGACACATGATATATCATTTTTAAATGTAACTCCATTGGACCACCTCATTATTGAAGAAGAAACCAATAAAGATCCGGTTTTATATAAGCTCAAGGAATATTTATTAGAAGACCCTCAGTTAGCAAAAAAGGATGAAACAATGAAACCATTCCTTTCAAAATTGGAAAATTTTTCTGTACTGCAGGGATGCATTTTTGTTGATTCTAGGGCAGTGATTCCAAGAACCTGTCAAGATCAAATGTTGAAGTTACTTCATCAAAGTCATATAGGAATCAATCGCATGAAATCTCTAGCCAGATCTTCGGTTTGGTGGCCGAAAATGGATAGTCAAATTGAAGAGTTTGTGAAGGAATGTTCTCCCTGTATGCATCATCAGACAGCTCCTCCTGCTGAGAACACACCTTGGCCCAGGACTAACCAACCGTGGCAGCGAGTTCATGTTGACCATTTCTATTTCAGAGGTGATTGTTATTTATTAGTAGTAGATGCAAATTCAAATTGGATTGAAGTATTCCCAGTTAGAGGTACTACTTCGCAAGAAAATATTAAGCTTCTACGGGAGTGTTTCGCCAGGTATGGATTACCGCAATGCTTAGTGTCTGACAATGGCCCCCCCCTTCAATTCGATTGAATTTAAGGAGTTCTTACGGAAAAATAATGTATACCACTTAACCTCGCCAGCATATAATCCCTCGTCTAACGGAATTGCTGAAGTTTCGGTAAGAATAATAAAAAAATCTCTGGAAAAGTCGTTAGAAGAATCTCCAAACTCAAATATGGACTGTATTTTACAAAATGTTCTGTTTAATTATAGAAATACGCCTACCTCTTTAGATAAGCCTCCTGTAGAACGTCTCCTAAGTTATGTGCCTAGAACATTTGTAAATTGCTTGAACTCTGAATTTATCCAGAAGACCTTTGGGAGAAATGAGTGTGGAAGGCGACATTTTCAAGTTGGAGATAAAGTGCTGTTTACAAGAGTAATACAAAATAGGCGCAAATGGTTCAAGGCCCAAGTGATACGACGACTAGGTTACAATGTTTATTTAGTAAAGAACCTAAAAGGCACATTTAAAGTGCATGTCAATCAGATGAGGACAGGTTCAGATACCAAATATGCTGAAGATTCTGATTGGACCTTGGACAACGCTGGAGCAGGACCTCACCGACTGGAACAAGACCCTCAAATTTCCACATCACCTCCGCCTAGGAGATCTACCCGACCTCGATGCCCTCCTTGCCGGTTTTCTCCAACTATGAACAATATAAGGAAGGAGGAATGATCTGTGATATATTATTACTCTACTCTGTATTATTTATCATCATCTTGTAAACAACGAGATACGTGCAATAGAATGTGTACGAGTGTAAGAATTGTAAATAGAATAAAATAATTATAGTAGCTTAAAAATAGTGTATCTTTTATTTATCTTTATATATATATATATAGTGCGATTTCTTACAAAATAATTTTCACCATTAATATTTAACAATTAATAGAAACGTATCAAAGCTGAGATAACTTTTATAATTTTAATCAAACACTACCCTAACATTATACATGTAGTTATCTAATGTTTGATTAGCAAAATGCTAAATATTTTTCTAATATTTATAGCACTGTGTGGAATATACAGGATTCCAGTAGGGAACTAAACCATCTTACTCTTTCTGAGGTTACGTACATCCTGGTTACGTACGTTCTTTCCTGATTAACTTTTTAACGATATCGGTGTCCGTCCTATCGGACAGTATGAAAAATTAAATTTTAACACTATAATTTACTATATCCTTTAATACAGAGGTTAGTGAAACGGTCAAATTAAGTTAATAGGAAAAAAAGGTAATTATACATTTTAGTGAGTGTGTGTATCAACTAAAGGGGCTGGTGGGATGGATTGGTAGTAATGATGGTTTGCCCGCCTACACCGGGCTCAAATAACTGGTTGCTTGCCTCCAATTACCCCGGCCGGCTTCTTCTCCGAATTTCTGGAAAATTCTACCCGGAATCTTGCCCGGATAATTGTTGTTACGACTTGGTTAATTAGTAAGTTGCTAGAGGTATGCTGCTGGGTTACAGACCTTGTTTGTATCTAAGGGAATATTTCACTTCTTTAGTGGTTTCTTCAATGGTATCACAGACAATGATAGAGGAATGCTGCTAGGTTACAGACCTTGTTTGGATCTAGGGAAATATTTCACTTCTTTAGTGGTTTCTTCAATGGTATCACAGACAATGATAGAGGAATGCTGCTAGGTTACAGACCTTGTTTGGATCTAGGGAAATATTTCACTTCTTTAGTGGTTTCTTCAATGGTATCACAGACAATGATAGAGGAATGCTGCTAGGTTACAGACCTTGTTTGTATCTAAGGGAATATTTCACTTCTTTAGTGGTTTCTTGAATGGTATCACAGACAATGATAGAGGTATGCTGCTAGGTTACATACCTTGTTTGGATCTAAGGGAATATTTCACTTCTTCAGTGGTTTCTTCAATGGTCTCAGAAAACTCCATTGCACCGGCTGACAAGGGCTCTTTACAGTATTAAATCACGTTCTAAAAATATCGTAACTCTCTCTCCTAAAGTCAATTGTGAAAGCTCTTAAATTACCACACAATATTATGTTAGTGCAATCAATATCCTCCGTAGAATAAATTGAATTGGGATGCATATAAACGCTGGAATTTGGTGAAATTTGATCCAAAGTTGGCGTTGCAGTCTAGCTATGAAAAATACTCCAAACCCCCCACAGCCCATCTTTCTTGTTACTTGCAGGTTTGATCCGGTGGCTAATTTGGCTCGAGAGTAACAACGGCAGAAAAATGAGCTAACTTCAGAATTTTTAGGACAACATCGGTCTAGTTCGGTAATAGCAGGAGGATAAGAATGAGGAAGCCCTTTCATTACACTAACCACCATTTCACTCCCTATATTACATAGTTATATATTGAAAAATTTAGACAATTTACGTGCATATATTCCCTTACTGTAATGATAAAAATATTGAGACGGTTCCCAATTTTGCTTTTTATTTACAGTAGAGAGGGGGGGGGAGTAAGGAATGTAGAGTTTATTAAAAAAGTAAATATAAACACATGAATTGCTTATATATTTTTAAAATTATAACCAATAGTTACATAAATTGCAAAGTTGTTCAAAATATAACTTAGAATCACGTTCAACTATAGACCTTGGTTTGAACCTGCATTGAAACTGCCTCAATAAAATCGTCCCTACCACCTCCTTCTTATACAAGTCCGATTCTTCCAATAAAGAAAACAGAGCTCTAAGTCAAAATGCTTCAACATGTGAGTAGATTAAAACGACATTTTAAAACTATTCCGCAAGTGTTTCTTTTCAACAAAAGATCTTTTTTTTTCAAGGAGAAATAACGATTATTTCTAACCTTTGGGATGAGGTATGAAAGGGTGAATTGTGAAGAGTAATGATAAACGGAAAATAAAAGTATCCAAGGATGGGAATCGAACCCACACTGTTCCGCTTACCGGGCAGATGCCATGTCCACTAGGCTACCCTGGACATATTTTTCCGTTCGCAAATAATACATAAAGTAATTTATAATACAATATAATGAGTAGAATGTTAGCACTCGCAAACCATGAGTATCATGATTGTGTCGTCGTTGGTAATCCATAGTCCAGTATTTGGGGAAGTTCAAATTGAATGTTTCTCACTCAATGTTGCCATCGTCGTATGGTGTGGTATTTTGTTCTCATTTCTTTGAAAGATGAGTTCGACCTGATGTTATCAATCCAGTTCGTCCTTTCCTCGGTATCCTGAGGTCAAACTCTTCAATAAGGGAAGTCTACCCACGTGGTCTAGCCATTGCACCACGTGTGTAACCACAGTGGATGCGGAAACGGAGCTCGTCTCTGACGGAACCATTGAGGCAAGGGGGTGTTGAAGTGATCCATCAAACCTCAGAAAAGACGCTGGTCAACCACAAGAGATTCCGCATCTGCAGGATGCAGGGTCTCCCACACTCCTTCAATCTTGGTATTTGCCCCCTTTTATATTGTCCTGTGTGACAACATCGACACCTTTAAATGTACCTACAGGATCGATGGATCTTTTGGAAACACCGCACAAAAATGTTGTTTTTTTTTTCTTCTTCCATATGTTGTACCGACTAGAATAGCTTCTTGGATTGTTGATTCCATACATAAACTTGCTTTGTGTCAAATAGTATGAAAATATTCATTAAAAAAACTGCGTGTTTATTTTCTTACATATTTGTTAAATACAAATCTTCAAATTTTAGATTAGTCTATATATCCTCAAATAGGTGTCACAGAATAAAAATATTTTTATATCATATTTTCTATTACAACTATGTAATACGGACTGACCTGATCTGCTCCATGGACAAGACCATCACCATTACAACTGTGTTTAAACTCATCGTATTAACGTATAAAATTTAGCAGAAAATATCTACAAATTTGATCTGTAAGCCTTTGTGATTATCCTAAAACATATACGTATATTATCTACTGAATATTTGTATTGTTTATAATTCTATTTTGCATATCAATGCTAACCTGGAGACTTTAAACATGCATTAGAAATGAATTTAAAAATAGTTTCTAGAATAAAATATTGCATCCAGAAACATAGGTTCAATTTTTAAAAAATCGCATTTTTCATCAAACATTCGCTGTTTCTGATATAGTAGATAATTGCCATAAAACAATATAGACACATATACACAGATTTATTGAGACCATCGGTCTAATACAGATTCACCACAGGAAGAAAAGAAGCATAGATGGAGTTGATATACTCCAGGCAGCACAGAACCCAACAACAGCCTCCAGGTTCGACGCATGTCCAGTGGCCACACGTTCCTTCGTGCATACGTCAAGGTTAGCGTATTACTGAACAGGCTAGTGTGGAATCAGCCGTGTTCTAGTCTTCGCTTTCCTCATCCAAATGTACCACGACATTCGGCGATTCTATTAATCTCTTCTGAACGGTGACTGTGCCCTAAAACAATATAAACACGCAAATGGAATTAGAAAAAAAAGCAACATAGCAACAAATAATTGCACAAATTCACCCCATGAATAAGTACAAGTAACTAAATGAGGATGTGTAACCTTGTAAGTACAAAATTCAAACTGCGTTCTATATGTGTTGACATGTGATGTACTTAAAGTAAAATGAGTTGCAAATCCACCATGATTTTCATGGATGCCTGTACCATGCGTATCGTCTCAACAACATTATCTAATCTTATATGCAAATTTGACAACTTACTGAAGCGCACGTTTGTGACCTCTCAATATAAGATAATTCACTCATGTGAGGCCACTTTTACATTCTTCAGGTAGAGTTAGGTTTAACAAGCCTGTAATGACCATTGTCTTGAAACATAGCATTATAGTGAAATTCTGTGGATCATGTTCATGTGCAATAACGGTACATTCTTTTTTTTAAATGAATTAAATATGAGGTTTTATATATTTATAATAGAGAAGGCTGTTTTCTTTTGTTCATGACCGCTATCCTCACGGAAAAATGCGATAGGAATTTTGGATTTGAGTCAACATATAATCTCTATTATGATACATCAGCGCGCCATCTGTTATGAAAATTCTAAACTATTATAGACGCGTATGATTCTTTTTAAAATAAACAATTTCTACTGCCCTTATTGCAATGGAAAAATTAATGGGAGGACCTGGCTCATCAGTGGTAAACCCTCCCAGCGATTTTGCCAGTTTAATCTACCATACCGCTGTTATATTGCATTTTTCGATCTTCCTTTTATAGTGATACTGATGCTAGACTCTTGAAATGGGTATTTTAGATGAACTATGGACATTCAAAGAGTCTAGCATCAGTATCACTATAAAAGGAAGATCGAAAAATGCAATATAACAGCGGTATGGTAGATTAAACTGGCGAAACCGCTGGGAGGGTTCATCATTGATGAGCCAGGCCCTTCCCTCCCATTATTTTTTCCATTGCAGTGAGGGCAGTAGAAATTGTTTATTTTAGAAAAGAATCATAAGCGTCTATAATAGCTTTGAATTTTCATATTATCTCTATACTAACTATATCTTAGGATTCCACGTAATCACAGATAGATGATAGGGGTATAATCGGAATCAACAGTTACCAAAATGGATTTTGTAACGGTATACTGGTTTTTGGAACTTGCCTAAAGCCGGTATTGTGGCGACTTTGTGTATCTGGATATACAAGTATACTTGTACACGATTTGAGCAAGGGGGAGATGCCTTGTTTTTATGCAATTTCAAAAGGAATGCTCCTATTTGCACATGAACACGAGATATCTTTCTCACTGCCTCTGACACGATCTTCCTCTGAGGTAACGCTAGGGTGTAGAACCATGTTATCAAATTATATTTACCCCGTAAGTTTACCATATAAAGGGAGTGAATTCAAAGTTCACCGACAAATTCCAGGAATATATTTTAATTTATCCACATAAAAACAATAGAAAAATGTTCTATCATTTATATATATGATAGAACATTATATTTTATAGATGGAAATTTTTCCGGGATGAAATTGATCTAAAGAGACAAGGGTCACCTCTCCCGTCAAAATAGACGTCTAAAACCAGACGCCATCTATTGACCGTCGCCGCAACTAGCGGCCTCGGGTCGGTGACAAAGCCACAACACCAGCTTTGGCAAACTGAAAAGTCCGCCCTAGACTGACGAGGGCCATTAGCCCGAAACCATGGCTTCCAGGGTGGACGCTTTTCAGTTTGCCAAATCTGGTGTTGTGGCTTTGTCACCGACCCGAGGCCGCTAGTTGCGGCGATGGTCAATAGATGGCGTCTGGTTTTAGACGTCTATTTTGACGGGAGAGGCGACCCTTGTTTCTTTAGATGATATTTTATATACAGTAGAACCTCGCTATTGCAGAGCCAAAGTGTCCTTTAGAGAGGGGTGTTCTCTTACCGGAGAGTTGCTAAATAATAAAAATGGCAATTTTTCAAATGAAAACTGTCCTCTATAGAGAGTTGTCCTCTAGCGCGAGTGTTCTCTCATGGAGGTTCTACTGTATATCATATTTCGGAAAAGTCAGAAAAATATTATGATGATAAGTATTAATTTAATTGGCCTATCCAGACGAACCTATGATATAGAGTTAGGTCTGGATGGAATTATGCAAATCGGGAATATGCAATTAATCCCAATAATTTACACACTAAACATAAACATTTCTTGATAATTTTCCAATCCTAGAATTTCAGGTAGATTATTAGGATTGATTGCATATTGTAGGTTTGGAATAGTGACAATGATTCCTTCCAGACCTAACACTATATTAGGTTCATCTATATATTCTAGGTCAAATATACCGTAGATATATTTATCATCATTATTATCAACATGCTTACAAGAGAAGGAATCGCCTGACATCATCTTGAAGAAGGAAAAAAAAGTTAACGGCGACGTGTTCTTTTATAAAAGAAACTCATAACTTTTTTTTCCTTCTTCATTATCAACATGATATATTCGAATATTGCTGCAGTTTCAACTTTCTGGAGAGATGGATAGATTCAGCTAGAGCCTTTACGGAAGTGGTTGTCAGATTTTTAGTCCCATATTATAACATGGAATGTTAGAAAATGAGCAATCTCACTGTTGAGTTGGGCCATAAAACATCTTACTGGCTGAAAATGTCACGATTAAATAGGAAAGATACATCTTAATAATTTGGCACATAGCTATTTTTACATTTATCATAATTCTATTGTCAGACTAGTGAAAATCAATAGCATAAGCAAAATGAACTGAAGATTAAAGTATGTGTGTCTTTTAGAGTGCAAAATCTTCTTCTTTCTTATCTCCACTTAATCATATTAACCCTTAATTACTCGCGTCGAGACACAGGTCTCACCTAAATTTTTAATCGAAAAAATAAATACGATTTTCGAGTCCAAATAATTTGTAAGTTTTTGTAGCTTAAGATATCATCGAAATAGATATTTTAGACCATTTGTTCTATCGCTTGGCCCCTAGAAGGAAGAAAAATAAAACAAAAAAGCCACTGCCGAGACAAACGTCTCGACGCGAGTACTTGCGTAATAATTTTGGTTTAGGTTTCATTTTCCGGCTGGCTCTATCTTCGTAAAACAGTAAGTTATTGTTCTTCTTCTAAGTATATTTTTTGTTCCTAAATATCCTAAATTCTCTCTCTCTCTCTGTCTCTCTTAGGTATTTAGAATTTATTTATTTTTATTCAATATTTTAATACTAAATATTTCCTAAAATATATATTATATTATAAAAAAATGGCTAGTACTTCTGAGAGGAATCAGAGTGAATCCGACATGAATTGCGATGTAATAATTTGTGATTTATCCGATACTTCTGATACCGAAATTTATAGTCATCATGACACAGACTCTGAACAGAATTCAGAGGCGGATGAAGAATTACCAAATGATGATTCTGAATTTTATTTTGGAAAGGATGGTGTCACAAAATGGAAAAAGACAATGTGGCAGAAAACCCAGATTCGTACAAGAAGTGTAAATATATTTTCTCAATTGCCAGGGCCTAAATCTGAAGCAAAATCGATAGAATCTGAATCGGATGCATTTACAAAAATAATTGATAATGAAGATTTCTCTAGAGAAAGAGATGCCAAATTAACTACTGTAACAGAAATCCTAGATTTATTTGGACTTTTGATAATGTCAGGTGTCAAAAGAGCTGCTCATTTTACTTATAAAGAGCTATGGGCGGTGGATGGCTCAGGAGTAGAAATTGTGAGAGCAATTATGTCACAAGAACGTTTTTTATTTCTTCTACGTTGCTTGAGATTTGATGATATTACAACAAGGAAAGAACGAAAAAAGCTGGACAAACTTGCTCCAATTAGAGAATTTGTAGAAGCCTTTGTATATAACTGTAAAAAGCTCTATACTCCAGGTGAATATAATACATTTGATGAGAAGCTCATTCCATTTCGTGGCAGGTGTGGCTTTATATGGTGTATATGCCCAACAAACCTGCAAAATATGGGCTCAAAATTTATACCATTAGTGATGCAAGAACATTTTATACCTTTAATTTTGAAATATATTGTGGAAAACAACCCGATGGTCCATATAAAAAAAGTAATTCACCCGATGATATCGTAAAAAGATTGATCACTCCAATATCTGGGACAAGCCGAAACATAACAACAGACAATTGGTACACTAGTTATAAATTATCCCAAGATCTTCTTACAGAACATAAACTCACTTTAGTTGGCCTTTTAAAAAATAAAATAAAAAGGAAATCCCTAAAATATTTCTGCCCAATAGGAATAGACCAAAATATAATAGTATATTTGGCTTCACTCAGAATACCACCCTTGTATCATATGTCCCAAAAAAGAGCAAGGCTGTTCTATTGCTCTCAACAATGCACTCAACTCCCACAATTGACGAAGAAAGTGGATTCAAATTAAATTTGTAATTTGACTAAAGGCGGGGTTGACATGGTGAACCAAATGTGTGGAACTTATTCTGTTGGCCGTCGAACCAACAGATGGCCTCAATGCCTATTTTTCGACCAACTAAATGTTGCAGGCATAAATTCAGAAATAATTTTCAAGTCTTTAAATATAAATTCACCTCGAGTTCCAAGAAGAATCTTTTTGAAAAATATTTCCCTACAATTATTCCAGGATCATTTAAAAATTCGATCCCAATTGAAAAACTTGCCAAGAAGTCTCCATGACCTGATAATATTGCATTGCAAGAAAGCTGAAAGTCCAGAGATAATTTATATATATTTCATAAAATTATTTAAAATGATAAACATAACAATCTTTTGTTTACCACAGATCGAAATGAGTGTAGAGTCAGAACCTAAGAAGCGAAAACGGTGCTATGTTTGCCCAAGTACCAAAGGTAGTATGACACAAATTATTTGCTACAAATGCAGGAGACACATCTGTCAACGTCATTCTTCGAATATTTGCAAAGATTGCGAATAATATCCGTCTGCAACTTTTAATAGTAGCCTATTTGTAAAACTATGTCAAACATTCATTGTTTTTACTATAGTCATTGTTTCAATAAAAATAAATAAATATAAAAATATTTTTTGCCTTAATTCACATGTGTCATAAACTACACACAATTACGAATATAATGCAGCCTAATTTTCAATACAAATATCAATATTTAACATATATTTCGGTTTTTTAAAAGTGAGACCTGGATCTCAACGCGAGTACTTACGTAACAAATATAGGCGCGAGTAATTAAGGGTTAAGGTATCAAGCTTGTAAAGCTTGAGACTTTTGATGGTGTCTGCCGGGGAAAAGAGTAGAGTTAATCAATGAATAAGTCAATACAGTATAGTACAAAATGTAAGTCTTAGATTATATATTCATCATCATTATTACTCAGAAAGGAAATTCGTTGCAAACAAAATAACAAATTTCTTTGCAATAATTAAGTTTAAAATACCTTTAGAACATCCCAAATAAATACATCCAAGCTAGCAGTATTCATAATTTAAGAAAGAAAAAGAAAGAAAAAAATATTTCGGAAAAAAAAATAATTTTCTAAAAAAACATTAATTTTACAATTGGCTCTTTAAAAAAGCGATAAAAAAACTATTTAAAAAGGCTAATTTAAACGCCTCTTAAACTCCCACCTAAAAAAAAAAAAAAGAGCCAACAGTTGAAAAAAAAAAAAAAACTCGGCGCCTTTAACACTTTGCTTTATGAATTCAGAATAAATGACTGTTGTTAGCTGAGTTATTGGCAAGCTATTGATTCATTTATTTAAAATTCAATAAATCCTCGCGGGGGATAATCAAATTATCCAAGCCTATTAGCAATCTTCCATCTGGCACGATAATTCAGCAACGAATTAAGCACCTGTGGTAGAAAAGCTTTCTTTATTTAACTTGACTCCTTTTTTTTTTCTTTCCCACTTCTCTTTTGAAATAATAATCATATTTAAGAGGAAAAAAATGTTGTCTTGAAGTTCCTCCATCATTTTTTTCTTTCCATATCCCCTCACTCCTCAAGGCATTTCACAAGTTAATTATTCCACGGAAGGGAAAAAAAAAATCAGTTTTGCCCATCTTCCGTACCCATTTTTAGCTATTCTTTCCAGTTTTTTTGCTCTTTCTTTGTGGTAATACTAAGTATGTGGATATGAGAACGGGGTCGTGAAGGGAATAAAATGCCTGGGGCAGGTTGCAGAATGCATTAATCACAACCACAATGTCACCTCGCCCCAAGCTTCGACACAGATAAGCTCGGGCAAGTTGTACCCTACAGTTGGCAATGCACAGAAGGAAATTTTTTAAAATTTGGCCTGGGGCATGTTCATCCATCATGGAATTGATGACACATGTTGTCCATATTCAAATTACCGGTGTGACAAATGCTTTCTTCCTTCACAGCGACTACCCTTTGTCCACTTCCGAGCCGATAACAGATGTCGCTCCCCCCTTGATTGATGGTACGTCCGACGAAAATTTAAAGTTAGTCGTCGTCGCACAATGCGAGAGCTTTAATATGCTTCCGTCCCTGCGATAAGTTTTCTTCAGCCCTCGCTTATAAAAAAAACGCCTATGAATACTGATTTGGCTGTTTCCATTGAGATAGCTGGAGTAAAGGCGGTGCGTATATTCCACGGCCTCTTTAGTAGCGGAGCATAGAGTGGGAAACAATAGAAAGAAATTAGAAATTAAATTAGGAAAATATTCGTTTATGATTTCCAACCTTATGTTCTATTGATAATTTCGAAGTTTCTCACGTTTAATTAATGATTCAGTGACTAGCTAGCGCATTCGTAACAAAATTTCTTTAAAAATTGTAATTTAAATGGTAGTTATCCGATATTCCACAATTATTGGAATGTTCCAATCATCCTTAATTAAAAAATCGATATATATTTGAATTATATAGTCATACGAAATCCCCCAATTATATGTGAATCGTATTTTATATAAAGATGGATCAAGGCGAAGCAAAAGTTTGATTTTTTAATAGTTGACGGTAATAGTTTTGGTGTTGGTCACACATCTTGAAGTATCAAAATTTATAATTATTAATTCAATTAACATTTATTTGTAAAATTTGTAATAATGATTTCAGGCAATATTGTCACTGTTGAGAAGACAAGTATTCCACAATTTTTAGTAAAAAATAATTTATTGATTAAATACTTAGAATGCAAAATGTGATAATCAATTTTACAAGTGATAATCTACAAGCATGGTAAGGAGTAATGATTAGACAAATATTTATGATGATAAGCTAACAACAGAGTATTCACAAAAATTATTCTGTGACAATATTTTTAATGTTATTTAATCAATTATTATATCTCTTTATAACACAAAATATTAAATATTAAAAATATTTCTCTCAATTTATATATAAAATAATTTCGCGTTCATACCTATAATGGGGCAACCATAGTGTATATACATGTAAGCCATTTTACTCTGGTCTTTCAACAAAAATAATTAATTCATTAATTTAACTTAATATCCCAAAATCCATTCTTGTCCCAGAGGATTTGAATAATTGAAGTTTTTCTTTAAAATTTTACATAGGGACTTCTTTATAGAACACTATACGGACTGCTTCATTTGAATTCTTTTTAGACAATTTTCTTACTTTTCCTTATGTGTATATTCGGGGAAGGAATAAATCAAAGAAATATCTCACACCTGCCCAATAAGTCATCTATAAAATTGATTCTAAGGCTTTTATCAGCTCGTGACTTGGTAGAATTTCTTAGGATTATTAGAAGAAAGGATGAATGGGTAATCCAATCTCCTCTCTTTGGGGAGAAATGCTCATTTTTTATCTGAATATTTTATATTCTGATTTTCCTTCAGACTTATAGAGTTATATTAGGAAAAAGAAAACCTTAAAAATTCCATGAAAGTAAGTAATTTCGAAAGTGTTCTGAAAGCCGATAGTTGAGTTGCTGGATGTTGGCAACATGCAGATCAAGTATTAAGTCACAACACGGAGGCTTTCTTAAGACACATTCTGCTTGTATATATGCACCGAAGATGAAAATCAATCTGTTATCCGTTTTTTTTTTAGTAAAGAAGGCAAAAACCTCATTGACGCTCATTAAAGAATAAAGAATCATGTTCACCTTGAACATCTGACTATGTACCGTTTTTGGCAAAGGCCCTTACAGTATATAGATTGATGCATTGCATTCAATGTGTTTATTTTGCATTTTTCTCTCTCTCTTGAGAGTTTGTTTCTATTGTTATAAAAAATTTTAGTATATTATCAAAATGTCAGCTCTTCCATTAAAGTATTATCAATACAATATGAGGTATGTAGAAAAGATTTTTGAACATTATAAGTTTTTTTTTTTTTGCTTATCCCTAGTACACGTGGTACAGGCCATGATAATCATGGTGGGTAGTTAGCGACTGCTTTTACTGTAAGTGCACCACATGTCTACACATGTGAAAAGCAGTTCGACTTTGCACTTACTAATGTCAGAGCCCCGTTTGGTTACTTGCACTCGCTGGTGGGGTTGGACTTTTGCAAGAATCGGGGGCCATTTGAGCATTTTTTTTCTTTAAACAGAAAAAAGTGTCCAATGCGGGAATCGAACCCGGGTCCTAGTGGTCGAAAACCAAACGGTTTAACCAGCCTTCCACCGACCCCCCTACATTATAAGTAGTTTTGGGTAGTTTTGAAATTTATCTCCATTTCCAAACCGTAATTGATTCTATTTCAAAATTCGGAATGATTTGTGAGAGATAACAGATTTTCAGTAAAATAATAGAAAAATAAATAGAGTAGATTTAAAAATATATATAAGCTGCATTATCAATAGGTTGTTATGCTGAATCTTAAAATATGTTTGAATCTCAAAAATGAACCAGAATAACCGATAAAAAAAACTAGTCAAAAATAAATGACAAGATACATACGAGCCTTTCCCCAAATTCAATTATTTATCATTTTAAATCGGCAAAGAAAAAGTATAATAAGCACTTTTCATTAATAGAGTTTGCAATTTTTTTTTTTAGTTTGCAAGACTCAAGATAAATATGCAATGAAAAGTGACAAGAAAGTCTCGCGCGGATGAAAATAATTAAAAAGTTATTAATGAAACATCCACCCAATTGTTTAGTCCTTCAATACACGCTTCTATTAAAACGCACCAGAAAATAACCACTCGCCGAGCCGCTACTCTTATTAGCTTTTCCCTCTTTTTTTTTCTTCAGCACTTCTCGATTTTCCCATTAAACAAGGAGTCCAAGCTAGCAACTAGGGGCAGGCAAAAATGTGACTAATTATTGAATTTGGCTTCAAAATTAATACTAGCCCCTTCGTTGTTAAAACAACATTCTTTGTTTTTGCAGACTGTGATTAAGGAATTAATAACGGGCACATTATTTGCGTACCAAACCCTGCTTCTCGAAGAAACGTAATTAATCAAGCTAATCAGAAAAAAATTTACTTTATCTAACTTTTCAATTAAATCTTTCTGGCCTCTCTCTTCTCTCCAAATATTATTTGAGGCTTCTCTTGTGTGGTAGTGAGAGATTTCTGACAGAATTAATTATGGACTTGTAATGCTAATATGTATATATGTCTGTATGGATATATATTATATTTGTGGTTTACAAATATATATTGGGATATGCTTATTATACGTTTTTATATATTTATCTATTCTTAAAATAGAGAAATCCATATTTAAATCTTTAGATAATATAAAGACATATAATGAATAAAACAAAGCTTCGAGGGCTGCGTATCTTTTATTAGAACGAATATAATACTAGCTTTCGGGCACATACGCCCTTCTACAGGTGCCCGAAAGCTAGTATTATATTCGTTCTAATAAAAGATACGCAGCCTTCGAAGCTTTGTTTTATTCATTTATAAATCGTACAGGGTTTATCAATCGATAAAGACATATATTAAAATAAGAGCATTAAGCCTCCAGGGAAAGGTTTCCTTTTAAAAAATATATATTTTTTATTCGTTTAAAAATCTCTCAAGCTTTCGGGAAAGAAAGCCCTTCTACGGAAGAAAATATTTTACATCATTAAAACACCAATAAAATATGATTTAAAATTAAATAAAGTTCTTTGGTTGTTTACATTTGTTTCAATGCAGAATCAACGCGGGCTTCTGTTGCGCGTGCTTTCGAGTTTGCTATTCCAAGGCGATATCTTCACTTAAAAAGAAACTCTTATTTTAAAATAGATTCAAGGGATTATTTTATCGAAAAAAAAGGCATATATATTGGATTGAATGAAAGATTTATTTGCCAATATCAGCAAACCGAAATATTGGCAAATATAAATTTTTATATATTCAAATATATGCCTTTTTATTATCTAAAGATTTATCTAAATGTGGGAGTAATATTCACATTCAGATGATTAATTTGCGAACCATCTAAAAATTGAATTTAGAATACAGTAGAACCTCCCTGTAAAGGACACCTAATTGCAGAGCTAAAGTGTCCTTTAGGGAGTGGTGTCCTTTTACCGGAGAATGTCAAAATAGTAAAAATTGTAATTTAGTAAATGAAAACTGTCCTTTGTAGAGAGTTGTCCTCTATCGGGAGTGTCCTCTCGTGGAGGTTCTACTGTATATGCCATATTTTTATATATATATATAAATAAAGAATAAATGCCTGTGTGTATATTAAATAAAATTGTTGATAGTTTTTCAAAATTAATTAAAAAATTAATAATACATATACATGTTATATTAAAATATTATTTTATTTAAAATTATAATTTCATTGATTCAAATACTCTGCTAAATCGACTGCCAGAGGTCACTCTCCCCCTATAAAAACTCATTGTTATTCTTGCCCGATGGCTGGCTCAAAACCTTTGTACATTATGTGAATAATTTTTTTTTCCTTGTTCTACTCGCCTTAAGCCAGGCAGTACTTTTACCAAATTATGTATTTTATACATTCCTTAGTTAAATTAAAGCAACCTCTGATCAAAACCATTTTTATTATAATTCCCACGTCTGCACCACCATAGCTTAATCCTCAAGATAACCAAAATCAAAATAATCCAAAATCATAAGGAAATCTCATTATTTTTTATAATATACATATTATTGGAAAATCGCGCTTTTGAACAACGACTCTCTTATACTAGTTAACAATGTCAAGTAGAGAAATACAAGCTGTTTTTATGCAGGTAAACATTTGTTTCAAAAACAGTTTGTATTCCTCCACTCTTGACGTTGTTAAGCCAGTAGAATAGCTTCGTTGCTTGAAAGCTCGCTTTTCGAATAAAAAAAATATACGTATTGAAAACTTTTAAAATAATTTTTGGAATGTTTGTGTGTGTTCGTTCATTCCGCATTCGTTTACACAATGTTATTTTACGTACTACATCTGTGTGCCAAGTGAAACTAAGACAACCAAATCTTACCATCAATTGTAAACCATTCCTATGGATCGATATCTTGTGGGGCTTGATTGAGGAGTTAGAATTTTGACAACTCTTAAGAATTATATGCTGTTAAGAATTTCAAGCTGAATTCATTCCAAACTTGGATATTTGAGAGCATATTTTAAGAATTATTGCATTTTCACAACCTTTTAAAGAATTTTATGTTTTATATGATTCTGATTGATAGGCAGACTAAGTACCGACGATTATTTTTAAAATGATCGAGAAGGGATATGGTTCATTTTGTGGAAGCGATTTGATAGGTGAAGAAACATCAAGTTTGGGCATCTCATACGACAGTCGGAGTGGATGAAGGTATTGCTTGACCAGGAATGGGGTACATTGATAATTCCGAGATAAAACTATCCATAGAAAGGAGGCTACAAGATTACAGGAATACTGCCTATAGGTTTTGAGGAGAAATAGATTAGTAATTTATAATACAATATAATGCGGCTTATGATTGAGGAACGAAGTTTGAAAATTTACCGCAAATGTTTATTTTGAAATCGAAATTTATTTTAAGGAGAAATAACGATTATTTATAACCTTAGGGATGAAGTATTATAGGATGAATTGTGAACGGAAACTATTGATATTTTGTCCACACATCCAATAAGAACCACTGGGTCAAATGACAGCTTGGTGTGACCAGAGTGTGCTGTGTGTTACAGACTGTTGTCCTCTATCAGCCTGAACCAAGCCATATCAAGCCCAAGCATATCGAATCCCAAGTCTTGGCTGTACATACATACCTAGGCGTTTGGCACCACTGTACAAATTCTGTTGGCACTCTGGCGACCATCTTACCAACCAAAACAACTCATTCAATCCATCGATTATAAATAGATAGGAGAGGAAGCATAAAGCAATATGAAAACATTAGTTGAAAAATGAGCTTAGGTTTCTTAATGATCCCTTTTTTTAACCCAAAATATCGGGCTGTCCCATTAGAACCCCTTCCAGTCCAAACATCCATGACTCACCGCTGACAACGATCGCCTTCACAGCCACCGCTACATCAATATTGGTACCACTTTAAATGGTCTCAAACACCAACAAACTGACTATCTTCCTTCATTTTTACTGCCATTACGTCTAATTTCATACACGAGGTGTATAAAGGTCTATATTGTCAGCGTTTTTTATACTTATGATATGAATAATAGCTTTCGATAATACTTGTGTTCCTTGGTAATCTCGAGAAAATTCTGACTACATTTTGAATTATATAAAATTGTGAATGTATAGAATAGTCATAGCTAAATTATAAATATACTATACCAAACTAGATTTTTTCTGTAAAAAAAGTTAAGCTTAATTATATATTTATTTCAAGGATTTCGTTAAATATTTATGAAGAATCGAGTTTTAAATATAAATCAATGAGAAAAAGCAATAGTACTTAGTTGATAATTGATCGAATCTTCACTGTTTGGAATCAAGAAGAATTTGCCCTATAGGATTCCTCCACGTCTGCATCCAACAAAATGTCAGACGACAGGTAGGAAAACAGTTAATTAATCGTTAAACCAGCACCTGCAAATTATTGATTGGTCGGGCACTCTGATGCCACAGACATGGGATCAATAGGAGGAGCAAGAAAAAGCACAAACTAGAGACTTAATTAAAGCTTGTTCGGCCAGGCAAGGCAGTTCAATGCTATTAATTTCATTAGGATTTTGGACCATTAATCTCTGCAACGAGTTCAGCCAAAAAAAAAAAAAAATTGGAAAGAAAACAGCGGAATTTGGCCCTGTAAAGTTTGATATAACTCAACAGCTTTTTGTTTTTGAAAATACAGAGTTCAGATTAATTGTTCATTAATCTTTACTGATGAAAAGACTGTTCTTAATAGCTTGATGAGCTTCAAAAAAAAAAAAAAAAAAAGATTAAACTTTCTGAATCCTACAATGCGGAAAATGAGTTTTTAAGATCGACTGAATATATGGTTTGTATCATTTTAAATAACCAGTTTTGGTTGGTAACATTGTCGCCAGAATCATAATAAACACAAAATTTTAGAAAACTCTGATTCTCTTACTTAGGTCTTTCCCAGAAATATCAACATTTTTTATAGAAAACCATCCTTTTCTCTACAAATCCATATTTAAAATTCTCCATTGTTAAAGTTCTTCTGTTAAAAGGAAATCTTTAGAGAAATGATCCGGATTTGTGTAGGAATCAAAATGAAAAATTACATTTTGAAAAATATCATCGTCTGAAACACACAGTTTCTCTCATGGAGCGTTTCGTATTTCTAGTCTTAAGAGGCATCAGAATATTTTGATTTGCGCGAAAATTTCGAAACTGGATACCAATGGCTTCCAACCAAAATGTGTTCGGTGCCTGCTTTTTATTTATTTATTTCTTTTTTTTTTTCATCAAATGAATATTTTTGTAAAGAACATTATTTTTGTGTATTATTTTTCAATAATATAAAAATAATTTCCCTATTTTTGTGACTATGTATCACCTTGGGTAAGAACCATTCTGGAGCACCTATAACAAATAATTTAAAAAAATCAATAAATTTGCACAAATATATATATATAATATATGCAAATATATCGTCTAAAAACATAATCAATTCAATAAATATTGACCAAACCATATATATATTTATTATTATTAAAAAATAAGATATCCCTGAATTTGATTATCAAAATTCCCTAAATTTGATTATATTGAAAAATAATGGCATTATCAATGAATATTCTAAGGTGTTACAGAGTACGAGGGAAAATACTCATATCTATTTTTGACCACGGACTGAAACATTTATTGTACGTACCCAACATGGAAACTTGTTCGTCGTTAAACATAGTGTTTCCCAGATCACTTATTTATTTTGTGTCTCTTGTTCATTATTATTATTTTTATATCATTTTATGGTCTTGTGCTTTTTTTTTTGGTGGAGCTAAAAATTGTTGTTATGGCTTCGCATTGTATATAGCCTATATTAACACATAAAAAATAAATAAATTATATATAAACTGTATAGATCCCACCCCTATCCCCCATATTATTCTGTTGACAAGCTAGTATTTTATACGATTATTGGTTAAATGATTTCAAAATGGTAGTTTTTACTATTATCCTTATCAAATATAGAATTTCTGTATTTGTGATAACGATAATAGTAATTTTACATTTGAAAAAGAAGAAGCTTTTTATTGTAATTTTGAAAGAACCCCTATTATGCATTGTTATTATCTTCTTCATGTATATCATTATTTTGTAAGATGTCACGAAGGCCTGTCATTGGTAGGATGGTATGTGTGTAGCTCATGTGGGGACCATCTTGTTAATTTGTCGTCATCCTGCGTTGTGTCCCAGAGCAATAGAATCAACCCCTCCCTCCCCTAGTGGTAGAAGCATATCATAATCTGAAGGGCCTTACAGTTTGCTGCTTGACTCCGTTACCTACTAAGTTATATGTCCAGCTACTGTACATAGTGCAGAACTTTTGTTGTGTGGTACCTCTTGCTATGTTTATTGGACTCTACTTCACCCTACTTAATAAACAATGGAACTGACATCGGTGTCCAATCGTTGATTTCTTCTTCAACACATAATCTCACAACACATTCTATTTACTTCACTTGGTAAAATAATGGTGCATTGATTTGTGCCATTCATAAAGAAGGCTTGAATTAGATGCATTAAACAGGACCTTGGGAGAGGCAACTGCTTATCATAAAACAGCTCGAGGAGCATAAACTCATGGAATTCGTGTAATATTTACACAAATGGATAAGAAACAACAACAACAAACAAGAAGATGTCATCGGAGAGTCTGTGTTGGTGGATGACTCACTCCGGATTTAAGACACATGCAGACAAGAATAAATAAATAAATATAAAGAAGAACTGATGTTTCAGATGGTTGCAATGTGACATTTTCAAATACTACACTATGTTCAGCCTCTACTTACCGTTGCATACAAGAGAAGCAACATAAAGTGGGGGGATGAAATACAGTGGGAACTTCCAGGCCGCTGAAGTAACCATGAAGACCTGACACTTTGGTCATATCAGTTCTGGTGGAGGATCAAATAAAGGACAACGGCAGAGAGACAGATCAGCTGAGACATCATGATTTATACTCATCAGGTGACACATCGCAAGTTTGATGACGACTATGAAATATACGAAAATATGAATATATCCTCATTCTTAGTTTAATTATTTTATTCCATCTACTTTTTTAAAAGACAGATTCCTACAGCTACTAAAAGGTAGATAAAAATATATTGGGAGGGCTTGAATTCATCAGTGGTGAACCCTCCCAGCGATTTCGCCATCAGCGTTAAGTGATAGTAGAAATTTGTCTCTTAAAAAAAAAAAAGAACAAATTAACTATAGCAAATAATCATGATAAATTTGCATTTTCACAGATAATTGGTACGGTTATGTTATAAAAAGTTGAAATATATATTTTCTTAAAGGTATCAAAAAAGGCATATATTTCTTTAAAATGTATTAATACAATGCATTTTGAAAATAGAGCAATCCATAAATAAATCTTTAATAAAAAGGCATATATTGGATCAAAAATTCATTTATTTTACCAATATTTCAGTTGGCTGAACGCCAACCTTTATCTAGGTCTTATTTTACAAAATTTATTTTGTCCATAATATAAATATAAATATAAAATATTTCTCCCTATTGAATATAACAAAATAATTTTAAAACTTAATTCTGTTGACGTTATGTGGCGCCGAGTTTGTTGTTGACACACATTAAATATGTTATAACACCTTGATAAAGGTTGGCGTTCAGCCAACTGAAATATTGGTAAAATAAATGATATTTTGATCCAATATATGCCTTTTTTATTAAACAATGCATTTTGTTTATTATTCAATATAGAATGTATAGGTGATGATGTGCCACAACATCAGCTTTGCAAAATTCAGAAAAAAAAGGTTATCAACCTGCATTACCTGATTTCAGGCTATGACCCTCACTATTACAGGGTGCCTTCGATTTCATAATATCCTAGGAGGGAGTTCTAAACTCGGTCCATTTTTCTTTATAAATAGACATTTCGGCTAGTTAAAGTTTTATTTTCTCTTATTTTAACTGGCCAAAGTGTCTATTTTTAAAGAAATGTGAATACCGGCCAGACAATCTCTAAATTCGGTCCATTTTGATAAAAAAAAGGTGATTAAGCTGATGAAATGGTTTGTGGTACTGGTCAATTTCATGACATCCTACAAGAGGGGTTATGGAATTGGTTGAATTCACCAAAACTGTGTTTATATTTGATTTTTCTCTCTGAAGACGATAACGCATTTTCCATTTGGACGAAGAAAGCGAAGACTAGAACGCAGCTGATTCCACACTTGCCTGTCCAGTGATACGCTAACCATGACGTATCCACGAAGGAACGTATGGCCATTGGACATGCGTCAGACTAGGAGGTTGTTGTTGGGTGCTGCGCTGCCTGGAGTATAGGAGCTCCATCTATTATTTATTCCTGTAGTGAATCTGTATAAGACCGGTGGTCTTAATAAGTGTGTGTGTGTGTGTGATAACGCATTATGTAAAATGGTGATAAACATTTCAGAAATTCTCTCTCATGAAAAAAAAAAGACAATTCTCACCAGGAATCTCATATGTTTTGATGTCAGAATTCATAAAGAAGAAACAAAAAAAGTGCTACACGTTTCTAAGAGTTGTTTAATTAACCCCCCTCAGCAATATCTGGAGCAGCGGGGTTTTGTTTCAAACAAAGAGAACAGGAGTGGCGATGGTATTTCTCATTAAGAAAGATCCAAGCTGATCATCCGAAGAAGAAACCCAATAATAAATCCTGAGGTAGAGAGAGTTGACTCATTCTGGCGCACCCCATTTTTCCCTGAATGGCCCCTCCTAGTTATGTCTATTCCCACATGGGTGGGTTTTGAAAAATTAAAAAGTGTATCAACGTAAAAAAGAGATTAAACAAAGATGACGTATATTGTATTATAGGGTTATCAATCTCGATATTTTAAAAGACAGTATGCCTATCTTCTTCTGGGTCATTATGACTTTTGTAGCATATCATGCGTTGCATCTAGGCTACGTTCGCTGTATCATATACAAAACAGAATCCCCCCGGGTTCTGCTTTAGTCAATGTTTGACCAGCCAAGTTAGTTCTAACAGAACTCTTTATTAACATTATTATCTAACAGTAGAGTATAATTGTTGTTTTGTATAATAAAAATGATGAAAGTAGATTTAAAAAAAAATATTAATATATTTTAATCGTAAGTATTTATTTTTTTCTTCGGTATATATGAAATGAATAAATAGGAATTGTAAAACGACATTTAAAGATTATCCCGCATGAGTTTCTTTTCAACGAAAAATCAAAATTTATTCCAAGGAGAAATATCGATTATTTCTAACCTTAGGGATGAGGTATGAAAGGATTAATTGTGAAGAGTAATGATAAACGGAAAAATAAAAGTGTCCAGGGATGGGAATCGAACCCACAGTGTTCAGCTTACTGGGCAGATGCCATGTCCACTAGGCTATTGTAATATAGGAAAATATAGGAATTGTAATTATATAGTCCGGCGTTATAGGTGAACTAAGTTTCCCAGAATTTGCCCAGATCTGATTTGAAAAAGCCCAAATTGGGGCTACATGTTGATTTCTCTCAGCCCAACAGATCAGTCTACGGCACGTAATATCACCCAACTTCAGCCTGGCTGCTGCTATATAGGGGCTTGGTGACAATACCTGAAGGATCCTTGATATTCCTATTGAATTCATAAAATATTATTTATAGATTTAATTGCCATCTATCGATAAAATTTATAACAAATAAATTTTACTGGCAATGTGTTTCTGTTGAATAATATCAGTATCTGTAGAGATAATAATTGATGATATTATTAAAAAGAAACACATTGCTAGTAAATTTATTTGTTACAAATTTGGTAAAATATTAATCAATAATTAAAATTATTTTATGAAAGAGAGATTTTATTAGGGTAATATAAAAGATAAAATAAATATTTCAGCTACCGCCGTTAAACAATTTGATTTATAATATAATGCGGCTTATGATTGTAAGAACGACGTTTCACAATTTCCCCGCAAATGTTTCTTTTGAACAAATAATCTAAATTTATTTAAAGGAGAAATAACGATTATTTCTAACCTTAGGGATGAAGTATGAAAAGATGAATTGTGAAGAGTAATGATAAACGGAAAAATAAAGATGAGAATCCTATCCCTGGACACTTTATTTTTCCGTTTATCATTACTCTTCATAATTCATCTTTTCATACTTCATCCCTAAGGTTAGAAATAATCGTTATTTCTCCTTAAAATAAATTCCGATTTTTCGTTCAAAAGAAACATTTGCGGGATAATTGTCAAACGTCGTTCTACAATTTGAATTTTATAAGTCAAAATAAAAGAGGCGGGGGACGATCATCTTATATTGAGAGAAGAGGTAAAATATTGGTAAAACATATACAAACTTGAAATATTTGCAGTGTTTCTTTAATAAGGTATGGGAAGCAAGCTTTCGCGCGGTCGCGCTTCATCAGGCCACTGGCTCCGCGCGAAAGCTTGCCTCCCATACCTTATTAAAGAAACACTGCAAATATTTCAAATTTATTTAACTCAATCATAATATTATTTGCATCAAATCTTCAGATATACAAACTTGTTAATCAGTTGCTTTATAGTAAATTATATTATAATACAATATAATATAATGCGGCTTGTGATTGAAAAACGACATTTGAAATACTATCCCGCATGTTTCTTTTATCAGCGAAAATTTAAAATTTATTTCAAGGAGAAATAACGATTATTTCTAACCTTTTGGATGAGGTATGAAAAGATGAATTGTGAAGAGTAATGATAAATGGAAAAATAAAAGTGTCCAGGGATGGGAATCGAACCCACAGTGTTCCGCTTACCGGGCAGATGCCATGTCCACTAGGCTACCCTGGACATATTTTTTCGTTCGTAAATAATACATAAAGTAATTACTTTATTAGTATTTCAAATTCTATTATGTTAGAAATATTCATGATGATCATTCCCCGCCGCTTTTATGTTGACTCATAATCTAATTATTCATTTACGTTAGCAGAAATGTTTTTTTCTCCTTTTTAGTGTATTTTAATAAAGCTTTTTATAAAATCAATTTTAGTAATTATTTATTCAATATATTTTTAGCCTTTAAATTTTCAAATTTACAAATTTATCTCATTGCACATGATTTATAAATTCAGAAAACATCAGAATCAAGAGTTCGATAATATAGATAAAAAATCTGACAAAATATTTAAATATACACGTAAGTGTATTGTGAGCACATTATTTGAAAACATTAAAAAACAAACAATGATATTCTAAAATATTTTAAATATATAAAGCACATATTTAATACTAGACGAATGGCCCGGGCAACGCCCGGGTTTTACCCGAGTGCGTATATATTTTAAAAACGTATTTATAATGAATTACATATTTTATTCTTATAAATATTATCGATTGAAGGCACTTATATATATTTAAAGGTTCTCATAAAGGTTACCGATTTAAAAGTTTATTTTATTTTATTTAAAGAAACATATTTTCATTTAAGTATTGTTATTTATATATTTTAAAATATTAAGTAATTGTGCAAAACGATAATTGCCTTAAAAAGAAATTGCCTTAAAAAAAGAAACATTCGCGGTGATTTTGTCTTGCATTCGTTTATACAATTATTATAAATATTGGCATCATATATTAACTTTATGAAAGGAAAAATATGTCCAGGGTAGCCTAGTGGTCATGGCATCTGCCCGGTAAGCGGAAGGTCGTGGGTTCGATTCCCATCCCTTGACACTTTTTTTATTTTATCCATTCTGACCAAAATCTATCCGTGAACTTCACACAGACAGTATAAGTAGATAAAAAATCAAAATATCTCTTATTACTGTAACTTGCTTGGAACTAATAAAGTTAAAGAAAGGCTGACGTCCCCATATATAGCCGTGACAATTTGGCGCCACATAACTTCACAACAGGAAAACAGAGAACAGGAAAGGTCCGACTTTTGACCCCGGTAGGATGGAAGGACTCCAGAGCTTGAGCTGTTAGAAGGCAGTTGGGTGTATACTCTTTTTATCATTCTTTCTCTCTCTCAAAACAGTGCATATTGTTGCATCATGGCTAATGAACCTATTTTATTTTAATTAGTAATATTATTTTTCATATATTTTAAATTCAAAATTATATTTTATTTTTATTTATTTTGTTAAACAGAATATATGTATTATAAACAGAATATATGTATTATAGAATCATCATATGTATTTAGGTACACGTGTGACTTCACTGCTCTCTTTGATGTGAGAAAATAAATAAATTATTCTGGAGGCTATTTAAAGTAGACTTATCTCATTATTCCATTATATAAATTTGTAGGATGGTTGAAACACGCTCTGGTAAGATGCAAGACCCAGCACAGGAGAGAATCATGGCTGAAGAGTCTGCCAAGCCGCAACCTGGTGCAACAATATCGACTTTATGCATGAAAATATGTATTTTTTAATTGGTTTTATACATTTCTCTTCCCTCTTCAACAAACTACGGGAATATCTATATAAAAAGGGGGTTTAAGAGAATACCTATTACATAAATACATATATAATTTAATATATTAATAAATATAGCTCTGTGGATGTGTCTATCTCTGAAACTCCTCTCTGTGCATTAACTTTCGATGTTCTAATTGTCTCCTACCTCATTTTCTGTATCTCTCAGGATAATCTACTGGATTGAATGGTGTAAGGCTGAAAGTCTTAATAAAGGTATTGATTGACCTTGGTGAGAAAGATGGAGAATCAACGACAGTTTAGCCTGTTCGAATAACAAGCAGGCTCTCATCAGTAGAGGTAGATCGAATCTAAGAAAATGAATTTAAGAGAATGTCCCCACAATAGATTTGACAAGATGTTAATGCAAAAGTTGGATTATTCTGGTTTAGTTGGATAAGGAATGTCATCAATGTTAATATGATAGAAGGTAAACATGGAAATTTTTACCTTCCTCTTACTTCTTTAAGCTATTTGATTTAACCTTGAAGTTCACTGAAGCGCATTTTTTAAATGCAATTGAATATTTTTTGCTGAATTAAACCAAATTAATTCCTTGTAACAATTTGAAATTGGATCAGTACAATTGAAATTAATTTTCGATTTTTATTGATATGTGTTTGATTTTGCTACAAATAATCCATTATATTTTCTTATAATTAATTATATCAGGAATATAATAGTTTGGCCTTAGTAAATTTCATCACAGATCATTTATAGATTATTTTATTCTTCAACATTTTTTAAAATGAATAATGATTTCTTCACTTCTTCTTTCCTGAGCAAAATATATTATTTTTAGAAACATAGAAGTTTGATGATTTAAAATATATTGAGAGAGAAGAACGGAATTTAAATGTATATATATCTCTTCAGTCAAAAATAATTTGCAAATTAAACTATTTTCCAACTATTTTTAGCCTCATTGTTGATGATTAATTTTAACTTTAAAAAAAGAGAGAAGAATAAGTTCCTATATATAAATATGAATATAGTCTTATAAAATACACTTGTATTTTGAGAAGTATTTTACTTATATGTGGGATAAGTGCAACGGTTCTGTATTTTCTACATCTCTTTAAGTTTCCTCTTTTTTATGGGGATAGGTAGAAATTTATATATATTTTTTCCATTTGGTTAGCCATTTTCTACACTCTCATATGTTCTAACATAGTTCTGTGCTGATATTTAGGGCCTTCTCATATTCTGTTTTAATCCTGGAATATCTATAGATAAAACATTATTGCAGTTTGAAATTATAAATATGATTAGATTTCAACTACTATCTTTTTAATTCTTTATTCATCAGAATAAAGAAGAGAAATTTAAATCGTTCTGTATCAATCCAGCTCTACATATTTCTATGCCAGTCCTAATACCAGCCATTATTTCCTTATAGTAGACTCTAGCTGTCATTGTGGCAACGAATTCCAGGACTCGAGACATCTACTACTGGAATTCCCACCTATCTTCACCGCTAGACAACAGACAGTAAATAATATTGTAGATCTATATTAATTTGTAAATAGCAGAGAGAATTATCATAGGTTTAACTATTTTGTAAATATATTTATGATTATCTTTATAACCTGAAAAATTCAGGTTCCTAATATATATTACTGTTTCTCTTTTTAATTTTGATTACCTTTTCTTGTATAATATGTTTATAACTGTTTCTGTTTAAAAAATGTAAATTGACGCAATTATCCCTTGCATGGATATCGCGTTTTGTGTGTTGAAATAAATAAATAGTAGTGTGTCGTGAAGATTTTTCACACTCGTATGATAGAAAACGGATCGTTTCAATAAAATTATTTACCTTTATCAATCAATCTCTCTCCCCAGTATATGTTACTCTCTCATGTGAGGTTGGTTTCGTATTGATTGTAGGTGGATTCATGTCTATACTGTAAATGAGACCAAAGCGGGGGGGGGAATCATTTAATAATTATAATTTATTTTTATCATGGGATGACTATTTGCAGCATCATTTGTCACAATATTTTAACAAAGTATTTATTAATTTTATTATTTTTATTAACAGAGTGGTCATTTTTATGTTTATATCTTGCTACTCTGTAAATTTCCCTCGTGGCTTATCTTTTGTTTACCATTCATAGTTTGTCCTTGCCTGAAATAAATTTTGTTTCCTCCTGAAGTTTTTGTCTTCCCTAATTTTCCACGTGGCAATGTAAAGACAAACAGGTTTCAAAATATTCACAATAGAAGGGTTGACGTCACGTTACATGATTGGCGAAAATGATTATCCTAATAAGCCTCCACAGATTATTCTATGACAATATTTTTCTAATTTTTATCAATGGCAGATTCATTAATAAAGGTAGATATATCGTTTGATATATTTTAATATAGTTATTAATATTATAATGGTTATATTTCATGGTGATATGTGTAATAGCAATTTTTGGGCAAATCCTTTGCGTCAATGAAAAAGGAAAATATTTATAAATCTTTGTAGGGATGTGTGTGTGTGTGCTAAATATTAAGAATTACGCTTGTTCCATTTTGGGACTTTGCAACAAAATCTATCATTTTATTCAGTTATTATTTGACTTTTGAAACAGTTTCACATCTATTTCATATTAACCACCAAATTACTGGGAAGTATCACTACCGATGAGATAAGTCTTTCCAATCATGAGTAGTAGTGCCGAAATTCGTCCGAAATGATTCAAAATAACTTAAGACTTATTCCATATCTTCAAACATATATATAGATACCTTATATACATATATACCTGTGTGGATACTTCACGAAACAGAGTATAGTTCTATTACCACGCTCAGTTAGAATAGAATGGCCAATTTTGCTGAGAACCACATTTTATACGTAAATAACCTCAGGATAAGGCCATTATTCTCAATCGCTACATAAAATCTAATCAAAAACGGTCACCTAAATGATCTACTTAAATTTCCAAATATATCGAGAGAGACCGACCCTATTCTATTAAAATATCCTCACTTAACTAAATCCCGTAAGTAATGTCGAAGAAAAAAAAAACAATCAAACTTCATAATCAATAGGCTCAATGGTGTGCAGCAAATAGTTGCTGATAGAAGATGCAAACCAGGATCAATTTGTTTCTCCAGGCATTTTTCACGGCTCAATCTACTCAGCACATTATTCAGCCTTATTAGAAACTAGATTTCCTTTGTAGCGCTGCTTCGTCATCTTACTGGCATTCCATTATCTAACTCATTAGGTTGGGATAGGCCGTCGCATTTTTACCAAATGGTGGGCGCTCTCTCTAATTCAGCCTGCACTTTGGTAATAAAAGGCCTGATTGACAATATTATCTTAATATCTCTCAGCTTAAAAATAATTATCTCGCTTTTTTTTAATATACCACTCCCTCTTTCTTACCCGCCATTATGGTTCGCCCAGCCATTTTTTTTTAAAGAGCGATGATGATAACAATTTATATAGTCCATAGTCAAATTTAATTGTTTTTTATTTATCGTTGATATATTTTAATTATTAAAAACAAATATTATTGAAAAAAAATACATTGCCAGTAAATTTATTTGTTACAAATTGTATTAATAGATGACAATTGAATTTACAAATATATATTTTTAAACTTACTATATATATATAATTAGGAAAGAAGGCATCTCCTTATCGTGCAACTGAAATTTGATGATGGCTTGCGCCATCTATCGGAATAAATATCAACTATTCTCGTTGATTTTTAATTATTCCAGAATTGGACAAATACCCATTCTTGATTAATCAAGAAAAGCTAACCACGGACGCGTTTCGGGCTGTTGGCCCTCATCAGCGTGGTGCAAGCTGTACCTCAACGACCAAAAAAAAAAAAACTGGTCATTCAGGCGTCCTGAAAAATCATGAAACGGGCAGCTAAGGCCAGAATTGCGTGAGACCGCGACATAGTACAAATGTAATATTGTACTGGGATAAGGTGCATAAATTATAAAAAAGGAATCTCCTTATCGTGCAACTGAAATTTGTTATATATCAATGATTTAAAAGGTTATTCCTCATTATTAGTACCACTAATTTTGATAAGAACGTTTAATTCGATTTTTATATACGGAGAATATGGCTTCTTATATTGTTTTGCAGAAGAAACTTAAAAGTTTTATTTCATTCAAATTGAAATGAAAGATTAAGCAAAGTAATTACCATATTTGCATATGTTTAAAAAGACTAACTTTTCAAATCCTAATTTACTAATGTATCAAACTGATCCTTTTCACGAGCTGGCAATATATATATATATATATAAAAGTTGGAAGAAAAATCATTAATGATTAAACCTAATACAACTCAGCTTCCTTAAGGTTTTCCTGTGACTATAATGTTGTAGTTACGGAATGTTAACTTTGAGACAGATTAGCTGTATGCTCATATCCAAAAATTGATTCTAATAATAAACTTTCCTGTTTAAATCCCAACTTCGTGCTTAGAACATATTTACTAGGGATCTTTTGATAATTAAAAACTATTTCTCTCTATATATATCTTATACAGTAGAACCTTCCTGTAAAGGGAACCTAATTGCAGAGCCAAAGTGTCCTTTAGGGAGAGGTGTCCTCTTACCAGAGAGTTGCTAAAGTGTAAAAATGGTAATATCGCAAATGAAAACTGTCCTTTGTGGAGAGGTGTCCACTAAAGGGAGGTTCTACTGTACTACAATGATAAAAATTAAGATGCAAGGGTTTACCACTGATGAGCTATGGCCTCCAATCTAAATTTTTATATCACTGCAGCATGAGAGAGATCTATACAAAGAAATCTCTCCCGTCAAATGAACGAAAGCCCTTAGCTCGAATCTATAGTCTGCAGAAGGGTGTTCGGAATTTGTTAAAACTTCTGTTGCGGCTTTGTCACCCACTTGATAATGCTAGTTTGGAGTGATCTTCGATACTACTGTATTGTTCTGGTGTCTGTTTTGATGGAGGAAGTCACCTTTAATATATCAATATTCCTTTGGTAAAATAGTTATATCGTTATATATAATACTCACATATATTCTGTAGAAATAGTATCTAATTATAAAACGACATTTTAAATACCATCCCGCATGTGTTTCTTTCCAACGAAAATTCAAAATTTATTTCAAGGAGAAATAACGACCATTTCTAAACTCTTGGATGAGGTATGAAAGGGTGAATTGTGAAGAGTAATGATAAACGGAAAAATAAAAGTGTCCAGGGATGGGGATTATCATTACTCCTCACAATTCACCCTTTCATACCTCATCCAAAAGTTTAGAAATGGTCGTTATTTCTCCTTGAAATAAATTTTGAATTTTCGTTGGAAAGAAACACATGCGGGATGGTATTTCAAATGTCGTTTTACAATCACAAGCCGCATTATATTATATTGTAGTGTCTAATTATATAGATGGCATGTTATTGCTTTATAAAAATGTAGTGTTGAAATTGTCTCGATTTTAAAATAAAGAGAGGGCTCTGAAATTCTGATGAGATTTGCTATCGAAGTAAATATTGAAAGCAACCTACATTATGGTAGAACCTGAGTAAAATGCAATGGATAAGGAAAGCGAAGATTAG
>CP092875.1:52621983-52665552 GCA_030710605.1 Cordylochernes scorpioides
TGGCATACTCTACATTCTCTAGTTAACTCCTCGATGTTACTGTCTATGCCTGGCCACCAGAAAATACCGTCTGGCAATCATCTTCATTTTAACAATCCCCATGTGTATTTCATGCAAGTCATTTAAAATTAAAGATCTTAATTTTTGGGGAATTACCACTCTTTCACGCCATTGAAGACAACCAAACTCCAAACTTAATTCCTCATTGATCTTATAATGAGGAGCTAGTGGGTTTTTCTCTCGGTACCCTTGTGAATTTCCACACACACACACACACAGTTGCCTTCTCTAACATTCCTTAATACTCTAGACAGTATTTTATCTTGGGGCGTCTCATTAGCCACCTCCATAAATGAGAACGGTACCTCATTCGACTTCCTAAGAAGAAGTACCTGGTCTTCATCAAGAGACTCCCTGACACTCGATTCTAAAGGAAGACGTGACAATGCGTCAACAATGGAATTATCACTAGTTTTTCGAAATTCCACAGTATAATTAAATGCAGCTAATTTTAAGGACCATCTTTCAATTCTGGATGATGCACATATGGGAATTGGTTTATGAGGTGAAAATATATGAATTAAGGGTCGGTTGTCTGTGACCAATACAAATTTTCGTCCCAGTAAGTATTGTCTGAATTTCTCAACGCCAAAAGTTATGCTCAACGCTTTCTTTTCTAGTTGAAAGAAACGTTTTTCCGCTTCAGTTAATGTTCTAGAAGCAAAAGCTATAGGGCATTCTTCCTTTCTTTCATTTCTATGACTCAGAATTACGCCTAGTCCATAGTCCATTAATAATGATTTACATTTTAAAAATAACATTCGATATTTTTTTCGTCCAATTCCATCTACAATTTTTATTCAAAAGTTGATAGAATAGCGCTAAAATGTTTGCTATATTCTTTATGAATCCAAGTAAAGGTAGTTGATCAGGTTCAGAATATTTTCTTAAGACGCTACCTAAATTTACCAAAGTATACTCCGGGCTTTATGCTAAGAATGGAGTGTGGACGAGTATCACAGGAAGTTATCATTATTAAACAGGTCCTGAGATTTTGGGTGAGGATTATGAAAATGGAAGAGAGTAGGTTGCCCCGGGCATGTTTGTCACACCTCTGGACATTACACAGCAATCAAAGGGCTGGTTTAACCTTTGTCGAAAACCTGTCAACCATTTTTAGACTCAAACGGTTTTTCGTTCCTGAAGGGTTGTCCGGATTACGCTGCAATAATGACTGAAATCCCTGGTATTATTCGAATAGCAACCGAACAAAGCATCCAAAACGACATGGCGAAAATCCTAAATACTTCACATTACAGTCACTTCAAATACCTAAAAAATTCAATAACAGCAGAACGATATTTATTCACAACTATTCCTCTAGCAATTAAAAGATTATTTGCACGACTGAGACTCCTTTGGACGATCTTCCCAGAAAATCGTTCAAATCGCTGGAAAATTGACTTGACTCTAACTTTCGATCTGTGTAAAAACAGAATCCAAGACGAAATTATGCATATAATATTTGGATGCTCTTGCTTAGAGAAACAGAGGAAAGAAATTTTGGGCGACTTACCCTGGTCTCAACCTGACTGCCAACAAATTTGCAGCTGGATGAACACACTGATGGTTGATCAGGGTCTCTCCCTCGGTTTATATAAATTCTACAAGGCCGCAGTCAATGTCCGTTGGAGAACAATGGAAGCGCCGAATGTCGTGGTTTGCTTGGAGGAAGAAAACGAAGATTGAATGCGGCTGATTCAACAAGACCCTCTCAATGATATCCTAACCTTGACATATTTTAAACATTGGTACTTTAATTTAAATTTTTAATCATGTATGGTTCCTTTTGCTCTGTATGTTTATTTTTGTATATATGGTTATATTTATTTTTGTTTGTTTTTTTTTTTTTCTTTCTTCCCGCTTTTCTTTTTCCTTATTACTTCCTGTATTCTAGTTTTTACTTTCGAAATATCTTCCTTTGCTAAATCCTGTAGAGGGGAATCATGTATAGGGCTGGATGCCCCAATAAAAAGGCTTGTGTGTGTGTGAAAAAATATTCTTTATGAATCTATAATAATAAATTAAGAGTCCTATGAAAGATCTCAATTGCGAAACATTCTTTAGGTTCAGGCGCCTCTATCACTGCTTTAATTTCATTTTCTAAGGGATGCAGTCCATATTTATCCATTTTAAACCCTAAATATTCCACCGATTTCTTTTTAAATTTACATTTATATCTGTTTAACTTTTAACCTTTTTCTAGCAATCATCTAAACACTAGATCCAACTTTTGTTCATGATCTTCAAAGTCTTTCCCTGCAACCAAAATATCATCTATGTAGCAGGCCACACCTGGCAAATCAGCAAATAGACCTTCCATAATCCTCTGAAATTTATTTGGTGCTACCGCTACGTCATATGGTAGTGTTTTATAAGAAAACAACCTCTTTGTTGTGTTTATATCAACAACAGCTTTGGCTTCTTCCGCTAACATTACTTGTAAGTAAGCCTGTGATAGGTCTAGAGTCGAAAGTACGGTGCTTGTAGATAATTTTGAAAAGATCTCATCGATCGATGGAAAGGGATACCTATCTAATTCTATTGCTTTATTAGCTGTACATCTAAAATCACCACATATCCTTACACTACTATCCTTTTTTAATGCCGGTACTATTGGAGCGGTCCAATATGCATGAACTATAGGTTATAAAATGCAAGAATTCACTAAACGATCAATTTCATTCTCTACTTTGTTTTTTAAAGAGAAAGGTAAACTTCTGGCCTTACAAAACACAGGAGTCACATCCTTTTTTAAATTAAAATCTATTCTAACGTCCTTTAGACAGCCCAAATCTTTGTTAAACAAATCTGCATACCTATCCATCAAATTTTTATATATTTAAATATATTTCTATTATATTGATTATTTAAAATTTTAATGCTAAACAATATAGAATAATCAAGTTTCAACTGTTCAAGCCATTCTCTTCCTAATAAAATTACCTGGATCTTTACAGAAATACCACTTCATCAGCACAGAGTTACAGTTTTGTGTGGGTTCACTTCTTCTTTTATTATTGGGCCATTTTTCTTTGAAAAAATCAATGGAAGAACTTTTAAAACCGTTTTTGTAACTGGTGAACGTAATGTTCAACTTTTGAGAGAAAAGGTTATTCCCATATTGCAGGACAGACAAGCACTAAGCGAAATAACATTCATGCAAGATGGAGGACCTCCTCATATCACCCGCGGTGTCAAACAATTGCTGAAGGATACGTTCGTTGGAATTCGTTGATAAATCGCCACTTTATATACCAGTGGCCTCCAATATCACCAGACTTGACGCCTTACAATTTCGGTTATGGGGGTACATTAAGTCGCGTTTTTATCGATGACGGCCTACCACATTGGCCATGTTGAAGGCTTCTATCAGATGGCACGTTTTATGAATTTCAACTATTTAATTGTGACCATTCTGTCATCTATCGTCTGCAGGCGGTGTTTCAGAATGAAGGGCGCCACATTGAGAAAGGATTGTGACCTAATACAAGAGAGAAGGCAGTTACCTCATGTGTTATATTTTACAGCTCTTTGTTTTGGGTTATGAGAATAATAAATGCTGTCCTCACATCTTGACTCTTTTTTTTCTGTAAACAGTAATTTTTTGTTTGTCATTTGCCCACATTTTATATTATGTCGTGCAGGCCAAAGTGTTATAACTTCTTGAATAACACTGGTATACACAATTTTACCCCTTATGTTTAGTTTATCGCTTTTCGCTCATTAGAAGAAATAGCATAAGGAATAATCTCTGTATCCCCCCCCCCCCCCCCCAACTTTAGATATTTTGCGCAAAAAATAATACAAAATGATTTTACTACCACGTTTTTCAACTCAAAAGGTCGATTTTAAAATGATTCTTTTTTGAGGGGATACATTTTCAAAATTATGTACAGTATAATAAACAATGATAACATTTGACAAACCCATAGGATATTTGGAATAAAGTACGACAAATATATTTTACACCCCCCTCTATATTTCATTTTTGGATTATGACAAATATCCAGTTAAATAGTAAAGTGTCGCCAATTAGTCAAGAAACTATACATTCCTTATAGCACGAAATCCTATTAGTAGTGCCATCATAATTTTTGGTACTATATTAACATTTCAAAAATCGTGTATTGATATCAGTAGTTATTTCCAAACATTCAATTTATTTCACAAAACTCCATCTAAAATATAAATATTTTTTTGCTACATGTTTTAATTTGCATATACCTATTTTACATATCTCAGATTGTATTCAAAAATCGTCAACCAATTCTTCTAACTTTTGGCGAAATGGTGTTTTATTAATTTATCATTTGATATTATTAGGGCTCTTTCCTGGTATTCAAAAAGGAAAAATACGTGTCGTTCAGTTATATTTTTCAATTTATCAAACAATTTGGCCGCTGAATCTCTGATTCTGGTAGAGCGCCATCTAGCGAATAAAGTTGTAACTAAAATCAATTTCGAATTTTTCATTATTTGCCATAAAAAAATCCCATTGCATCCTGAACACAATGGTGTTTACCGCATTGCTCTAGCGCAAATATTGGCGGAGTTATTAATTTTTAAAGTTGTGCGGGACTTTTGGATCACCCTGTACTTTATAATATTATAAATCAGGGAAGAACATTTATATATATATATATCAATAATATGTTATTTTGAATCTCTATCGTTACGACTACTAATTATAATACTAATAATTAACATTATAATCATAGGAATCATAAGAAACGTGTGAATAACCTTTGTTGAAGAATATTCGTTGGTCAAATATTGCCTGGGGTAGATCCCCGGGTGATACTTGTCATTCTCCTATAAATACAACCAAATAATTAGCGATGGTAATGATGATATATTTAAATTATTTTTCACAGATAGATGACGCCATGAGTTTGAATACATTAATCTTATTAATGGTGTCTTCTTTTTATATGGGAGACTCGAAGTCATCGCATACATTCTTCCTGGGATTTTTCAGCTATAGTTGAATGGTGTTTGAAGTGGTAGTTAAATAGGCGATGTAGAGATGGGGGAAATTTCACAAAAGCCTTCAACACATATACTCATTTTATATATTAAAAAAGGAACTCTTTTAAAGCCATTCTTTTGTTTATTAGGAATATTTGATCGAAAATATCATATGACTAGGAAATAGGTTCATCTTATGAATATTTACTATCCTTTAATAACATTTTGAATTTGTTTTTGTTCAATTCTGTCAAGACATTGCCTTCTGAATGTAAAAGATGACCATGTATGATAATTGTCGGAGTTACTGAGAGAAGTGAAGATCAAGTTAAATAAGCACAAAATATATAAATCGTGCTGTGGTATATGCGATATAAAAATGTAGCGATATAAATAATCAAAATGATATGTACATCGCTTTCGTAGCATTACGGCACACCTATATATTCTGTGTTCAAGCAGAGTAGTTTCAGTTTACTTAGCATCTATCCTTATCTATCAGTATCTATCAATCCATAAGGGTGTCTGAGATTAAATATTCGAGTAGATTCAAAATTTTGCAGCAACGTGACAGTAGTTATCATGATATAAAAATATTGCCGACTTTTGGAACTTGTCGGTTTCCAGAAAGAATTTCTAACTTTCTGAACGATCACATCTACAGACCGAGTATTATCAAAAGAGCCCTTTATTCAATTTAAACAAACTGACATTTTCCATTTGCCTTTACTTCCATTGAAAATATGCTTATACGGTTTCCATGCTAATTCTGTTTCTAAATCAGAAGAATGAGAGAAAAAGGCTAACGAAATGGGTGATAGATTTGGGTAAATTGAATGAAAAATGATAGTTGATGACAGGTGATAAGATATATTATGTATTGCCGGAGTGAGGCTGTTCGACCCATGAATCTGGATTATAAATTAAAAGATTAATTTGACGAGGCGCTCCCGCGGTGGAATACTAAGTTCCATTCTAATGATGTTCGATGTACAGGCAGGGACACAGAGATTCATCATTCAGACACATAAATCCAATATTGTACCACGATCTGACAGCATGGATTCATTCTGGTACGGCGATCTGGACTTATAGACACGTCCTTCCACAGCGATCTGGACACATGGACACATCCTTGTACGGCGTTATGGACACATGGACGCATCCTTGTTCGGAGATCTGTACATATGGACTCATCTTTGTACGGCTATTTGGAGACACATAGAAACATACTTCGACGGCGTTCTGGACGCACGGACACATCCTTGTATGGTGATCTGGAAACACATGGAAATATCTCTGTACGACGTTCTGGAAACATGGGCACATCCTTGTATTGTGATATGGACACATGGGTGCATCCTTGTATTGTGATATGAACACATGGACTCATCCTTGTACGGCGATCCGGACAAAGGGACTAATCCTTGTATGGCTATCTGGACACATGAAAATATCCTTGTACGGCGTTCCAGACATACGAGTATGAACACATCCTTGTATGGTGATCTGGGCACATGGACATATACTTGTACGGCGATTTAGACACTTCGACATATCCTTGTACGGCGTTCTAGACACATGGGCACCCTCTTGTATGGTGATCTTGACACATAGACATATACCTTTACGGCGTTAGGAACACATAGCCACATACTTCTACGGCAATCTGGACTCATAGATACATCCTTGTACGGCGATTCGAACACTTTTACACACCTTTGTATGGGCGTTCTAGACACATTGGCTCATTCTTGTATGGCATTATGTGTACAGATTGACTCATAATCAAATATACTTATAACAACGTTGTTTCATCCTGATACGGTAATCTGGATAAATATTTATCTTTATGCGGTATGTTGGACACATAAGATAATTATTGTACTGAATCCTGACAACATGGATCAATATTTCTCTTGCCTTATTGACACATACTAACTTTGTACGGCAATCTTAAAACATGAATTCCTCATTTAATGAACTCTTGACATCTAAATTCATCATTGAACTGTATTCTGTGGGCATAAAGTATTTTTGTAAGTCGTTCTGAATGCAGAAATTGAGGATTAAAACCATCATTATGTAAAAATAAATATATAAAAATGTCTTTTAACTCATTGACTTGACCATATATATTCACAGGCATTCTACACACGTGTATGTCCACATAATACGGAGGGTATAATACCTGTCAATGAATATGTTCAGGGATTTCTCTCGACTACCAAAAACCTGTCAATTTATACGCGTTCAGGGATTTTGACAACCAAAACTTGCCAATATATTCGCGTTCAAGGAATTCGGCGATTTAACCTGTCAATTTATATATAGGAATTCTAGAATTTTTCGTCGAACGATCGATGTCAATTTATATGCGTTCAAGCATTTTGTCGACCAAAATTGTCAATTTATATGAGTTCTAGGATTTCGACGACCTAAACCTGTGAATTTATATGTTTTTAGAGATTTTGTCGCCCAAAACCTGTCAATGTACATGAGTACTGGGATTTCGACGACTTAAACATAACAATTTATTTTGAATTCTAGGATTTTGACGACCAAAACCTGTCAATTTAAATGCGTTCAGGGATTTTGTCGACCTAAACCTGTCAATGTACATGAGTTCTGGGATTTCAACGACCTAAACCTGTGAATATATATGAGTTTAGGGATTTCGACGACTTGAAATTACCAATGTATGTTTTCAGAGATTTTGATATACAAAACCTGTGAATAAATGTGTTATGGGATTTCGACTACCAAGACCTGGCAATTTATATGCATTCTGGGATTTCGACGTCCAAACCTGTCAATGTATATGTTCCTCTGGATTTTGTCGACTAAAACTTGACAATGTATATGTTTTCAGAGATTTTGACACTCAAAACCTGTGAATAAATGTGTTATGGGATTTCGAATACCAAAACCTGGCCTTTTATATGCGTTCAGGGATTTCGACGTCCAAAACCTGTCAATGTATATGTTCCTCTGGATTTTGTCGACTAAAAGTTGACAATGTATATGTTTTCAGAGATTATGACACTCAAAACCTGTGAATAAATGTGTTATGGAATTTCGACTACCAAACCTGGCAATTTATATGCGTTCAGGGATTTCGACGTCCAAAACCTGTCAATGTATATGTTCCTCTGGATTTTGTCGACTAAAACTTGACAATGTATATGTTTTCAGAGATTTTGACACTTAAAACCTGTGATTAAATATGCGTTCAGGGATTTCGACGACCAAAACCTGTCAATTTCTATGAGTTCAGAGATTTCGACGACCAAAACCTGTCAATTTATATGTTCCTCTGGATTTTGTCTACTAAAACTTGACAATGTATATGTTTTCAGAGATTTTGACACTCAAAACCTGTAAATAAATCTGTTATGGGATTTCGACTACCAAAACCTGGCAATTTATATGCGTTCAGGGATTTCGACGTCCAAAACCTGTCAATGTATATGTTCCTCTGGATTTTGTCGACTAAAACTTGACAATGTATATGTTTTCAGAGATTTTGACATTAAAAACCTGTGAATAAATGTGTTATGGGATTTCGACTACCAAAACCTGGCAATTTATATGCTTTCAGGGATTTCGACGTCCAAAACCTGTCAATGTATATGTTCCTCTGGATTTTGTCGACTAAAACTTGACAATGTATATGTTTTCAGAGATTTTGACACTCAAAACCTGTGAATAAATGTGTTATGGAATTTCGACTACCAAACCTGCAATTTATATGCGTTCAGGAATTTCGACGTCCAAAACCTGTCAATTTCTATGCGTTCAGAGATTTCGACGACCAAAACCTGTCAATTTCGATGCGTTCAGAGATTTCGACGACCAAAACCTGTCAATTTCTATGAGTTCAGAGATTTCGACGACCAAAACCTGTCAATTTATATGTGTTGGTCAGATTTTGTCGAACAATACTTGCCAATATGTATACGTTCAGGTATTTCGACGACTTAAACCTGTCAATGTATATGCGTTCAGGGATATCGACTACCAAAACCTGGCAATTTCTATGCGTTCAGAGATTTCGACGACCAAAACCTGTCAATTTCTATGCGTTCAGAGATTTCGACGACCAAAACCTGTCAATTTCTATGCGTTCAGAGATTTCGACGACCAAAACCAGTCAATTTCTATGCGTTCAGAGATTTCGACGACCAAAACCTGTCAATTTCTATGAGTTCAGAGATTTCGACGACCAAAACCTGTCAATATATATGTGTTCGTCAGATTTTGTCGAACAATCCTTGCCAATATGTATACGTTCAGAGATTTCGACGACTTAAATCTGTCAATGTATATGCGTTCAGGGATATCGACGACCAAAACCTGTCAATTTCTATGAGTTCAGAGATTTCGACGACCAAAACCTGTTAATTTCTATGCGTTCAGGGATATCGACTACCAAAACCTGTCAATTTCTATGAGTTCAGAGATATTGACGACCAAAACCTGTTAATTTCTATGAGTTCAGAGATTTCGACGACCAAAACCTGTCAATTTATATGTGTTCGTCAGATTTTTCGAACAATACTTGCCAATATTCAGGGATTTCGACGACTTAAATCTGTCAATGTATATGCGTTCAGGGATATCGACTACCAAAACCTGTCAATTTCTATGCGTTCAGAGATTTCGACGACTTAAATCTCAATGTATATGCGTTCTGTGATTTCGATTACCAAAATCTTCTCTATATTTATGCGTTCTGGCATTTTGACGACCAAAATATATAAATATATATATATGCTATATAGATGATTTAAACGATAAAAACCTGTTAATATATATGTATTCTGGTATTTTAATAACTTAAACCATGAATTCTTTCACGCGTTAAGATTTTGTTCATCAGAACGCACTAATAAACATGGGAGTTGAGACTTTGTCTAGAAATCTCACTTTACATTCATCATAGTTGATATCTAACTCTTTCTATACAAATATCAAGTTTAAATATTTTCAAATTTCACAGTACAACACATAAACATATTTATACATTTTTCTATGATCAAACTAAGAGGAATTCAATATGAAATCCATTTTAAAGATGTCATTATTTCCAATCAATAAAGGATAGTATACGATTCCAATCATATCTGAATATAGAAAGATAATTTTATGTGTAAAACGCCACACCCATAACCTTACCATTAAATAAACCTTTAAAATATATCCCAATTTACATTTTTCCTATAATCAAACTAAAAGGAATCCAATATGAAATTCATTTCAAAAATGTAATTATTTCAAATCAATAAAGGATAGCAAAGAATTTTAATCATAATATTTGAATTTAGAGAGATAATTTTAGATGAAAAACGCCACACCCATAGCCTTACCATTAAATAAACCTTATCAAATATATTCCATCTTTCAAAGATATAATGATCAATTTAATCTCTTGGTGGAAAAAAAAAATTCCATCATCACTTAAACAAAGCATTACAGTATAAATATTAAATACATACTTAGTGGACAACCCTCTCGATCTTGTAGAAGAGTAAATACCTCAGGGCGTTCATCAGCGTGAAGCGAAAATGACATTAAAGAAAATAGCAGCGAGTCAAGAAATAAATTGATCGATTTAGATAATTAAAAGAGGAGGCAAAGTTTGAAAAAAATTCTCATCTTGATGAGGGTTATTAGAACAAAGGATCAAGGGGCTAATAGAGAAATGCAGGCGGCGTTATCCGTCACTTAGATGATAATCCTGGAATAATGAACATTCCTGACGGCAAATGAATAAAGTAGAAACTTAATAATGCTCGAATTAATACTAAAAAATAATGGTGTTTTCACAATTTATTTAAGCTTGCCATCAATTATTAGGATTAAGAAAAGAGAGCACATGTTCATTTGTCACATGATCCCTTCCTTGTCTTGTTAATAAATAGAGACTCTCCTCTCTCCCTCTACTAAGCTGAGCCTTGTTGTTGGTTATTATGGTTTCTATGGGAAAATCTTGTAATAATGAAGCAAAAATGGATCGCCTTCATTAAGCCTATTTTTCTCGAAGAAAATGTCAATTTATCTCGTGGGGTCTCACTAATAACGAATCAATCTTGAACGACGTATGTGGTCATCTCAGACAAACTCCATTGTCATCTCGGTAAGACAATAGCAAACTTTAATTAACTGGGATTTTAAAAATGGTTCAAAACTTTTTTTACCCCCAGAGTAAACTTAATAATGATATTTTTGAACTTGTTATTTTGAAGATTCCTTTTTGAGTGTACATTACGTGGGGTTTTAGCTGTTTATATTGATACATGATCTGAGTGAATCATGAAAATCAATCGAAAAGATCGAGAAAATATTTTTATCATTCAAATATATTTTCCAATATATATTGATAGATAAAAATAAAAAGGCATATCTTGACCAGAAGCACATGTGCTTTTCAGATGGCAAAGCCTCATCTAGTGGAACAGAAATCAACTAAACATTGATTTAACCTGTTCCCTGATATTTGGCCAACCCATTTTCTTGATTAATCAAGAAAATGTGCTCCTGGTCAGGATATGCCTTTTTTATTTTTAATATTAACACCTGACCTTTTTATTTTTTTCCTATTGTTTTTTCACCAATTGAAATATGTTTTCAGGTTTAGTTGATTCTAATCGTATAGCCTCTAATGAATCTTTTCACATTATAATAGTAAAGGTTTTTTCTGAATCATTCTCAAAGAAACGAAAATATTTTTTTAATTAATAGAAGCTGGTTCTCTCAATCAGTAGAGGCTCCCATCAAGTTCTATACCATATTTATAACAGGTCAAGTTTTAATGGCTGAAAGAAGCGTATTTATTTGATAATTCATTTAGTGAGAAACTGGTTTCATTTCAAGGTTTCTATGGTTTTAATATGTGCAAATTATTTTTTAACTTGGAGGTTGGTAGAATGATGGTCTAAACCGTTGGTTTTCGACCGCTACGACCCAGGTTCGATTCCCGCATTGGGCACTTTTTTTCTGATAAAAAAAATGCTCAAATGGCCTCCGATTCTTGCAAAAGTCCAACCCCACCAGCGAGTGCAAGTAACCAAACGGGCCTCTGGCACATTTATAAGTGCAAAGTCGAACTGCTTTTCACATGTGTAGTCATGTGGTGCACTTACAGTAAAAGCAGTCGCCTACTTCTACCCACCATGATTATCATGGCCTGTACCACGTGTACTAGGGATAAGCAAAAAAAAAAATATCAACTTAGAATAATAAACTTAATACGCAGAAAATCTTCATCATGCAATAGTAATTAAAATTTTGCTGATTTATATAGATGTGAGAGAATCTCTCCACATTGAAACTATATACTAAAACCTATATTAATTTACATTACATGATAGTTTTGGATGTTCAAATTGTTTTCCTAAATATTTCCTTTTGAATGTTTGAAATTGAAATAACTTTATCGAAGCTTAATGAAAGAGATTACACTGTGTTTATACACTATCAGGCTGTAAATCGGTAAAATATATACATATTAAAGGCCTACATTTTATATCAGAAAAGTATCATATTTATTAATTTAAAATATCAAATACGATCATTCATTTCGATAGAATTAAAGAGAAAATGTACGGAAGAGTCTGATAATTAGGTGAAAAGAAAATAAATGTTTTCAAGGCAAGAGCAATACAAAAGAAGAGTCACCTATAGAGGAGGGTAGACAACTGTCAATATGCTGTGTATATCGATGAATACCCCGAATATATTTGAGTTTAACAAACCTTTTACAAAAAAAAAAGTCATAAGACGTCGCGAAAAACTTTTTATTTACTGATTTAAACAAGATTTCGTGAAAGCCCTTCTTCATCTAACTAAAACGCATGATTAAGGTAATGGAGAGAGAATATATAGAATTTTTAAGGAAGAATTTATGTAAATAGAATACGTAAGAATTTGTGAATTTGCATAATTGAATAAATTCGAAGAAATAACTATATGAACAGGTTAATGAATTCGCTTTTAAAAATGCTTTATAAATTTTCTTTTCCATTGCCGTGTGTTTATACGTTTTAGTTAGTTGAAGAAAGGCTTGCCCGAAATCTTCCTTTCATCAAGTAAATAAAGAATTGCGGCATCTTATGATATTTTGTAATTTGGCGAAAAAAAATCCCAAGCAATTCTGTAATAATAAAAGAAATTTAGTTAGTTGAAGAAGGGATTGCCCAAAATCTTACTTTAATCAATTAATTGAAAAGGTTTCGGTGTCTTTTGCTTCTTTTTTTTTTTTGTTTTTTTTTTGTAAATTGTCGAAAAGGGCATTCCTGGGATAATGAAATCAAACTTATGTTTATATGTGAATCCTCAATGTGAGACGAGTTAACCAATCTACGTCTCAATTATACAAACACATACAGTAGAGCCTCTATGAGCGCACCTTCCTGACATCTCTACACAAAGAACAGTTTTTTAACGCCAAAAATAACATTTTTTGCCAATTAACAATTTTCTGATTGAAGGAAAAATCTCTCTGAAGGACACTTTGGCTTTACAACAAGGTGTTCTTTAGATAGAGGTGTCTTCTTACCAAAGAGTAGCTGATTGGTAAAAATGATAATTTAAACGATGGACACTGTCATTTGTGTATTGAGGTTTCCGCTCATGGCCTTTATTATTATAGGTAAAGCTTAGACAGCTCAAAGGCTGGTGTATATCTTTAATCAGGCTCTTAAAAGATGATCCATCCATAGTTTACTACTGGTGGTAGGACGTGGTTGTCTTGGTTTATTTCTTCTGTTGGTCCACAAATATAGTACATCTTCTTGTTCTGGTGACTTCAATGTGTCCTTCAATCAATTTCATCATGGATTCCCCCATATATATATTTAACCTATTAAAGCGTATAATACATAAGAATACGCTGTTTGATGATTAATTCATTTAAATAGCTATCTATATAATTCCGATGTCTGTCTAGTTTCAACTCCGAAACAGCTGGGAGCTGAGACTTTATGTTTGGAGCAATTATTCCTGACCTCAAAAAAGGAAGTATTCCAAAATTTCTTGTTTTCTATTTCGTATATTTTTGGAGTTAAAGCCAAAAACTGTCAAAAAACGTGTGTGAAAAGCTAATGTTAGGGTTAAATAGAGTAAACAGTGTAAATATTATCGAATTTATCTGTCGCATGGGCGACGATAAACTATAATACTCTAGTTATGTTATGAATAGGGGAAATGATCAGCAATGAGTGCCGACACCGATAGGTAAATGTGCACCAAGCAAGGTAATCTCCCAGAAATCACGATGTTTCTCCTCACTGGCCTGCCATACAAGGTCTCCTAGAACCAAATACTCAAGTTCACAAATTCATATTTGGCCGGTGCGTAGGTTTTTCTAAATAAATTGCAACCAAATTACAAATTTGAAAATTAATGCTTCCAATCTTTTGAGATAACAAATGATAACCTAATGAAACACATTCAAATCTTCGAGCAACATCCTTATTGTTAAGCTTTCGTCCTATTCCACGGCTGATAAAAGTGCTTGAATTTGCCTTCATACTTCTTCCATTGCGAGGTTTGTATCGCCCGATGTGAAACTATCGAACCATCTTTCAACTTGGAATTTTCTTTTTATGGAGACCATTTGTTGGTTGGAGCTTGTTAGGAAAAATTTTCAGTTACATCAACCAATTAATTATTTATTTAAAATCTAAGGTTTCAGTGATTCCCTGTCACTCTCAAGGAAATGATTATTTTGAATCTTATTTTCTACTTATATATGTGCACGATTTTCTGAAATACTGTACATGTAAAGCGTCACGTATTTCTTATTTTGCTTCTTGTTCAAAACGTTCGTTGAGATGGCGAGACTATTGTTACAACATTTATTCTTCTTTTCTTCTTTCTTATCTCCACTCAATCATATTAAGGTATCAAGCTTGTAGAGCTTGAGACTTTTGATGGTGTCTGCCGGGGAAGAGTAGAGCTCATCAATGGATGAGTCAATACAGTTTATTGAAGTTGAAGAGTACAATAGGTCGAATATTGATATGTTCATTAAATGAAAAGAGTGGATAATTTTTATTGAAAATATAAACAAAAAGCTAATTTTAAATAAATAAAATTTGAGGTAGAAGCTGCAATAGTTTTCAACGACCTCAATATATGTGTGAACACTTTATAACTGTTCGCGTATATTATGTAAATTTTGTTACTTTAGTTATATATGCAAATTTCAATTGTATAAAACTGCCAGTTGGACAAATAAAATAAGTTTTGTAGTCAGTCATAGATTCGGTCTAGTTCTTCGAGTCTGTGCTCCAATAATTAGCGTTAGGAGACTCACCTAGTCGAAGAGGGTTGACGTTGCTCATATAGTCAGAAGGTTTTATAAAGATTCGAATGGCTCTAATTCAAGGGTAATATATAGCTGAAATGGTCTGGCCTATCTAGATACATTCCACGCTCTGCCAAATCAAAACTTAACCCTTAGTTACTCGCGCCAATTTTACTGACGTTAGTACTCGCGCGGGGTCTCGCAGACCCCAGTATTCTACAATAAATAAAATACTTTAAAAATAAAATATTGATATAATTTTTACTTGCATCCGAAAGAATACAGTCACTACTTTACAAATATATCAATAAATTATCAAAATTACATTATTGAGAATTTTTATCTGATAAAATTGGTAATATGGCAAAAAATCTAAACTATCAACATATATGAACAATTTCCTTAAAAATATGAATAAAAATCTAAATTATTCTTGTGCCCACTTCTTGTAAAATGTTTTTGCGTGTTCGGTATAAATATGTTAAGCGCATTTAGCATATATAATTTTGGATTTTCGGTTTTGAAGCGATCACAAAATTGGCAACGCTTCCGTTTCGCTGACGATGACCCTGGCTGATTTTCCTCCTGAAGAGAGAGAGAGAGAGAGAGAGAGAGAGAGAGAGAGAGAAACACAATAACTTTATATATCTGTCAATTAATTATAACATTTTAGGACTTACTTGTTGTGGCTAATCTGTAGAAGAATGTGTAGATATGTTTTGGTATATTTTAGTGGAAAACATTTATTTTCCCGTTTTTCTAGATTTGGATCAATTAGCCCAATTGCTATATCTTCAAAAAACTATTTTCTTTTTATTTTTCTATATTTTTGTTCATTTTATATATAACTTCTTTTGAAACATTGATGAAATGTAAGGAGGCACAATGGCCATCTCCTTGTCCTCCTACTTACCGTTTAATTTTAAAAAATTGATCAACTACATCACCTTATTTTGTTTCATTACAATATTTTCCACTATATTCAGGATCTATTTGTTTAGTGTAGTCCATGATTAAAATTAAAATAACTGCTTTGGACTTTTTTGTGGTACATATGAAACCAGTGTACTCTCTCTTTCCTTGAAACCAAAAATGGAAGAGTGAGTTGAACGTAGCTTTTGTAGCAAAAATTGTGCGTAATTTTCGTTTTTATTTTATTCATTGTTTCTAAAAAACTAAATAAGGTCTTAGAAAAAAAGATATAAAGTGGTGCCGAGCTATAAGGCAGCTTACCTATTGCCCCATGCTTGAAAATTAAAGTTACGTTATTACTCGCGCGGGGTCCAGTAGACCCTATATCCATATTATTGACTATTATAGGGCAACAAAATTAAGTTAATACATGTTTATATATTAATTGTCATATAAAATTAAGCTACTAAAGTTTTGATCTCCAAATGTTTAATAGAATTCTAGATATTTAATGAAATAAGTGTGTCTGGGGTCTGTCAGACCCCGCGCGAGTACCTGAGGGTTAAAGTACCAGCCAGGCTTATAGACAAAGGAAATGGAAAGGAATCCTAGCTATCGCTGCTAGACCCTCATACGTTACCGCCCAATAAAGATAGTTTGAAATTCACAGAGAACAATTTTTTTATAAAAATGGCTTATGTTTTGGATTCCAAGAAAACTTTAATAATCTGTTTCGTATGAATCTGAAATGCCCCACATTTCTTTAAAATTTGTGGATAAATTATCAATTAAATATCGCTTTACATACCTTAAAATGATTATTATCCATATTAAAAATTTCCATCAGAACGCGAATATGAAATATAACAAATGATTGGGCTCATTAATTTAGGTAGATGCACATCGTGATTACTTTGGCTAAATCGATTGGTGAAGTTAAAAAACAAAGTCGGCGTGATTGAGATAAATGCTGAAATGTTCGTCCCTTACAAAGGTATATAAATGAAGGGTTCATCCCTCCTATGGCTATGCTCCGCCCATAAGAATTAATGAGGATATGCTAAAATGGTAGGAGCGGAGAGAATCCAAACAGAATTCTTCAAGGAACTATAATGACGGGGAGGTCGAAGAATAATAACAGATTCAGGCAGACCTTTGTTTAAGAAACACCTATAATCACCGGCCGTGCTCTATCCATAAAGCTGGCAAAACTCTGGTCATTAATCAATCCAATGGTATTCAATTGAAGCAGATTATGGGAGGTAAGTGGCCACAGGTTGGCTCGTGGTCATTAGTTGGTCATGGTCACGTCACGAGAGCCTTCCTTCCACATTGTTTGCTCAAATCGCAGATATATCTTCGGACAGATCAACTTTGTCATCAATTATAATCCAGGGTAGACTAAAAAAGATGATATTTTAAAAAAACTTAATGATTTTTTCATTATCAAAAACCGATGTAGAAGTTTATAAATATATTTTTAAATTCACAAAGGGTGAAATAAAAGGTATCTATACTTGAAAATAATTTCTCAGGCAAATGAAGTCCATTTTCAGCTTCTCACAGATGATCTCTATGAAGGACATTTGTCATAATCATAACTTTATTGGGTATATCTGGACTTATTGCACGGATTTCAGCAATGGTAGTTTTCTTTAGCTGTGGGGTAGTATTCAAATTGTTTTAAATACCTTGTTCCTCAAATAACCTCACCACATTCAATGAATCCAATTGTAGCATCTCTTCCTATCATCTTATTATCTCCTCGTAATATCTTTAATATTATCTCCCTCTCTATCAGTACGTACGAAAGCGAAATTATTTTTCAAATAATATTATGTAATTTTCACTCTTTTCTACTTTTCGCCTCTGTTACCATCTTGAATATCCAGTACCTGAATCTTTGTATTCTTAAACAAGCAATTTCAAATCATCATAATCATCATTGTGGCTTGGAGAGTTCAGTACTGTTGAAAGTTTTGTCGAGGACCTATCACATACACTTCTGTCTAAATTCCACTGTCTCAGGACATCGTCTAGACATCCTCTACCAATTGTAGATCTATGGAAGAATTTTGAAGCGTCATAAAAGGTTGTCACTATAAGTTTATTTCCCTTAAACCACACAAATATGTCATCTTTCAGACGAGTGAATATCTATGCTACTGGTTAAAATCTTGTATAATCCAGAAATACCAACTGTTTCTACCTAGGTTTACTGTTTGCCTACATACATACTGTACATATTGACTCTCCTCAGAACCTTCAATACTCTCTTAAATATTCAAATATATCGCCGCTCTAATTAAGATTTACTATGATACTGAATGATAAGGAACAGGTTTATTATACAGAAGCCGTAAAAAATCGATTTTTTCGCTTGAAAGCTGGAGTGATTTAATAAAAAGACGCATTGTGAAATATATTAAACCACGTTTTAAAAACATTTTGAAATAAATTAATAAATAGGTAAGTAAAATTGCAAACAACATGACTATATTGAAGATAAGACAACATATAAAAGGAATGAATTAATTTAAAGGACCTCATAAAAATTACATTTATAGTTTTATATATATACAGTATAACCTCGTTAATTCGACACTTGATAGTTCGATCATGTTTGGATGTCCTGACCTACGGCCTATCATATAATAAAACTGTAATTCGACACTATCGATAATCCGACTTTTCCGATAATTCAACCATTTTAGAATTCAAATTTCGACAGTTGATTGTTGTTTAAATACAATCTTTCCCCTAAAAAGGTATTACAAAGGCGGGCGGCGTCGTCTTAAATGTACAATATTTATGTATAGAGCAGTGGTAAAAATGAGTAAATAAAAATAATTGAAAATAAATAGCGTATTAGCAAACAAATAATACCAAAAAAAAATCTTTCTGGTGAGAAACTATAGACATTGGTGAAAAGTTTAAATATATATGTTTAAATTTTTTTTTAAAAGATAAAAATTAATTTTAAAAAATAAAGTTGCCAACTATATTGCAGAGGAGATTACTTATAGAATAAATTAATCTAAAGGACTCATTAAAAATTAATTTTCAGTTTTATTCGTGCATGGGTTCAACTTTATATGTATGCTATCCGAGTGTCGCACATGTGAAAAAGCCACATAGAGCTGTCCATGGGTAAAGACAGGCTCTTGTAGCAAGAACCCAAAGGTTTGGCCTTGAGTCTTATTTATAGTCATGGCAAAAGCCAACCTTAGTGGAAACTGATGCCTCTTCAGTATGAAGGGAAGGCTGATATCTAAAGGAGATGAAGATATTTTTGACACCATTACAGTGTGTCCAACATAGGTCCCTGTCATTATTTGTACTTCAAGGAGATGAGAGCACATGCACTATGTATCACCATACGTGTGCCATTGTAAAGACCCTGCTTAGGATTAAAATTTCTCAGAAGCATAACAATAGCACCAACCTAGAGTTTAACTGGTGTGGAGGCATTCCTCTGGAAGTAAGGCTATTGATAAATTCAGTAGGGGAGTTATTTTGCTCCTCCATAATCTTACACTCCACACTGTTAACACTGAGGAAACACTGACTCATGTTTGGTAAACAATTTCAGGAAAGAAACTATAGACATTGGTTGAAAAGTTTAAATAAATATATTTAGAGGGAACAAAAGAAAATGAAACAAATCAGCAAATAAAATTGCAAACAACACGACTATATTGCAGATAAGACATATTAAAGGAATAAATTCATTCAAAGAACCTTATTAAAAACTACACTTCTAGTTTTATATATACAGTATAACCTCATTAATTCGACACACAATAATTCTACCAGGTTTTGATGTCCTAAACTATGGCCTATCATATAAAAAACTGTAATTCGACACTATCGATAATGCGACCATTTTAAAATTCAAATTTATACAGTTGATTGTTGTTTAATAACAAATTTACCGCTAAAAAGGTATTACAGAGGCGACGGTGGCAACTGAAAATGTACCAAATTTATGTATAGAGCAGTGGAAAAGATTGGTAAATAAAGAGATGACCAAAATCGAAATAATTGAAAATAAATAGTTTATTAGCAAATAAATAATACAAAATCCTTTCAGGTGAGAAACTATAGGCATTGGTTAAATTTATATAAATATATTCAAAATGAAAAAAAAAGTAGTTTTTTTTTTTTTTGCTCCTCCCCAATTTTATGTTTGGTAAGAAATTTCTGGTGAGGAAATATAGCCATTGGTGAAAAGTTTAAAAAAATACATTCAAATTGGAAAAAAAAAGAAAAATATACATAAAACAAATCAGAAAATAAAATTGCATTTATAGTTATATATATATGTAAAGCAATACTTAAAGTTTAACCGCATAAGTTTCTTTTATTTGTGAAAAATCAATTTTTTATTTAAAGAGAAATCTAATATTTCTAACTTTTTTGGATGACGTATGAAAAGGTTGAATATATGAAGAGTGATGGTCTATATATGATTGGATGACGTATGGAAGGGTGAAAATATGAAGAGTAATGGCGAACGGAATTCAAACTTATAGTGTGCTAGACTTCTGAGTCGTGACATTGAAAATAATAATCAGAGGAAAATATTTACATTACTATCTTATACACACATTGGCATATGCATATGTGTGTGTGAATAAGTAAGAAACAATTGAAAATCCAGGTGTTGATATTAAAATGCATATCCTGACCTCTCACATGAACAATTTAGATAGCAGAGGGCGATCTAGTGAAAGAATATCAACAAAATGTTGATTTAGATTTGGCACCTGCCCGGTAAGCAGAAGGTTGTGGGTTCGATTCCCGCCCCTGGACACTTTTATTTTTCCGTTCGCCATTACTCTTCATATTTTCACCCTTCCATACGTCATCCAATCATATATAGACCATCACTCTTCATATATTCAACCTTTTCATACGTCATCCAAAAAAGTTAGAAATATTAGATTTCTCTTTAAATAAAAAATTGATTTTTCACAAATAAAAGAAACTTATGCGGTTAAACTTTAAGTATTGCTTTATAATCATACGCCGCAGTCATTTATAATGTATATATATGTGGGTTCAACTTTACATGTATGCTATCCAAAATTAGCACTTAATAAAAAGCCGCATAGAGCTGTCCATGTGTAAAGAGGCCTCTAGCAAAGGTTTGGCCTTGAGTCCTTATTTATATTCATAGCAAAAACCAATCTTAGTGGAAACAGATGCCTCTTCAGAATGAAGAGAAAGTTGTTATCTGAAGGAGCAAAAGAAGTAATTATACAAAAATAACGTGTTTTAAAAATAAAGAATTCGATGATGATAAATAACAAATAAGATAAGCAGCATTTGAAAGCAAAAAATCTACGATTGCAAAATCGAATAAATTAAAAAAAAAAAAATCTATTAATATTGGGAAAATAAAAATAAAACGATCGTCTGAAGCAAAAAATAACGAAATTTTTGGTATAAACCAATTTTGGTAATACTTTGGTAGATGGCTATTTATAGATAAGTATCTTTGGTGGAGACAGCTTCAAACTTTACAACTGAAAACTCTGTCAGCCTTTTATAATATATATTCAAAATAAAAACGGCATATCCTGACCGTTTACATGAACATTTTAGATGGCAGAACGGCAATTAGAACAAAATATCATCACCTAACGTTGATTCAGGTTATTCCGTAATATTTGGCCAAAACATTTTCTTGATAAATCAAGAAAAGCCAGCAAAGTTGGTGTTTCGGCCTCTTTAACCTCGTCAGTGTGGTGCAAACTATGCCTCAACGACCAAAAATTTGATCTAAGAGGCTTCTTGAGAAATCAAGAAATAGGTATTTAAGGCCAAATTTTCGGAATTACGCAAAAAAAAGGTGAACAAGATGAGAAAAATATAAAAAGGTCAGGTGTTGAAACACGCTAACAAGAGCCAATAGATCAAAACGCGTACTTGGATGGCTTTTCTTGATTTATCAAGTGTTGTGTTCTCTACCTAACAAAAATAGCACTTGACGAACACTATAAGGTATAAACCATTTATTTCTATAAAAAGATACTTTCGCTCTCCTCTTACACTCTATATGCATCCAATCATTTTACATATTTAATTTTCTATCAGAAAATTGATACATATCTACATATGAAAAAACAATAGAAAAAATAAAAGATAAGTGGGTCAGGTGTTGATATTAAAAATAAAGAAGGCATCTCCTGACCACGAGCACATGTGCGTCACATTAAGCGTCTTTACGCAAATTTGGCCTTAAATACCCATTTCTTGATTTTTCTGGAAGCCATTGGGACCAAAAATCTTTTTGGTCGCAATGGTTACAGCCTTCTCCACGCTGACGAGCGCCAACAGCGCGAAACGCGTTCGTGGATGGCTTGTCTTGATTTATCAAGAAATTGGGTTGGCCAAATATCACGGAGCAAGCTAAATAAACGTTTGGTATATTTTTGCTCCACTAGATGGCGCTCTGCCATCTAAAAAGCACATGTGCTCGTGGTCAGGAGATGCCTTCTTTATTTTTAATATCTACATATATGCTGCATTTTTTCTTTAAGAATAAAATTTGCATATGGAATCATTACATCAAGAAAATGGGTTGGTCAAAAATCATTAAACAAACCTAAATCAACATTTTGTTGATATTCTTTCACTAGATCGCCCTCTGCCATCTAAAATGTTCATAGGAACGGTCAGGATATATTTTAAATTTTAATATCAACACATGGCCTTTTCTATTTTTCTTACACACATGCACACATATATATGCCAATGTGTGTTTGAGATATTAATGTAAATATTTTCCTCTGATCAATATTTTTAATGTCACGACTCAGGAGTTTAGCACACTATAATTATGCGGAATGAGAACACAAATGTAAGATCCATTTGAAAAATATGGTTATCTTTAATGAAATGGGATTTTGTTTGGGGGGAAATCTTGATAACACTAAGAAATGTCTTAAACAGAGATTGTTCTTTAATACACTATGACGAGTCAACCATGCCTGTTATAGCAGGAATGATATAGAGCCAATAGGTTGTTGCTTATTGCCACAAGAGTCTAACGGCATCGCCAATAAGAATGTACCGAGTCGGTCAGGAGGTGTTTACAATACTGTGGCAGGTAACGACACGGTACTTGTTGGTACGCGGTGTATGAACCTAACATTTACACTTTATTGCAAGAAGTCACAGTTCTGAGAATATACACTGATGGATAAAACTTAAGGAAGTTGTACTTTTTAGCATGTATATCGGGATTTAGACGATAACTTTGAAAGATAATTGATATACAGCGACCTTTATTGAAGACACGTGAAATAACCAAGAGTGAACTTAATTGCCTCTATCTCCTTCAAAAAAAGCATATGACAGGCGATATAAAAGATTTTCCATTTCCTTAAGTTTTGTCCATTAGTGTATATATAAAATGATGTAAATGCTGAAGTTGATGTTTTACTTTACCCTAGACAATTATTAAACCTAAGGCACGCCATCTATGTATTAAAAATAAAATATTTTACAAAAGTTTTCAAAAAAAAACAAACTTTCCACTGTCCTTACTGAGATGAAAATTATATATTTATAATTATATTTAATTCTGCTGTCCTAAAAGCTTATGTCCATATTTCTTTTAAAATACCCATTCCAAGAGGCTTACAACAGTCACCTATAAAAGGAAGTTCCAAAAATGCAATATAACAGCGGTATGGTAGATTAAACTGGCGAAACCGCTGGGAGGGTTCACCACTGATGAGCCAGGCCCTCCCTTTAAATTTTCCATCGCAGTAAGGACAGTAGAAATTATCTTATTTTAAAAAGAATATTACGCCTCTAAAATAGTTTTATAATTTGAGATGAAAATATACATGGAGGGCCTGGTTCACATCATATGTTCATGTATTTCTACTACATCAACACTTATGGTCCATAGTTTTATTAAACACATTAAATATTCCTGTAAAGTTCCATAAATATATAAACAGAATAGTCAACAAATACAATATTCGAGCGGTATATTAAACACACATACATCTTTATTAAGACCACCGGTCTTCTACAGATTCACCACAGGAAGGAAGCATAGATGGAGCTCCTATACTCCAGACAGCGCAGAGCCCAACAGCCTCCAGGTCCGACGCATGTCTAGTGGCCACAGAATCCATCGTGCATAGGTTAGCATATTTTTCATTTTTAATATTGATAATCGACGTATATTTATTACTTGTTTTAACATATTCTAAACTGTCTAAATCGTTTTTAGATTTACTATATTTTGCCAGAGTTTTTATAATATTTTCGCTATGTAGCAATCAGGATCAAACCAAGGGTTCGACTTTGGGTTATCCGTTTTTGTCTCAATTTGAATACCAGTTTTTAACATTTCATTTTTGATCTGCTTGACCATGTTATTAAATATATTCTCAATAAAGTTATTCCAGGATCCATAAGCACTCCCTAAGTTTTCCGCAAATAGCGTGACTCTTTCAGCTTTACATATGTACCTTTTCTTTGATATTGAAGAAAGGTTCATCACTTGTTTCCTTCCCCAACATGTATTCATGTTTATTGTTAAAGGTAAGTGATCTGAGCATGGTAGTTCTTCAACATATAGGCCATGTACGTAACCTAACACAGGAGACAATACAGTAGTCCACCACATCCCCGTGCTGATATAAATGTGTAGTTGCCGCTTCTATCACCCCTTGTTCTGCCGTTCAAAATTATAAGGAAATTATTATCCAATCTATCTATGAATTGTTCTGAATGTGAAGATATTGCGGTAGATTAAACTGGTAAAACCTCTGGGAGGGTTCACCACTGCTGAACATGGTAATCCTAATATTTTTTTCTCATTTATGTGTATTGTGTTTCAAATATTAAATATTTATATAAAATTCGGTTTATCTGAATCAATTATAATTTTGAGTTAAGTTTTTATTATATTTTTTTTCAAAAATATATCCGTCTATATGGCAAACATCAATCCAGAAGAGGACATTCATACGAATAAGGCACCTTTGTTGGCTGGTATTGTAATCAGGGTGCACGGACCGATCTGATCTGCTCCATGGACAAGACACCACCTCACCACCTCAAAACTATGAAAAAACATATTTTATTATTATTGCAGTAATATTATAATTTTCGACCTAAATTTGGTAAATGTGTGGCCAAAATTTATTGAGTTGGTCGTGTGACGTTGATGATAAAAGTGTTTCCTAGAAAACTGGTTTCTACGGTGGTTGGGCCATTATTGCCCATAAATAAGCATACATTTAAAGACCAATTTATTTAAAAACCTTCATCATCAAGAACGTTTCTTTGAGAAAATATTTGCTCAATGATTGATCATGATATCTGTAAATTTCATCTTAGAAAATGAATCGAGTTGACTTTCCATATGGGCCAAGACAAAATGAAAATAATTCAATCAAAAAAGAGATCGAAGAAATACCCTTTAACCTATTAATTTGAGCGAAATATTTTATTCTGAAGCATTAATTTGATCATCGATGATTATTTTGAGTGAATGGAGAGCTTGTTTTCATGAGATTTAAGTTATTATTCAAAGGTCTAACAACCAGAGCAAAGAGAATCGAATGAAAAAAATGCTAGTTATTCTCGATACATTAAAAGAAGATAAAACAGGCACAAAACTCTGGAATATTATAATAGATCCTTGATACAAAAAGAAAAAATGGTGCCCAAAGTCTTCTCAACCTTTCCCAAATGCTAAATCTTCGTTGCTCAAGGAGTGTGAAAAAAAATATTGGCTTAATTCTTCAGAAAAATTAGCTTCGTATTCTCAGCCAAACCATGCGAGATTAAATCACGGTGAAAACTGGATTATATACCGCACAAAATATTTTTCAAAGTCTTTGAATAAATCGCTCAGTCTTTCAAAACAAGACAAGTTGTTTCAACCTTCAACAAGAGAATGGGCTAACAAAGCGGTTTGAAAACATCAATTATCCAAAACGATTATGCGTTTAATTGAGTTCCAACCTTTCATATTTTCAAATCTAACACCTTTGTTTTAAATTCTAAAATAATTTAAAGATAACGATATTCAGTCAAATTGAAGCTGTTTGTAAAGCCATCTTATCTATGGGGTCATCAACTGTGAAGCCGAGCTAGCTCCTTCTATTCAAGAATTAGCAGAGTAAAAATTTGCATTGAGAAAATGATTCGAACTTATAAAAAACGCTTCAAATGGTAAGTCTAGCTTGATTATATATATTGAAGGACACCTTTCTGTAACCTAGTTATATAAAGAAAATATTAATTAATTTTTAAAGTATTTTTAAACTGAATTTCTCTATTTAGAATTATTTTAAATGAAGAGAGAAAATTAATTTTAAAAACATTTAAAGTCTTTTTTAAACAACGCTTACAGTTCCTTTCATGAATTAATAAACTAAAATCTAATGTACTTTCAGATATAACAATGAAATAAACTGGATAAACGAATAACGTACAGTAATACCCAAAGCAATGTGATGGGTGGAACCAATTAGAATCGCTCAAGTCGAATTCTCTCAATTCGAAGTAAATTTTGTTTGAACAAGACATAGAGTTGATTCAAGGATTTAGAAAACATATGCATTGATCTCGTAGATTGAGTCACCATCTTGCATAGTGAATTCTTGCAAACGGTGATTTCAATTGGTACACAGCAGGAAAAAAAAAACTAAATCGAACTGTGGAAATAGGTGCTTGACTGATTTCGGATCAATATCACTTGAACATTCCCCTACAGTCGCGACACAAAACTTCAAGAAGCCTTTCTAATACAATTTATCTTTTATTATGCAGAAAAATATCATAAGGATATTAACTGGCAACGAAATATGATAAAAATATTTCAAAAGGAGGAGCAGTAACAAGCTCACTAAAAAACCTGGGTTCAGCTGGCCTGGCTGATAGTACCCTGTAAGGCTCCTAATCCAGAGATACAGGATGAGCACGTTTGTACTCCATGAGCGGCTGCACATGACGTCTGTTCTTCATATCCGAGGCGGCCATTTCTTTCGGAGCTAAGTCGGCCTGCCACTGAGTAGTACTCCCAGTCTTAATGAAAAAGGCAGACGCATTCTACTTCACCCAGTCATGATGATTGTCAAAGCTTGGTACCCTGATATGATTGAGTGGAGATAAGAAAGAAGAGAGACTAAAATTATACAATAAATAAATCATTTTACTCTTTGAAGTTATTATATAATGACTCTCTGATAAAATGACCCAGCTTCGCCCGGCTTCTCCCATAGTGCATGTTTGCTAGGCTAATTTTATTTTAACAAATGTTATTTTTTATTATTATATCATGTGTTTTATTTATGCTTATGAGGTGATACAGCAGCGTATTTACAATTAGAGAGGAGACAAAATGAATTAAATCTAGAAAAAAGAAGTGAGGACATATCGGTCATTAAAGTCTGAGAGGCAAGGCCTTCAGCCAGTTCAGGGCTTCCGGGGTGACAGAATGGAGATTCCTCCATTGAATTTGTACAGCGGGCAGTCATCTAGTGTGATATCATGTGTGATAACTCTAAATAGAATTTATGAGGATTTAAATGAATGTACATTTATTATTGTTATTATTATTATTTTGTGTTTCAGTTTCGAATTTTTCAAACTCACTTTAGAGTTATAAAAAGATACAATCACACACACAACACACACATTATAATAAATATTTGATAAAGCATTTTTTGGGCAAATTTTCTCGGGGACCCGAGGCTAAACCTGGTTATATTTCTATAATTTGAAGAGTATTGAGATTTTCAAAATCCTTTTTTAAAAATTATTTTATACCTATGCACTCGAGTATTCCCTGGTTATTACCTGGGTAATTGGGCATTTAAGAAAAATAATTTCATAAGAAATAATTATAATTTGTTAAAACCTTATTTTTTTTTGGCAAATATCCACTATAGGGATGTATTTATTTTAATTTCTTCAAAGCCATGGTGATGATTAATGATAGTGAATGTACGCACGGTATGTACGTAATTTTTTTATTGTTTCACTTACTTTTCAACAAGTCAAAAAACGGTTAATAGAAAGCTTAAATTATAAAATAGAAAAGTCATCTAGTCATATATCTTCATCAACATTGAATATCTTAATACAAAGCACAATAAAACGTCATCTATATCTAACAAATGAAAACAATATAAGATAAGAAGGTTTCTTTCAATAAGCCAAGCCCTCCCAATATTTTTTCATGGCAGTAAGAACAGTAGAAGTTTGATTTATTTGTGAAAGAAACATTCACGTCTTATAAGGTTCTCATTTGTTAGTAAATGTATTCCTTTTCATTTTATAACACCTTGTCAGAGAATATAAATAATATAAGACAACCTCATTTTCATTATATAATATTACTAACATTGGAAATATCTAAGTAAAATATTCTCCATTACACCGTTTCAGAATCTATAAGATAGGAAGAGAGACAGGTTCTAAGAAAGGACTACCAAAAATAAAGTCTATTTAAAATTCCATATTTAATCGAGGGCATTAATTCTAAAATTACTATCTCGAGCACACATCGCGAGAGAGGACAAAAAACACCAGCAAACTATAAAAAAAACTCTTTCGATATGTAAAAAAAAGAAGGGAGCTGTTCAACCAATAAAAACTATTTAGAATAATAAACCTCCTCCTCCACCTCTGCAATAACTTTAAACATTTCATTAAACAATTAATCGCGGGGGAAGGAGCATCATTTTAATGCTAATCACTTGTACACAATTAGCTTCTATTCTTAATGAATTCAAACTCTTGAGTTTTTTTTAGGGCGGTGGCTTTTTTTTTCTTGGGGCGTTTTGAATACTCGATGCCGGGTAGGTAAACAACGGTAGAAGTGGTGTTGAGATTTATGGGCTGTTGTTCTTCCTAGGGTTTGGAATGGAGACAGGACTTGTTGGTTCCAATACTCGGTACTTGTAGCTTAAGATGTGTGTTCATTCAATTAAATTAGATTATTCAAAACTTGCCATTATTATAACTTCCTATAAGCGACTTATCATCTGATGAGCAATCACCTCCTCGAGGTACCATATTTATAAAAACAAGAATATAACATGTTCTGTTATAATCTAACTTCCGATAAAAGGCCACCTCTCCAGGAAATACCAGGAGTAACCATGTTTTTGGACAATGGTCTCAGTTGTTGTCATCGTGTCCAATGAAGAGCCTCAGATGTCTCCATGCATCTCTATCACAGCAGCAGCAATGTCCTCTATCTTGGGTGTGTAAAGCTTCTGCTCTGGGTCCATGTCAATTTTCTGCAAGGCTGCGGCCATTACTGGGCATGAGAATATCTGGGTAGGTGTTAGTTTTGGAAAATGGGTGCCGTTGCCACGTTAGTCACCTTGGAAACGAACCAGAATTTGGTCAAATATTCCAAGGGTCCAAGGGGGACCGCAGGAAGGTAAAAAAAATGGTCTCAGTGAAGTATGATATTAAGGTGCAGAAATAGCTTTTTTTTTCATTTCACACATACACACACCAGGTGCAATAATTGAATGCACATATCTTGAAACAGTGCATCTTCCATCTTATCTGCACTGAACGCTCACATATTCGAATCTAGGAATAAGTCACAACACAAGCTTTGGAGAACTAAGACAAAAGTCAACAACCTATGTACCATGGTTTCAAGCTAATACCTTATCAGTACAGGGACGGCTATGATTTTTAAAAGAGTTTTTCATTTTGTGAAGTGGTTGAAACACATATATATGATGGTGTTATGTTTCGCTTTATAATATTCGCCTATAGATTATGACATCCTATGCTTATTTTATAAGTTAACTTCGTTTTCCACAAACACATGTTCATAAAAAATCAGTCAAGCTTTGGCGCATATAATAATAGACAAAGATCAATAAAGCAATAAATAAAATATAAAATTCTTTTATCATTTATATAGAAAGCTACTTATTTAGTAATATTTTCTATTATAAAAATACCAAACTAATCAATATATTTAACATCTACACAGCCACACTTTTCATAAATAGCAAGTTGAAACGTTACAATAAGAAAAAAAAATGTTTGTTATTTCTATCTCAAATTTGTTGGTGAAATTTCATTAAATTTTTAAGAATGTCTATCGATGGTGAAAAAGGTCAACTATGGTTCTATTCACATGGATAAGCTATGGATGCAGTTTCTCTTTGTTCAATGGAACACACTGGCAGATGATAGCTGGCTACATCTAGGAACAAGGCAGGTGATGGATTGAACAGAGCATTCCAGAATTCTTCGATATAAAACCTCGGCGTTTATGACCTAGCCTTCATAAGCTCTTACGTAAGGCCCCTCATTTTGAAGCCATTAAACAAACAATAAACCTTCAACAATGTTGGAGCGATTCACTCGTGCTTACAATGGAGAAAGGCATTTCTCAGCTCGACAATGCTTGCATTCATGCTGAAACCATTACTAAATGAGCTCTTCAAAAAAAAGTTCAGATATCCCTGATTGGCCTGCTTCAATGAAAAGAAAGGAAAGAAATTATTCATTGAAAGAATTAAAAATAAATTATAAATACCATACGAGATTTGGGTTATATTTATCATACTATACACATATATATTGTTAGCCAATAATTTTTAAATATGATTTTAAAAATATTTTAATTACTATTTTCTTCATCCCATTCTAAACGAAGGCCTCCCATTAAATTTCCATTAATCTCCGTCCACCATCTTTGTTGGGTGATGGCTTGTTAGGTTTCAACAGTTAGTATCCGGAATTGAATCACTCGTTAATATAAAATTGTTTAAATGGTCTCAAATATTTGTAAATATCGAATTCCACCAGTATGTGAAAGTAACCAAACAGGAACTTTGTACCTTTTAAGTGAAAATTTTGAACTGGTTTCTACCTGTCTATACGTGTAGTATATTTACAGTAAAAAGAAGTCGCTAACTCCCCACCAGGATTAACATCACCTATTCCAAGCGCATACTTGCGATAAGTAAAAACAGCAAATAGTCACTGAATCGTTAAAATGTATTAAAATAAAATTGAATTGTTTGATTAACGAATATAAGTAGAAACATATATAGTTTATCATGAACTCCGAAATATTTCACTATTTTTTCCACTGTACAAGTATTTCGGATGAAAGAAAAACATTTGTTTCGAAACAGGATAATAGATTCCCGGACACAGTTGAGGATATCTTAACAAACTACATAACAGATAGAAATTTTCATTGGATCTATGTGGGTTTTACAAGGCAGTGAATAAAAAGGCATCGTTACTGTTGCTTTGAATTGAGTGAATCTGTATATGTGTATATAATTTTATTATTATTATTATTTTTTTTTTTTTTGAATTATTTTTTGTTCACTTCTTTATCTCTTTCTTACTTTACTTCTTGGATCCTGCAGTCGAGTCTTTTGTAAGACTTTGGGTCTTAATAGGGGCTTTTATTGTTATGTTGTATATATGTATGTGTATGTATATATCATACTTACATAATATTTCTTTTTCTTCTTCTGTATATTCCCCACTTTCACATGCCTATCTCTCCTGTAATCTCGGGGAGAATCCTCTATAAGACCAGTGTGTCTTAATAAAGGCTTTTGTGTGTGTGATATAGTTTATCAATTGAGTGTATTCTGTTTCAATAAAAGTTATTTTCGTTGGGGGTAAATCTCATTTTCCATATTTTATTCTATCTTTTATTTTCCTCTAAGTTAACTCCATCGACAGTTGAAGTCCGACTCACTTTACTGACCGATTGAGAAAGAATATTCTGGTCGGGAGACGGCAGCTGTTCCTAACATGGAGAACAGAACGCTAGCTTATTAAACTTTAATATTTATTTTATAATATTTATTTTGAGACAAAAAATAGTAACTCTATCCCGTCAATAAATGAACTTATTTGATACACACTTCCCGCTGATTTCAACCAATCAGAAAACTTCATCAAAAGTTTTTAAATGAATTAACAAAAGTCAAACAGTATGCCATTGGGCATTTTGGGCCATACTTCGTATCATTATTGAGGAGAATGATATCCTACGAGAAAAGAGAAAAATACGAAATCAGTCGAATCATCCAAAAAGATGTTTTATTTGGTGAAAGAGAAGTAGAGCATAGCTTATCCAAACGCTAGAAAATATTTAAGATAATTTTTTTGGCATGTGAATGTCATCCCTCCTCAATATGGCGAAGAAATGTTGCCCATAATTTATGTATTTAAATCTACTATCCCTATATATAGTCACGACCGTCTTTCCTCATCGGCCTCTGTCAGGGATGCGCGCGCACAGGGAGGTCACGTGCTCGCCGGCTCCCTCGAGCCGGATTTGAACCAGCGACCTAAGGATCACCGTTGTAACATCTACAGTCGGGTAAAACACGGGCGTTGCCCGGGTCATTCGGCTAGTAATACATATTTGTAAGTGCATGTAGCAGAATGAATATGACATTTGTAAGTGTAAAAGTCAAACTGCTTTCCACATGTGTAGACATGTAGTGCCCTTACAATAAAAGCAGTCGCTAACTACTATCTACCATGATTATAATGGTTTTACCACGTATACTAGAGATAATAGGGGATGATATGAAAAGCATTACATATTTAGCTTATACATATACGAAATATTTGATTTGAAATCTTAACCACTATATCACAGACCTGAGCTTAGAATGTCCTGAAGGCCAAATAGATCACTCGGTTCAAATATAAACCCTGTCATTCCTATTGGAATTTTATAACATCCTGTATATCTCTTAAATTAAATACAATGTAGGCATATTATGACCAGGAGCACATGTGCTTTTCAGAAAGGCGGAGCGCCATCTGGTGGAACAGAAATCAACTATTCATTGATTTAACCTGTTCCCTGATATTTGGCCAACCCAATTTCTTGATAAATCAAGAAAAGCCATCCACGAACGCGTTTCACTCTGTTGGCGCTCGTCAGCATACAGGATATGCCTACTTTGTTTTTAATATCAACACCTGACCCACTTATTACTTATTTTTTTCTATTGTTTTTCATCTCTTATATTGTTGCTTCAAAAACCTAACAAATAAATATATGGCGTTCAGTTTTTTAGCGTTATTTTTACGGGAGAAGCCACCTTTATTTTTATAGATCAATTTCCTCCCGGCAAATTTTCCATCTAATAAATATTTGAAAAATATGTGGCGACCACACTTTGTTTCAGCGAGCGCGAACTGGGACAAAGCTCCACTACACACACGGGCAGTGGACGGCCTCGGCAACCGCGAGCGTCAACCTGACTACGCATGCGCGAGCATCAGAAACACTCTGGCGACTCGGCGGTAAACAAGAAAGCTTGACCCCAACGGCCGTTACATATATATATTTCTAGCTCAAATAAATTAATTTTATCAGCACACACACACACAGCCTTTCCACAAGCCACACCAACACATCACGCAACCATCCCACAAATATTTAAAATTACTTCTTGCTGTTAATGCCTTTTCTAAACTATTATACAAACACAAGGGCACCATATAAAAGTCATGAAATTATTAAGCATGAATTTTTTATTTTCAAATAAAGCACATTTTTACTGTCCTTACTACAATCTAAAAATATTGGGAAGGATTGGTTCATCAGTGGTGAACCCTCATAACGGTTTCATAAGTTTAATCAACCAATTTTGCAACTGCAATCATCGATATCTGAGGGCGGTTAGCAATATCCCAGATTTCTCTGATCAGGTTGAGTAGGGCTGAAAATTGATATACCAATATTAAAATAATTGAAATTTAAGATATGTATCTGGTATAACACCTATTTATCATGGATAGCGTAAGTTTTAATAAACATATTTGTCATCACGGCCTTCTTTCTTGATGTGGTATTTTCGAACGAAGCAAGAAAACAAGTTCTTTTAGGTGATACAAGTTATGACCGGTGTTTGAGGTATTTTAAGATATTGTTGTGTGTCAATAAATAGCCGACTGATATTACATGTGTCCAATAAAAAAATATTTTAAATTTCATTTATATTTTAATTAATTATTCCTATCAGAGAAACGGCACCACAGAGAGGACGGGGATAAATTGTATTTGACCATTGACCACCGTTTAGAGGCAATGCGTTAAATACAACGTGCCAGGATTAGATTAATCTTTGTTCTGTTTGGATTTCAACCCGACGATTTAGAAATGTCCAACTACAGCTCCATTCCCTCCTACAACCGACCCGGAGAGACCCCGAACATCATGAACTTCCTGGACTAGACCACGTGCCCGGCACTGAACCAAATAAACCATCTGAGTAGTACATCCCTGCCTTTGTCTCATCTCTCTCTCTCTCAATATTCATTTATATTTATCATTTCAGCGCAATCATTCCGAAATTCTGCCCATTCAGATGATAAACAACGTCAATCTCCGGAGACAGTCTCAACTGGCTGAAATGTTCGACGCACCTCGGCAACGCGATGACGTCCGACCAGGTTAGTAATTTCAGGTCAATCAGCCTTAAGGTTTGTATGCATATTTTTAATAAGGCTTCTTCAAGACGATGAACACAGAACCATAGCTATAAAATAGCTTTAAAACGTTACCTAGGTATATCTCTCTCTGAGTAGAGGTCTGCTCTGAAGCTATTTCTCGACATGACAATAGCACATGTCGGGGGAGAAGTCTGATCTACGCGGAACGCTGTCCAACTTCAGGGCGGATGTGGCATCATACCAGACGACCATCTAGGGATCCGTCTGATACAAATAATTTGTAATTACTTTGATTATATACCTTTTTTTCTCTATAACCCAATATAATCTTATTTATACGATTAATGAAGTATATTCAATCTCAATCTCTCTCTCTCTCTTGATCCACAAATGTTCGAAGGAGTCTTCTTGATCTGATGCCTTTAAGATATCCTTTAACCAATATTACAGACAGCAGAATATCATGAATAAACTAAACACCAGAAATTCAAAACTAATGAATACTGGTATAATAAAATCACTTATAATTATATTGCTAAGTATATTTTGTTAAGTTTATTATATATAGAGAGAGAATAACGATTGAATATGTTTTTATATTTCTTTCTTTAAATATTATAAAATCATTGAAATTATATTGCCAAGTATTTTGATTAGCTTATATACATGTATATAGAAATTAACGCGGTTGTTGGGTGCTGCGCTGCCTGGAGTACAGGAGCTCCATCTATGATTCCTTTCTTCCTGTGGTGAATCTGTATAAGACCGGTGGTCTTAATAAAGCTTTGTGTGTGTATATAGAGATTAACTGATTGAATATAGGTTTTTATTTCATTTACACCTCAAACCTTGCTTGTTTAAACTTATCCTTCATGAGAGAAAATGTGCGTATAGAAAAACGAATGAATATTAAAATACTAAAATCTTATTCCCAAATAATCATGTTCACTTTGTAACTATTTTGAGATTCCCATTTTTACAAAGAGAGAAATTAATAACGAATAATGAGCTTCTTTTTAAAAGTGTTAATACACTATATATGCACTATATATATATATATATTAAAATAAGGCTCATTTTGGATTTTAATAAGATTTTTTATTGATCCAATATTTCGATGGACCAATCGTCCATCTTTTAAACTGTTTTTCTTTTTATTTTAATTACTTTGTTTAGAATGTATATCATAGATGGTTTTATCGCCCAATAAGCTTGCAAGACGTCCGTGGCTCACCTGAAGCACGCGACCTGCTGTATGCTTCAAATCAAAAAACCTCGTAAAAGATGGACGATTGGTCCATCGAAATATTGGATTAATAATTAATCTCATTACAATCCAAAATAACCTTATTTTTAAAATATATATATTATGGATTGCTCTATATTCAGAATATACTACATATATATATATTAATATAAATTTCCTTAAATTTAATAAAGCATACAGTTTTTTAACTTCTTAAAAATGATTAGTCCATATTTACGATCCAGGCGCAATATTGCCATCACCAATTTAACAAAGTTTTAAATATATTTTCCAAAAATCAATCTGCATAAAAACCCAGACGAACTTAGCGTATGCAAAGTCGATAGTAATCAATGAAGGAAGGAAGCTTTAATATCGTATGCAGCTAAAGTGGCGCTAAACTTTGATCAAATCGCTTTAATTTCTGAAGAGCTTTATGACAAAAACAATAATAATAAGCAGTTTTTAGTAATTTTTGAGAGAGCTTATAGATTTTTTAATCAAGATGAGGCTCAACGTTCAAATAAAGGCTAATGGTAAAGACCCAAGAACGCCATTAAGCTAGAAGCCTAAGATAATATGGAAAGCCATTCGCAGTTGCTAATTTGTGCAAATTGCACGCATGATTGGTTGATAACAAGCGTTTCTCAAACGGCTAGATTCCATTTTACGAGATTAATTTGCATATGTTCAATATGGAAATTGGCCCAGATCGAACTTCATCTGACCGACCAGTGCAATTCCTCACATTCTAACGGAATCACCCATCGATTCCCACTGAAGGAAACTTTTCCCCGAGAAAAACTTTTCGATTTTATGATAAATTAGAGTTGTTCTTTGAGATTTCTTTTGTGCTACAAGTTATTTTTAGTTCTGCATCAATTTTCATATCATTTTTGGCGTAATGTGAAATTTGTTTTACGTCTTTTCTTTTTTTTACTTGAATAATTTTCCTTAAAGATTTTTTTATATTGGTAACTATTATTTGCCTCTTTTGTAGAATTATATCGAATGTATAATTTAGAGTAAATAACGTAGAAAAGAAAATATTTTATTAATTTAAAGTGAAAGGACTAATTATAAAGAATTATATTTAGTTTTAAAAATGAAAAAAATTAATCTGAATTTTCATAGAAGAATTATAATTAAGTATAATATTTTATCATAAACATATGGTGTGATTTATTATATATATATAATATAATCTAAAATTCAAATATTTTATTTTTTGTTAAAACATATTATTTATTTTCATGCATTGACTGTTGTACATTTTTGACCATAGATTTAGAACATAACACTTTGAATATATTGCTGTAAATATGTATAGTTGACCTACCTATTTTTTAATTCACGAATATAGGGGGGGGGGATTCATTTTATAAATTCTATATTACTATGAAAAATAATTTTATGTGTAATTTGCTTCAAGTAATTAAAAATAAAAGCTACTTGATAAGTAAATAATTATATTTCCTTTCTCACGACTGTACCTTTTCAATTCTCTATCTTTTTCAACAACTAAACAAAATATTCATAACATATATATGTGTGTGTATATATCAGCACATATATTGAATCTAAATTAAAATTTATTAATTTATTTAATATTTCAAGGAGCAATTCGTCTCTCTTTTAATTATTAAAACCGATATCTGCTGATTAGTTATTTAGAGACTATTTATATCCAATATCATGGATTATGCCATCTTTAAAATTATATATCTATATATATAAAAATGAATGTTTGTGTGTCTGTATGTCCGGTATACAAATTCGCAGTAGTTCACTAATTCAAACCAAAATTTCCATACATAGGTAAAAAATAACGGGGAAGACGATAGGCTATTTAAAAAATATATAAATCAATTATTAAAACTATATATTCAAATTATTCAACTTAGCTCACAAACAGCGCCCTCTAGAACGCGTGGGCATCTGACGGCGGCGGGCGCCCATTGGCTGCTTTATACTCTTTACTTTTGTTTAGCTTTTAAATAACATATTTTTTCTCTACTTTGCCTATTTTTATTACTGTTTTATACTCTTTTCTTTTGTTTAGCTTTTAGAGATCTGAGATGCCTCCCAAGAAACGCAAACCTATTGGAAAAGTCCTACCAGAAGTGAGTAAAAAAAGAAATGTGCGAAGTGCTGAGACTGCTGTGCAACGTGAGCATCGTCTTAGGATTAATCGAGAAAGGGCCAGTACTTCGAGAGCGGCGGAATCCGTGGGACAGCGTGAGAACAGGCTTCAACAAGATAGAGACAGGGCCAGTACCTCAAGAGCGGCGGAATCCGTGGGACAGCGTGAGAACAGGCTTCAACAAGATAGAGACAGGGTCAGTACTTCGAGAGCGGCAGAAACCCCACAAGAACATACGGCCAGGATTCTGAATGTCAGGGAAAGAACTTTGGCCTCACGAAACTCGCGTGATAGACTTTCCAATTTACTTTTAGAAGGTTTTAATTATGATTCGTGCAAAAATTACGAGCAACACCCAATGATATTGCTGTATCATGTTTGATTATCAGATACAAAATTATAACGGGAAAAATTCCAAAAAGCAGAGACCACGGGTGAAACCAGTACATTATTTTGTATGCAGGAACAAAATTCTAACAGAAAAACATTCATTCGAGCAGAAAACAAAAGCCAGATCATCTTTCTATAAAAATATCGCTTCTCAGACACAAAGTTTGGAGCGGTACGTTTCACAAGAGTGACATCCACGGCGCCAATTTATAATTGTAACGAATAGTATTTGAATAGGGTAAAACCCGGGCGTTGCCCGGGTCATTCGGCTAGTATGTTATAAATTAATATACAGTAAAAGCAGTCGCCTACTTCTACCCACCATTATTATCATGGCCTGTACCACGTGTACTAGGGATAAGCAAAAAATAATAATATAGAAATTATTTGATTGTTTTAAAACATGAGTATTTTTGATAGTTGTGCAGTCGTGAAACATTTTTGAAAAAAAAACATAATCGAATAATTTCAGATCACTGTTTTAATTGAGATAGTATAGTGATTTATATAAACGAATTAATTACTAATAAGTATTTGAACTATCTTAAGAATAAATCCTTTGGTTTTTGAAAACAAACTAATTTTGTAGAGAAATACCTGACTTGAGACGTGAAGAAGAAAGAAGATAAAAGACTTGAATACGTATTTACATATTTACAAAAGGTTGCCGGCCAAAGGAAAACAACAACAATGGATTTATTTAGTGTAAAACTGCATTATCCTGCGATCACAACTTCACATAGTTTGTTCTAGAAAATATATCCAAAGAGAGAGAGAGAGAGAGAGAGATAAAAAACACACAGTTATATTATGATACATTAGCCCGCCATATGTTATCAAAATACGAAACTATTTTAGACGCGTATGATTCTTTTAAAAATAAAACAATTTCTACTGTCCTTACTGGAAAGGAAAAATTAATGGGAGGTCCTGACTCATTAGTGGGTAAAGTTTTCAACCAGCAATAATCGCGCCTCGGAAGTTCCTCACTGGTTACGATATCGCCTCTGCGCAAAGATAACTAGCTTATCAGTGGTGAACGTTATGGTAGATTAAACTGGTGAAACCGCTGGGAGGGTTCACCACTGACGAGCCAGGCCCTCCCATTTATTTTTCCATTGCAGTAAGGGCAGTAGAAATTGTTTTTTTTTTTTTCAAAAGAATCATACGCGCCTAAAATAGTTTCGTATTTTAAAAACACAGTACTTTTCGTAAACCAAATATCATATTTAAAACATATACGAGGGGTGTCCCATAAGTCCGTGGCCCGACATATAAAGAAAATGACTAATAAAATGATTATGATTTATTTTTCAACATAATCACCTTTAAGGTCTATACACTTTTTTCCAGCGATGTTCTAATGCTTTTATGCCCTCCAAAAAGAACGATGTTTTAAGTGACTCAAAAAATGAGGTTGCAGCATCAATGACCTCTTCATCTGACCTAAAATGAATGCCAGAAAGTGATTTTTTCAAATGAGGAAATAGGTGGAAGTCAGACGGAGCTAGATTTGGTGAATAGAGTGCATGTGGTAAAAGTTCAAAGCCAGAATCATAAATAGCAGCCATGGCTTGCAGCGACCGAAGACTCGGAGCATTGTCTTGATGATAAACAATATTCCTGGACAACATTCCTCTTCTCTTTTCCTTGCTAGCTTCTCGTAGTTGCTTCACAAGATTTGCATAATAATTGCCAGTGATAGTTTGAGCCTTATTCAGAAGGTATAGAAGAAGTACACCCTCGCAATCCCAAAAGACAGACACCATAATCTTCCCTGCTGATGGAACTGTCTTGGCTTTCTTGGGGGGAGGGGAACCGGAGTGTCTCCATTGCATGGATTGTTGCTTGGACTCTGGAGTAAAGTGATGGGCCCAAGTCTCATCCATGGTAAAAAAATCTATTAACAAATTCCTCTGGATTGGCTTCAAATAACGCAAGATTGTCCGAAAATAACTTTCTCCTTACAGCCTTTTGATCGGGTGTCAAAAGTTTGGGAACCCAACGGGCAGAAAGCTTCCCGAACCTCAAGTGTTCTCTCATAATCCATTCCACTGTTGTTTTTAGAATACCCAAGGTCTCTTCTATCTGACGAACTGTCATTCTTCTCTCCAGCATAACCTAAACATGTATCTTGTCGATGTTTTCTTGAGTAACTGACTCAACAGGTTTTCCTGGTCGATGTTCGTCTTCGGCGCTGATCCTCCCTAATTTAAACACAGCTACCCGTTTTTTTACTGTGCTATAGGAAGGAGCATCTTCCCTTAATGTATCCACCATATCCTCATAGATTTCCTTCGGCCACATTCCTTTCTTACAAAGATATTTTATTACAGCACGAATCTCGTTTGTCTTCATTCTAGATTATTCCTGTTTCTTGTCCTCTTTCAGAACCCATAACAAAAAAAAAAAAAACGGTTAGTTCTAGAAACTTAAAAATGTACGCATCTTTATACAAGGCTTTAAGGTATATATGGTAAAATTTATTAGTTTCAAATATTTCGTTCTCATGGTCGGGCCACGGACTTATGGGACACCCCTCGTATATTGGTTAAGAAAAATTCGTTAAGAAAAAAGACATTTCCTGATCGTGAAACTTAAAGTTACTGATGTCAGCCATCAGTAACTTTCATTTTCACGATCAGAAAATGTATTTTTTCTTAATTTATCCACCTGATCCAATTACAAAGTTTGTACTATTTTTCATATATATATATATTAAAAAATAAAAAGGCATATACTGACCAGGAGCACATGTGCTTTTCAGAAAGCAGAGCGCAGAAGGCAGATGGTGCTCTGCCTTCTGAAAAGCACCTGTGCTCCTGGTCAGGATATGCCTTTTTTATTTTTAATATCAACACCTGACCCACTTATCTTTTTTTTTTCATATATAGGTATTACGATGCGCTAGCGCGCCATCTGTTATGAAAATTAGAAACTAATTTAGACGCGTAAGATTATTTTTGAAATTAAGGGCAGTAGAAATTGTTTAATTTAAAAAAGAATCATACGCGTCTAAAATAGTTTCTAATATGCAATGCATATTTTCTTATATATTTTCTGTGTAATATCAATTAGAATGTTGACAAATTAAATGTGTGTTGATTGACAGGGTAGCGTTGTGAAAGGACGAAGACAAGCAAGCGAAACTACTGTCGACTGCGGTCGAACATTATCCTGCTGGAATGCAAGCCCGGATTGTCGTTATGTGAACTGTAATTTGAATGTTCTTATATATCTTCCAGTTACTCAATGACATTACCTACAGCATTACATTCATTTGAAGCTAAAATGTAATATTTCAGTGTTAGGAAACGTCTTTGCCTTAAAAAAAAAAGAAGTTTAAATAGGTAAAGAAAAATTAATAACAATAATAATTGATAATATTTAAAAGAAACGCATTGCCAGTAAATTTATTTGTGTAAAATTTTAATAATAATTGACATTGAGGGGAAAAAGTGGCATATTTATAGTCATATTCCAATAGGTGTTGTTTACTGAAATTGCCTCACGTATCAATATTAATAGGTAGCTTCTATATCCAAAGTCTAAACTTCCAATTAATATTTTGGATTAAAATTTGTGGAGAAACATATATTATTAAACTGTGAGAGTATTTAATTAGATATAACAGAGACCATTATTGCTATTTCGAAAACTTCTATCCTTTGACAATCACCGTAACACACGTTAGTGGTGTCCATGGAGCAGATCAGATCGGTCTATGCACTCTGATCACAATACCAACCAACACAGGTGCCTCGTTCGTATGGATGTCCTCTTCTGGATTGATGTCTGCCATGTATAGGGCTGCAAGAATGGCAGGTGGCACTTTGAAAGAGATATATAACAAAGGATAGATTTATTTAGTTTAAATGACATTGCCCCACATCAACACATTCTGTCAATCAGAAAGCATGTTCTTCACAACGTGTTGCCCAATTTACAAAATGACATAGTTCTTCAAAGATTTAGTTGCAATGTGTGTGAGTTGTGCCTGTTTCAAGAATAGGAAAAGCCTTAATAATATTTTTTATATCTCACAGATTGTGGATTTTACATCCATTTTTGAAATGATAGATTCTATTTTCAAATAGGCATGCTATTATTGTTGTTTTTCCAACAACAGTAAATAATTCAAAGTTCCAGGCCTTCTCAATTTGCTATCTAATCCTCGTAGAAATAGCAGAAAAAATAGAGTTTACTAGGCTGCTTAAAAATTGGAATTTTAGTCAATATCTATGGAACGCTTATATACACTTATATAGACTCTAAGACAACTATTGTACAAAGAAGGAGTTATTCAAACGTGTTGAAATTAAGTTAATGTAATAATAAATATTTCAAAAATTTAAGTGTCAGAGAAATTGCATGTTTTATTCAGGAGATAGAGATACATATAGTGAATTAGGTCATTGGTCCAATTCCTGCATTTAAGAAAACTTATTTTGCTCGGCATTGATTAATAAAGTTGGTATATATTCTTTTTCAGGAAATCTTGCCCAATTCTATTCAATTGTCCCGTTATATCGTCAGATCTCTAGCTGGTTAGAGGGCCCGGCCCATCAAGTCTCAAAGGTGCTCAATTGGGGGTAGATCCGGCGACCTTGCTAGCCAAGGTAGCGTCGTGCAAGCACGAAGACAAGCATTAGAAACTTTTGTCAGATGCAGTCGAACATTATCCTGCTGAGATGTAAGCCCGGTTTGCCGGTATACGAGCTATGACGAACAACACAATTGGACATAGAATGTGGGCGACATAACGCCATGCTTTAAAGGTACCGCGGATGACAACCAAAGAGTGAACTTCAGAAGGTAATTTCACCCAGGACATTTGTCAATCCGTGTGACTTGCACAAATCAGGTTGATTAAGCATTCCCATCTTGGAGGTTTCCAGGCACGTCTTAGCGGTTGATTGGGACCCAATCCCAATCGGATCTCACTACTGAAAATAATTTAGCTCCAGTCAGTCATTCCTAGGATAACTAAGTCTGGCACCACTTCACACGTGCACAGGTCAAAAGGTAATCGGCGCAAGAGACACCGCGAACTCAGTCTTCTTT
>CP092875.1:52665652-52809143 GCA_030710605.1 Cordylochernes scorpioides
CGTCTTAAGCCAGGCAGTACTTTTACCAAATTATGTCTTTTATACATTCCTTAGTTCAATTAAAGCAACCTCTGATCAAAACCATTTTGATTATGCGGGTAAACATTTGTTTCAAAAAACAGTTTGTATTCCTCCACTCTTGACGGTGTTAAGCCAGTAGAATAGCTTCGTTGCTTGAAAGCTCGCTTTCGAATAAAAAAATATACGTATTGAAAACTTTTAAATTAATTTTTGGAATGTTTGTGTATTTTTGTTCATTCCGCATTCGTTTACACAATGCTATTTCACGTACTACATTTGTGTGCCAAGTGAAACTAAGACAACCAAATCTTACCATCAATTGTAATCTATTGCTATGGATCGATATCTTGTGGGGCTTGATTGAGGAGTTAGAATTTTGACGACTCTTAAGAATTATATGCTGTTAAGAATTTCAACCTGAATTCATTCCAAACTTGGATATTTGAGAGCATATTTGGGGAATTATTGAATTTTCACAATATTTTAAAGATTTTTATGTTTTATATTATTCTGATGGATAGGCAGACTGAGCAACGACGATTCTTTTAAAAATGATCGAGGAGTGATATGGCTTATATTTGGAGACGATTGATAGGATAGGAGAAACAGCATGTTTTTACATCTTATCGGACAGTCTGAGTGAATGAAGGTATTGCTTGACCAGGAATGGGGTACATGGATAATTCAGAGATAAACTATCCATAGAAAGGAGGCTACAGGAGTACAGGAATACTGCCTATGGGTTTTGAGGAGAAATATATTAGTAATTTATAATACAATATAATGCGGCTTATGATTGAGGAACGAAGTTTGAAAATTTACTGCAAATGTTTATTTTGAACAATAAATCGAAATTTATTTTAAGGAGAAATAACGATTATTTATAACCTTAGGGATGAAGTATTATAGGATGAATTGTGAACGGAAACTATTGATATTTTGTCCACACATCCAATAAGAACCACTGGGTCAAATGACAGCTTGGTGTGACCAGAGTGTGCTGTGTGTTTCAGACTGTTGTCCTCTATCAGCCTGAACCAAGCCATATCAAGCCCAAGCATATCGAATCCCAAGTCTTGGCTGTACATACATACCTAGGCGTTTGGCACCACTGTACAAATTCTGTTGGCACTCCGGCGACTATCTTACCAACCAAAACAACTCATTCAATCCATCGATTATAAATAGATAGGAGAGGAAGCATAAAGCAATATGAAAACATTAGTTGAAAAATGAGCTTAGGTTTCTTAATGATCCCTTTTTTCAACCCAAAATATCGGGCTGTCCCATTAGAACCCCTTCCAGTCCAAACATCCATGACTCACCGCTGACAACGATCGCCTTCACAGCCACCGCTACATCAATATTGGTACCACTTTAATTGGCCTCAAACACCAACAAACTGACTATCTTCCTTCATTTTTACTGCCATTACGTCTAATTTCATACACGAGGTGTATAAAGGTCTATATTGTCAGCGTTTTTTATAATTATGATATGAATAATAGCTTTCGATAATACTTGTGTTTTGTGGTAATCTCGAAAAAATTCTGATTTCATTTTGAATTATATAAAATTGTGAATGTATAGAATAGTCATAGCTAAATTATAAATATACTATACCAAACTTTAATTCGATTTTTTTTCTGTAAAAAAAGTCAAGCTTAATTATCTATGTATTTTAAGGATTTCGTTTAAATATTTATGAAGAATCGAGTTTTAAATATAAATCAATGAGAAAAAGCAATAGTACTTAGTTGATAATTGATCGAATCTTCACTGTTTGTAATCGAGAAGAATTTGACCAATAGGATTCCTCCACGTCTGCATCCAACAAAATGTCAAACGACAGGTAGGAAAACAGTTAATTAATCGTTAAACCAGCACCTGCAAATTATTGATTGGTCGGGTACTCTGATGCCACAGACATGGGATCAATAGGAGGGGCAAGAAAAAGCACAAACTAGAGACTTAATTAAAGCTTGTTCGGCCAGGCAAGGCAGTTCAATGCTATTAATTTCATTAGGATTTTGGACCATTAATCTCTGCAACGAGTTCAGCCAAAAAAAAAAAAAATTGGAAAGAAAACAGCGGAATTTGGCCCTGTAAAGTTTGATATAACTCAACAGCTTTTTGTTTTTGAAAATACAGAGTTCAGATTAATTGTTCATTAATCTTTACTGATGAAAAGACTGCTCTTAATAGCTTGATGAGCTTCAAAAAAAAAAAAAAAAAAAGATTAAACTTTCTGAATCCTACAATGCGGAAAATGAGTTTTTAAGATCGACTGAATATATGGTTTGTATCATTTTAAATAACCAGTTTTGGTTGGTAACATTGTCGCCAGAATCATAATAAACACAAAATTTTAGAAAACTCTGATTCTCTTACTTAGGTCTTTCCCAGAAATATCAACATTTTTTATAGAAAACCATCCTTTTCTCTACAAATCCATATTTAAAATTCTCCATTGTTAAAGTTCTTCTGTTAAAAGGAAATCTTTAGAGAAATGATCCGGATTTGTGTAGGAATCAAAATGAAAAATTACATTTTGAAAAATATCATCGTCTGAAACACACAGTTTCTCTCATGGAGCGTTTCGTATTTCTAGTCTTAAGAGGCATCAGAATATTTTGATTTGCGCGAAAATTTCGAAACTGGATACCAATGGCTTCCAACCAAAATGTGTTCGGTGCCTGCTTTTTATTTATTTATTTCTTTTTTTTTCATCAAATGAATATTTTTGTAAAGAACATTATTTTTGTGTATTATTTTTCAATAATATAAAAATAATTTCCCTATTTTTGTGACTATGTATCACCTTGGGTAAAAACCATTCTGGAGCACCTATAACAAATAATAAAAAAAAATCAATAAATTTGCACACATATATATATATAATATATGCAAATATATCGTCTAAAAACATAATCAATTCAATAAATATTGACCAAACCATATATATATTTATTATTATTAAAAAATAAGATATCCCTGAATTTGATTATCAAAATTCCCTAAATTTGATTATATTGAAAAATAATGGCATTATCAATGAATATTCTAAGGTGTTACAGAGTACGAGGGAAAATACTCATATCTATTTTTGACCACGGACTGAAACATTTATTGTACGTACCCAACATGGAAACTTGTTCGTCGTTAAACATAGTGTTTCCCAGATCACTTATTTATTTTGTGTCTCTTGTTCATTATTATTATTTTTATATCATTTTATGGTCTTGTGCTTTTTTTTTTTGGTGGAGCTAAAAATTGTTGTTATGGCTTCGCATTGTATATAGCCTATATTAACACATAAAAAATAAATAAATTATATATAAACTGTATAGATCCCACCCCTATCCCCCATATTATTCTGTTGACAAGCTAGTATTTTATACGATTATTGGTTAAATGATTTCAAAATGGTAGTTTTTACTATTATCCTTATCAAATATAGAATTTCTGTATTTGTGATAACGATAATGGTAATTTTACATTTGAAAGAGAAAAAGAAGAAGCTTTTTATTGTAATTTTGAAAGAACCCCTATTATGCATTGTTATTATCTTCTTCATGTATATCATTATTTTGTAAGATGTCACGAAGGCCTGTCATTGGTAGGATGGTATGTGTGTAGCTCATGTGGGGACCATCTTGTTAATTTGTCGTCATCCTGCGTTGTGTCCCAGAGCAATAGAATCAACCCCTCCCTCCCCTAGTGGTAGAAGCATATCATAATCTGAAGGGCCTTACAGTTTGCTGCTTGACTCCGTTACCTACTAAGTTATATGTCCGGCTACTGTACATAGTGCAGAACTTTTGTTGTGTGGTACCTCTTGCTATGTTTATTGGACTCTACTTCACCCTACTTAATAAACAATGGAACTGATATCGGTGTCCAATCGTTGATTTCTTCTTCAACACATAATCTCACAACACATTCTATGTACTTCACTTGGTAAAAGAATGGTGCATTGATTTGTGCTATTCATAAAGAAGGCTTGCATTAGATGCACTAAACAGGACCTTTGGGATAGGCCACTGCTTATCATATAACAGCTCGAGGAGCATGAACTCATGGAATTCGTGTAATCTTTACACAAGGGGATAAGAAACAAGAAGATGTCATCGGAGAGTCTGTGTTGGTGGATGACTCACTCCGGATTTAAGACACATGCAGACAAGAATAAATAAATAAATATAAAGAAGAACTGATGTTTCAGATGGTTGCAATGTGACATTTTCAAATACTACACTATGTTCAGCCTTTACTTACCCTTGCATAGAAGAGAAGCAACATACAGTGTGGGGTGAAATACAGTGGGAACTTCCAGGCCGCTGAAGTGACCATGAAGACATGACACTGTGGTGGGATCAGTTCTGGCGGAGGATCAAATAAAGGACAATGGCAGAGAGATAGATCAGCTGATATACCAGGATTTATACTCATCAGGTGACAACACCTCGTAAGTTAGACAACTAATATAAAATATACGAAAATATGAATATATCATAATTCTTAGTTTAATTATTTTATTCCATCTACTTTTTTAAAAGACAGATTCCTACAGCTACTAAAAGGTAGATAAAAATATATTAGGACGGCTTGAATTCATCAGTGGTGAACCCTCCCAGCGATTTCGCCATCAGCGTTAAGTGATAGTAGAAATTTGTCTCTTAAAAAAAAAAAAAGAACAAATTAACTATAGCAAATAATCATGATAAATTTGCATTTTCACAGATAATTGGTACGGTTATGTTATAAAAAGTTGAAATATATATTTTCTTAAAGGTATCAAAAAAGGCATATATTTCTTTAAAATGTATTAATACAATGCATTTTGAAAATAGAGCAATCCATAAATAAATCTTTAATAAAAAGGCATATATTGGATCAAAAAATCATTTATTTTACCAATATTTCAGTTGGCTGAACGCCAACCTTTATCTAGGTCTTATTTTACAAAATTTATTTTGTCCATAATATAAATATAAATATAAAATATTTCTCCCCACATTGAATATAACAAAATAATTTTAAAACTTAATTCTGTTGACGTTATGTGGCGCCGAGTTTGTTGTTGACACACATTAAATATGTTATAACACCTTGATAAAGGTTGGCGTTCAGCCAACTGAAATATTGGTAAAATAAATGATATTTTGATCCAATATATGCCTTTTTTATTAAACAATGCATTTTGTTTATTATTCAATATAGAATGTATAGGTGATGATGTGCCACAACATCAGCTTTGCAAAATTCAGAAAAAAAAAGGTTATCAACCTGCATTACCTGATTTCAGGCTATGACCCTCACTATTACAGGGTGCCTTCGATTTCATAATATCCTAGGAGGGAGTTCTAAACTCGGTCCATTTTTCTTTATAAATAGACATTTCGGCTAGTTAAAGTTTTATTTTCTCTTATTTAACTGGCCAAAGTGTCTATTTTTTAAGAAATGTGAATGCCGGCCAGGCAACCTCTAAATTCGGTCCATTTTGATAAAAAAAAAAAGGTGATTAAGCTGATGAAGTGGTTTGTGTACTGGTCAATTTCATGACATCCTACAAGAGGGGTTATGGAATTGGTGAAATTTACCAATAAGGTGTTTATATTTGATTTTTCCCCCTGAAGACGATAACGCATTTTCCATTTGGACGAGGAAAGCGAAGACTAGAACGCGGCTGATTCCACACTCGCCTGTCCAGTGATTCGCTAACCATAACGTATCCACGAAGGAACGTATGGCCATTGGACATGCGTCGGACTAGGAGGTTGCTGTTGGGTGCTGCGCTGCCTGGAGTATAAGAGCTCCATCTATTATTTCTTCCTGTGGTGAATCTCTATAATACCGGTGGTCTTAATAAAGCTTTGTGTGTGATAACGCATTATGTAAAATGGTGATAAACATTTCAGAAATTCTCTCTCATGAAAAAAAAAAGAAGATAATTCTCACTAGAAATCTCATATGTTGATGTCAGAATTCATAAAGAAGAAGAAAAAGTGTTACACGCTTCTACGACTTGTTTAATTAACCCCCTCAGCAATATCTGGAGCAGCGGGATTTTGTTTCAAACAAAGAGAACAGGAGTGGCGATGGTATTTCTCATTAAGAAAGATCCAAGCTGATCATCCGAAGAAGAAAACCAATAATAAATCCTAAAGTAGAGAGAGTTGACTCATTCTGGCGCACCCCATTTTCCCTGAATGGCCCCTCCTAGTTATGTCTATTCCCACATGGGTGGGTTTTGAAGAATTAAAAAGTGCATCAACGTAAAAAAGAGATTAAACAAAGATGACGTATATTGTATTATAGGGTTATCAATCTCGATATTTTAAAAGACAGTATGCCTATCTTCTTCTGGGTCATTATGCCTTTTGTAGCATATCATGCGTTGCATCTAGGCTACGTTCGCTGTATCATATACAAAACAGAATCCCCCCGGGTTCTGCTTTAGTCAATGTTTGACCAGCCAAGTTAGTTTTAACAGAACGCTTTATTAACATAATTATCTAACAGTAGAGTATAATTGTTGTTTTGTATAATAAAAATATTAATATATTTTAATCGTAATTATATATTTTTTCTTCAGTATACACCCACACCTCGCTTTGCGTCGGGGTTACGTTTCAAAAAAATACAACGCAAAGTGAAAATAAAATTTTAATGGCATGGCGCAATCAAATACAAAGGTGTTGCCATATTTTAGGGGAAAAAAATAAACAAAAAATCAAAGACTTGAATCCAAAACAACGCAACTTCGAAAATCTAACCGACGCACAGTGAAAATCAGTAAAAATTAAGCAGCGACGCAACTTCGAAAAAAAAACGCAAAGCGAGGTATTGGTGTATATGAAATGAATAAATAGGAATTGTAATTATATAGTCCGGCGTTATAGGTGAACTAAGTTTCTCAGAAATTGCCCAGATCTGATTTGAAAAAGCCCAAATTGGGGCGACACGTTGATTTCTCTCAGCCCAACGAATCAGTCTACGGCACGTAATATCACCCAACTTCAGCCTGGCTGCTGATATATAGGGGCTTGGTGACAATACCTGAAGAATCCTTGATATTCATATCAAATTTATAAAATATTATTTATAGATTTAATTGCCATCTATCGATAAAATTTAAAACAAATAAATTTTACTGGCAATGTGTTTCTTTTTAATAATATCAGTATCTGTAGAGATAATATTTGATGATATTATTGCAAAGAAACACATTGCTAGTAAATTTATTTGTTACAAATTTTGTAAAATATTAATCAATAATTCAAATTATTTTATGAAAGAGAGATTTTTATTAGGGTAATATAAAAGATAAAATAAATATTTCAGCTACCGCCGTTAAACAATTTGATTTATAATATAATACGGCTTATGATTGTAGAATGACGTTTGACAATTTTCCCGCAAATGTTTCTTTTGAACGAATAATCTAATTTTATTTTAAGGAGAAATAACGATTAATTCTAACCTTATGGATGAAGTATGAAAATCCTTTCATACTTCATCCCTAAGGTTAGAAATAATCGTTAATTGTGAAGAGTAATGATAAACGGAAAAATAAAGATGGGAATCCTATCCCTGGACACTTTATTTTTCCGTTTATCATTACTCTTTACAATTCATCTTTTCATACTTCATCCCTAAGGTTAGAAATAATCGTCATTTCTCCTTAAAATAAATTTCGATTTTTCGTTCAAAAGAAACATTTGCGGTAAAATTGTCAAACGCGCGCGCGTCGTTCAACAATTTGAATTATACGAGTCAAGATGAAAGTGGCGGGGGACGATCATCTTATATTGAAGGAAGAGGTAAAGTATTTATTGAAACATATACAAACTTGTTAATCAGTTTCTTTATAGTAAATTATATTAAGTTCGAAATTCATGATGATCATTCCCCGCCTCTTTTTATGTTAACTCATAATCTAATTATTCATTTACGTTAGCAGAAATGTTTTTTTTCTCTCTTTTATTGTATTTCGTTAAAGATTTTTATAAAATTCATTTTAGTAATTTGTTTATAAATTTTTAGCCTTTAAATTTTTAAATTTACAAATTTATCTCATTGCACATGATTTATAAATTTACAAAACATCAGAATCAAGAGTTCAAACATATAGAAAAAAATATGTATTTTTTAATTGGTTTTATACATTTCTCTTCCCTCTTCCACAAACTACGAGAATCTCTATATAAAAAGGGGGTATAAGAGAATACCTATTACATAAATACGCATATAATTTTATTTATAAATAAATATACACGTAAGTGTATTGTGAGCACATTATTTGAAAACATTAAAAAACAAACAATGATATTTTAGAACATTTTAAATATATAAAGGCACATATTTAATATAAAAATCAAAATATCCCTTATTACTGTAACTTGCTTGGAAATAATAAAGTTAACGAAAGGCTGACGTTCCCAGAGATAGCCGTGACAACCTAGCGCCACATAACTTCACAACAGGAAAACAGAGAACAGGAAAGGTCCGACCTTTGACCCCGGTAGGGTGGAAGGACTCCAGAGCTTGAGCTGTTAGAAGACAGTTGGGTGTATACCCTTTTTATCTTTCTTTTTCTAATTAAAAACAGTGCATATCGACTTTGGGCATGAAAATATGTATTTTTTAATTGGTTTTATACATTTCTCTTCCCTCTTCCACAAACTACGAGAATCTCTATATAAAAAGGGGGTATAAGAGAATACCTATTACATAAATACGCATATAATTTTATTTATAAATAAATAAATATAGCTCTGTGAATGTGTCTATCTCTGAAACTCCTCTCTGTGCATTAACTTTCGATGTTCTAATTGCCTCCTACCTCTTTTTCTATATCTCTCAGGATAATCTACTGGATTGAATGGTATAAGGCTGAAAGTCTTAATAGAGGTATTGATTGACCTTGGTGAGAAAGATGGAGAATCAACGACAGCTTAGCCTGTTCGAATAACAAGCAGGCTCTCATCAGTAGAGGTAGATCGAATCTAAGAAAAGGAATTTAAGAATGTCCCCACAAAAGATTTGACAAGATGTTAATGCAAAAGTTGGATCATTCTGGTTTAGTTGGATAAGGAATGTCATCAATGTTAATATGATAGAAGGCAAACATGGAAATTCTTACCTTCCTCTTACTTCTTTAAGCTATTTGATTTAACCTTGAAGTTCACTGAATCGCATTTTTTAAATGCAATTGAATATTTTTGCTGAATTAAACCAAATTAATTCCTTGTAACAATTTGAAATTGGATCAGTACAATTGAAATTAATTTTCGATTTTTATTGATATGTGTTTGATTTTGCTACAAATAATCCATTATATCTTCTTGAGCAATTAATTCCCTTTGTTTAAGATTTGTTATCAGGAATATAATAGTTTCGCCTTAGTAAATTTCATCACAGATCATTTATAGATTATTTTATTCTTCAACATGTTTTTATATGAATAATGATTTCTTCACTTCTTCTTTCCTGAGCAAAATATATTATTTTTAGAAACATAGAAGTTTGATGATTTAAAATATATTGAGAGAGAAGAACGGAATTTAAATATATATATATCTCTTCAGTCAAAAATAATTTGCAAATTAAACTATTTTCCAACTATTTTTAGTCTCATTGTTGATGATTAATTTTAACTTAAAAAAAAAAGAAGAATAAGTTCCTATATATAAATATGAATATAGTCTTAAAATACACTTGTATTTTGAGAAGTATTTTACTTATATGTGGGATAAGTGCAATGGTTCTGTATTTTCTACATCTCTTTAAGTTTCCTCTTTTTATGGGGATAGGTAGAAATTAGATTTCTTTTCCATTTGGTTAGCCATTTTCTACACTCTCATATGTTCTGACATAGGTCTGTGCTGATATTTAGGGCCTTCTCATATTCTGTTTTAATCCTGGAATATCTATAAATAAAACATTATTGCAGTTTGAAATTATAAAAATGATTAGATTTCAACTACTATCTTTTTAATTCTTTATTCATCAGAAGAGAAATTTAAAACGTTCTGTATCAATCCAGCTCTACATATTTCTATGCCAGTCCTAATACCAGCCATTATTTCCTTATAGTAGACTCTAGCTGTCATTGTGGCAACGAATTCCAGGACTCGAGACATCTACTACTGGAATTCCCACCTATCTTCACCGCTAGACAACAGACAGTAAATAATGTTGTAGATCTATATTAATTTGTAAATAGCAGAGAGAATTATCATAGGTTTAACTATTTTGTAAATATATTTATGATTATCTTTATAACCTGAAAGATTCAGGTTCCTAATATATATTACTGTTTCTCTTTTTAATTTTGATTACCTTTTCTTGTATAATATGTTTATAACTGTTTCTGTTTAAAACATGTAAATTGACGCAATTATCCCTAGCCTGGATATCGCGTTTTGTGTGTTGAAATAAATAAATAGTAGTGTGTCGTGAAGTTTTTTACACTCGTATGATAGAAAACGGCCCGTTTCAATAAAATTATTTATCTTTATAAATCTATCTCTCTTCCCAGTATACCAGGTCTATTAGTATGAAACGCGAAAATGGGCGCCAGAGGCCGCTGTGCAACTTTATTTGAGCCGACGGTGGCGCTGTTGTAGGCGTTTTATTCTTTGACTCACGTGGCATCAGCATGCGTGCAGTTTTAGAAAAATTAAAATCGTGAAAATTTTCTGGAGCCCGTGGAAAATGGTGATTTCCGAGCCAAAAAGTGCCCATTTGCGGGAAGTTTTGTTGTTCGCCTTCAACTGGAAGAAAAGTGCTACTGAAGCCCACCGAATGCTCGAGGAAGTTTACAGCGACCACGCTCTGAGCAAATCGCAGTGTTACAGGTGGTTTAAAAAATTCCAAAGTGGCGATTTTGAACTTGATAATGAACCACATGGAAAACCGCCCCAAAAGTTCGAGGACGCTGAACTGCAAGCTTTGTTGGATGAGGACAGTACCCAAATGCAGGAGAAACTCGCAAAACAGCTCCAGGTGTCTCAAGGTGCTGTTTCTCTAAGTTTAAACAGTCTCGGAATGACCAAAAAGCTTTCCAGATGGGTCCCCCCACGAGTTGAGCGAAAGGCAGCAATAACGACGTCTGGTAACCTGCGAAGGGCTGCTCGCCAGGCATTAAAAGAAGTCATTTTTGCACCGAATCGTAACTTCTGATGAGAAATGGATCCACTTCAGCAATCCTACGCGCCAAAAGTCGTGGGGCCTGCCCGGCCAATTTCCAAAACATACGCCTAGGCCCAATCGCTTCGGAAAAAAGGCAATGCTTTGCATATGGTGGGACCAGACCGGCGTAGTATATTTCGAGCTCCTGAAACCTGGCAAAATGGTCAATACTAGTCGCTACGAACAACAAATGCACAGTTTGAGAGAGGCGTTTAATGAAAAAAGTCCGGAATGGCGTGAAAAGCACAACAACCTGATACTGCAGCATGACAACGCTCCAGCCCACAACGCTACGGTGGTCAAAAACATCATAAAAGACTTGGGCTGGGAACTCTAACCCCACCCGCCGTACTCACCAGACTTAGCGCCGTCGAACTACCACCTTTTCACATCTTTAAGACACGCCCTAAAAAACCAGGAATTTTCGAACTCAGACATACTCCGAAAATGACTTGTTGACTGGTTCGACTCAAAAGGAATAGAAATTTTCAGACAAGGAATTCGAAAATTGCCTGAAAAGTGGTCCGAGTGTATAGCTAATTAGGGCACTTACTTTGAATAAAAAATCTTTTGTTGTATGGAATTGGTGAACTTTTGAATTCACTGAAAATTTTCGTGTTTCATACTAATAGACCTGGTATGTTGCTCTCTCATGTGAGGTTGGTTTCGTATTGATTGTAGGTGGATTCATGTCTGTACTGTAGATAAGACCAAAGCGCGGGGGGGATCATTTAATAATTCTAATTTATTTTTATCATGGGATGACTATTTGCAGCATCATTTGTCACAATATTTTAACAAAGTATTTATTAATTTTATTATTTTTATTAACAGAGTGGTCATTTTTATGTTTATATCTTGCTACTCTGTAAATTTCCCTCGTGGCTTATCTTTTGTTTACCATTCATAGTTTGTCCTTGCCTGAAATAAATTTTGTTTCCTCCTGAAGTTTTTGTCTTCCCTAATTTTCCACGTGGCAATGTAAAGACAAACAGGTTTCAAAATATTCACAATAGAAGGGTTGACGTCACGATACATGATTGACGAAAATGATTATCCTAATAAGCCTCCACAGATTATTCTATGACAATATTTTTCTAATTTTTATCAATGGCAGATTCATTAATAAAGGTAGATATATCGTTTGATATATTTTAATATAGTTATTAATATTATAATAGTTATATTTATAGGTAAAGCGTGTAATAGCAATTTTTGGGCAAATCCTTTGCGTCAATGAAAAGGGAAAATATTTATAAATCTTTGTAGGGATGTGTGTGTGTGTGTGCTAAATATTAAGAATTACGCTTGTTCCATTTTGGGACTTTGCAAAAAAATCTATCATTTTATTCAGTTATGATATGACTTTTGAAACAGTTTCACTTCTATTTCATATTAACCACCAAATTACTGGGAAGTGTCACTACCGATGAGATAAGTCTTTCCAATCATGAGTAGTAGTGCCGAAATTCGTCCGAAATGATTCAAAATAACTTAATACTTATTTCATATCTTCAAACATATATATAGATACCTTATATACATATATACTTGTGTGGATACTTCATGAAACATAGTATAGTTCTATTAACACGCTCAGTTAGAATAAAATGGCCAATTTTGCTGAGAACCACATTTTATACGTAAATAACCTCAGGATAAGGCCATTATTCTCAATCGCTACATAAAATCTAATCAAAAACGGTCACCTAAATGATCTACTTAAATTTCCAAATATATCGAGAGAGACCGACCCTATTCTATTAAAATATCCTCACTTAACTAAATCCCATAAGTAATGTCGAAGAAAAAAAAAACAATCAAACTTCATAATCAATAGGCTCAATGGTGTGCAGCAAATAGTTGCTGATAGAAGATGCAAACCAGGATCAATTTGTTTCTCCAGGCATTTTTCACGGCTCAATCTACTCAGCACATTATTCAGCCTTATTAGAAACTAGATTTCCTTTGTAGCGCTGCTTCGTCATCTTACTGGCATTCCATTATCTAACTCATTAGGTTGGGATAGGCCGTCGCATTTTTACCAAATGGTGGGCGCTCTCTCTAATTCAGCCTGCACTTTGGTAATAAAAGGCCTGATTGACAATATTATCTTAATATCTCTCAGCTTAAAAATAATTATCTCGCTTTTTTTTAATATACCACTCCCTCTTTCTTACCCGCCATTATGGTTCGCCCAGCCATTTTTTTTAAAGAGCGATGATGATAACAATTTATATAGTCCATAGTCAAATTTAATTGTTTTATTTATCGTTGATATATTTTAATTATTAAAAACAAATATTATTGAAAAAAAAATGCATTGCCAGTAAATTTATTTGTTACAAATTGTATTAATAGATGACAATTGAATTTACAAATATAAATATTTAGACTTACTATATATCTAATTATGAAAAAAGGTATCTCCTTATCGTGTAACTGAAAGTTGCTGATTGCTTGCTCCATCTATCGGAATAAATATCAACTATTTTCGTTGATTTTTAATTATTCCAGAATTGGCCAAATACCCTTTCTTGATTAATCAAGAAAAGCTAACGTTTCGGGCTGTTGGCCCTCATCAGTGTGGTGCAAGCTGTACCTCAACGACCAAAAAAGAAACTGGTCATTCAGGCATCCTGAAAAATCATGAAACGGGCAGCTAAGGCCAGAATTGCGTGAGACCGCGACATAGTGTGAAAAAATAGTACAAATGTGATATTGTACTGGGATAAGGTGCATAAATTATAAAAAGGCATCTCCTCATCGTGCAACTGAAAGTTGCTGTATATCTGTGATTTAAAAATTTATTCCTCATTATTAGTACCACTAATTTTGATAAGAACATTCAATTCGATTTTTGCATACGAAAAATATGGCTACTTATTGTTTTGCAGAAGAAACTTAAAAGTTTTATTTCATTCAAATTGAAATGAAAGATTAAGCAAAGTAATTACCATATTTGAATATGTTTAAAAAGACTAACATTTCAAATTTTAATTTACTAATGTATCATGCTGTTTCTTTTCACCCGCTGGCGAAAATAATTAAATATAAAAGTTGAAAGAAAAATCATTAATGCTAAAACCTAATACAACTCAGCTTCCTTAAGGTTATTCTGTGACTATAATGTTGTAGTTACGGAGTGTGAACTTTGAGAGAGATTGGCTCTATGCTCATATCCAAATATTGATTCTAATAATAAACTTTCCTGTTTAAATCCCAACTTCGTGCTTAGAACATATTTACTAGGGATCTTTTGATAATTAAAAACTATTTCTCTCTATATATATCTTATACAGTAGAACCACCCTGTAAAGGTAACCTAATTGCAGAGCCAAAGTGTTTTTTAGGGAGAGGTGTCCTTTTACCAGAGAGTTGCTAAAGTGTAAAAATGGTAATACCGCAAATGAAAACTGTCCTTTGTGGAGAGGTGTCCACTAAAGGGAGGTTCTACTGTACTACAATGATAAAAATGAAGATGCAAGCATTACCACTGATGAGCCATGCCCTCCAATCTAAATTTTTATATCATTTCAGCATTAGAGAGATCTATACAAAGAAATCTCTCCCGTCAAATGAACGAAAGCTCTTAGCTCGAATCTATAGTCTGCAGAAGGGTGTTCGGAATTTGTTAAAACTTCTGTTGCGGCTTTGTCACTCATTTGATAAAGCTAGTTTGGAGTGATCTTCGATACTACTGCATAGTTCTGGTTTCTGTTTTGATGGAGGAAGTCACCTTTAATATATCAATATTCCTTTGGTAAAATAAGTTATATCTTTATATATAACACACATATATTCTGTAGAACTAGTATCTAATTATAAAACGACATTTGAAATACCATCCCGCATGTGTTTCTTTCCAACGAAAATTCAAAATTTATTTCAAGGAGAGAAATAACAACCATTTCTAAACTTTTGGATGAGGTATGAAAGAGTGAATTGTGAAGAGTAATGATAAACGGAAAAATAAAAGTGTCCAGGGATGGGGATTATCATTACTCTTCACAATTCACCCTTTCATACCTCATCCAAAAGTTTCGAAATGTTCGTTATTTCTCCTTGAAATAAATTTTGAATTTTCGTTGGAAAGAAACACATGCGGGATGGTATTTCAAATGTCGTTTTACAATCACAAGCTGCATTATATTATATTGTAGTGTCTAATTATATAGATGGCATGTTATTGCTTTATAAAAATGTAGTGTTGAAATTGCCTCGATTTTAAAATAAAGAGAGGGCTCTGAAATGCTGATGAAATTTGCTATCGAAGTAAATATTGAAAGCAACCTACATTATGGTAGAACCTGAGTAAAATGCAATGGATAAGGAAAGCGAAGATTAGAACGCGGCTGATTCCACACTCGCCTTTTCAGTGATACGCTAACCTATACACGGTGGATTCTGTGATCACTGGACATGCTTCGGACCTGGAGGCTGTTGGGTTCTGTACTGACTGGAGTATAGGAGATCCATCTATGCTTCCTTCCTGTGGTAATTCTGTATAAGACCGGTGGTCTTAATAAAGCTGTATGTTTGTAAGTGTAAAATGCAACGCTATTCGCTTCTAAAGAATTGTTGAGGTGGGTACACATTTACCAATTGATAGCGTGGAGTATACTATGCCGTTTGACAGAAGAATTAATTCCAGAATTTACAATATGGCTGTGAACCGTGTTGGATAAGAAAAGAAGAATTTATGTTTTAGAATTTCTCTAAGCTCGAGAAGCATGAACTCATGGAATTCGTGTAAAATTTACACAAGGGGATAAGAAACAACAACAACAGAATTGCTCTCACCTTTTCTGCCAATCATGACGCCGACGAACAAATAATTTACATATTTAAATAGAAAATAGATTTCAAATTAACATAAAATTTTCATTTTATAAAATCATTCACTATCAGTTTTAACAAAAAATCTATACATTTTTAGGAGGTTAAGGCATTAAACATATATATTTGATTTATATACTTCCCCACAAAAGAAAGAGTCCATGACAAGATTTTGAAAATATGCCTCTGCCAAGAAATTCACCATCATGCAAGATGTCCTGAAGAAGGATATATACCAACTTTATTAATCAATGCCGAGCAAAATAACAGTTTTCTTAAATGCAAAAATTGGATCAACCACCTAATTTACTATATGTACCTCTATCTCCTGAATAAAACATGCGATTCCTCTGAGACTTAAACTTTTAAAATATTTATTTATCACATCAACCTAATTTCGACCCGTTCGAATATCTCCTTCTTTGTACAATAGTTGTCTTAGAGTTTATATCAGTGTATATAAGCGTTCCATAGATATTGACTACAATATGCGATCCAGGAAAAATAATTTTTTACACTAACCCTACCTATACTTGCGTGGTTTACCACTCATTACACCAGGCTCTTCCACTATTATTCAGTGCAGTCATAACAGCAGGAAATTATTCTTTTTTTTTCTTTCGAAGTAAGAACGAACCCATTTTGAACTTCGAGAGTCTAAATCCTTATCCTCCCACAGCGCTGAATCCCCCGTTTTAGTTTCCCCTTGCGGTAAAGTTAGATTTCAAAATTCTGAATGTTGATTATAAAAAGCAATTCTCATGACCAATTATATTCATATGGAAATTATGCCAGAAATATATTGTTCTTCAAATTAAAGATACTTCGGCCAGTAAAATATTTTTATTGTCTCGACGTTTCGACAAAAAAATATTTTGTCTTCGTCAGGAGCGAACAAAAATCAAAACATTTGACAAGGCGTTAAAAATAATTCTATATATATATATATATATATATAAATGAATGTTTGTATGTTTGTTTGTTTGTTTGTCTGTCTGTATGACCCGTATACAAATTCGCAGTAGTTCACTAATTCAAACCAAAATTTCCATACATAGGTAAAAATAACGGGGATGACGATAGGCTATTTTAAAATATATATAAATCAATTATTAAAACTATATATTCAAATTATTCGACTTAGCTCACGAGCAGCGCCCTCTAGAACGCGTGGCGATTTTGACGGAGGGGGGGCGCCCATTGGCTGCCAGCGCAGCACGTGACTTCCCTGCCCCCCCCCCCCCCCCCCCCCGCCGAGTAAATGAGATCTCCCGGCTGCCGGCCGGTTGAGCTCACGAGCAGCGCCCTCTAGAACGCGTGGCGATTTTGACGGCGGGGGGCGCTCCCGGTTGGACAGTTGCGCGGGGGCAGAGTGACCTCGCGGGTGCCCTCCGGGAACTACGTCCATCTTCCATATGTAATATACATTTAATCGTGTAAACCCGGGCGTTGCCCGGGTCATTCGTCTACAAATTCGCAGTAGTTCACTAATTCAAACCAAAATTTCCATACATAGGTAAAAGAATACTGGGAAGACGATAGGCTATTTTAAAAATTTTGCTGTATCATGTTTGATTATCAGATACAAAATTATATCGGGAAAAAATCCAAAAAACAAAGACCACGGGTGAAACAGGGTACATTTAATAGGGTAAAACCCGGGCGTTGCCCGGGTCATTCGGCTAGTATAATATATATAATACGTCGAAACAATAAAAAGATTTACTGGCCGAAGTATCTTTAATTTGAAGAACTATGAATTCCGGCCAGGCAGCCTCTATCTTTATGATATAAATATATTGATATAAAAAAGTTGCCTCTTCCGTCAAAATAGACGAAAGTATATGCTCCATATATTGATTGACTCTGCATACTATCAGACTCGGGTCAGTGACAAAGCCACAACACCATCGTTGCTAATGTCAGAACGCCCACCTGAAAACCAAGGTTTCAGGCTCTGACCCTCATCAGTCCAGAGCAAGCCTTGATTTCCTGAGTATCACAAGATATTCATGAGATTTTCAGAATTTTCCAAAGAGGTTTCAACTGGCAAAGTAGCTATTCCAATTCTGAGGTCAAAATATAGATAGGAATTTTGCTGACAGGTCAATGATCTAAGAATTAAAATGCTGCCTCTCCTGTCAAATAGCTATTCCTGAGTCTGCTGATTGCCGAGACGGTACACATTGCAGGTTATTATTTTAAAGAGAAAATATAAATATTATTTTAATGTGCGCATTTTGACAAAAGCGTAGCGCTGAAAGAAAGCATGATGGAACACCGGTAGAAACCAGAGCGGCCAATTAGCCAATCCTGCTGGGGGGTGATTGAACACCTTGTCTGCTGGCATAAGGCACCCAGGACGACAGTTTTCCTCAGGTAGCAAGCCTTGACTATGGTGTTGTAAAATTTCCTAAGTATAGGATTGATTGAATTGTGGGGGGAACCATTTGGTAACTATTTTTCTCTTTATAAATTACACTTACGTCCTCACAAGCCTTAATGTCACAAGGCATGGTATAGTTAAGAGGGCTGTGGTGACCCTACTCACCGGTTTCACCAAATTGATTTTAGACCCCTCTTCTATTTGTTGGATTGGTTGCCTAGTGTAGGTCTTAACGAAATTTATTGTTAGAGAGACGCATCAAAAGGAAATTCAGTATAAGCAGAATGAAGCCCATTCCACTCCGGTTCTTGAGACCATTGATCCATATTTTTGATCTATATCTTTCTCTCTATCCTTTCATATAATCCTTCTAAGGTCAGGACAATCCCACGTTTGTCCACTGCTGCAGTTTCTAACAGAGAGAGTGAGTATTCACTGATAAGTTGGATAATCTCTTGGAGCAGTATATTGTTAGAATAATAAAATCGTGAGGCGAAATTTTTCTTGTAAGGTATTTTATTTAGCTGACCTTTCTACCATTTCTGGCCTTCTACAGGAATAGAAACATACGGTAGAAGGTCAGAAATACCCGAAAGCTCGGCTAAATAAAGAACCTTACATGAAACACTTCTCCTCACCATTTTGTTCTTCTGAAAGTATCCAGTGATCCTCTCCAACCTCTACCTTGTCGGCTCAGTCGCCGTTTGTGGCACCAGCTACCTGATTGTCACTCTTTCTTTCTGGTTTTTCATTTGCCCCACATTCAGGATTCACTGATAAACTGAACATATAGATAACTATAAAAGTTTTTATCTTGAGCTGCATGCTTTCTTAGAAACTCCTTGAAGTTCCAGATAGTATCTTTTGCTCAAGTTCAATTCCTTCAAGGACCTGCAAACCTGGATATTTATAGCTGAATTCGTGGACTACGTCATCACCATCTCTTCAGCCGCGAAGTACGCGATCTACGTATTCTTCGTAGATCACGAAATTCGTGGTGTTGCTGAAGACTCGCTGGCGATTCTCCACCAAACTCTGCAGCGCAGTCAGAGACGCCATGTTCTTTGTACATAGTATGATGCATATATATAATTATCTTTTTAAAATAGTGTAGACTGTGCACTTTTGCGTGTATTGACAAAAGGTCATTAAAATTATTTTAATTGTCAGAATTGTCAAGTTCAATTCTCCTTCTGAGTAAGAAAAGCTTCTCCTTTTTTTCCTAAATACATATTTTCCCAAGTAATCAAAGGAATTTATGTCTTTTCTTTTCTTCTAAAAACATTCCCCATAATTTTATTTTGCATATTAGAGTACAAATAAATAGTTTGAACAATAACTTTTCTTTCCACAAAATTCAACAGAGAGACAGTTTTTTGAAAAATGAAATTGAAAATACTTGGAATTTATAAAATTCTGTTATCATCTAAATCTTGGCTTATATTCGAAGAGTGGAAGGTAAACTAGCAATTATATCTGGATTGCTATCTAGAGGATCTGACACTTCAAAGTGTTTCAATGGCAATTTGCATTGTAGTGAGAAGTAATTCTTTTGTTCAGGCGTTTAGTATCCTGACACTAATTCTATGTCTGTTATTCAAATATTACATTCTCATGCAACGTTTATTTTTTATTTGTTTCGGATAAACACTTCCCGGTTTTGATAATCTATTTGAATAAAAACTTAGAGTTTTTTTGTTGTCACATCTAGAGACCCTTCCTACAGAGATTGCGAACGAAGTTTTATTGAATTCGTTGGTAGTAGCGATTTTGTTGCGCATGTACGACATCGTTGGAAGATAGAGATTCAACAAGTTACTTCTCACCAAGATTATTCTCAACAGCCTGCATCTATGTAATAATATTGAAAAAGGACTGCGCGAATCTATCTTTTTGACACATAACTTTGAAGATTTTTTAGAATCGGTCCTAAGCCTACTTAATTTGAATGGGATTTCTAAGAATGGTAAAAATTTAAAAACCTGTTTATATAAGTTTATGTTAAGTAAAGCATAAGTATTATGTACTTTATAGATAATTGATATTCGGAGAACTCTTAATGACTAGAACTGTCGAGCAGTTAGCGATATGTTGATAAGCTATTCCATAACTGACAATATAGAAAAACCTTCTTATCTTTCCATTCTGTTATGTTTTTAATTATGGATTTTAAAATATAAGAAGAAACTGCAAGAAAGAATATATATTATGCGATTATAACATTAAAAAGATAGAGAAACAAGGCAAAAAAAGCCTTTAAAAAAATCGTTATATAAAATACTAGTAAATTAAATTTTATTGCTATCTTTCGTTAAAATTTTACACAAATTAATTTACTGGCAATGCGTTTCTTTTAAATATAATCAAGTATCAGTAAGGTCTGTAGATATAATATTTGATTATATTTAAAAGAAACGCATTGCCAGTAAATTAATTTGTGTAAAAAATATAAAATACTGTTCAATACACCAGAAGGTTAAACAATCGGTCTTCTGGGCGAAAAAATGGCGTATGTGGTTTCTGCATAAAATGGAGTATAGACTGATTTGAACGATATAGGTTATAAATGGCTCAGTACATGTATACATAGTACTTCTACTTTAGACTGGCTGCTATTTTACCGCCATGACAAAGGCAAAAGGGAAAAAGAAGTTCAACAGTCCGCACAATACTGGCAATGCATCAACACGATCTTACATTTCCATCACCTAGTTATTTGTAGGGATGTTCTAAACAATGAAAATTAGTGGAATATCGTAGAGTTTGAAGAATGTTATGTTTAGATTTTCTATTTTACACAGATTTTTAAAATAAAATGTCATTATTAAAATAACCTTGGTCATTGGTATAAACAGATTCATGTTACGTTCGTGCGAAACTCGTCCACTAAATGCCTAGTACAACAAAAGAAATTCTGTAGCTGCATTGAAACTCTGAGTAGGTGTAGGTGGTGTCTTAATTCCTAGTCCGCAGGTCACTACAGGATAAGATGATCTTTGGAATATTGAACATGTTAGGAAGCATTCATTTTATAGCCAAAGCTAGCAAAATTTCTGTATTATAAATTTTGAACGTGTGTGATTCTTAAAAATCATGTGCTCTATGAAGAACATGGTTAGTTTTATTTTAATGCTTTATAAATGTTGATCCTTATATTTTAGGACACTATATCTCTCTCTCCGTCGTTGACAGTCTTGGGCAGCCAGCCTCTCTTGCAGGGTTAGTCCAGCACCATCTTTAATGTGATCCGTACATATTTTTCTAGGATATTCTTTTCTTCTTTTTCAAATTCTGAGAGCGGCTACCGTGTGTGTCTTATGGATATTGTGATAAATCAATAATTTTATTCGCGATCGAACGTTGTGGCCCACTGTATGTATTACATCCCAAACACGATGCGATGCCAGCCATCCCTGTCTTGAGGGATGTACCACCGGGGATACCACTCGATGTACCATCTCGACGACCGTTAAGTCAGTGAGTTCCTTTAATTGGTCCACGAAGCCTGTCGGTGGACGTCCAGGTATGTGTCGCTCAGACGTCTTTCCGGTCAGTATGATGTACTCCATTCCCCTGCGTCACGCGATGTGACTGAAGAATCTAAAGCAATTCCGTTGTACACGTCGTCGGTCATCTTCCGAAATCGATAGTTGTGATAGTATTGATGCTTATGACTATTATAACAACCAAATAGGTAGGAACTTAATTCTGTTAATTTCATCCTGTTGTGTATTTGCATACTTGGGATATTTGCAGAAATGCAAATATCCTCTTTGCATACTCGATTCTGACTTAATGTATAAACAGCGCTACAAGTTGTTAGCAGTCAGTCAGTCAGTCCGTATTGTAGAAGTTGGTGTTCTAATAAATTCTAAGAGAATGTAGTGGCCTGGTATTGAGCAACCCACACAGAGGCAACACAACACATCCCATCAGAACCTTCACCATACAAAGGATTCAATCAATATTTCATATCACATTCCATTAACCCACTTTACATTAGTTAAATGGAACCTTTTTGAGAAAGAAAAACAAATCCAAACAAAGCTAATATGAAAGCAATTTTTAAAAACAAAGCCATGGTGCGTCGAATTAAAAAAAATGGAATTTTAAAATTCAGAATAAAAACCTCATTTTATTATTATATACGAATACACACATTAAAATAGCTTATGCAAATTTGTGAATTCTTAATGGGATTATTCGCAGAATATAAATTTGGGGGTGAGATGTAAAATATATGACCACACAACTTTCAATGTTGATAAACAGATTTTATTAAAATTGCTAAACCTAATGGATACAAGGTTTCTATTAACGTAATAGAAAACAATATATATTGTGGCTTACCAGGGGAAGGAAAACAAGGGATTTAGTTTTATTATATGAAAATGGTGACACTACTCTTTATTTTATATTATTATTATTATTATTTGTTTACTTATCCCTAGTACATGTGGTACAGGCTATGATAATCATGGTGGGTAGTTAGCGACTGCTTTTACTGTTAAGTGCACTACATGTCTACACATGTGAAAAGCAGTTCGACTTTGCACTTACAAATGTGCCAGAGCCCCGTTTGGTTACTTGCACTCGCTGGTGGGGTTGTACTTTTGCAAGAATCGGGGGCCATTGGAGTATTTTTTTTTTAATCAGAAAAAAAGTGCCTAATGCGGGAATCGAACCCGGGTTGTAGCGGTCGAAAACCAACGGTTTAGACCATCCTTCCACCGACCCCCTCTCCTTATTTTTGAAATGGCTTGGTGAATATATATTAAATTCAAAGCTTTTTTTGGGCTTTGAGATTTTATTTTTGAAAATGTAATTTTATATATGTAATTATGTAATTCTCTACTGTCCTTAAAGCTTATTTCCATAGAGTTTACTTAAATTCCATTTCTAAGATTCCACCCTTCAGTGTAGCATATAAAAGCAGAATGATCCAATACAGTATTAGAGTTCTAAAGAAGCGGTCTGGTAGATTAAATTGGCAAAACCGCTGGGAGGGTTCATCACTGATGAGCCAAGCCCTACCAATATTTTTTTCATCGCAGTAAGGAAGATAGAAGTTTGATTTATTTGTGAAAAGAAACATTCGTGCCTTAATTGTCTTAACTAGTTATATATATTAGATAGTAGGCATATATTGGATTGAATAAAATATTTATTTGCCAATATTTCGGCTGGCTGAACGCCAACCTTTATCGAGGCATTACATTTTTTGTGTAATACCTTGATAAAGGTTGGCGTTTAGTCAGCCGAAATATTGGCAAATAAATCTTTTATTCAATTCAATATATGCCTACAATCTGTTAAAATTTTGCATACAGGTATGCAATACTTTTTTGTATTTTTAAAATGAAAGAAACTGTCGATGTCATTTTTTCTATCAATATAACATCACAGTTATAATATTTAATAGATTTCTTTTCACCTAGAAAGCTAACATGACCTTTTAACATGTAGGAAAGTTCATATTTGCATCATAGTAGTAACTAGTAACCTAATATCATATGAAAGGCATTTGTTAATGTTAAATCTAAAAGTACAATAGCTATATTACTCGTCATTAGAGAATTTAAAAAATAGTATTTATGTAATGTGTATATTTTTGTAGAAGGAACTTTCCCGAAATATCAGCAAGTTCGGATAAAAGAATTAGCGATCAAAGATATTTTAGAGAAAAACACAGCCACATCGCCCAATAGTTTAACTCCCGATGTTTCAGTAACTTTTGTCACTCTATTCAGGGGAATGTTTGATTCCTAGTTCTACTTATATACATACACGATTTTCTGAAATACAGCGTCACGTATCTGCATATATAAATAATTCCTAAAAATTTCTTGCATATTGTCAAGAAGCTTCATACAGATGGGACACCTGTCAATCATCCCTGGACCCCCGGGGGGGGGGGGGGGGGGACCACAAGTGTGAGGGGTTCTCGGAAGCTGATCTGTAAATAAGGAAAACGGGACGGTGGCTGACGTCACTCATTAGGATTGTCTTTAACTTGGGGTAAGTTGTACACTCTCTCTCTCCCTATAAATACCCCTTATAATAAATTAATTATTCCCAAACTTGCCCTTGCTTTATTTATCTCCGCGACAATATATATAAGTAGAACTAGGAATCAAAGTAACCATTCCCCTGAAGAGAATGATAGAAAGTTACTGAGTTGTCGGGAGTTAAAATAAACTATTGCTGGATGTTTTTCTCTGAATCAACTTCCAATCAACAAATGACTTTCGGAAATATGTTTTAATTATTTGTTCTACATGTTCAATCTATTGTAGCTATTAATTACAATCGAAGATAATGGAGCTAATAGTTCTGAAACAACAGTTCATATCTATAGAAAGCTGATAGAAAAAAAAGACATTTTTCAGAGCTTTTTCTAAATCGGAACATGCCTATAAAGGAGGCTTCCTTAGTTCTCTACCAACTTTATCAAGTTTTCTATACAAGGAAATATTAATGTTTAAATTGAGTCTTTTATCTATTTTATTTCTTATATCTCCATTTCACAATCATATTAGGGTACCAAGCCTGTACAGCTTGAGTATCTGCTGAGGTTAAGTATAGCTCATTAAAGGAGATTTGACATCCATAATTTTATAGGTATATATATTATCGGTGAAGTAGAATGTGCCTACTTTCGTCATTAAGACTGGGAGCACTACTTAGTGGCAAGCAGATTTAGTTCCAATATGAAATGGCCGCCTCTGACATGAGGAACAGACGCCATGTGCAGCCGCTCCTAACATGGAGTACAGACTCATCCAGTATCCCTGGATTGGGAACCCTTACAGGGTACTATCAGCCGGGCCAACTAGCCCAAGCTTTTTAGCGAACTTGTTACTGCTCTCCCTCCTCCTTTTTAATCTGGGCTTGGGAGCAGCAAAGGCGGAGTTTAAACTGAAAAAGTCTTATTATAGTATGAGAGAGAGACCAATATCTATGAAAATGTCCAAAAATATGATATGATAAAAACATCTATAAAGAGCGTATTTATTTAAAATATATATTCTAATAGTCCCTGCTGCGTTGATATGTTGGGAAGGTTCACCACTCCCTCAGTGATGAATGGTTTCACCATACACACAATTTAATCTAATAGACTGCACTACTTGTGAATTTGACTGGTAGGCTTGTATTTAAGGGAGAGAAAAAAAAATTGCACGATATATAAAATATTGATATAAATTATAAACCTAAAAAACGGTAAAAATGTTAACATATATTTATAAATCAATATTTCAAACAAAGACTTAACAAATAAATCATTAATTAGTTTTCATGGTAAACGTTTTGCGGATTTCGACAAATTAGAAAGAAGGAATCATATAATTAATTATAAATTAATTAGCTTGTTGATCACAATACCATAATAAAACACATTCTAAAGCATGAAACAAACAATGAACCAAGAAGTTCGGAATATTGGATACATTTGAAAGGCAAAAACGTTTTCACTGGAAGCAGGAAATATTACATTTTAGCTAACAATGAATGTAACGCTGTAGGGAATGTCATTGAGAAACTGGAAGATATATAAGAGAGAGGAACATTTAAATTACAGTTCATAGCATCTTTGAGAATTTCATTTCGTCTACTCATGTAGACAGTAGCTAGGACTCTCAAACAGGTTCGCGTCCACTATGAGCATATGCCAATATTTGAGAGAGGACGTGAAGTTGAGTTAAAAGAAACTTGTTGGTCTAATTTGATGACCGCCCGACACTTGGATAGGAACTATGCCACCATGGACTGGAATGGCTGAGCCACAGCCGAGCAGAGGGCCAAGAAGGTCGACCTAGAGAGATGACAGAACGTGAGGACGGCGATCGTTAGAGAAGCTCTCAGATTGATCATCAACAAAGATCCGACGTGTTACTGGTGCAGCACTGACCGCAACGACCATTAATTGGCACTCAGTGAAAGAAGACTGAGCTCACGGTGTCTTTTGCGCCGATTACCTTTGACCTGTGCACGTTTGAAGTGGTGCCAGACTTTGTCATCCAGGGATTTGACTGGCTGGAGCTAAATTGTCTTCAGTAATGAGATCCGATTGGGATTGAGCCCCAATGACCCGCTAAGACGTGCCTGGAGACCTCCAAGATGGGAGTACGTAACTAACCTGATGTCGCCAGTCACACGGCTCGACAAATGTCCTGGGTGAAATTACCTTCTGAAGCCCTCTCTTTGGTTGTCATTTGCGGCACCTTTATAGCATGGCGTTACGTCGACCACATTCTATGTCCAATTGAGTTGGCTTTCACATAACGGCAAACCGCGCTTACGTTTCAGCAAGAAAATGTTCGACGGCATCTGACAAAATTTTATACTGCTTGTCTTCGTGCTTGCACGACGCTACCTTGGCTAGCAAGCCCGCCGGATCTACCCCCAATTGAGCACCTTTGAGAGTTGATGGTCCGGGCCTCCAACCAGCTAAAGATCTGACGATATAACGGGACAATTGAATAGAATTAGGCAAGATGTCCTGAAAAAGGATATACACCAACTCTATTAATCAATGCCGAGCAAAATAACAGTTTGTTTAAATGCTGGAATTGGATCAACCAACTAATTCACTATATGTATCTCTATCTCCAGAATAAAACATGCAATTCCTCTGAGACTTAGATTTTTTAAATATTTATTTATCACATCAGCCTAATTTTGACCCGTTCGAATATCTCCTTCTTTGTACAATAGTTGTCTTAGAGTTTATATAAGTGTATATAAGTATTCCATAGATATTGACTAAAATTCCAATTTTTGAGCAGTCTAGTAAACTCTATTTTTTTCTGCTGTTTCTACGAGGATTAGATAGCAAATTGAGAAGGCCTGGAACTTTGAATTCTTTACTGTTGTTGGATAAACAACAATAATAGCATGCCTATTAGAAAATAGAATCTATCATTTCAAACATCGATGTAAAATACCCAATCTGTGAGATATATAAAATATTTATAAGGCTTTTCCTATTCTTGAAACAGGCACAACTCACAAACATTGCAACTAAATCTTTGAAGAACTATGTCATTTTGTAAATTTGGCAACAGGTTGGGAAGTACATGCTTTCTGATTGACAGAATGTGTTGATGTGGGGCAATGTCATTTAAACTAAATAAAATCTATCCTTTGTTATATATCTATTTCAACGTGCCACCTGCCATCCTCCCAGCCCTCTATATGGCAGACATCAATCCAGAAGAGGACATCCATACGAACGAGGCACCTTTGTTGGCCGGTATTGTGATCAAGGTGCACGAACCGATCTGCTCCATGGACACCACTAACGTGTGTTACGGTGATTGTCAAAGGATAGAAGTTTTCGAAATAGCAATAATGGTCTCAGTTATATCTAATTAAATACTCTCACAGTTTAATAATATATGTCTCTCCACAAATTTTAATCCAAAAAATTAATTGGAAGTTTAGACTTTGGATATAGAAGCTACGTATTAATATTGATACGTGAGACAATTTCAGTAAACAAAACCTATTGGAATATGACTATAAATATGCCACTTTGTCCCCTCAATGTCAATTATTATTGTTATTAATTTTTCTTTACCTATTTAAACTTCTTTTTTTTTTTTTAATTAGGCAAAGACGTCTCCACACTGAAAACAGGAAATATTACATTTTAGATTCCAATGAATGTAATACTGAAGGGAATGTCATTGAGTAACTGGAAGATATATAAGAACGTTCAAATTACAGTTCACATAACGACAATCCGGGCTTTCATTTCATCAGGATAATGTTCGACCGCAGTTAACAGTAGTTTCGCTTGCTTGTCTTCGTGCTTTCACAACGCTACCTTGTCCATCGACACACAACTCATTTGATTTGTCAACATTCAAATTGATATTACACAGAAAAAAATATAAAGAAAATACACATTGCACACTTATATATAAAACAACACATGCGGTGTAACTTCAAGTGTTGTTTTACAATCACAAGCCGCAGTGTATTATACACTTATATATGTTATATAAAAATTGTATTTAATTTTGAAATTATATTTTCTAGAACAAACTACTCTGTTTAAGTCGACCACCAGATGTCGCGACTTTCCCTATATAAATCTATTGTTGTTATTTCCCGTTGGCCAGCTCAAATCTTTCTGTACATATGTAAATATGTAATCTTTTATTTTCTTCTTTACATCTCAAATCAGGTATTTCTTACTTAATTATGCATTTTATATTCCATAAGCTCAATTAAAGCTATTTCTGATCTTAACTATTTTTTATTATTCTATCCATACGACTGCAAAACAATTTCACAAATATACTCATGTATCTTTGAACAACCTAAGAAAATTCTGTTTCAAACAAATGATCATTAATTCTCTATAAAAAAACCAGCAGAATATTTTATAGTATATATATGTAGCGGCTCCCATATATTAACATTAATATCATATTAATTGTTGTCATATCAATATAATTAAATAATTATACATCATTTTAAATATAAAACATAAATCATATAAAATGTAGATATTTATCTATAATATATCAAACACATATATCTAACATTATATAATCTAGAAATGATTTTTGACCACACACATATATACAAAAAAGAACTTTAACGTGTAATATACACCAATTTAACCCTTCTGATAATTTGTATAAATAAATGTAATTAAAAGTTGATTTTACAATAAATAATTTGTTATATGACTCCGCTTATAAATCAATGCCGCCCAAATGAATTGGTGAGCCGCGTATTTAAAATATAAACTTTAACGAACATTTGCATTGCATATTACACGTTAAAGTTCTTTTTTGTATATATGTGTGTGGTCAAAAATCATTTCTAGATTATATAATGTTAGATATATGTGTTTGATATATTATAGATAAATATTTACATTTTATATGATTTATGTTTTATATTTAAAATGATGTATAATTATTTTATTATATTGATATGACAACAATTAATATGATATTAATGTTAATATATGGGAGCCGCTACATATATATATATATATATATGGTAATTTAAGAATTATAAACACCTGTGTAAATACTCACCACCTCTTCTTACACTCCCTACTCTAATATGGACTTTTAATTATTGTACCCAATCCTCCTTTAATCAATTTAACTTTGTATGTATCGTTTTTTAGTGTTCAAATAAATAAAGAGGTACATCTAGAGGGAACGTAGAAACCAAAAGGGCTTACCCCGCAGACAATGAGGTCAACCGTCGCGATAACGCGGCGCCAGACGTCCGATGACGTAACAGGGCTTACCCGCAGCCAAATAAGGTCAATCGTCCCGACGCCATAGCACCAAACGTCCGATGACGTAACAGGGCTCCCCCGCAGCCAATGAGGTCAACCGTCTCGACAATGCGGCGCCAGACGTCCGGTGACGTAACACTTGAGCATATAAAAAGGGCTTGCCCCGCAGCCAAAGTGGTCAGTCAGTCAGTCAGTTCAGCAGATGCAAGATAGCAGACCGCAGCGGCAGACAGATCGTCAGTAAGTGGCCCGCCGGCCGCAACTTGGTCTCTGCGTTCCCTCCCTCTGATGCCTCGGATTCCCCTGTGATTCGTCTCTGTGTGCTTTACCACTCACCACCATCACGACTGCGCAATCATAATCTTTCCCCACGACTCAATACAACAGATCAGACTACCGAAATACCATATATATATGTTTGAAATATATGATTTTTGGTTTAAGAATAAAAAATACTGTTGCGTTTATATCTGTGTATATATTATCTAGAACAAACTCTGTGAAGTCGCGATTGCCGGATGGCGCAGTTTTACACTAAATAAATCCATTGTTGTTGTTTTCTTTTGGCCGGCAACCTTTTGTAAATATGCAAATACGTAATCAAGTATTATACTTTCTTTCTTCACGACTCAAGTCAGGTATTTCTTTCCAAAATTATTTTGTATTAAAAACGAAGGGGTTTATTGTTAGGATAGTTCAAATACTTATTAGTAATTAATTCGTTTATATAAATCACTATATCAGCTAAATCTGAAGAGAAGGGGAAAAAAGCTATATACATAATCTAATTGATGTAAATAATTATATGTAAATAATCTTTGTCAGGATTAGAATGACGAATCCTGTGTATGGGACTTTGATTCCAGTAAAAGGCTTGTTGCTGCTGTTGTATATAGTCACAGTGTAGAAAATACTATACTATACCTACTATATATAGGTTTCTCTCTGTATTCTTAGTTCTCTTCTCTTCAATTACTCTGTAAACTGGCGAATCCTTTATAGGACGAGAGGCCCTCAATAAAGGCTTTTGTTGTTGTTTTGTATATCAGCTAAATCAAAACAGTGATCTGAAATTATTTGAATATGTTTTTTTCGAAAAGATTCACGACTGCACAACTATAAAAAATACTCATGTATTAAAACAATCAAATAATCTCTGTATCAAGTGTTTTTGCTTATCCCTAGTACACGTGGTACAGGCCATTATAATCATGGTGGGTAGAAGTAGGCGACTGCTTTTACTGTATATTAATTTTATAAAATATATATAATTTTTAAAGATGTGGTAATCTATAATATAGGATATAAATAGTCTCTTTAAATAACTAATCAGCAGATATCGGAAATTCATAATTAAAAGAGAGGCGAATTGCCCCTTGAAATATTAGTTAAATAAATAAATTTTAATTTAGATTCAATATATGTGCTGACATATATATATACATATTATATTCCGAGTGGAGAGAATAAAAAAAGTAATAAATTATTAAGTAAATGTTTAGTTTGTCGAATGCAAATTTTACTTACAAAAAAAAAAGAAGAAGAACGAAATATCAATTATTAGCAAATATGCTTATTTTAAACAAATATAACTATATAATATTATATTTTTGGCAAATGAGTTTATTAAACAAAAAAACGAATTTAACAAACCCAAAAGTAAAAACAAAACTATATGCAACCGAACAAAAATAATAATTAAAAAAAAAGCTTTTTGTTTTTGGTCAAATTAGAAAAAAATATTTATATAATTAAAAAAATTAAATTGAATATAACATATATATATATATATTCATATTGATAATAAATCACTTCATTTATTTATGATCAAATAATATACTTCATTATAATTCTCCTATGAAAATTTAGATTCATTTTTTACCTTTTTAAAACTAAATATAATTCTTAATAAATCATTCCTTTCACTTTAAATTAATAATATTCTTTTCTACGTTATTTACTCTAAATTCTACATTCGATATAATTCTACAAAGAATGCAAATAATAGTTACCAATATAAAAACATCTTTAAGGAAAATTATTCAAGTAAAAAAAGAAAAGACGTAAAACAAATTTCACATTACGCCAAAAATGATATGAAAATTGATGCAGAACTAAAAATAACTTGTAGCACAAAAGAAATCTCAAAGAACAACTCTAATTTATCATAAAATCGAAAAGTTTTTCTCGGGGAAAAGTTTCCTTCAGTGGGAATCGATGGGTGATTCCGTTAGAATGTGAGGAATTGCACTGGTCGGTCAGATGAACGTTCGATCTGGGCCAATTTCCATATTGAACATATGCAAATTAATCTCGTAAAATGGAATCTAGCCGTTTGAGAAACGCTTGTTATCAACCAATCATGCGTGCAATTTGCACAAATTAGCAACTGCGAATGGCTTTCCATATTATCTTAGGCTTCTAGCTTAATGGCGTTCTTGGGTCTTTACCATTAGCCTTTATTTGAACGTTGAGCCTCATCTTGATTAAAAAATCTATAAGCTCTCTCAAAAATTACTAAAAACTGCTTATTATTATTGTTTTTGTCATAAAGCTCTTCAGAAATTAAAGCGATTTGATCAAAGTTTAGCGCCACTTTAGCTGCATACGATATTAAAGCTTCCTTCCTTCATTGATTACTATCGACTTTACATACGCTAAGTTCTTCTGGGTTTTTATGCAGATTGATTTTTGGAAAATATATTTAAAACTTTGTTAAATTGGTGATGGCAATATTGCGCCTGGATCGTAAATATGGACTAATCATTTTTAAGAAGTTAAAAAATTGTATGCTTTATTAAATTTAAGGAAATTTATATTAATATATATATGTAGTATATTCTTAATATAGAGCAATCCATAATATATATATTTTAAAAATAAGGTTATTTTGGATTGTAATGAGATTAATTATTAATCCAATATTTCGATGGACCAATCGTCCATCTTTTACGAGGTTTTTTGATTTGAAGCATACAACAGGTCGCGTGCTTCAGATGAGCCACAGACGTCTTGCAAGCTTATTGGGCGATAAAACCATCTATGATATACATTCTAAACAAAGTAATTAAAATAAAAAGAAAAACAGTTTAAAAGATGGACGATTGGTCCATCGAAATATTGGATCAATAAAAAATCTTATTAAAATCCAAAATTAGCCTTATTTTAAAAATATATAGTGCATATAGTTTATTGACACTTTTAAAAAGAAGATCGTTATTTGTTACCAATTTCTTTTTGTAGAAATGGCAACCTCAAAATAGTTAAAAAGTGAACATGATTATTTGGGAATAAGATTTCAACATTTTAAATATTCTTTCGTTTTTCTATACGCACATTTTCTCTCTCATGAAGGATAAGTTTAAACGTATAATGTTTGAGGAGTGAATGAAATTAAAACATACATTCAATTAGTTAATCTCTCTATATACATACACAAAGCTTTATTAAGACCACCGGTCTTATACAGATTCACCACAGGAAGGAAGGAATCATAGATGGAGCTCCTGTACTCCAGGCAGCGCAGCACCCAACAACCGCGTTAATTTCTATATACATGTATATAAGCTAATCAAAATACTTGGCAATATAATTTCAATGATTTTATAATATTTAAAGAAAGAAATATAAAAACATATTCAATCGTTATTCTCTCTATATATAATATAAACTTAACAAAATATACTTAGCAATATAATTAAAAGTGATTTTATTATATTCATTAGTTTTAAATTTCTGGTGTTTAGTTTATTCATGATATCCTGCTGTGTGTGATATTGGTTAAAGGATACCTTAAAGGCACCAGATCAAGAAGACTCCTTCGAACATTTGTGGATCAAGAGAGAGAGAGAGATTGAGATTGAATATACTTCATTAATCGTATAAATAAGTTTATATAGGGTTATAGAGAAAAAAAAGGTATATAATAAAAGTAATTACACATTATTTGTATCAGACGGATCCCTTGATGGTCGTCTGGTATGATGTCACATTCCGCCCTGAAGTTGGACAGCGTTCCACGTAGATCGGACTTCTCCCCGACATGTGCTATTGCCATGTCGAGGAATAGCTTCAGAGCAGACCTCTATTCAGAGAGAGAGAGATACCAAGGTAACCTTTTAAAGCCATTTTATAGCTATGGTTCTGTGTTCATCGTCTTGAAGAAGCCTTATTAAAAAATATGCATACAAACCTTAAGGCTGATTGACCTGAAATACTAACCTGGTCGGATGCCATTGCGTTGCCCAAGTGTGTCGAACATTTCAGCCAGTTGAGACTGTCTCCGGAGACTGACGCTGTTTGTCACCTGAGTGAGCAGCATCTCGGAATGATTCCCCTGGAATGATAAATATAAATGAATATTGATGAGACAAAGGCAGGGATGTAATACTCAGATGGTTTATTTGGTGCAGTGCTGGGCACGTGGTCTAGTCCAGGAAGTTCATGATGTTCGGGGTCTCTCCGGGTCGGTTGTAGGAGGGGATGGAGCTGTAGTTGGACATTTCTAAATCGTCGGGTTGAAATCCAAACTAGATGAAGATTATTCTAATCCTGGCACGTTGTATTTAACACATTGCCGCGAAACGGTGGTCAATGGTCAAATACAATTTATTCCCGTCATCTCTGTGGTGCCGTTTCTCTGTTATGAATAATTAATTAAAATATAAATAAAATTTAAAATATTTTTTTATTGGTCACATGTACTATCAGTCGGCTACTTGTTGACACACAACAATATCTTAAAATACCTCAAACACCGGTCATCACTTCTATCACCTATAATAACTTGTTTTCTTGCTTCGTTCGAAAATACCACATAAAGAAAGAAGGCCGTGATGACAAAGATGTTTATTAAAACTTACGCTATCCATGAGAAATAGGTGTTATACCAGATACATATCTTAAAAATCAATTATTTTTAATATTGGTATATCAATTTTCAGCCCTACTCAACCTGATCAGAGAAATCTGGGATATTGATAACCGCCCTCAGATATCGATGGTTGCAGTTTCAAAATTGGTTGATTAAACTTATGAAGCCGCTATGAGGGTTCACCACTGATGAACCAATCCTTCCCAATATTTGTGGATTGCAGTAAGGAGAGTAAAAAGTTTGTTTTATTTGAAAATAAAAATTCATGCTTAATAATTTCATGACTTTCATATGGTTCCCCCGTGTTTAATGATAGTTTAGAAAAGGCATTAACAACAAGAAGTAATTTTAAATGCCGAAATGTTCCCAAAGAAATATAAATAAGAGACAAAATATATATTTGTGGGATGGTTGCGTGATGTGTTGGTGTGGCTTGTGGAAAGGCTGCTGATAAAATTAATTTATTTGAGCCAAAAATATATAAAGAGAAAATAAGTAACGGCCGTTGGGATCAAGCCTTCTTGTTTACCGCCGAGTCGCCAGAGTGTCTCTGATGCTCGCGCATGCGTAGTCAGGTTGACGCTCGCGGTTGCCGAGGCCGTCCACTGCCCGTGTGTGTAGTGGAGCTTTGTCCCGGTTCGCGCTCGCTGAAGAAAAGTGTGGTCGCCACATATTTTTCAACTATTTATTAGATGGAAAATTTGCCGGGAGGAAATTGATCTATAAAGATAAAGGTGGCTTCTCCCGTAAAAATAGCGCTAAAAAACTGAACGCCATATATTTATTAGTTAGGTTTTTTTGAAGCAACAATATAAGAGATGAAAAAACAATAGAAAAAATAAATAATAAGTGGGTCAGGTGTTGATATTAAAAACAAAGTAGGCATATCCTGTAGGCTGACGAGCGCCAACAGCGCGAAACGCGTTCGTGGATGGCTTTTCTTGATTTATCAAGAAATTGGGTTGGCCAAATATCAGGAAACAGGTTAAATCAATGAATAGTTGATTTCTGTTCCACTAGATGGCGCTCTGCCTTCTGAAAAGCACATGTGTTCCTGGTCATAAATATGCCTACTTTGTTTTTAATATAAGAGATATACAGGATGTTATAAAATTCCAATAGGAATGACATAATTAGGTGTATATTTGAGCTAAGTGATATATTTGGCTTTCAGGACATTCTAAGCTCAGGTCTGTGATATAGTGGTTAGGATTTCAAATCAAATGTTTCGTATATGTATAAGCTAAATATGTAATGCTTTTTATTATCCTCTATTATCTCTGGTATCCGTGGTACAGCTATTATAATCATGGTAGTTAGCGACTTATTTTATTGTAAGTGCACTATATGTCTAAAAATGTAGAAAGCAGTTTGACTTACAAATGTCATATTCATTCTGCTACATGCACTTACAAATATGTATTACTAGCCGAATGACCCGGGCAACGCCCGTGTTTTACCCGACTGTAGATGTTACAACGGTGATCCTTAGGTCACTGGTTCAAATCCGGCTCGAGGGAGCCGGCGAGCACGTGACATCCCTGTGCGCGCGCATCCGTGACAGAGGCCGATGAGGAAAGACGGTCGTGACTATATATAGGGGGATAGTAGATTTAAATACATATATTATAGGCAACATTTCTTCGCCATATTGAGGAGTGATGACATCCACATGCAAAAAAAAATATTTCTCTTAAATGTATTCTGGCGTAGGATAAGCTATGTTCCACTTCTCTTTCACCAAATAAAACATCTTTTTGGATGAATCGACTGATTCCGTATTTTTCTCTTTTCTCGTAGGATATCATTCGCCTCTATAATGATACAAAGCATGGCTCAAAATGCCCAATGGCATACAATTTGGCTTTTGTTAAATCATTTCAAAACTTTTGATGAAGTTTTCTGATTGGTTGAAATCAGCGGGAAGTGTGTATCAAATAAGTTCATTTATTGATGGGATAGAATTACTATTTTGTGGCTTAAAATAAATTATAGAAAATAAATTTATAAGTTTAATAAGTTAGCGTTCTGTCCGTGTTAGGAACAGCTGCCGTCTCCCGACCATAATATTCTTTCTCTCTCGGTCAGTGAAGTGAGTCGGACCCTAACTGTCGATGGAGTTGACTTAGAGGAAAATGAAAGATAGAATAAAATATGGAAAATGAGATTTAGCTTCAACGAAAATAACTTTTATTAAAACCGAATACACTCAATTGATAAACTATATATGTTTCTACTTATATTCGTTTATTAACTGAGTCTATTTTATTTTAGTACATTTTAACGGTTTAGTGACTATTTGTTGTTTTTACTTATCGCACACACACACAAAAAAAAAAAAGTATGCGCTTTGAATAGGTGATGTTAATCCTGGTGGGGAGTTAGCGACTTCTTTTTACTGTAAATATACTACACATATAGACAGGAAGAAACCAATTCAAAATTTTCACTAACAAGGTGCAAAGTTCCCGTTTGGTTACTTTCACGCACTGGTGGAATTCGATATTTACAAATATTTGAGACCATTGGAATAATTTTATATTAACGAGGGAATCAATTCCGGATACAAACTGTTGAAACCTACCAAGCCATCAACCAACAAAGATGGTGGACGGAGATTAATGGAAATTTAATGGGAGGCCTTCGTTCAGAATGGGATGAAGAAAATAGTAATTAAAATATTTTTAAAATCATATTTAAAAATTAATGGCTAACAATATATATGTGTATAGTGTGCTAAATATAACACAAATCTCGTGTGGTATTTATAATTTATTTTAAATTCTTTCAATGAATAATTTCTTTCCTTTCTTTTCATTGAAGCAGGCCAATCAGGGATATCTGAACTTTTTTTGAAGAGCTCATTTAGTAATGGTTTCAGCATGAATGCAAGCATTGTCGAGCTGAGAAATGCCTTTCTCCATTGTAAGCACGAGTGAATCGCTCCAACATTGTTGAGGGTTTATTGTTTGTTTAATGGCTTCAAAATGAGGGGCCTTACGTCAGAGCTTATGAAGGCTAGGTCATAAACGCCGAGGTTTTATATCGAAGAATTCTGGAATGCTTTGTTCAATCCATCAACCTGCCTTGTTCCTAGATGTAGCCAGCTATCATCTGCCAGTGTGTTCTATTGAACAAAGAGAAACTGCATCCATAGTTCATCCATGTGAATAGAACCATAGTTGACCTTTTTCACCATCGATAGACATTCTTAAAAAATTAATGAAATTTCACTAACAAATTTGAGATAGAAATAACAAACATTTATTTTCTTATTGTAACGTTTCAATTTGCTATTTATGAAAAGTGTGACTGTTGATGTTAAATATATTGATTAGTTTGTTTTTTTATAATAGAAAATATTACTAAATAAGCAGATTTCTATATAAATGATAAAAGAATTTTATATTTTATTCATTGCTTGATTGATCTTTGTCTATTATTATATGCCAAAGCTTGACTGATTTATTTATGAACTTGTGTTTGTGGAAAACGAAGTTATAAAAAAGGCATAGGGTGTCATAATCTATAGACGAATATTATAAAGCGAAACATAACACCACCATATATATGTGTTTCAACCACTTCACAAAATGAAAAACTCTTTTAAAAATCATAGCCGTCCCTGTACTGATAAGGTATTAGCTTGAAACCATGGTACATAGGTTGTTGACTTTTGTCTTAGTTCTCCAAAGCTTGTGTTGTGGCTTATTTCTGGGTTTGAATATGACCGTTCAGTAGATAAGATGAAAAAATGCATTGTTTCAAGGTATGTGCATTCAATTATTGCACCTGGTGTGTGTATGTGTGAAAGGAAAAAGAAAATGCTATTTCTGCACCTTAATATCATACTTCATTGAGACCATTTTTTTTACCTTCCTGCGGTCCCCCTTGGACCCTTGGAATATTCGACCAAATTCTGGTTCGTTTCCAAGGTGACTAACGTGGCAACGGCACCCATTTTCCAAAACTAACACCTACCCAGATATTCTCATGCCCAGTAATGGCCGCAGCCTTGCAGAAAATTGACATGGACCCAGAGCAGCAGCTTTATACACCCAAGATAGTGGGCATTGCTGCTGCTGTGATAGAGATGCATGGAGACATCTGAGGCTCTTCATTGGACACGACAACAACAACAACAGAAAATTGACATGGACCCAGAGCAGCAGCTTTTCACACCCAAGATAGTGGACATTGCAGCTGCTGTGATAGAGATGCATGGAGATATCTGAGGCTCTTCATTGGACACGACGACAACAACAACAACAACTGAGACCATTGTCCAAAAACATGGTTACTCCTGGTGTTTCCTGAAGGTGGCCTTTTATCGGAAGTTAGATTATAACAGAACATGTTATATTCTTGTTTTTATAAATATGGTCTTTCGAGGAGGCGATTGCTCATCAGATGATTGGTCACTTATAAAAAGCTATAATAATGGCAAGTTTCGAATAATCTAATTTAATTGAATGAACACACATCTTAAGCTACAAGTACCGAGTATTGGAACCAACAAGTCCTGTCTCCATTCCAAACCCAAGGAAGAACAACAGCCCATAAATCTCAACACCACTTCTACCGTTGTTTACCTACCCGGCATCGAGTATTCAAAACGCCCCAAGAAAAAAAAAGCCACCGCCCTAAAAAAAACTCGAGAGTTTGAATTCATTAAGAATAGAAGCTAATTGTGTACAAGTGATTAGCATAAAAATGATGCTCCTTCCCCCGCGATTAATTGTTTAATGAAATGTTTAAAGTTATTGCAGAGGTGGAGGAGGAGGTTTATTATTCTAAATAGTTTTTATTGGTTGAACAGCTCCCTTCTTTTTTTACATATCGAGAGAGTTTTTTTTTTTATAGTTTGCTGGTGTTTTTTGTCCTCTCTCGCGATGTGTGCTCGAGATAGTAATTTTAGAATTAATGCCCTCGATTAAATATGGAATTTTAAATAGACTTTATTTTTGGTAGTCTTTTCTTAGAACCTGTCTCTCTTCCTATCTTATAGATTCTGAAACGGTGTAATAGAGAATAGTTTACACTGACTTAGATATTTCCAATGTATATCACAAGGTGTTATAGAATAAAAAGGAATACATTTACTAACAAATGAAAACATTATAATAAGCGAGTGTTTTTATCACAAATAAATCGAAATTCTACTGTCCTTACTGCGATGAAAAATATTGGTATGTCTTGGTTTATTGAAAGAAACCTTTTTATCTTATAATATATTCATTTGTTATATATAGATTACGCTTTATTGCTTTGTATTATGTTATTTAATGTTGATGAAGATATATGACTTAATGACTTTTCTATTTTATAATTTAGGGTTTCTATTAATCGCTATTTGACTTGTTGAAAAGTAAGGAAAACAATCAAAATACTACGTACATACCGTGCGTACATTCACTATCATTAAACATCACCATGGCTTTGAGGAAATTTTAAAAAATACATCCCTATAGTGGATGTTTGCTAAAAAATAAATTTCAACAAATGCAACAACAAAAACCTTTATTAAGACACTATTGTCTTACAGTTTTAACAAATGCTAATTATTTCTTAAGAAATTATTATTCCTAAATGCCCAATTACCCAGGCAATACCCAGGATTTACTACGAGTACATATGTATAAATAAAAAAAATAGGGTTTTAGAAATCTCAATACTCTTCAAATTATAGAATTATAACCATGTTTAGCCTCGGGTCCCCGAGAAAATTTGTCCAACGAATGCTTTATCAAATATTTATTATAATGTATGTGTTGTGTGTGTGATTGTATCTTTTTATAACTCTAAAGTGAGTTTTAAAAATTCGATAATAAAACACAAATTAATAACAATAATAAATGTATATTCATTTGAATTCTCATAAATTCTATTTAGAGTTATCACATATAATATAATAATGAAAAATAACATTTGTTAAAATAAAATTAGCCTAGCAAACATGCACTATGGGAGAAGCCGGGCGAAGCTTGGTCATTATTAGAGAGTCATTATATAATAACTTCAAAGAGTGAAAAATGATTTATTTATTGTATAATTTCAGTCTCTCTTCTTTCTTATCTCCATTCAATCATATTAGGGTATCAAGCTTTGACAACCATCATGACTGGGTGAAGTAGAATGCGTCTGCCTTTGTCATTTAGACTGAGAGCACTACTCAGTGGCAGGCCGACTTAGCTCCGAAAGAAATGGCCGCCTCTGATATGAAGAACAGACGTCATGTGCAGCCGCTCCTAACATGGAGTACAAACGCTGCTCATCCTGTATCACTGGATTAGAAGCCCTACAGGGTACTATCAGCCGGGCTAGCTGAGCACAGGTTTTTTAGTGAGCTTGTTACTGCTCCTCCTTTTGAAATATTTTTTATCATATTTTGTTACCAGTTAATACCCTTATGATATTTTTTTTTCTGCGTAATAAAAGATAAATTGTATTACAAAGGCTTCTTGAAGTTTTGTGTCACGACTGTAGGGGAATTTTGAAGTGATATTGATCCGAAATCAGCTGAGCACCTATTTCCACAGTTCGTATGTTTTTTTTCCCTGCTGTGATGCCAATTGAAATCACCGTTTGCAAGAGTTCAATATGCAAGATGGTGACTCAATCTACGAGATCAATGCGTATGTTTTCTAAATCCTTGAATCATTTCTATGCCTTGTCTAAACAAAATTTACTTCGAATTAAAATAATTCGACTTGAGCGATTCTGATTGGTTCCACCCATCACATTGCTTTGGGTATTACTGTACGTTGTTCGTTTATCCAGTTTATTTCATTGTTATATCTATAAGTACATTACATTTTAGTTTACTTATTCATTAAAGGAACTCTAAGCGTTGTTTAAATAAGACCTTAAATGTTTTTAAAATTAATTTTATCTCTTCATTTAAAATAATTATAAATATAGAAATTCAATTTTTAAAATACTTCAAACTTTAATTAATATTTTTATTTAGAGCAAAATAAAACGGAGATTGAAGAGGAGTATATTGTGCGAATTTTATTAGCAAGCTTTCGGACGTCCTTCTACAGGCTTTTTACGATAACTAAACAAAAACGAGATGAGTATTAATAAGATTAATATTTTTGCATACGAGAGATAAATATGGTATTTATAAAAATGAAGAAAGAGAAAAGTGAAAACGTAAATTTCGTATGTACAGAATTGATATGCAAAATTTGTGCTAAGGACGTTAAATTTATGAAATTAAAACTTTTTTACTATTATGACTTCAATGCGATAAAGGTAAAGGCAAATAAATTAGAGAAGAATGTCCTTCAATATACATAATCAAGCTAGACTTACCATTTGAAGCGTTTTTTCTAAGTTCGAATCATCATCTTAATGCCAAGTTTTACTCTGCTATTTCTTGAATGGAAGAAGCTAGCTCGGCTTTCTTTGGTAAAGTGGATGACACTATAGATAAGATGGCTTTACAAACAACTTCAATTTGACTGAATATCGTTATCTTTAAAAATTATTTTAGAAATATAAAACAAGGGTGTTAGATTTGAAAAATATAAAAGGTTGGAACTCAATTAAACGCCTAATCGTTTTGGATAATTGATGTTTTCAAACCGCTTTGTTAGCCCATTCTCTTGTTGAAGGTTGAAACACCTTGTTTTGGAAGGCTGAGCGATTTATTCAAAGACTTTGAAAAATATTTTGTGCGGTATATAACCCAGCTTTCACCGTGATTTAATCTCGCATGGTTTGGCTGAGAATACGAAGCTATTTATCTGAAGAATCGAGCCAATATTTTCTTTCACACTCCTTGAGCGGCGAAGATTCAGCATTTAGAGAAGGTTGAGAAGATCTTGAGCACCATTTTTACCTTTTTGTATCAGGGATCTGTTATAATATTCCAGAGTTTTGTGCCTGTTTATCTTCTTTTAATGTATCGAGAATAACTTGCATTTTTTTCATTCGACTCTCCTTGATCTGTTTGTTAGTCCTTTAAATATTAACTCAAGCCTCGTAATAGCAAGCTTCCTGCATTTTGAATAATAATCAATGATCAATCGATGATCAGAATAAAATATTTCGTTCAAATGAGGTATTTCTTCGATCTTTTTTGATTGAATTATTTTCATTTTGTCTTGGCCCATATGGAAAGTCAACTAGATTCATTTTGTAAGATGAAATTTCCAGATATCATGATAAATCATTGCACAAATATTTTCTCAAAGAAACTTTCTTGATGATGAAGGTTTTTAAATAAATTGGTGTTTAAATGTATGCTTATTTATGGGCAATAATGACCCAACCACCGTAGAAACCAGTTTTCTAGGAAACACTTTTATCATCAACGTCACACGACCAACTCAATAAATTTTGGCCACACATTTACCAAATTTAGGCCGAAAATAATAATATTACTGCAATAATAATAAACGAGCGCCAAAAAGCGCGAAACGCGTTCGTGGATGGCTTTTCTTGATTTATCAAGAAATTGGGTTGGCCAAATATCAGGGAACAGGCTAAATCAATGTTTAGTTGATTTCTGTTCCACCAGATGGCGCTCTGCCTTCTGTAAAGCACATGTGCTCCTGGTCAGGATATGCCATTTTTTATATTGATTTCAACACCTGATCTTTTTATCTTTTATTTTTTATTTCGTTTTTTAATATATATATATATATATACTTTTAAGGTGGTGATGGTGGTGTCTTGTCCATGGAGCAGTTCAGATAGGTCCTTGCACCCTGATCACAATACCGGCCAACAAAGGTGCCTTTTTCGCATGGATGTCCTCTTCTGGATTGATGTTTGCCATATAGAGGGATATAGGTTTAAAAAAATATATAATAAAAACTTAACTCAAAATTATAATTGATTTAGATAAACCGAATTTTATATAAATATTTAATATTTGAAACACACAATACACATAAATGTGAAAAAATTGGTAAACCCTCCCAGTGGTTTTACCAGTTCAATCTACCGCAATATCTTCAGAACAATTCATAGATAGATTGGATAATAATTCCCTTACAATTTGAACGGCAGAACAAGGGGTGGTAGAAGCGGCAACTACACATTTATATCAGCACGGGGATGTGGTGGACTACTGTATTGTCTCCTGTGGGCTGTTAGGTTACGTACATGGCCTATATGTTGAAGAACTACCATACACAGATCACTTACATTTAACAATAAAAATGAATACGTATTGGGGAAGGAAACAAGTGATGAAACTTTCTTCAATATCAAAGAAAAGATATATATGGAAAACCTGAAAGAGAAACGCTATTTGCGAAAAACTTAGGGAGAGCTTATGGATCCTGGTATAACTCGATTGAAAATATAATCAACAACATGGTCAAGCAGATTAAAAATGCATTGTTAAAAACTGGTATTCAAATTGAGACAAAAACGGATAACCCAATGTCGAACCTTTGGTATGATCCTGATTGCCACATAGCAAAAATATTATAAAAACTCTGGCAAAATGAACTAATCTAACAACGATTTAGACCGTTTAGAATATTTTAAAACAAGGAATAAATATACATCAATTATCAACGTTAAAAAGTAAAAATATGCTAACCTATGCACGATGGATTCTGTGGCCACTAGACATGCGTCGGACCTGGAGGCTGTTGGGCTCTGCGCTGTCTGGAGTACAAGAGCTCTATCTATGCTTTCTTCCTGTTGTGAATCTGTAGAAGACCGGTGGTCTTAATAAAGATGTATGTGTATTTAATCTACCGCTCGAATATTGAATTTGTTGATTATTCTGTTTATATATTTACAGAACTTTACATAGGAATATTTAATGTGTTTAATAAAACTATGGACCATAGGTGTTGATGACATAGAAATACATAAACATATGATGTGAGCCAGGCCCTCCATGTATATTTTCATCTTAGTGAGGACAGTGGAAATTTTGTTTTATTTGGAAAAATTCGTGTAAAATAGTTTTATTTCTAATAGATAGACGGCATGTGCCTTGGGTATAATACTTGTCTAGGGTAAAGTAAAACATCGACTTCAGCATTTACATCATTTTATATATACACTAATGGACAAAACTTAAGGAAATGGGAAATCTTTGATATCGCCTGTCATATGCTTTTTGAAGGAGATAGAGGCAATTAAGTTCACACTTGGTTATTTCACGTGTCTTCAATAAAGGTCACTGTGTATCAAATATCTTTCAAAGTTATTGTCTGAATACCGATATACATGCTAAAAAGTACAACTTCCTTAAGTTTTGTCCATCAGTGTATATTCTCAGAACTGTGACTTCTTGTAATAAAGTGTAAATGTTAGGTTCATCAACCGCGTACCAACAAGTACCGTGTCGTTACCTGCCACAGCCTTGTGTACACCTCCTGACCGGCTCGGTACATTCTTATTGGCGATGCCATGTTGTTAGACTCTTGTGGCAATAAGCAACAACCTATTGGCTCTATATCATTCCTGCTATAACAGGCATGGTTGACTCGTCATGGTGTATTAAAGAACAATCTCTGTTTAAAACATCTCTTAGTGTTATCAAGATTTTTTCCCAAACCGAATCCCATTCTATTGAAGATAACCATGTCTTTCAAATGGATCTTACATTTGTGTTCTCATCTATATAGATAATACCGTAACAGAGTTTTCCATTGTAAAGTCCTGAGCTATCTCCTCCGAAGATTCTGAACTACACATAACAATCTATATACCAAAAATTTCGTTATTTTTTCTTCGTATGATAGGCCTGTTTTTATTTTCCTAATGTTAACAGTTATTTTTATTTTTTAATTTAATCTATTTTACAATCGTAGATTTTTGCATTTATCATCATCAATTCATTTGTTTTGAAATGCGTAAAAATGTGTTTTGAAATAATATATATTTCTGATTCATTTGATTATGTAAGTACTTTGTTATAGTTTTTCATTTAAATATATAAATTTTTCGAATTGTAGATTGAATTATTACTTTTATTCTATAATAATTATCTTTTATAAGTGTTTGTTTTAGTTGTCCATTTGAATTTAGCACAATTTTTGTATCTGGTTATCTTTTTTGGCATCTTTTCATCTCTCTTTGGCATCTTTTTTTTTCTCATTAATAAGACCTAATCCAAATAATTTAATAGTGTGTGACGTTTCAGCAACAGCATCAGACAGAAGAATAAATGAACTAAAGAATAAAATCTTATTTTTTCTTTTGTCTGATGATGGTGGCATTTGGATTAGGTCTTATTTTTTTTTATTAATTTGTTATAGTTTTTCATTTGAATTTAGCTCCATTTTTGTGTCTTATTTCTTCTTTATATTAAAACTTAGAATTAAGCTTTGCTTTTTTATATACATGTTTATTACACATTTAGCAATACTTTTTCTTTATATTTGCTCTTATTTTCTCATTTTTTTACTCTTTCACAATCAGATTTTGAAAATGGCTAAATGGCTTCACTTCTCCCTATTTGCTTTTGTAGCTTTTCTTATAAAAAAAATATTAGAACTTAGAATTAAGCTTTGCTTTTTTATATACATGTTTGTTACACATTTAGCAATATATATACCAAAATATTTTTTTGAATACTTACCTCTTTTAGTGAATTTTTGTCAGGGGGGCTGCAAAAGTGCCGTACTTATGCAGTATTTTGATGCTTTTCCTGTGAAAAGGATAATGAAATTTAAAATTATGCTTTGCTTTTTTATATACATGTTATTTACACATTTAGCAATATATACACAGAAATATTTTTGGAATATTTTAACTTTTTTGGTGAATTTTTGTCAGGGAAGCTATGGACTGCCGTAATCATGCATTATGTTGATGTTCTTCTCATAAAAAAAATATTTGGGTTTGGAATTGGGCTTTGCTTTTTTGTATACATGTTTTTTACATATTTAGCAATTTACACACAGAAAAATTTTGGAATATTTAACTTTCTTGGTGAATTTTTGTCAGGGAAGCTATGGACTGCCGTAATCATGCGGCTGCAAAAGTGCCGTACTTATGCAGTATTTTGATGCTTTTCCTGTGGAAAGGATAATGAAATTTAAAATTAAGCTTTGCTTTTTTATATACATGTTATTTACACATTTAGCAATATAATATACACAGAAATATTTTTGGAATATTTAACTTTTTTGGTGAATTTTTGTCAGGGAAGCTATGGACTGCCGTAATCATGCATTATGTTGATGTTCTTCTCATAAAAAAAATATTTGGGTTTGGAATTGGGCTTTGCTTTTTTGTATACATGTTTTTTACATATTTAGCAATTTACACACAGAAAAATTTTGGAATATTTAACTTTCTTGGTGAATTTTTGTCAGGGAAGCTATGGACTGCCGTAATCATGCGGCTGCAAAAGTGCCGTACTTATGCAGTATTTTGATGCTTTTCCTGTGGAAAGGATAATGAAATTTAAAATTAAGCTTTGCTTTTTTATATACATGTTATTTACACATTTAGCAATATATACACAGAAATATTTTTGGAATATTTAAATTTTTTGGTGAATTTTTGTCAGGGAAGCTATGGACTGCCGTAATCATGCATTATGTTGATGTTCTTCTCATAAAAAAAAATATTTGGGTTTGGAATTGGGCTTTGCTTTTTTGTATACATGTTTTTTACATATTTAGCAATTTACACACAGAAAAATTTTGGAATATTTAACTTTCTTGGTGAATTTTTGTCAGGGAAGCTATGGACTGCCGTAATCATGCGGCTGCAAAAGTGCCGTACTTATGCAGTATTTTGATGCTTTTCCTGTGAAAAGGATAATGAAATTTAAAATTAAGCTTTGCTTTTTTATATACATGTTATTTACACATTTAGCAATATATACACAGAAATATTTTTGGAATATTTAACTTTTTTGGTGAATTTTTGTCAGGGAAGCTATGGACTGCCGTAATCATGCATTATGTTGATGTTCTTCTCATAAAAAAAATATTTGGGTTTGGAATTGGGCTTTGCTTTTTTATATACATGTTTTTTACATATTTAGCAATTTACACACAGAAAAATTTTGGAATATTTAACTTTCTTGGTGAATTTTTGTCAGGGAAGCTATGGACTGCCGTAATCATGCAATATGTTGATGTTCTCCTCATAAAAAAAATATTTGGGTTTAGAATTGGGCTTTGCTTTTTTATATACATACTAGCCGAGTGACCCGGGGCGTTGCCCGAGTGACCCGCAGGTGAGAAACTATAGAAGAAAAATTTTAACAAATCAGAAAATGAAATTGCAAACAACAGAACTACACTACTTTAAGGACATGAGAGCACATGCACTGCATCACCATACGTGTACCATTTTCAAAGACCCTGCTTAGGATTAAAACTTCTCAGAAGCATAACAATAGTACCAACCTAGAGGTTAACTGGTGTGGATGCATTCCTCTGGGAGTGAGACTATTGAGAAATTCAGTAGGGAGTTATTTTGCTTCTCCGCATTCTAACACTCCAACTGTTAACACTGTGGAAACACTGAATCATGTTTGGTAAGCAATTTCAGGGAAGAAACTATAGACATTGGATTAAATAAATTATTAATTAAATTGCATTAAATAAAAATTATTAGATTTAAATAAATATTATTAGAGTGAAAAAAAAAGAAAGAAATTAACAAATTAGAAAATAAAATTTCGAAAAATACAACTATATTGCAGATAAGATAAGAGGACTTTGCTTTTGCATGCATAAACACAGGCTCTTGTAGCAAGAACCCAAATATTATTTATAGTCATAGCAAAAGCCAACTTTAGTGAAAACTGATGCCTCTTCAGAATGAATGGAAGACTGAAATCTGAAGGAGCAGAAGATATGGGTTATTTATACTTTCACCAATGCCTTTAGGATCTTTGCGATGGAACGCGTATGGTGTTTCAGCGCATGTGCTCTCATGTCCTTGAAGCACATATACTGACAGTGCCCAAAGTTGAACACACTGTATAGTGTCTGAAATATCTTTGGCCCCTTCGAATACCAACCTTCGCTTCATTCTAGAGAGGCGTTAGTTTTCATGTCATATTTGTAATATAGTTTTGTTGTTTGCAATTTTCTTTTTTTTTTCCTTTCAAATATGTATCCACTCTGAAATATAGTTTGTAAATTTTTATTCCAATTTATTTTCTTATATACAGGGTGTACCAGGTAAATTGGGAATTTCAACAATGGTATTTTAACTGAAATTTTTTGCAAGTAAAAATTAAAATATCCGAATGAAATTTGACACAGTAGTAGATAAAAGGATATAGTTTTTATTTATCCAATGTAGTTTCTATTATTATCTACAACAGTCTCGAGGCGAGTGCGGAATGAAGCACAGGCCTTGGCGACGATGACCTTGTCCATTTGGGTCATCACCGTGTGAACTGCTTTCTTGACAGACTGGATGGTGGTATGAGGAGCTTTGTTGACATCTCTCTCAACAACGCCCCATACATAGTAGTCGAGGGGATTGGAATCTGGAGAATTAGGGGGCCAAATATCAGGACCCCAGTGACTAGGGACGTTAAGTGTCAGCCACGATTGTGTCTTTTTTGCCTTATGGGCTGGAGCTGAGTCCTGTTGGAAGACATACTTCCTTCCTGCGGCCACCATGTCCATCCAAGGCTTCACAACGGTCTCCAGAACATTGATGTAGGTGTCAGCGTTCATCCTAAGGCCCTTCTCAAAGAAATGGGGAGGCATGACATCACCTTCACTGCTGATAACGCCAAGGACCATTACGGAGGCAGGAAATTTCGTGTGCATCACGACAGGTATCTCTGAGGGGTCTTTACAGATCCAGCGATCATTCCTGGGATTTACCTTTTGGTCCACGTCAAAGTTCTTTTCGTCAGAGAAGAACCTTAGCATGCCAAAAGAGTCGTGTTTCAGGTTGTTGAGGAGGGCAGCAGCCTTTACTTTTCTGTTATTCTTCATATTCTCAGTCAGCAACTGACCTTTCCGAAGGGCATAAGACTTGAGACCAAGGTCCTCATGGATAGTTCTGACAATTGTCATAGAGCCAACGTCCATTTCCTTGGCTATGGCCCTCATGCTCTTCCCAGGGTTTCCATCAATCTTCTCCTTGACATTTTTGACAAATTCTTCGCCTCTTACCCTGTCCGATCGACGCGAGTGCTTTTTCCTTGTAGCTATCCCCTCTTTGTTACTGTCGGCCTCATCAAACTGCTTCTTGAAACGATAAATAGTGGTTTTGGGCAACTTAAGAAAATCCACTATCTCTTTGGGGCTCCTTCCGGCGCGCAGAGCAACGATGATGGCAGCTCGATTTTCAAATTCTCGGTTACTCTTCATCACTACACTGCGCACACATGTACTGTTGCATTTTACATGAATATGGCTACGTAATGAAAAAAAAACAAGTTTTTAATCTCAAGTAGTTTTTGTTTTATGGACTGTCAAAGTTAGTCCCAATTTACCTGGTACACCCTGTATATATGTATTTTTTTTTTATTTCCAAAATATTTATTTATACTTTCACCAATGCCTTTAGGATCTTTGCGATGGAACACGTATGGTGTTTCAGCGCATGTGCTCTCATGTCCTTGAAGCACATATACTGACAGTGCCCAAAGTTGAACACACTGTATAGTGTCTGAAATATCTTTGGCCCCTTCGGATACCAACCTTCGCTTCATTCTAGAGAGGCGTTAGTTTTCACTAAGGTTGGCTTTTGCTATGACTATAAATAAGGCTCTAGGCCAAACCTTGGCTACAAGAGCCTGTGTTTACGCACGGACAACTTTATATGTGGCTTTTTCAAGTGTGCGAACATTGGATAGCATACATGTAAAGATGACCCATATCTTCTGCTCCTTCAGATTTTAGTCTTCCATTCATTCTGAAGAGGCATCAGTTTTCACTAAAGTTGGCTTTTGCTATGACTATAAATAATATTTGGGTTCTTGCTACAAGAGCCTGTGTTTATGCATGCAAAATCAAAGTTGTATTTAAACAACAATCAACCTTGTAAATTTGATTTTTAAAATGGTCGAATTATCGAAAGTGTCGAATTATCGATAGTGTCGAATTACAGTTTGTTTATTTATTTTTTAATAAGGTCCTCTTATCTTATCTGCAATATAGTTGAATTTTTCGAAATTTTATTTTCTAATTTGTTAATTTTTTCTTTTTTTTTTCACTCTAATAATATTTATTTAAATCTAATAATTTTTATTTAATGCAATTTAATTAATAATTTATTTAATCCAATGTCTATAGTTTCTTCCCTGAAATTGCTTACCAAACATGAGTCAGTGTTTCCACAGTGTTAACAGTTGGAGTGTTAGAATGCGGAGAAGCAAAATAACTCCCTACTGAATTTCTCAATAGTCTTACTCCCAGAGGAATGCATCCACACCAGTTAACCTCTAGGTTGGTACTATTGTTATGCTTCTGAGAAGTTTTAATCCTAAGCAGGGTCTTTGAAAATGGTACACGTATGGTGATACAGTGCATGTGCTCTCATGTCCTTAAAGAAGTGTAGTTCTGTTGTTTGCAATTTCATTTTCTGATTTGTTAAAATTTTTCTTCTATAGTTTCTCACCTGCGGGTCCTTCGGGTAAACCCGGGGCGTTGCCCGGGTCACTCGGCTAGTTCCGCATAATTATAGTGTGCTAAACTCCTGAGTCGTGACATTAAAAATATTAATCAGAAGAAAATATTTACATTGATATCTCAAACACACATTGGCATATATATGTGTGCATGTGTGTAAGAAAAATAGAAAAGGTCATGTGTTGATATTAAAGTTTAAAATATATCCTGGCCGTTCCTATGAACATTTTAGATGGCAGAGGGCGATCTAGTGAAAAAATATCAACAAAATATTGATTTAGGTTTGTTTAATGATATTTGACCAACCCATTTTCTTGATGTAATGATTCCATATGCAAATTTTATTCTTAAAGAAAAAATGCAGCATATATGTAGATATGTATTAATTTTCTGATAGAAAATTAAATATGTAAAATGATTGGATGTATATAGAGTGTAAGAGGAGAGTGAAAGTATCTTTTTTATAGAAATAAATAATTTATACCTTATAGTAAAACGAAAATTAAAATTATACCGCGAATGTTTCTTTTAAAAATCGAAATTTATTTTCAAAGAGAAATAGCGACATTTCTAACTTTGAGGATGAGGTATGGAAAGGTGAAACATGAAGAGTAATGGAGAACGGAAAAATATTGTATTTTAAATACCTTATAGTGTTCGTCAAGTGCTATTTTTGTTAGGTAGAGAACACAACACTTGATAAATCAAGAAAAGCCATCCAAGTATGCGTTTCGAGCTATTGGATCTCGTCAGCGTGTTTCAACACCTGACCTTTTTATATTTTTCTCATCTTGTTCACCTTTTTTTGCGTAAATCCGAAAACTTGGCCTTAAATACCTATTTCTTGATTTCTCAGGAAGCCTCTTAGATCAAATTTTTGGTCATTGGTCGCATAGTTTGCACCACACTGTCGAGGTCAAAGAGGCCGAAACACGAGCGTTGCTGGATTTTCTTGATTTATTAAGAAAATGTTTTGGCCAAATATTACGGAATAACCTGAATCAACGTTTAGGTGATGATATTTTGTTCTGATTGCCGTTCTGCCATCTAAAATGTTCATGTAAACGGTCAGGATATGCCATTTTTATTTTGAATATATATTATAAAAGGCTAACAAAGTTTTCAGTAGTAAAGTTTGAAGCTGTCTCCTCCAAAGATACTTAACTATAAATAGCCATCTACCAAAGTATTTACAAAATTGTTATATACCAAAAATTTGTTATTTTTTGCTTCAGACGATCGTTTCATTTTTATTTTCCCAATATTAATAGATTTATTTATTTTTAATTTATTCGATTTTGAAATCGTAGATTTTTTCTTTCAAATGTTGTTTATCTTATTTTATTTGTTATTTATCATCATCGAATTGTTTATTTTTAAAACAGGTTATTTTTGTATTATTACTTCTTTGGCTCCTTCAGATAACAACTTTCCCTTTATTCTGAAGAGCCATCAGTTTCCACTGAGATTGGTTTTTGCTATGACTATAAATAAAGACTCAAGGCCAAACATTTGCTAGAGTGGGTCTCTTGCTACAAGAGCCTGTGTTTACACATGGACAGCTTTATGTGGCTTTTTATCAAGTGCGAATTTTGGATAGCATACATTTAAAGTTGAACCCACACATATATAAAACTAGAATTGCAATTTTATTTTCAGATTTTTATATATATATATATTTTTTCCACTTTAAATGTATTTATTTAAACTTTTCACCAATGGCTATATTTCCTCACCAGAAATTTCTTAGCAAACATGAAATTGGGGATGAGCAAAAAAAAAAAACTACTTTTTTCATTTTGAATATATTTATATAAATTTAATCAATGCCTATAGTTTTTCACCTGAAAGGATTTTTTTTTTGTATTATTTATTTGCTAACTAGCGGATGTACCCGGCTTCGCCCGGGTTTTACCCGAGTAAAGGTTTGTCTAACGAACATTTGTCAAAACAATTCTCTATAAACTTATTTAAAAAAAATAATAGATATATTTTGATAATTTGAAACTCGTAAATTTGAATCTCTCGATAAAGTGAACATTTTTCCCGGTCCCTTGAAAAATACTCGATAAGTTGAATAAAATCAATATTATTGTTTCCCTCGGTAATTGGAAGTTAAAGGAATAGTATCTTGCCTTGGAATTGTATCATTATTCTTGTCTCAAATAAATTGCCGTGTCATCCTGAATTTTGTCTTTCCTAATTTTCTACATTACAAAATCATCGTTTTATCTAGTGAACATTTTTTCCCGGTCCCTTGAAAAATACTCGATAAGTTGAATAAAATCAATATTAATTGGTTCCCTCGGTAATTGGAAGTTAAAGGAATAGTATCTTGCCTTGGAATTGTATCATTATTCTTGTCCCAAATAAATTGCCGTGTCATCCTGAATTTTGTCTTTCCTAATTTTCTACATTACAAAATCATCATTTTATCTATTCTCCCAATATATATGTTGTAGATAAATGAAAAAACTAACTTTGACTTGTGCGCAATTAATAGGTAGAAAATCTTACTTTTGATAAATAATCTTTTAGATAATAAACTTAGTGATAATAAAACTTATTGATAAAAAACTTTTTATCATCGTCGCAATGGGGGCTCTGCTTTCGAGTTAAATCTACAAATCTGCAAATAGCTCGATGGATATTCAAGATATTCAAGAAATTATTCTTCAAAAACCTTCCCGGGGATATACCTAATAATATCCCAAAATTTCACGGTGATTGGATGTATGGTTTTTAAATCTATAGAGTACAGACAGACAGACATTCAATTATATATATATATATAGATAAACAATTTATTTTCAATTATTTCGATTTTGGTCTTCTCTTTATTTACCAATTTTTTCCATTGCTCTATATACATAAATTTTGTACATTTTCAGTTGCCACCGTCGCCTCTGTAATACCTTTTTAGCGGTGAAGTTGTATTTAAACAACAATCAACTGTATAAATTTGAATTTTAAAATGATCGCATTATCGATAGTTTCGAATTACAATTTTTTATATGATAGGCCATAGTTTAGGACATCAAAACCTGGTCGAATAATCGAGTGTCGAATTAATGAGGTTATACTGTATATATAAAACTAGAAGTGTAGTTTTTATAATAAGGTCCTTTGAATGAATTTATTCCTTTAATACGTTGTCTTATCTGCAATATAGTCGTGTTGTTTGCAATTTTATTTGCTGATTTGTTTCATTTTCTTTTTTTTTTTCACTTTAAATATATTTATTTAAACTTTTCAACCAATGCCTATAGTTTCTTTCCTAATTTTTTTTACCAAACATGAGTCAGTGTTTCCTCAGTGTTAACAGTGTGGAGTGTAAGATTGTGAAGGAGCAAAATAACTCCCTACTGAATTTCTCAATAGCCTTACTCCCAGAAGAATGCCTCCCCACAACAGTTAAACTCTAGGTTGGTGCTATTGCTGTGCCTCTGAGAAATTTTAATCCTAAGAAAGGTCTTTACAATGGCACACGTATGGCGATACACAGTGCATGTGCTCTCATGCCCTTGAAGTACAAATAATGACAGGGACCTATGTTGGACACACTGTAATGGTGTCAAAAATATCTTCATCTCCTTCAGATATCAGCCTTCCCTTCATACTGAAGAGGCATCAGTTTCCACTAAGGTTGGCTTTTGCCATGACTATAAATAAGACTCAAGGCCAAACCTTTGGGCTCTTGCTACAAGAGCCTGTGTGACAGCTCTATGTGGCTTTTTCACGTGTGCAAACTTTGGATATCATACCTATAAAGTAGAACCCATGTATGAATAAAACTGAAAATATATTTTTAATGAGTCCTTTAGATTAATTCCTTTTATAATTAGTCTCCTCTGCTATATAGTTGGCAACTTTATTTTATGATTTACTAGCGGATGTACCTGGCTTCGCCCGGGTTTTACCCGAGTAAAGGTTTGTCTAACGAACATTTGTTAAAACAATTCTCTATAAATTTATAAAAAATAAAGAAGATATATTTTGATAATTTGAAACTCGTAAATTTGAATCTGTCGATAAAGTGAACCTTTTTTCCCGGTCCCTATGTGCCGTGTCATCCTGAATTTTGTCTTTCCTAATTTTCTACATTACAAAATCATCGTTTTATCTAGTGAACATTTTTTCCCGGTCCCTTGAGAAATACTCGATAAATTGAATAAAATCAATATTAATTGGTTCCCTCGGTAATTGGAAGTTAAAGGAATAGTATCTTTGCCTTGGAATTGTATCATTATTCTTGTCTCAAATAAATTGCCGTGTCATCCTGAATTTTGTCTTTCCTAATTTTCTACATTACAAAATCATCGTTTTATCTAGTGAACATTTTCCCCCGGTCCCTTGAAAAATACTCGATAAGTTGAATAAAATCAATATTAATTGGTTCCCTCTGTAATTGGACGTTAAAGGAATAGTATATTTGCCTTGGAATTGTATCATTATTCTTGTCTCAAATAAATTGCCGTGTCATCCTGAATTTTGTCTTTCCTAATTTTCTACGTAACAAAATAATCGTTTTATATAGTGAAAATTTTTTCCCGGTCCCTTGAAAAATACTCGATAGGTTGAATAAAATCAATATTAATTGGTTCCCTCGGTAATTGGAAGTTAAAGGAATAGTATCTTTGCCTTGAAATTGTATCATTATTCTTGTCTCAAATAAATTGCCGTGTCATCCTGATATAATCTTACTTTTGATAAATAATCTTTAAGATAATAAACTTAGTGATAATAAAACTTATAGATTAAAAAAAAACTTGTTATCATCGTCGCAATGGTGGCGCTGCTTGCGAGTTAAATCTACAAATCTGCAAATAGCTCTAAGGATATTCAAGATATTCAATAAATTATTTTTCAGAAACCTTCCCAGTACTATACTAAATAATTTCCCAAAGTTTCATGGCGTTCCAATGAGTGGTTTGGTCAGGCATAAAGGACAGACACACATACATTCATTTATATATATATATAAGTTTTTATCTTTTTAAAAAGGTTTTAAATATATTTATTTAAACTTTCACCGATGCCTATAGTTTCTCACCAGAAAGGATTTTTTTTGTATAATTTGTTTGCTAATAAACTATTTTTAATTATTTTTATTTACTCATTTTTCCCACTGCTCTATACATAAGTTTTGTACATTTAAGCCAGCGCCGCCCGCCTCTGTAATACCTTTTTAGGGGCGAGGTTGTATTTAAACAACAATCAACTGTCGAAATTTGAATTTCAAAATGGTCGAATTATCGGAAGAGTCGGATTATCGATAGTGTCGAATTACAGTTTTATTATATGATAGGCCGTAGGTCAGGACATCCAAACATGGTCGAAATATCAAGTGTCGAATTAACGAAGTTATACTGTATATATAATACTATAAATGTAATTTTTTATGAGGTCCTTTAAATTAATTCATTCCTTTATATGTTGTCTTATCTTAAATATAGTTATGTTGTTTGCCATTTTATTCACCTATTTGTTAAAACTTTCTTTTTCTATTTAAAATACATTTTTAAGCATAGGCACCAATGCCTATAGTTTCTCACCTGAAAGGAATTTTTTGTAATATTTGTTCACTAATAAACTATTTATTATCAATTATTTTGATTATCGGTCTTCTCTTTATTTTCCTATTTCCCCCACTGCTCTATACATTAATTTTCTACATTTTTGCACTGTGCTGTCTAATATGTTGTTGATTATAATGTTTGTTATGGATGATATGATTCCATTCTCATTTTGATGTATAAATATATAAGACCGAATGTATTTACTTAGAAAGTAATTTTTACTCACCTTTATATTTGAAATGCTGCTTCTTGGAAATAAGATTACACCCATTGCAATTTTTAAGCCACTATCTATACTCTTAAAGTCTCTGCGGGCCTGGAAAAATTTTAATCGTATGAAGAAATTAGGACGAAAGAGAAAGATTAGCAAAGAACAGACGACTTCCAGAGATTTGGTTGAAAAGAAATATTTCTCGGAACCTTCAAAAGAAGAAACTGAAAAGCCACTTTGTCCAGAACCCATGGAGACGATAATTGTGGATAATTCAAATAATTTGAAGATAGAATCCGTTGAGATTTCTGAGCCAGAAATAATGGCACAGGAAGAAGATATAGAACCAATGGAAGTTTCTAACCAGGTGTTGCGCATGTGCAACATCTGCCTGGAAAAGTTCCCTGACGAAGCCACGCTGTTAGACCACTTCCTGGAACGCCAGAACACCGCGGTGTCTTGCAATTACATTCTGCTCGAGGTAGGAAAAGAACCCCAGTACGTAGACAAGCTCACTCGAATTTGCAGCTTATGCAATTTAGTGGTTTTTGACCTTGATTATATGAACGACCATTGGAGAAAGAATCATATGGAAAGGGGTTCCTTGAAAGTGCAGGTAATATATGAGAAAATGAGTTTTGTGACGAACCGAAGTGCGAATGTTCGCAGACTTTCCAACATGAGATCATGTCGTAACATCACCAGAAAGTATGCAACTTGAAGAATTCTTCAGGAGTTCAGGGTCAGGTTTAAGAGAAATCTCAGAGACCACCGAAAAAAAGATCCCCGACGCCGAAAAAAAAAACTAAAAACAAAAAATTGAAAGGTCGTTTTTGAAGCGGTAAACCCCTCCAAACAAATCAAGTTTTTATAAATCTCAATTTCACGATGCCACCTAAAGACACATATGTATATACAAAAAGTGTTTGTATTTTTTAATGTATTTTTTAAATTTAATAATAAATAAATGTATAATACAATATAATATAATGCGGCTTGTGATTGTAAAACGACATTTAAAAACTATCCCGCATGTGTTTCTTTCCAACGAAAAATCAAAATTTATTCAAAGGAGAAACAACGACTATTTCCAACCTAAGGGATGAAGTATGAAAGGATGAACTGTGAAGAGTAATGATAAACGGAAAATAAAGTTGGGAATCCCATCCCTGGACACTTTTATTTTTCCGTTTATCATTACTCTTCACAGTTCATCCTTTCATACTTCATCCCTTAGGTTGGAAATAGTCGTTGTTTCTCCTTTGAATAAATTTTGATTTTTCGTTGGAAAGAAACTCATGCGGGATAGTTTTTTTCAAATGTCGTTTTACAATCACAAGCCGTATTATATTGTATCGATTAATTTGAAAGAATAATTCTTAAACTATTTTATACCACTGAAATTTGTTCAAAATTGGTAATAAAGAATAAAAAAGAGACAAAACCAATAGTTTATTGTATAAATGACTAAGAAATTCAATGATCTCTTCGAACAAAACCCAATCTTCACAATTAAATAAAATTTTATTTTCAGATATAGTTATCAAATATTGTTATATACTAATTTTTCAGTGCGTGTGTTGGTGTATTGTGTGTGTGCTTTTCTGTTTCATTATTCATTTAATTAAGAAATGATTTTTAGAAAAGTTCGTGGTCAAAGATTTTTTATTAAAAGACTCCGTTTTTTAAAAAGGATTTATGAGATTGAAGGTCAATTTAAAAAATAGCTGAGTGAGAGATTGATATGCTCTTAGAGTTAAAAAATCTATAAAAAGGGCACGGTATGTATGGGCACGGTAGCAGGTATGTTTGAGAAATACAACCATTAATGACACCAATGTTTCTTTTCCCAATAAAGTAAATTTGATATTTTCCCTCGCAGTAAGGACAGTAAAGAGCTTGAGAGCAAGACACAAAAATGGAGCAAAATTCAAATGAAAACCCATAACAAATTAAGTAATCAACAATTGATTATACAAATACAGCATTACCCTAAAAAAAAAAGATGCCAAAGACATTAGGAAAGATACTGCAAAATATCAACCCAGACACAAAAATGGAGCTAAATTCAAATGAAAAACTATAACAAATTAAGTAACCAACAATTGATTATACAAATACAGCATTACCCTAAAAAAAAAGAAGATGCCAAAACATTAGGAAAGATACTGCAAAAAAGAATACAAATACAGCATCAGCCTATTTATTTGAAAAAAAAAAAAAAAAGATGCCAAAGACATTAGGAAAGATACTGCTAAAAAGAAAACCAGACACCAAAATGGAGCTAAATTTAAATGAAAAACTATAACAAATTAAGTAACCAACAATTGGTTATACAAATACAGCATCAGCCTATTTATGAGAAAAAAAGATGCCAAAGACATTAGGAAAGATACTGCAAAAAAGAAAACCAGACACCAAAATGGAGCTAAATACAAATGAAAAACTATAACAAAGTACTTACAAATTATAATGTAATAAAAGTAACAATTGAATCAGAAAAACGAAATATATATTAGAAATTAGTAAAAAGTAATAATACAGAAGAACGTGTTTAAAAAAAAAAACAATTCGATGATGAAAAATAACAAATAAGATAAAATAAACAACATTTGAAAGCAAAAAACTACGATTGCAAAATCAAACAAATTAAAAATAAATAAATCAATTAATATTTGGAAAAAAAACAATCATGTAAAGCAAAAAATTACCAAAATTTTGGTATATAGATGGCTATTTATAGTTAAGTATCTTTGGAGGAGATAGCTTCAAACTTTACAACTGTAAAATCTGTTAGCCTATTATCTATATAGATAATTTGTGAAAGCAGAATAATTTATTTCAATAACAAACATAACCTTATTTGCATGAGATAGAGATTTACTCTATTCCTTTTATTCAATTCTATCATTTATACTTTCCCAGCCTGTTGAGCAGGTAGCAATATCATTTTATTTGCAATCCAACGATGTGTGTGTGTGGCCCATTGTATGTATTACATCCCAAACACGATGCGACGTCAGCCATCTCTGTCTTAAGCTCGATGTACCTTCTCTGCGACTGTTAAGCCAGTGAGTTCCTTTAATTGGTACACGAAGCGTGTCGACGGGCGTCCAGGTTTGAGTCGCCCAGACGTCTTTCCTGTCACTACGGTGTACTCCATCCCCCTGCGTCGCGCGAGAAGATAAATGGTCTGAAATGTCCAGATACTCATATTCAAGAAGACTCTTAATATTTCAATATATTGTTATCATGAAGATCAACAAAAATCTATTTATATTATTTATGTGTGTCCACTTCGAGAACCCAAGTAGTGTCATTTATAAAACATTACTCGCCAGTAACAATATAAATCTACAAGTTCCTGTGAAGAAGAGAGATGGCTGGAACCACTTGTAAGACGAAGAGATTAAGTTGGACGGACCGTGCGATTACAAGATATGCAATTCTAGGGAAACAAATAGACAAGAAAGAGTACCATAACATATACCTGGATAGTAGAAAATAAAATTTGCAAAATGTTTTTAAAACGTGGTTTAATATATTTCACAATGAGTCTTTTTATTAAATCACTCCAGCTTTCAAGCGAAAAAATCGATTTTTTATGGCTTCTGTATAATAAACATGTTCCTTATAATTGAGTATCATAGTAAATCTCAATTAGAGCGGCGATATATTTGAATATTTAAGAGAGTATTGAAGGTTCTGAGGAGTCAATATGTACAGTATGTATGTAGGCAAACAGTAAACCTAGGTAGAAACAGTTGGTATTTCTGGATTATACGAGTTTAACCAGTAGTAAAGATATTCCCTCGTTTGAAAGATGGTGTATGTGTGTGGTTTAATGAAAATAAACTCATACTGAGATAACGTTTTATGACCTTTTAAAATGCTTCCATAGATCTACAATTGGTAGAGGAAGTGTAGACGATGTCCTGAGACAGTAGAATTTAGACGTTTTATGACGTTTTAAAAATGCTTTCATAGATCTACAATGGGTAGAAGAAATCTAGACGATGTCATGAGACAGTAAAATTTAGACGTTTTATGACTTTTTGAAATGCTTTCATAGATCTACAATGGGTAGAGGAAGTCTAGACTATGTCTTGAGACAGTAGAATATAGACAGAAGTGTATGTGATAGGTCGTCATCAAAACTGTCAACCGGACTGAACTCTCCAAGCCACAATGATGATTATGATGATTTGAAATTGCTTGTTTAAGAATACAAATATTCAAGTTTGGGATATTCAAGATGGTAACAGAGGCGAAAAGTAGAAAAGAGAGAAAATCAGATAATTTTATTTGAAACATAATTTCGCTTTCGTACGTACTGATAGAGAGGGAGATAATATTAAAGACATTATGGGGAGATAATAAGATGATAGGAAGAGATGCTACAATTGGATTCATTGACTGTGGTGAGGTTATTTGAAGAACAAAATATTTAAAAACAATTGCATACCACTTCACAGCTAAATAAACTACCATTGCTGAAATCCTTCCATAAGTCCAGATATACCCAACAAAGTTATGGTTATGTCCTCCATAGATCTCATCTGTGGGAAGCTGAAAATGGACTTCATTTTGCCTGTGATATTATTTTAAAGTATAGATACCTTTTATTTAACATTTTGTGAATTGAAAAATATATATTTCTAAACTTCTACATCAGTTTTTGATACAGAAAAAAATATTAAAATTTTAAAAATCATCATCTTTTCTAGTCCATCCTGGATTATAATTGATGACAAAGTTGATCTGTCTGAAGATATATCTGCGATTTGAGCAAACAATGTGGAAGGAAGGCTCTCGTGACGTGACCATGACCAACTAATGACCACGAGCCAACCTGTGGCCACTTACCTCCCATAATCTGCTTCAATTGAATACCATTGGATTGATTAATGACCAGAGTTTTGCCAGCTTTATGGATAGAGCACGGCCGGTGATTATAGGTGTTTCTTAAACAAAGGTCTGCCTGAATCTGTTATTATTCTTCGACCTCCCCGTCATTATAGTTCCTTGAAGAATTCTGTTTGGATTCTCTCCGCTCCTACCATTTTAGCATATCCTCATTAATTCTTATGGGCGGAGCATAGCCATAGGAGGGATGGACCCTTCATTTATATACCTTTGTAAGGGACGAACATTTCAGCATTTATCTCAATCACGCCGACTTTGTTTTTTAACTTCACCAATCGATTTAGCCAAAGTAATCACGATGTGCATCTACCTAAATTAATGAGCCCAATCATTTGTTATATTTCATATTCGCGTTTTGATGGAAATTTTTAATATGGATAATAATCATTTTAAGGTATGCAAAGCGATATTTAATTGATAATTTATCCACATATTTTAAAGAAATGTGGGGCATTTCAGATTTATACGAAACAGATTATTAAAGTTTCCTTGGAATCCAAAACATAAGCCATTTTATAAAAGTTGCTCTCTGCGAATTTCAAAATATCGCTATTGGACGGTAGCGGAAGAAGGCCTAGCAGCGGTAACTAGGAATCCTTGTCACTTCCTTTGTCTATAAGCCTGGTTAGTACTTTATGTTTTGGTGGACTGTATCTAGATAGGCCAGACCTCTTCAGCTGAACATTACCTTTGAAATAGAGCCGTTCGATTCTTTATAAAACCTTCTGACTACATGAGCAACGTCAAACCTCTTCAACTAGGTAAATCTCCTAACGCTAATAATTGGAGCACAGACTCAAAGAACTAGACCGATTCGATGCCCGACTTCAAAACTTGTTTTATTTGTCCAACTAGCAGTTTTATACAATTAAAATCTGCATAGCTAACTAAAGTAACAAAATGTACATAATATACGCGAACAGTTATAAAGTGTTCACACATATATTGAGGTCGTTGAAAACTATTGCGGATTTTACCTCAAAATTTTTAAATTTAAAATTGGCATTTTAAAAAATATTTCAATAATAATAAACCTCTCTTTTAATTTAATGAGAATGCACACTATATACTGTATCAATATTCGAACTTTGTACTCTTCAACTTCAATAAACTGTATTGACTCATCCATTGATGAGCTCTACTCTTCCCCGGCAGACACCATCAAAAGTCCTAAGCTCTACAAGCTTGATACCCTAATATGATTGAGTGGAGATAAGAAAGAAGAAGAAGAAGAGAAGAATAAATGTTGTAACAACAGTCTCGTCATCTCAATCGACGTTTTAAACAAGAAGCATAATCAGAAATACGTAACGCTTTACATGTATTTCAGAAAATCGTGTACATATATATACGTAGAAAATAAGATTAAAAAAATTAGCATTTCCTTGAGAGTGACAGAGTCACTGAAACGTTAGATTTTAAATAAATATTTAATTGTAAAACGACATTTGAAATACTATCCCGCATGTGTTTCTTTTCAACGAAAAATCAAAACACATGCAGAATAGTATTTCAAATGTCGTTTTACAATCACAAGCCGCATTATATTATATTGTATTATAAATAATTAATTGGATGATGTAGCTGAAATATTTTCCAAACAATCTTCCAACCAACAAATGATCTACAAATTAAAAAAATTAAGTTTAAAGATGATTCGATAGTTTCACATCCGGAAATGCAAACCTCGCAGTTGAAGAAGTATGAAGGCAAATTCAGGCACTTTTAGCAGCCGTGGAATAGGACGAAAGCTTAACAATAAGGATGTTGGCCGAAGATTTGAATGTGCTTCATTAGGTAATCGTTTGTTATCTTCAAAGCTTGGAAGCATTAATCCATAAATTTGTAATTTTGTTGAAATTTATTTAGAAAAACCTACGCACCGTCCAAATATGAATTTGTGAACTTGAGTATTTAGTTCTAGGAGACCTTGTATGGCAGGCCTGTGACGAGAAAATCGTGAGATCTGGGAAATTGCCTTCTTTGATGTACATTTCCCTATCGGTGTCGGCACTCATTGCTTATCATTTCCCCTATTCATAACATAACTAGAGCATTATAGCTTATCGTCGCCCATGCGACATATAAATTCGAAAATATTTACACTGTTTACTAATTACAAGAGAAGGAATCGCCTGACAACATCTTGAAGAAGGAACAAAAGTTAACGGCGACTAGTTTCTTTTATACACTAAATTTAAACCGAACATGCGACACACGTGTTTATAACTTCAAGAAGATACGAAATAGAAAAACGAGATATTTTAGAATAATTCCTTCTTTGAGGTCAGGAATAATTGCTCTAAACATAAATGATATGATAAAATTGATTGAAGGACACATTGAAGTCACCAGAACAAGAAGATGTACTATATTTTGGACCAACAGAAGAGATAAATCAAAACAATCAAGTCCTACCACCAGTAGTAAACTATGGATAGATCATATATTGTAAGAGCCTGATTAAAGATATACACCAGCTTTTGAGCTGTCTAAGCTTTACCTATAATAATAAAGGCCATGAGCGGATACCTCAATACACAAATGACAGTGTCCATCGTTTAAATTATCATTTTCACCAATCAGCTACTCTTTGGTAAGAAGACACCTCTATCTAAAGAACACTTCGTTGCAAGGACAAAGTGTCCTTCAGAAAGATATTTCCTTCAACCAGAAAATTGCTAATTGTCAAAAAATGTTATTTTTGGCGTTAAAAAACTGTTCTTTGTGTAGAGATGTCAGGAAGGTGCGCTCATAGAGGCTCTACTGTATGTGTTTGTATAATTCAGAGACTTAGATTGGTTAACTCATCTCACATTGAGGATTCACATATAAACATAAGTTTGATCTCATCATCTCAAGATTGCGAATTTCGAAAAATTACAAAAAAAGACACCGGAACCTTTTTAATTATTTGATTAAAGTAAGATTTTGGGCAATCCATTCTTCACCTAACTTAAACATTTTATTATTACAGAATTGCTTGGAATTTTATTCGCCAAATAACAAAATATCATAAGATGCCGCAATTCTTTTTTTACTTGGTTAAAGTAAGATTTCGGGCAAGCCTTTCTTTTACTAACTAAAACGTATAAACAAAGCAATGGAAAAGAAAAATTATAAAGCATTTTTAAAGGCGAATTCATTAACCTGTTCATATAGTTATTTCCTCGAATTTATTCAATTATGTAAATTATTAAATTCTTATGTCTCTATTTATTTAAATTCTTCTTTAAAAATTCTATATATTCTCTCTCCATTACCTTAATCATACGTTTTAGTTAGATGAAGAAGGGCTTTCACGAAATCTTGCTTTAACCAGTAAATAAAAAAGTTTCGCGACGTCTTATGCCTTTTTTTTTGTAAAAGGTTTGTTAAACTCAAATATATTCGGGGTATTCATCGATATACACAGCATATTGACAGTCGTCTACCCTCGACTATAGGTGATTGTTCTTTTGTATTGCTCTTGAAACATTTCTTCTCTTTTCACCTAATTATCAGACACTTCCGTACATTTTCTCTTTATTTCTATCAAAATGAATGATCGTATTCGCTATTTTGAATTAATAAATATAATACTTTTCTGATATAAAATGAAGGCCTTTAATATGTATATATTTTACCGATTTACAGCCTGATAGTGTATAAACACAGTGTAATCTCTTTCATTAAGCTTCGATAAAGTTCCTTCAATTTCAAACATTCAAAAGGAAATGTTTGGGAAAACTATTTGAACATCCAAAACTATTATGTAATATAAATCAATATAGGGTTTAGTATATAGTTTCAATGGAGAGAATCTCTCGCATCTATAAAAATCATCAAAATTTTAATTACTATTGCATGATGAAGATTTTCTGCGTATTAAAAGGTTTATTATTCGAAAAGTTAAAAAATAATTAGCACATATTAACATATGCACATATTTGCACATAGAAACCTTGAAATGAAACCAGATTCTCACTAAATGAAATATCAAAGAAATACGCTTCTTTTATCCATTAAAACTTGGATCTGTTATAAATATGGTATAGAACTTGATGGGAGCCTATACTGATTGAACCGGTTTCTATGAATTACTCAAAATATTTTCGTTTCATTATAAATGATGCAAGAAAAAAACCTTTACTATTAAAAAATGAAAATATTTATTAGGCTATGCAAATAGAACTAACTAACCCTAAAAACATCTATCAATATATATTGGAAAATATATTTGAATGATATAAAAATGTTTTTCGAAGTTTTTGATTGATTTTCATGATTCACTCAGATCATGTATCAATATAAAGAGCTAAAAACCCACGTAATGTACACTCAAATAGGAATCTTTAGAATAACAAGACCAAAAATACCATTATTAAGTTTACTCTGGGGGTGTAAAAAGGGTATTGAACCATTTTTAAAATCCCAGTTAATAAAAGTTTGCTATTGTCTTACCTAGATGACAATAGGGTTTGTCTGTGATGACCACATACGTCGTTCAAGATTGATTCCTTATTAGTGAGGTCCCACGAGATAAATTGACATTTTCTTCGAGAAAAATAGGCTTAATGAAGGCGATCCATTTTTGCTTCATTATTACAAGCTTTTCCCATAGAAACCATAATAACCAACAACAAGGCTCAGCTTAGTAGAGGGAGAGAGGAGAGAGTCTCTATTTATTAACAAGACAAGGAAGGGATCATGTGACAAATGAACATGTGCTCTCTTTTCTTAATCCTAATAATTGATGGCAAGCTTAAATAAATTGTGAAAACACCATTATTTTTTAGTATTAATTCGAGCATTATTAAGTTTCTACTTTATTCATTTGCCGTCAGGAATGTTCATTATTCCAGGATTATCATCTAAGTGACGGATAACGCCGCCTGCATTTCTCTATTAGCCCCTTGATCCTTTGTTCTAATAACCCTCATCAAGATGAGAATTTTTTTCAAACTTTGCCTCCTCTTTTAATTATCTAAATCGATCAATTTATTTCTTGACTCGCTGCTATTTTCTTTAATGTCATTTTCGCTTCACGCTGATGAACGCCCTGAGGTATTTACTCTTCTACAAGATCGAGAGGGTTGTCCACTAAGTATGTATTTAATATTTATACTGTAATGCTTTGTTTAAGTGATGATGGAATTTTTTTTTCCACCAAGAGATTAAATTGATCATTATATCTTTGAAAGATGGAATATATTTGATAAGGTTTATTTAATGGTACGGCTATGGGTGTGGCGTTTTTCATCTAAAACATTATCTCTCTATATTCAAATATTATGATTAAAATTGTTTGCTATCCTTTATTGATTTGAAATAATTACATTTTTGAAATGAATTTCATATTGGATTCCTTTTAGTTTGATTATAGGAAAAATGTAAATTGGGATATATTTTAAAGGTTTATTTGATGGTACGGCTATGGGTGTGGCGTTTTTCACATAAAATTATCTTTCTATATTCAGATATGATTGGAATCGTATACTATATATGAATGATAAAAATTTCTTGACTCGCTGCTATTTTCTTTAATGTCATTTTCGCTTCACGCTGATGAACGCCCTGAGGTATTTACTCTTCTACAAGATCGAGAGGGTTGTCCACTAAGTATGTATTTAATATTTATACTGTAATGCTAAGTTTAATATATATGTATTCTGGTATTTTAATAACTTAAACCATGAATTCTTTCACGCGTTAAGATTTTGTTTATTAGAACGCACTTATAAACATGGGAGTTGAGACTTTGCTTAGAAATCACACTTTACATTCATTATAGTTGATATATTCGCTCTTTCTATACAAATATCAAGTTTAAAAAAATTCTAATTTCCACAGTACAATACACATAAACATATTTATACATTTTCCTATGATCAAACTAAGAGGAATCCAATATGAAATTCATTTTTAAAATGTAATTATTTCCAACCAATAAAGGATACTGTAATGCTTTGTTTAAGTGATGATGGAATTTTTTTTTCCACCAAGAGATTAAATTGATCATTATATCTTTGAAAGATGGAATATATTTGATAAGGTTTATTTAATGGTACGGCTATGGGTGTGGCGTTTTTCATCTAAAACATTATCTCTCTATATTCAAATATTATGATTAAAATTGTTTGCTATCCTTTATTGATTTGAAATAATTACATTTTTGAAATGAATTTCATATTGGATTCCTTTTAGTTTGATTATAGGAAAAATGTAAATTGGGATATATTTTAAAGGTTTATTTGATGGTACGGCTATGGGTGTGGCGTTTTTCACATAAAATTATCTTTCTATATTCAGATATGATTGGAATCGTATACTATCCTTTATTGGTTGGAAATAATTACATTTTAAAAATGAATTTCATATTGGATTCCTCTTAGTTTGATCATAGGAAAATGTATAAATATGTTTATGTGTATTGTACTGTGGAAATTAGAATTTTTTTAAACTTGATATTTGTATAGAAAGAGCGAATATATCAACTATAATGAATGTAAAGTGTGATTTCTAAGCAAAGTCTCAACTCCCATGTTTATAAGTGCGTTCTAATAAACAAAATCTTAACGCGTGAAAGAATTCATGGTTTAAGTTATTAAAATACCAGAATACATATATATTAACAGGTTTTTATCGTTTAAATCCTATATAGCATATATATATATTTATATATTTTGGTCGTCAAAATGCTAGAACGCATAAATATAGAGAAGATTTTGGTAATCGAAATCACAGAACGCATATACATTGAGATTTAAGTCGTCTAAATCTCTGAACGCATAGAAATTGACAGGTTTTGGTCGTCGATATCCCTGAACGCATATACATTGACAGATTTAAGTCGTCGAAATCCCTGAACGCATATACATTGACAGATTTAAGTCGTCGAAATCCCTGAACGTATACATATTGGCAAGTATTGTTCGACAAAATCTGACGAACACATATAAATTGACAGGTTTTGATCGTCGAAATCTCTGAACGCATAGAAATTGACAGGTTTTGGTAGTCGATATCCCTGAACGCATATACATTGACAGATTTAAGTCGTCGAAATCCCTGAACGTATACATATTGGCAAGTATTGTTCGAAAAAATCTGACGAACACATATAAATTGACAGGTTTTGGTCGTCGAAATCTCTGAACTCATAGAAATTGAGAGGTTTTGGCCGTCGAAATCTCTGAACGCATAGAAATTGACAGGTTTTGGTAGTCGAAATCTCTGACTTCATAGAAATTGACAGGTTTTGGTCGTCGAAATATCTGAACGCATAGAAATTGACAGGTTTTGGTAGTCGATATCCCTGAACGCATAGAAATTGACAGGTTTTGGTCGTCGAAATCTCTGAACGCATATACATTGACAGATTTAAGTCGTCGAAATCCCTGAACGTATACATATTGGCAAGTATTGTTCGACAAAATCTGACGAACACATATAAATTGACAGGTTTTGATCGTCGAAATCCCTGAACGCATATAAATTGCCAGGTCTTGGTAGTCGAAATCCCATAACACATTTATTCACAGGTTTTGAGTGTCAAAATCTCTGAAAACATATACATTTTCAAGTTTTAGTCGACAAAATCCAGAGGAACATATAAATTGACAGGTTTTGATCGTCGAAATCTCTGAATTCATATAAATTGCCAGGTTTTTTGGTCGTCGAAATCCCTGAACGCATATTTACTTACAGGTTTTGAGTGTCAAAATCTCTAAAAACATATACATTGTCAAGTTTTAGTCGACAAAATCCAGAGGAACATATAAATTGACAGGTTTTGGACGTCGAAATCCCTGAACGCATATAAATTGCCAGGTTTTGGTAGTCGAAATCCCATAACAGATTTATTTACAGGTTTTGAGTGTCAAAATCTCTGAAAACATATACCAGGTCTATTAGTATGAAACGCGAAAATGGGCGCCAGAGGCCGCTGTGCAACTTTATTTGAGCCGACGGTGGCGCTGTTGTAGGCGTTTTGTTCTTTGACTCACGTGGCATCAGCATGCGTGCAGTTTTAGAAAATTTCAAATCGTGAAAATTTTCTGGAGCCTGTGGAAAATGGCGATTTCCGAGCCAAAAAGTGCCCATTAGCGGGAAGTTTTGTTGTTCGCCTTCAACTGGAAGAAAAGTGCCACTGAAGCCCACCGAATGCTCGAGGAAGTTTACAGCGACCACGCTCTGAGCAAATCGCTGTGTTACAGGTGGTTTAAAAAATTCCAAAGTGGCGATTTTGAACTTGATAAAGAACCACATGGAAAACCGCCCCAAAAGTTCGAGGACGCTGAACTGCAAGCTTTGTTGGATGAGGACAGTACCCAAATGCAGGAGAAATTCGCAAAACAGCTCCAGGTGTCTCAAGGTGCTGTTTCTCTAGGTTTAAATAGCCTCGGAATGACCCAAAAGCTTTCCAGATGGGTCCCCCACGAGTTGAGCGAAAGGCAGCAATAACGGCGTCTGGTAACCAGTGAAGGGCTGCTCGCCAGGCATGAAAAGAAGTCATTTTTGCACCGAATCGTAACTTCTGATGAGAAATGGATCCACTTCAGCAATCCTACGCGTCAAAAGTCGTGGGGCCTGCCCGGCCAATTTCCAAAACAGACGCCTAGGCCCAATCGCTTCGGAAAAAAGGCAATGCTTTGCATATGGTGGGACCAGACCGGCGTAGTATATTCGAGCTCCTGAAACCTGGCAAAATGGTCAATACTAGTCGCTACGAACAACAAATGCACAGTTTGAGAGAGGCGTTGAATGAAAAAAAGACCGGAATGGCGTGAAAAGCACAACAACCTGATACTGCAGCATGATACCGCTCCAGTCCACAACGCTACGGTGGTCAAAAGCACGATAAAAGACTTGGACTGGGAACTCTAACCCCACCCGCCGTACTCACCAGACTTAGCGCCGTCGAACTACCACCTTTTCACATCTTTAGGACACGCCCTAAAAAAACAGGAATTTTCGAACTCAGACATACTCCGAAAATGACCTGTTGACTGGTTCGACTCAAAAGGAATAGAAATTTTCAGACAAGGAATTCGAAAATTGCCTGAAAAGTGGTCCGAGTGTATAGCTAATCAGGGCAGTTACTTTGAATAAAAAATCTTTTGTTGTATGGAATTGGTGAACTTTTGAATTCACTGAAAATTTTCGCGTTTCATACTAATAGACCTGGTACATTGTCAAGTTTTAGTCGACAAAATTCAGAGGAATATATACATTGACAGGTTTTGGACGTCGAAATCCCAGAATAAATATAAATTGCCAGGTCTTGGTAGTCGAAATCCAATAACACAATTATTCACAGGTTTTGTATGTCAAAATCTCTGAAAACATATACATTGGTAATTTCAAGTCGTCGAAATCCCTAAACTCATATATATTCACAGGTTTAGGTCGTCGAAATCCCAGAACTCATGTAAATTGACAGGTTTAGGTCGACAAAATGACTGAACGCATTTAAATTGACAGGTTTTGGTCGTCAAAATCCTAGAATTCAAAATAAATTTATTTATTTATTTATTATCATTTACAAAGCACGCGATATCCGTCTTGGATATTTGCATGCATACACAAGTTTGGGAGCTTATTTACAGTAATTATTAATATGATTTTAGTTATTATAATAGAAATTATTAACATATTTGTCAGTTAGTTAACGATTTAATTACCCTATAATGAATATTAGTGAACATCACATAAGAACAGAAATTTAGAGCTATTTACAGCATATAACTATACCATTTATTACAGCCCAGGCTATCTATTACTAAAAAACATTCTACAAAATCTATTAAAATTTATATACTAATAGACCTGGTACATTGTCAAGTTTTAGTCGACAAAATTCAGAGGAATATATACATTGACAGGTTTTGGACGTCGAAATCCCAGAATAAATATAAATTGCCAGGTCTTGGTAGTCGAAATCCAATAACACAATTATTCACAGGTTTTGTATGTCAAAATCTCTGAAAACATATACATTGGTAATTTCAAGTCGTCGAAATCCCTAAACTCATATATATTCACAGGTTTAGGTCGTCGAAATCCCAGAACTCATGTAAATTGACAGGTTTAGGTCGACAAAATGACTGAACGCATTTAAATTGACAGGTTTTGGTCGTCAAAATCCTAGAATTCAAAATAAATTTATTTATTTATTTATTATCATTTACAAAGCACGCGATATCCGTCTTGGATATTTGCATGCATACACAAGTTTGGGAGCTTATTTACAGTAATTATTAATATGATTTTAGTTATTATAATAGAAATTATTAACATATTTGTCAGTTAGTTAACGATTTAATTACCCTATAATGAATATTAGTGAACATCACATAAGAACAGAAATTTAGAGCTATTTACAGCATATAACTATACCATTTATTACAGCCCAGGCTATCTATTACTAAAAAACATTCTACAAAATCTATTAAAATTTATATACATATATCTATTATTAACTATTTGATTTAGACAATTTATATTTATTTGATTTTTGACTCTCAAGTCCTCTACAAGTCGACAGTCCGTTAAAATATGTACAGGATTTTCTTCTTCTGCACCACATGAGCATTTAGGCGAATCCGTCTTTCTGACTTTGTACAAATATGATCTAAAGTTACCGTGTCCAGTAAAAAATTGGACATTGTAAAAATTTGGCTTGACATATTTGGGTATTTGGGAATCAGTGAAGAAGGACTTGAAAATGGTATTAGTCTTCTCATAGTATTTCTGCAATTTTTCCCTTATGTAATTAGAAATTATATTCCTACTTGAAGAGTCAAATCGGTTGTAATTTATTTCGGTTTTCAACATGTTAGAATTAATATATTCAGTAAGTTTGGGGACTTGTGCAAGTTTATGTGTACAATCCGATGATGTTGTACTGTAGGCCTGTATACAATGTTTTAATATACTATATTGAAGAGAATTTAGTTTGTCCTTAGACTTTTTGTTTATGAATGGATACCATATTGGATAACCATAAGTAATTGTACTTCAATATAATGTCTTATACAATATCAGTCTTCGTCTAGAGTCCAGACCCCATGCTTTCTTTGTCAGGCCAAATAGGTATCCACTAGCTCTAGTTACTTTTATGATCATTTCATTAACGTGAGGCGTAAAGTCCAGTTTGATTAAATACCTTGTTTAACTAATTTTATTTCCCTCCTGTCGTAAAAGTTTTATACTATCATTCACCTTTTGTTGTACCTGTGAGATGTTTTGATTTTCACACACACATTGGCAGTTATTATGATAGTTTGTTCCTCAGGAATTTGCTTTTCTTTTTGAATAAATTTATCTTCCCCATATTTTACCACCTCTGCATACGAGTCCTTGTTTCTGCTTTGTTTTACTATTTGGGATAAATCGTTTCTAATGTCGGTATAATTTTTCTGCATACATTCCCCAATTCCATTTAAACTCTGTTCTAGTTTCACTAATTCTATTACACTATCCTTTAGCTGTTTTGTTGTACTTTTTACATATCCAATATCTTGTTTTTTCAACGGTTTTTGATTGTTATCAAATTTGTCTACAAAATATTTACATAATTCATCCAACCTGTCTAATATTAATGCATTCATTGTTTTGCATACCTATTGACAGCGTTAAATTTTAATGAATTATTAGCGTTATTTAAAGTATATAATTTAATCCAGAAGATTTAGCAATATCAATATATAATTTCAAATTTTAATATGTTTAAATATAAACTGGATTTAAATTATTTCAAAATATATAATATAACAAAAGTTAAATCAAATTTAAAGTATATTTACCGGAAAATACGGAGCGATGTTTTTTTTTTGTTATGTTTAAGTCGTCGAAATCCCAGAACTCATGTACATTGACAGGTTTTGGGCGACAAAATCTCTAAAAACATATAAATTCACAGGTTTAGGTAGTCGAAATCCTAGAACTCATATAAATTGACAATTTTGGTCTACAAAATGCTTGAACGCATATAAATTGACATCATTCGTTCGACGAAAACCCCTAGAATTCCTATATATAAATTGACAGGTTAAATCGTCGAAATCCTTGAACGCGAATATATTGGCAAGTTTTGGTTGTCAAAATCCCTGAACGCGTATAAATTGACAGGTTTTTGGTAGTCGAGAGAAATCCCTGAACATATTCATTGACAGGTATGATACCCTCCGTATTATGTGGACATACACGTGTGTGTGAATGCCCGTGAATATATATGGTCAAGTCAATGAGTTTAAAAGACATTTTGATATATTTATTTTTACAAAATGTTGGTTATATTCTTCAATTTCTGCATTCATAACGACTTGCAAAAATACTCTATGTTCACTAAACACAGTTCAATGATTAATTTAGATGTCAAGAGTTCATTAAATGACGCATCGGTGTTTTAAGATTGCCGTACAAAGTTAGTATGTATCAATAAGGCAAGAGAAATATTGATCCATATTGTCTCAGTACAATAATTATCATATGTGTCCAACATACCGCACGGTGATGAATATTTATCCAGATTACCGTATCAGGATGAAACAATGTTGTTATAAGTATATTTGATTATGAGTCAATATGCCCACAGAACGCCGTACAAGAATGAGTCCATGTGTCTAGAACGCCGTGCAAGATGTGTAAAAGTTAACACTTTTAATAGCCGTACAAGGATGTATCTATGAGTCCAGATTGCCGTAGAAGTATGTGGCTATGTGTTCCTAACGCCCTAAAGGTATGTGTCTATGTGTCAAGATCACCATACAAGAGGGTGCCCATGTGTCTAGAACGCCGTATAAGGATATGTCGAAGTGTCTAAATCGCCGTACAAGTTTATGTCCATGTGCCCAGATCACCATACAAGGATGTGTTCATATGTCTGGAACGCCGTACAAGGATGTTTTCATGTGTCCAGATAGCCATACAAGGATTAGTCCCTTTGTCCGGATCGCCGTACAAGGATGAGTCCATGTGTCCATATCACAATACAAGGATGTACCCATGTTTCCAGAACGTCGTACAGAGATATTTCCATGTGTTTCCAGATCACCATACAAGGATGTGTCCATGCGTCCAGAACGCCGTCGAAGTATGTTTCTATGTGTCTCCAAATAGCCGTACAAGGATGAGTCCATGTATACAGATCGCCGAACAAGGATGCGTCCATGTGTCCATAACGCCGTACAAGGATGTGTCCATGTGTCCAGATCGCTGTGGAAGGACGTGTCTATAAGTCCAGATCGCCGTACAAGAATGAATCCATGCTGTCAGATCGTGTACAATATTGGATTTATGTGTCTGTGAATGATGAATCTCTGTGTCCCTGCCTGTACATCGAACACCATTAGAATGGAACTTAGTATTCCACCGCGGAAGCGCCTCGTCAAATTAATCTTTTAATTTATAATCCAGATTCATGGGTCGAACAGCCTCACTCCGGCAATACATAATATATCTTATCACCTGTCATCAACTATCATTTTTCATTCAATTTACTCAAATCTATCACACCATTTCGTTAGCCTTTTTCTCTCATTCTTCTGATTTAGAAACAGAATTAGCATGGAAACCGTATAAGCATATTTTCAATGGAAGTAAAGGCAAATGGAAAATGTCAGTTTGTTTAAATTGAATAAAGGGCTTTTTCGATAATACTCGGTCTGTAGATGTGATCGTTCAGAAAGTTAGAAATTCTTTCTGGAAACCGACAAGTTCCAAAAGTCGGCAATATTTTTATATCATGATAACTACTGCCACGTTGCTGCGAAATTTTGAATCTACTCGGATATTTCATCTTAGACACCCTTATGGATTTATAGATACTGATAGATAAGGATAGATGCTAAGTAAACTGAAACTAGTCTGCTTGAACACAGAATATATAGGTGTGCCGTAATGCCACGGAGGCGATGTACATATCATTTTAAATATTTGTTTCTGTACATACTTATTTCGCATATACCACAGCACAATTTATATATTTTGTGCTTATTTAACTTAATTTTCACTTTCTCTCAGTAACTCAGACAATTATCATATATGGTCATTCTTTAACATTCAGAAGGCAATGTCTTGACAGAATATTGAACAAAAACAAATTCAAAAAGTCATTAAAAGATAGCAAATAGTCATAAAAGAAACCTATTTCCTAGTTATATGAAATTTTCAATCAAATATTCCGAATAAACAAAAGAGTAATTTTAAGAGAGTTTCTCTTTTAATATATAAAATAAGTATATGTGTTGAAGGACTTTGTGACATTACACAATCTCTACATCACCTCTTTAACTATCCCCTCAAACACCATCAACTATGGCTGAAAATCCCAAGAAGAATGTAGGCGATGACTTTGAGCCTCCCATATAAAAAGAAGACACCATTAAAAAGATTAATGTATTCAAACTTATGGCGTCATCTATCTGTGAGAAATAATCCAAATATATCATCATTAACATCGCTAATTATTTGGTTTTATTTAGAGGAGAATGACAAATATCACCCGGGGATCTGCCCGAGGCAATATTTGACCAACGAGTATTCTCCAACAAAGTTTATTCACATGCTTATTATGATTCCTATGATTATAATGATAATTATTAGTATTATAATAAGTAGTCGTAACGATAGAGATTCAAAATAACATATTATTGATATATATATAAATGTTCTTCCCTGATTTATAATATTATAAAGTAAATAAAGCTTCCAGGGTTAAGTTTCTTGTTCAATTTTTTTTTTATTTTCAAGCTTTCGGACTTGTCAGTCCTTCTACAGGAGTATCACGTTAATAAATTGATGGCACATACTGTTTTATACCATCAATTTATTAACGTGATACTCCTGTAAAAGGTCTGACAAGTCCGAAAGCTTGAAAATAAAAAAAAAATTGAACAAGAAACTTAACCCTGGAAGCTTTATTTACTTTATAAAATTATTGTTATGTTAATAATAATCTCCGAGACTCTAAAATACGCTATTTATTTCGTATTAAGAATGATTTGGTTAAACCTTGAATAATTTATGCATTTATCTTCAGCTACCTAGCTGTGAAATATTCAAAAGTTTTTATTTTACTTGTTTCTTTCATGTTTTTCTGCTTACAAGTATTGTGATTATACTCACAGAGTACGTAGAGAAAAAAAGAATTCGGAAATGTTATGCACTCGTTCAATCCTGATCATAATTCAAGTTGACAAAATACCAGACTTATGATGATCGGAAATGAACCAATTTCTATATTTCCTTTCAAATTTTGTTGCCGATTTTAAATATACTTCCAGACCACTTAGAAATTTGAAATTTTGCATACTGGCTAAAAGTCAAGTAAAACAATGCAAATTGACAAAATCTCAGACTTTAGGGTTGTCTAATTTTGCTGCCAATTTTAAATATACTTCCAGGCCACTTAGAAATTTGAAATTTTGCATACTGGCTAAAAGTCAAGGAAACAATGCAAATTGACAAAATTTCAGACTTCTAGATTGTCTGGTTGGTCGGAAATACACTAATTAAATACGTTTATTCAACTTGCCCCTATATCTGTCTATCCACAAATCCTGAGATCAATTTTTAATATAGTTTCAGACCTCAGAGAAAAAATAGAAAAATGTTTAAACTGATCAATAAAACTAACAATATCAGTTTAAAAATTTCAGATTTCTGGGTGGTATAAAATATCAGACTTCTAATTTGTACATAACCTTCCAAGCGTAGAAAATAAGCGAAGCCGTTTCTGTCATGTAATGTGCATTTGGCTTTTCATAAAAATAAGTCAGCGTATAAAGCTAAAGCTATGAATAATTGTGAGGATATTGCCAGAAATATATATGTGTGTTTAAAAACATTCTAAAATATCATAATGTATAAATGTTTGTATTCAATATTAATGGGTTTATTATTGATGTGAATATTTAAACATTTTGTTTAGTTTTTGTTGTTTTAACTCTTGTTTCTGATATCTTTTAAATATTGAAAAAAAATGGCAAAAATGAATTTGTAAAAGTTGGAAAATATTCATTACTAAAAATTTAAATAATATATATATATATTATTAAAATATATTTTAAAACAACTCTCTCTCATTTAAATAGACTAAAAGGATAAAAAAAAATGAATTATTTAAGTTATAGCCATTAAACAATTGAATTTTTGAGTTAAATTACAAGAGGCGGGACACGATCATCATGAATTTCAAACTGTGATAACATATAAAGCAACTGATTAGCAAGTGTGTTTTGTTTTACTGAATATTCTACCTCTTCACTCAATATACGATGATGGTACCCCGCAGCTTATAATTAATTTAACTCATAGAAATCTAATTGTCGCGGTAACTGATATATTTATTTTATATTTTTGGGGCGTTTTAAAATGACTAATTCAAAATATTAGTAAAGGAGAGTCACAGATAACCATTAAGCCTTTACATATACGAAAGGATTTTAAGTTTTAATATAATTTCATAATAAATAATAATCTTATTAATCGTAAGATAGAGGCTGCCTATATAATAGCAGTAATGAAATGGATCCTTAAAATATTACTATTATCATTCTCTGACCCCGAAATATGCTAATCAATTCGGCGTTGCTTCAATTTGTATAGCTTTTTGAAAGCTTGTACTTGAAATTTCTTAACGATTGATCGAGTGTTTTGGCTGTGAGAAGAGTAACATATATTCATTCGTCTTTTTATTTATATAGAAAGATGATAATTATAAAGTTTGCCTTTTTTGCTCTCACTAGTAATAAATAATATATGCAGTGAGGCAGGAGACTAATCATATATTATCATCATAATTAACGTTTTCTATCCCCAAAATGTATAAATTTGTTCATTTATTGGGAATATTTGATATGCTTCGAATAACCTTTATGTAAACTATATCTTGGCTTATATAATAAGAAAGGTAACAATGTATATTTCATTTATAGCTATTATATAATAAAAAGGCATATATTGGATTTAATAAAAGATTTATTTTGCCAATATTTCGGCTAGCTGAACGCCAACCTTTATCGAGACATTACATCACATTAATACAAAAATGTAATGCCTCGATAAAGGTTGGCGTTCAGCCAGCCGAAATATTAGCAAGATACATATTTTATTAAATCCAATATATGCCTTTTTTGACGTGACAACGTCTTAAATTAGGTTGCGGCTGGGAGTCACTTATGAAAAAGTGTAACGCCCGGTAACGTTACGATGAGTCACCGAACGAGAGTGCTGCGCGCGCAGCTGCGCGCGCAGCGCTAGAGAATTAGGCGCATTGAATCGGCGCATGCTTGTCTCTGTCTTTGTCTTTCTCGAACGTTCTTGGCGTTGGAAAAACAAGAAAGCGTCATAATACAAGTTCACACGTGTGGTTAAAGTATCGTCAGCTGTGTCTGTAGTGAAAATGTGGAGTGCTTAGATTCGTCGTCATTTACAACAACTACAACAATAAAGGTAAATAATTGTACACTGATATTTCATTATCGTAAACTATGATTGATTGATTAATTGTTAGATTGACACAAAAGTTGAGAAACTGAGTTTATAGGTTATGTCATACTATTGATAAATGTTGATAGTGTTAAGTAAATTATTAGTTTAAAATTAATTAATTAATTAATTATTATTTTACAAATTTTAAATAGTTTCAAATTTATTTAGCAAAAATTTGAACCTTCGATCTGAATAAATGTTTTGATTGCCAGTGCACATGGGTGCACATGGGTGCCAGTGCACAAGAAAGTGGTAAACATTTCGTTGACAAAAACAGTGAAGTGCAAGCGAAAACAATTTCCTTGCGTGCCTGCTTGTGCAATTACGATCCACAAGGCCCAGGGTGGGACGTTTGCTACAATTGTTTACAAGTACTCCTCAAAACAACCACAGCAATTGGTATATGTAGCCATGAGCCGCGTCACAAGTATCGACGGATTGTACATCATAACAGAAAAGGACTCTCCATTGGTTTTCAAACATGGCCGAGATGGAAACGACTCACAGACTACTCGAGATATTCGCAATGAATACTTACGACTTCGTGGACACACTCTAGACACAATTACCAAACAAGCCGTGAAATTCTGTGACGACGCAACCGACGCTGGACAACTTATTGTAACGAACATCAACTGTCAAAGTTTAAGTGCCCATGCCGCGGACATTGAAACAGATACAGTGATACCACGATCAGACTATTTAGTATTGACTGAAACGTGGATGCGCGACACTTGTGAACCAACTCCAATCAAGGGTTATGAGTGCGTATCCAGGGAAAATAATCGACCTAACTCAGATACCAACGCGGCTGGTGGAGTGGCGATCTATCGTAAATTATCATCGACATCTACGGCGGAAGTGTTCCAAGTTGCGATTACAGACGTAACTCGTGTCATTAAAACCAAGGGTGACATGTGCATGACTGAAGTTACTTGCTTCGCCGCTAATACTAGCTTCAAGTTTATACTCGGTGCTGTATATATTCATCCAGGAGCTAGTATGCAGGATATTGGAATGTTACTATGGCAAGGACTCGGTCCGTACATTCACAACAGCCAGTACGTGCCACCGTTCGTGCAAATTGATTCTAGTATACCGATTCTTCTGTGTGGTGATTTTAACAAAAACGTAAAGCCTGACAACTCGTTTCTTAATTTCATGAAAAATACGTATAATCTTGATTGCGTATCAAACGTTTCTAAGTCAACCACGTTAAAAGGAACAACTATCGACTTGACTTTCGCAAGACACATTACAGCAGAAACACTTCCTTTCATTTCATATTTCTCCTATCATCGTCCTATCCTCAACAAAATCACTCAAATAGGAATTAGTTAAGTTTAAGTTTACATGTACAATGTTTTAGTAAACAAAATATATTTCTATAGTTAAAATTTGTGCAATTCTTATTTTCATTCAATTCCTTGTTCCTATTGTGCAATTTAATTATATTCATATCAATAAATATTCTACCGTTGTCACGTAAAATCTTCGCCCGTAAAACCGACTTTACAGGCAACCATTGTTATTCTCAGAAAAAGGAAAAATTCAAACAGAGAAGTTATAACATATTTACTTTATACCAGCAATGGTCTCATAAACTGTGACATCAGCTGGACTATTGTTCTGGGGAGTTTGTCGTTTCAGACGACATTTATTTTCCCGCCAGATGAAGGTTATTATTATCTAATGAATTAAATAAGGATTGCTCTATTTTCAGAACGATTTATAACTATATGGATAGATAAGTGTAATTTGTCATGATGACATAAAATCATCATTATAATATCATAATCATTTTCTGTCCGAAATACAGTAGAACCTTCATGAGAAAACTCTCCTTCTAGTGGACACTTCTCTATAAAGGATAGTTTTTTTTACCAGAATTGATTTTTTACTCTTTAGCAACTCTTTGGTGAAAGGATATGTCTCTATAAAGGACACCTTATCTCTGCAACTAGGTGTCCTTTACAGAGAGGTTCTAGTGTATATGTAATTTAGCCTGTTCTGGGGTCGAAACTGAAAATTACTTCTTTCAGTCCAACTCTATATCCTGATATAACATTATTCAGAAATGTCAAAACTTGCAAAATAATTTCATAAAACAAATGTGCATCTTTTTCACAGATTTGTGTATGTAAAGAGTTTTAATTTTCAAAGAAGCTTCCAAGTGTTTTCAAATTGCGTAGAAATATTTCAATATTCTGCCATTTTTCTCAACAGATTACCGTGAGAGAAAAAAGCACTACTAAAGATTCAGATAAATTTTCCTAGTTAGAAAAAGAAATATGGAAAAATCATTTAAACTAAGAGGGTGTTAGAAAGTGGGTTAAATTGATGAGTCAATGGTTGATGGCCTGGAAAATTGAGCCACTGAAAAAAAAAGGTTAAATTTAAGAAGAGGTTCCTGAATGATGAGATTTCTAAGTGATGTACGAGGCCTGTTGAACCCATGGGATGTTCAGCCTAGAGGACTTGAAGGATCGCCCTCCAGGAGGAAACAAGTCGTGCTATAGGCATGCTATCTTGTTAAAGGGACGTCCAGTTACTTGGAACTGTTATATTCTGTTAATATTGTGGCTGCCTGGCCGGCATTCATATTTCTTGAAAATAAAGATACTTCGGCCAGCAAATCTTTTTATTACCTTGACGTTTCGACAAATCCTCGTCTGGAGCAAACAAAAATTAAACATTTAGCAAGGCGTTAAAAATCTTTTTAATCTTTCGAAACGTCGAGGTAATAAAAAGATATACTGGCCGAAGTATCTTTATTTTCAAGAAAAATGTTATATTCTGTATTATATATATATTACTTAAAAACAAAGAAGGCATATCCTCTAACCAGGAGCATATCTGCTTTTTCGATGGCTTCAGGTCAGGATATGCCTTCTTTGTTTTTAATATCAACACCTGAATTTTTTATTTTTTTCTATTATTTTTTCTCATAAATGTTAATATAAAGCATTAATGTGTCATCTATATATAGGTAATGAAAACATCAATGTACGAATGTTTATTTTACATATGAAACAAACTTCAACTGTTTACTGTATTTGAATCTCCTAAATATAGGGAAAAAGAAACTCATCTCCAGAATGCTGTTGAATTAGTTTAAACTTCTACTGTCTTTACTGCACTGATATGTTCTTTCATCGCAGTAAGGATAGTAGAAGTTTGTTTTATGTGCAAAAAAAAAAAAAAACATTCGTGCCTGATCAATTAATTAATCCTCTTCACTTTACAAGAAGTTGAGATATTTCAATTACTTACAATGGATACTCCTAGATGTTAGAACGTTTATTCATATATAAGATAAAAGTTGATAATATTTTTGCGTTTAAGTTAGATGATTAAATAGTTGTTTATATGTATTATATTTATATCTTATTAAAGAGAGAAAAATGTAATAAAAGTAATAAATCAACATATAAACAACTATTTAATCATCTAACTTAAACACAAAAAAATTATCAACTTTTATCTTATATATTTAATTTAGATTTAGCTTGCTAATCTAATAGAATTCCCTATTTATATATAAATTATTACTATTATTACAAGTTTTAAATATAGTTCTGTCAATATATAAATCCATGTTAACTTACTATATAATATCAGCTTAATTTAAATTATATTTAAGATTTAAATTTTCATTAGATAAACTTTATTATTTACATTTCATATATATATATATGTTATATAAAAATGTTATTTTATTATAAAATTATATATAACTTTTAGAACAAACTGCTCTGTAAATTCTAGCGCCAGTTGTCGTGGTTTTTCCATTTATATGTTGTTGTTTCCCGTTGGCTGGCTCAAATCTTTTTGTACATATGTAAATACGAAATCTTTTTTTTTATTCTTTACGCCTCAAAACAGGTATTTCATCCTCAATTATGTTAATCAGAATAATTAAAGTAAGTTGTGATTCAAAACTATTTTTATTATTATTATAACGACTGCAATATCACAAACATACTCACGTATCCTCAAAACAAGTAAATCCTAATCAAAAATTCTATTTTAAAAATCCTTTTTGTAATATATATAATATCATATTATGGAAACATATGCAGATTCAGAAAGGAATGACAATACATCCAGATGGCACAAGAACTTATAGAGCATGCAACAACTGTCCTGGTGTGGAACTAACACCTACTCACATATTCTCATGCCCAGCAAGGGCCGCAGTCTTGCAGAAAATTGACATAGACCCAGAGCAGCAGCTTTACACACCAAAGATAGTGGATATTGCTGCTGCTGTGATAGAGATGCATGGAGACATCTGAGACTCTTCTTTGAACACGACAACAACAACAACAACATATGCAGATTCTTTTAGTCTGTGCGACTTTGCGCTGTGATATTTTTACAGATTGATAGCTGGAATGACAAGTATAAAGATTAGTATAAAAAGAGGTAAAAATGTAACAAAATACTTTTTTTTTGTGTTAATCACGATCCTATTCGCTTATATATAACCCAGGCTCCAGGAGCGCAGTAAAATGCTTTAAAGAATTTGATTTTAAAATATCGATATAACAATAATAATTATTAATCATCAATGTCTTATAAAGCAAAATAAACTAAACTTTATATGTGAATTATATTTTCTATGCAATATTGATCAACGTTAATTTCCATAACATAGAATGACAGATCCCTAATATATATGAAGATTCAAAATTCACTTAATAAAATAAAAAGAGAAAACATATATTTCTCCTGATGAGCACAAGGTATTCATCTCAAATATGACCCCAGTAATGCTTATATATATGGACTACCAAAATTGCATAAGCCCTCTATCTCTCTACATTCAATTATTGCATACCACCTCTCATCAGAAGCTCCTTTAGCTATATTCCAAGCTAAGGTTTCAACTCTTTGTTGAATGTGACATTAGAAATAACTTCACCAAATTCAGTACCCCGATCTTCATACAATGAATAACTGAACTCAACCCAGAACAAGGACTTCATTATATCACGGTCTACACCAATCTCTATTGCACAACGAATCACAAGTTTTACGAAGGTGCTTCTTTATTTATACTTGAGCTAGCTTTCGAACCTTTCGGTTCTTCGACAGGCGTGGCTAGTATGACTATACTAACAGGGTATAAGCGCGCTTGAGCCATTATATACAACATATATTTACATGCGAAGTGATATTTCAAATATAATTAAAATAGAAATAAGAATTATGACTATGAAATATAAAATGCAAATGAAATATGCATAGTTTTATATTTCATAGTCATAATTCTTATTTCTATTTTAATTATATTTGAAATATCACTCCGCATGTAAATATATGTTGTATATAATGGCTCAAGCGCGCTTATACCCTGTTAGTATAGTCATACTAGCCACGCCTGTCGAAGAACCGAAAGGTTCGAAAGCTAGCTCAAGTATAAATAAAGAAGCACCTTCGTAAAACTTGTGATTCGTTGTGCAATTGTAACAATTATACGGAGTTTACCTATAGAAACCAATCTCTATCTTCTCTCTTTCTCCTTCATAAAAGACAAGGATACGTGATTTTCTAATTGCCTTCAATATAGATCCATATACCATATATAGGAGATTATTGCATTAACTGAAATATTCCTAACTATGAGTACATTTACTATTTATTCCAGGCATTACAAATAAATTAGAGGTTCCTCAATGGGTAGCCCCATTTCAACAGTTTTTATTGAAATAGTAATGTCTTGCCCCTTGACATTTGAATTGACACACAGCATCTAACGGCCATCAATATATAGCGACGTTATATTGATGATGTTTATGTTTTTGCAGAAAGGATCATCAGGAAATTATTCGAACCAGTCAAATAGTTATCATCCAGATTTATCTTTTACATGTAAATATTCCAGGACGAAGCGTTATTTCCTGGAAAAATCGATGCAGGGCTGTTGCTAAACATCAAGGCTTAAACATAGAAAACAATAAGTTGTACAAAAATTTGTAGAATGTTTTTAAGGAACTAAAATCGTTCTTTTATAAATGGAACACCCTCTGTATATCAATATCCTACAAGACCGGTGGTCTTAATAAAGCTTTGTGTGTGTGTATATATCAATATCCTTCCCGCACATGCGTGATGGTTTTTCAAATCTCGTTTTACAATCATAAGCCGTATTATATTGTAACATAGTATTTATTAATTTTATTATTATTTTTTAACAGAGTGGTCATTTTTATGTTTTATATCTTGTGACTCTGTAAATTTCCCTCGTGGCTTATCTTTTGTTTACCTTGGATATTTTGTCCTTCCCTGAAATAAATTTTGTTTCCTCCTGAAGTTTTTGTCTTCCCTAATTTTCCACGTGGCATTTTGGTGGAGATGCTGGGTAAGTTTGGGAAGACAAACTGAAGATCGCCGAGAAGACCTTGAAGCCATGGGTGCTGTGACTACATTTTCGGAGACTGACATCAGGATTCCACCGCCGTGCTAAAGCCAAGACTTCCCTCGAAGATGACGATGTCCCTAAAGACGATACGACGACAAAGCCGCTCTTCACCCCGCAAGAAAATGGACGCAAAGGTACTAGGGACAAAGTTCCAAGACTTCGATGGAATCCTTGGCAGAAGCACGTCAAATCCACGTCAGTATCTACAATAATTGCTAGCTGTGGGTCACAGCTCCCATAGGGAAGAAGCTATGTAACATAGTATTTATTAATTTTATTATTATTTTTCAACAGAGTGGTCATTTTTATGTTTTATATCTTGTGACTCTGTAAATTTCCCTCGTGGCTTATCTTTTGTTTACCTTGGATAGTTTGTCCTTCCCTGAAATAAATTTTGTTTCCTCCTGAAGTTTTTGTCTTCCCTAATTTTCCACGTGGCAATATTGTATTATCAATATCCTTGGAAAAATTTCTATCCTTATGTATCTATATCGTGTACATATCTCTTGTAGTTTCCCTAGTCCTGCTCTGGTCCAAAGAAAGCATAGCAATGAACCTGAAATGTCAGAATTTGTGCTTATAAACTAGTGGGTATTGTCAACATGTCCGTGGAAGTAGTATCAATTACGGTGTGGTAGAAGTCTGGTTATGGTGGTAAAGGAGATTTCTCGCATTAATTTGGCTTCTCCAGGAGCAGCGAATGCAGCCATCCATTAGGGACAACAACAACAATACACCCGCGGTCCATCCATTATTCAGCGGGAGATATTCGATGAATAATGGATGGTAAGTGAGACCAGAATAGATTCCTCCTCGAAGAATCTAAAATGTGCAGCACCCCCTCTCTAGTTAGTCAAACTACCATCAACCTTACCTAGGATTCGTCAGCATGGACAAAGGAGGTAAAAAAAGATTGATTTCCTCTCATAGAGTAAAATTCTTGGAGTTCTTCTCTCCGGTATATATTCAAAGACATCCCAGATATATGTGGAAGAGTAGTTGTTGAGATTTACAGAACAGCTTGGATGTCTGTAGAAGATAAATCGATAGATTCTGGTGGAAGTAGGCTAAGAAATGTATAATCTAAGAGATGGAAGAAGAATCCGTATATGCTACCTATCCCATTTTGAAACCTCCAATCAGTCAACACCTCCATGAGCAACCACTTTTATAAACACAAAAATGATTTCTTGAATTTAACCGACCTCCTCCAATGAGTAACTACCTCCAGAAGAGACCAGGAGTAGCCATATTTTCAGACTTTGGTCTCTCATGGGAGGTTATACTTTATTGTAGAATATAGAGTGTATTATTAAAAGCTTATATTAGACATGTTTCTATGTCTGCCTGTCTTTCTGTTTGTCTGTCCACATAAATCTTGTAATCCACATCAATAAACTTATAGAACACCTAGATTTATAAAATTTGGTAGACCTATTCAAACTTGATGACAATGCAAGTTGACAAAATTTAGATTTCGGGTGGTCGTTAATGGACTATTTTTTGCATAATTCTTTTTAGATTTTGGGATCAATTTTTAATACACTTCCTGACCACCTACAAATCTGATATTTTATAGGCTATTTTAAAACTAATGACATTGCAAGTGAACAAATCTTCAGACTTATAAGTCACTGTGGTGGTCGGGAATATACTAGAAAAGATAATTTGTATGTTTTCTTTCAAACTAAAGGAAATAGGCGCAGCCTTTACGCTTGCGTAATGCTCAGCTTGAGTTCCAAGAGATCGAGACGGATAGGATTGAACTAATTTTCATATTTAATTTTTGTGACCAAGTTTTGGTATACTTTCAGATTACATAGAAGTCTGAAACATTATACACTGGATAAATCTACATAACAATGCAAGGTTACAAAATCTACAACTCTCTCCCGTCAAAATTAACGTCAAAACTAGTCCCCATCTATTGACTGTCATCGCAAACTAGTGGCCTTGGGTCGGTGACAAAGCCACAATACCAGCTTTGGCAAACTAATAATCTAAATTAGTTTTATATGAGTCAAGATATAAGCAGTGGGGACAATAATCATATATTGAGGAAAGCGGTAAAATATTTAGAGGAACATAAAAACACTTGCTAATCAGTAGCTTCATATTAAATCACATTCTTGATGATCATCCCCCGCCTCTCTTATTTTGATACATTGTAGATCTAATTGTTCGATAGCGGAACCTGAAATGTTTATTTTCTCCTTTTAGCTCACTTTTAATAAAAATATTTCTAAAAAAACTATTTTAATTAATTCATTATATGATGCACTAGCGCGCCATCTGTTAGCAAAATTCGATACTATTTTAAAGGCGTAAGATATAATATAACAGCGGTATGGTAGATTAAACTGGCGAAACCGCTGGGAGGGTTCACCACTGATGAGCCAGGCCCTCCCATTAATTTTTCCATTGCAGTAAGGGCAGTAGAAATTGTTTAATTTCAAAAAGAATCTTACGCCTTTAAAATAGATTTTCGAATCATTATATACAAGGTATGTCCCATAAGTTCCCGGACTGGGTCCATAAAAAAATAAATTAATTAAAAATGTAAATGAATTTGACTGTTTATTATAGAAAAAATATCTGGCTACACGGTGGTACCAATATCGAGGCGGTACTTGCGCGCGCGCCAAGGTTATTATAATTTATTTAAAGGTCACACCTAGCGCTGCGGCGATTTTACGATGGAACAAAAATTGAAGCAGAGGATTTGCATAGAATTTTGTGTGAAACTTCAAATATCAGCAACCGAAACTTTTGAAATGCTTAATAAAGCATTCCCCAATGACGCCCCAAAGAGAACAACTGTTTTTGAATGGCATTCTAGATTTAAATCTGGCAGAATTTCCTTTGAAGATGATCCTCGTCAAGGACGCCCAAAATTTCAAAGGACTGATGAAAATGTGCAAAAAATCACCGATTTGATAAAAGAAAATTCTCGAACCACTTTGCTGGAGCTAGAGCAAGACACAGGCATCTCTAAAACAACGATTGGAAGGATCGTAACCAAAGATTTGAAGCTCAAAAAGACTCCTGCAAAATTCATCCCAAGATTCCTCACCAATGAGCAAAAACTGTGTCGGCTTGCAACCTGTGAGGACATGATGGAAATGACAAGAACGGATCCAGAATGGAAAGACAAGATAATCACAGGCGACGAGACATGGGTCTATGGCTATGACCCTGAAACCAAACCTCAATCTGCCGAGTGGAGAGGTTAGGGTGAGCCTAGACCCAAAAAATCCAGAAACAAGGTGTTGTTGGTCGCTTTTTCGGATAACAAGGGCATTGTTCATCACGAGTATCTTCCTGCAGGCCAAACAGTTATTAAGTAAATGTATTTGGGCATTCTTCGCCGTCTAAGGGAAGCGATTCGAAAAAAAAGGCCAGAAAAATGGACTAATGGTGGCTGGATTCTACACCATGACAATGCTCGCCCTCACACAGCGCACTTGATGACTAGATTTTTGGCGAAAAACGGGACACAAATCCTACTTCAACCACCCTATTTCCCAGACATCGCACCAAATGACTTTTTCCTGTTCCCCAAACTTAAAGCAGTTCTAAAATGAAGACATTTTGACACCAGGGATGACATAATAGAAAAATCGCCGTTAGCATTGAAGAGCATTCCAAAAGAGGCTTATAAAAACTGTTTCGACAATTGGGAGAAACGATGGCGCTGGTGCGTTGAAGCAAGGGGGGATTACTTTGAAAAGTTTTAATTAAAAAATAAAAAAAAAATCTTACCTTTTTTTTTTATGGACCCAGTCCGGGAACTTATGGGACATACCTTGTATTTAACTTTTTTCTTTTTTAGTTTAGCGCCCTTCGGGTTACCATTGGATTGCATTTTTTCAACATTAAACTAAACTTAAGAAACCAAAATAGTTAAACTTTCAAATGAGAGGGTAAATTATGAAGTTATATCTATTTATAAGGCCTATGATTAGAGGTATGTATTTAATTAGATCCTAGCCAAAATATTGAGGCATTCCTTCATTCATTAGAATCCATAATATCGTTATTAGAACTTGGTAAAGAATTGGCAAAAAAGAATAATCACACGTGAGATCCGCAAGGATCACAGCTGTCATCTACTTGTAGTTTTTACAAACATTAATTAATTACGTTCTATAGGAACCTTTGCAGGACATCTGACTTAAAAATCGAACGCTGTTATCGCCTTCCGCTAAGGCTCTTCTGCTCGACAATCTTTCTCATGGCGCTCTTATATATTTTGAACTTGGAAGTCTACAATATATTCTATTCAATCAACACTATTGTACACTCATGGACAAAACTTAGGAAGTAGAAAGTCTTTGTCTTTAGGTCTTTATCAAGTAGAACGGATCATTATATTTTTGAAGGAGGCAGAGGTATTTTTTCACTTGGTTATCCCGTGTGTATTCAACAAAGGTCACTGTTTATCAAAGGTCTTTCAGAGTTAACTTCTGAAATCCGATATACATGCTGAAAGGTACAACCTTAAGTTTTGTACATGAGTGGATTTAATGGTCTAATCATAAAAGTGGAATTTAGTGTTGAGTTGACGCATAATTATTTTAGAATCATGTATAGAGCTAGAATACCTAAACATATATATTCAATGTGAATTGATGTTATTGCCTTTTTATTAATATATATTCAAGCCAAATGTTCCTGCCTTCAAATAGAATAATTGCTTCAACCATTTTACCAGCGCTGCATTTTCAAGTCGTAACTATTTCCTAAAACATTTAAGAATTATGAAAAAGGAAACGAGCTAATTAACACCCTACTATAAAATATATTTGATGATAGTTTATTTATTTATTTTTTTTTAATGCGTAGATAAACATCTTCATATAGTCTTAAGGATATGAATGAAATGTTAATTCAAAATATGCTGGTACACATCTATATCATCAGATTCTATTCCTAAATTCCGATCGATGTTTTTATGTAAGTGCAATCAGTAAATTCTCTCAGGAAAGGCAACATCCTGATATTATAGATATATATGGTCTCTACACTGAGGTAGTCTCTCATTGGAAGTTAGATATGTATGGAGGGGGTCGCTCCTGGAGGATGGTTGCTCATTAGATGGGCCGGCCGATAACGGAAGTACTTACTGTAATTTTCTGCATTCGATATAGAGACTCAGCAGGCGTCAAGTAAGAAACATAGTCTATTTTCCAGTGCATTCAAATAGAGCAAATAATGCTGAAGCAAGTGTTTTTTTCTCCGCTCACATTTCTAGGGCTGGCACGAATACACATTGAAAGTTATTATTCTATTACTGAAACTTTATCAGACAATATTTTCAGTGCTATTCCGTCTTGAATAATATTTTTCATCTTCATAATCATGTCCTTTCTTCATTCATAAGTTTGGAAGCCATGGAGTTTCGTTATTATCGATCCTGGGACTTCCATTTTAGCCACATGTAGTTACCAACACTCAGGTCAATGAGTTCATTGGCCCATATTCTCCTTGGTATTCATATTTTACTGTACCCTCTAATACATCCTTCAAAGGCCAGAACCAAAGAGTCTCCTCCAGAGCCTCTCAGAATATGTCCCGCGTATTTCCATTTCCTTTTGGCTCCGTCCTCATCGTGGAGTATGCAGTTAGAGTTTCCCTCCAAGCCTCTCCAGTAGACCTATCTGATGTAAAATTTTCATTCTTCTTTGAACTTCCTTATTTCATGTTCAACGAGCATATAAAATATCTGGCCACACATAGCCTTTCATAAATGTCATTTTGAGCTGCAATATTAGGGTTCTTCTTCGAAAAATTAGTTTTTCATTCTTGAATACATATTTTCCATGTTCAATTCTCTTTTTATTTTCTGTAAAGCTTCTACCATGGACACTGATGACTACCCAAGTAATCGAAACAATCATAAAACTTCATTTTTTCGTTTTCTATTAATAATAACTTAAAATTGACCTAGACACTTTGGAAAATCATAAAGATTACATGAATAACTTTTGAATTTCATAAAATCAAAACCCACCCTGGACTAACGAGGATCATTAGTTTATAACTATGGTTACCTGGTGAACGTTCTTAATTTCCAAAGCTGGTGTTGTCAATGACCCAAGAACGATAGTTTTCAGTCAATAGATGGCGCATTGTTTTGCGTCAATTTGACGGGAGAGGTGGCCAATATTTTTATAGGTCAATATTCTCCTTATTTGAAAACATTTTTGTCCTCATAAATTTTATTGTGTAGGTTTCCTATCCTGTATCGTCCGTTTGTTGAAAGAGACGTTAGCCTTATCATAAAACCATCTACAATACTATTAAATAGTTTGTGAACTATAACAAGAGTAGTAAAGAGGCAACCATGCTGTTGAAGGCATCTCACACATGTTCCGTTCACATATGGTATGGATTGTTCAGCGGCTGATGGATCACTACGCCAGTAATTAAACATGCACCGAGATGGATACTGCAGCTATCCTGCCGCACGCTAAACTGCTACAGACTAGCACACTGTTATAGACTGATCTAACGGTCTTGTGGGTCGAGGCTGTCATAGGGAAGTTTTAATTGGCGTCCTACTCATCGGAATACGGCACTTAGTTAACAGATCGCTTTTAAAATCCCAGGTGCTATATTAGCGTATTTACTAGAGATTTAACTAAGTAAATAGCAAATACCATCTAAATTTATGTTGAATGTGTAGACATGTGGTTCACTTACATTAAAGCAGTCGCCTACTTCTACCCACCATGATTATCATGGCCTGTACCACGTGTACTAGAGGTAAGAAAAAAATATGTTGTTCGCAGTGCGCTATGTTCTCAGAAACCCTACAGCTGATAGAGAAACTTCACCAACAACAAAACAAACAAATGGTATTTTGGAAGAGTTATACCAATACTAATAAAAAATACTGCGTTGAGTGGAAATATGTGATATCTGTTTCATGTTCCTGAGTTGATAATAAAATGCACTATTCACAAGACATGGTAGTGGTTAAATTGTACCAAATATTACAATCGAAAATAAGAGCAAAAAACCTAAGTCGAACTAGAGAATGAGGATGGGAATTTTGAGCAAAGGAAACTGACTTCTATTACCTATATTGGGGGATAAATTTATTTGAACAATGGTGATTCTCTTCGAAATATTTTACAAGGTTGTCCCAAAAGAGTTCGTAAACACATCAAATAAATTTTGGTTTTCTTAAAACGTTCTTTTTCTTATTACTTCTTATTTCTTACTATAATATTATTACGGCGAATACATAATAATACATTTTAATTAAAAAGGCACATATTTGATCGAAATATCATTTATTTTACCAATATTTCAGTTGGCTGAACGCCAACCTTTATCAAAGTGTTATAACAGGTTGATAAAGGTTGGCGTTCAGCCAACTGAAATATTGGTAAATAAATGATATTTGATCCAATATATGCCTTTTTAATTAAAGATTCATTTATGGATTGCTCTATTTTCAAAATAATAATACATAATGCAATTACTTTATATGTAATACAAAGACATTATACATAACGGCGAATAATATTGGTATTTCAATTTTTTTGCAAGTGTTTACAAAATTTTGGGACAACCTTGTATTATCATTATTCTCGTTCTTTAAAATTGCACAAAATTTTTGTTCTCACATCCAGGAGTGATTGGGTCAGGCAGATAACAAGCTCTGAGTTCATACATCGCGTAAAAGGTTTGAGCACCTATTGGAAGAAGGAAATCGGGCAATAAAATTTGAAAATAAAATATTTAACCATTTAATCTAAAACATTGTTTTGAATTTCACAAAGGCGCAACTAATGAAGATGCGAGACTGCTGGTGGAGATGGACAAAACTTATATTTTATATAAAAAGAAAGGCATCTCCTGATCGCGCACCTAAAACTGAAACTAAAAGTCTTGATTAATCAAGAAAATGTATTTGTCCAATTATTGAATAATTTAAAAAAAAACAATATTTTATATTTATTCCGACAGATGGCGCAAGCCATTAGCAACTTTTAGTTGCACGATCAGAAAGCGTCTTTCTCTTATAATTGATCAACCTGATCACAGTATATTTCACTTTTATACAATTTTTCTTATACTCTATATGTGTTTATTTTTTAAATAGTTCACATACCTAAAATTCATAAATGCAAGAATATCAATTTAAAAAGGAAACTGTATTGGGGAAAGTTTTCACCTAGCAATAATCTCGCCTCGGAAGTTCCTCACTGGCTACGATATCGCCTCTGCGCAAACTGTAGGGAATAGAAGATATGAGGTATAAAGATATAGACTGAACAGATGTCGCAGTTTTCTATTCTTCACAGCATTGTCTCCTGGTGCAGTATATCTCCAATAGGGTAAAAAACCACTAACCAATTTATAAAAAGAAGAGATTGCTATGATAATATGGTTAGCGATAACTCGACACCATAGATCATTCGGTCGTAGGTAACGTAATTACACGGGGTTACACGGCCACAAATTGATATTAATATTATTTACTTTATTGATGCTATCGATTGTGTGGTTGGCTCTTGCTGCTGGAGTCTTGCTGGAGATACTGTGTGAATCTGAACACCTCCAATAACTAACTTTTATAATTCTATTTCAACACACAAAACGCGATATCCCGGCTAGGGATATAATTGCGTCGATTTACATTTTTAAACAGAAGAGTTATAAACAAATAATACAAGTAAATATTTTTTTAAAAATAGAAACAATAAGATATATTATAAAATAAATGAAGCTTCTAGGGTTAAGTTTCTTTTGCAACTTTTTATTTTTCAAGCTTTCGGACTTGTCAGTCCTTCAACAGGATTATCACGTTAAAAATTTAATAATAAATCCAAAATTTGTATATACATAATTTAAATACTTATTATCTATTTAAAGAAAAATATATTAAATCTTTTCACTTTGAAAAACAAAGTTTTTTGAATAATAATATATATTAGAAACCCCTGATCCTTCTAAGTTAAAAAGATAATCATAATTATATTTACAAATATGGTTAATTCTGTGACACTTATCTCTTTATTTACAAATTAATATAAATATAACATTATTAACGGTTTGTATTAACTAATACATTCTCAAAAGATTATCTTACCATTCAGCTGTGTGTATGGAATGTGAATAATTGGATTCTCTTAATGTGAAAATAAAGATTCCATAAATAAGTAGCCGTTACCTTATTAGATAGTGCATCTTATCCTCACATTCTTATATATTTCTAATATAATATTATTGCTATTAACGGAAAGCACATTCTATCGCTGCTTGGGTTTAGAGTAGTATCGCTCTTCTTTGCTTCCTAGTTTCATGAGCCAACTTTCAAGAGTTCAATTATATAAAAGTATATCAATGCGTATGTTTAGGTTTTAAAACTTTAAAAGTATATTTCTAAACCAGGAATCAGCAACTTTTTGAATTGGAAGAGTGAAAAATTACAATTAACAAAACTTCTAAGTTTTTAAAGAGCCACAGAATTGTTTTTTGACAACAATAAATAGTATTCGCATTAATAAAAACTTTATGTATGTGAGTACTGCACGCAGCTTCACATCCAAAGAACTGCATGTGACTTGCGAGCCGCAGGTTACCAACCCCTGTTCTAAACGTTTCATTTTATAGTGTGTGTTTGACAATTTGACAATTAAAAATTATTTTATTGTCTTCTAGACAATATTACATCTCAAAGAGAGAAAGAGAGAGGAGAGAGGTATATGCGTGAAAATGAAAAATGAAATATATATATATGTGATACAATTTTACAAAGTGATGGAAGATGAAGGTAGAAGGAAACCTCGGCGCTGGAGGGTCCTGGACCAGGCATTGCCGACCCCTGTTCTAAACGTTTCATTTTATAGTGTGTGTGCGTTTTATCATTATTTTCTCGCCATATTCTAAATGTAAAAATGCACTAGAAGAGGCACCTTTCTTTAAATATGCAATAGAAAAATTCATTGTGTTTATCACACCAGTAAATACCTTAATGGTGGTGATAAAGGATGAGCCACAATACACACATATGTTAATACATGTATATATATATATATATAATTGAATGTCTGTCTGTGTGTGTGTACTCTATAGATTCAAAAACCATACATCCGATCGCCGTGAAAATTTGGGATATTATTAGGTATATCCCCGGGAAGGTTTTTGAAAAATAATTTCTTGAATATCTTGAATATCCTTAGAGTTATTTGCAGATTTGTATATTTAACTCGCAAGCAGCTCCACCATTGCGACGATGATAACAAGTGTTTTTATCTATAAGTTTTATTATCACTAAGTTTATTATCTTAAAGATTATTTATCAAAAGTAAGATTATCTCAGGATGACACGGCAATTTATTTGAGACAAGAATAATGATACAATTCAAGGCGAAGATACTATTCCTTTAACTTCCAATTACCGAGGGAACCAATTAATATTGATTTTATTCAACTTATCGAGTATTTTTCAAGGGACCGGGAAAAAATGTTCACTAGATAAAACGATGATTTTGTAATGTAGAAAATTAGGAAAGACAAAATTCAGGATGACACGGCACACAGGGACCGGGAAAAAATGTTCACTTTATCGAGAGATTCAAATTTACGAGTTTCAAATTATCAAAATATATCTTTTTTATATATAAGTTTACAGAGAATTGTTTTTAACAAATGTTCGTTAGACAAACCTTTACTCGGGTAAAACCTCGGGCGAAGCCGGGTACATCCGCTAGTTTATAATACAATATAATGCGGCCTATGATTGTAAAACGACATTGGAAAATATCCCGCATGAGTTTCTTTCAAATGAAAAATCGAAATTTACTTTTAAGGAGAAATAAAGACTATTTCTAACCTTAGAGATGAGGTATGAAAGGATGAATTATGAAGAGAAATGATAAACAAAAAATAAAGGTTTCCAGGAATGGGAAAATAAATTTCGATTTTTCATTTAAAAGAAACTCATGCGGGATATTTCCAATGTCGTTTTACATGTATATTTAAAATTTGAGAAATGATAGAATGAATCAACAATCGAATCCATCTGGTTACAAGAACATCCGAACTTGCCCTCACACCAAACACAGTTTCCCGGGCCAGGCCATTGGTATTCTTATCACGAGGGTCGTGCATGCCACGATCAAGTTTTCGTGGAAATGCGTAAATACAATATCATGCGGAAAATTGATACATCACTTGTACATCGTTTTGTATGATTTATGGTGATGGCTCCCCGAAATTACAATCAATGACCTCCTTTATAATCCCGTTCCATTGAGGCCAGCATGCAAAATTATGTTCTTAATTAGTGGACCGCCGAATTGTGGCTAGTTGGATATTGATGTCTGGTTTGGAGATTTCAGGAAGATTCTATGCTGCAATGCCAAATGGATTCCATGTTTCATTCTTGGATTACTATGTTTACTAGACAAAACAAATGAAGACATTTAGACACGAATGTTTCTTTCACACATGTAACAAACTTCTACTGTCCTTACACACACACACACTGCGATGAAAAAAATACATATCAAATTTGCATCGAGCAATGCTCATCCGCAAACAAAAAGGACAAAGCCAGTTAGGCATAAATTAATATAAAGCAATAACGCGCCATCTAGACATAGCAAATATTATGTTTACTATGTCTTGTTATAATGACTTATTAAAATTAAGTAACAAAGGAAGTCGTAATAGTAACGTATTAGAAGTTTTCAGAAACAATGTAGATCTTATTGTTCTGCGAGCGTTTCCGCAACAATATTTGACCTATACGGATGAAATTATGCCGCGATAGAGTTAGGTATGAAGGGAGTCATATCTTCAATCCCGAAGTCACAAAATGTATATTAATCAATGTGGGAAGTAAACAATTTTATAAATGATGTTTAGAGAACCCTTTCACTGCAACAACTTCTCGAAATAATATCCAGTCACCTTTGTCGAACACAACATTGGTTGTTGGGTAGTCATATATTCGGTTAAGACGAGTGAGTCGTCTCTCTAGAATTAAAAATAGTTTTTTAAAATATAAACGTTCTTTTTATTAGTTAAAACACAGCTTTGAAAGTCGTCCTAATAATATTTTACACAAGAGAATAGACATCGCAATTAGTAGTCTAAAGATCCTTTTCTTGAATGCAGATAAAGTAGATAGTTGTCTACAATAGTGCTATCCTAAATAGAATTCAATTGGCGACTGGCTTTACGGTACGTGGAGCGCATCTCTACACACGTTGAAAGCAGTTTGATATTTGTGCTTAATCAAGGTACTTAATTGTCTTGTTTTCATTCAATAGACAAGAGCAAGGATGAACTTCGAAACAAGTTAATATATATATATTTAATTCCAATATTGATTTTTTAACACATAATATGGAATCTTGAGAGAGAGCGAGAGAGAACCAACCAAGTTCATCACTTAGTGGAATGTAGATTTGTCTCTCAACTGTTAAAGGAATCCTGAAGACAATTATACACACACAAAGCTTTATTAACACCACCGGTCTTACAGATTCACCACAGGAAGAAAGGAATCATAGATGGAGCTCTTGTACTCCTGGCAGCGCAGCACTTAACAACAGCCTGCCTGAAGACAAGTATAATAAAGATGTATTTTTTTTTTGGCACAAACACTTACTGATTCAAGTCTGTTATTTACAAAAGAACAAAACTCCTAATTTTTCCACCTTGTTTTTATTATATTTTGACGTTATTGAACTCATTTTATTCCATTTTTTGTTTCTTTTAAGCAACTATTCAATAAACCATACAAATTTGTTTTTGTTCGAAATTATTTATTGAAATTAATATATACACATTATACAACACCTATAAATTCTATATTATAAAAACTCATTTCTATTACTTCTGATAAAAAATATTGGATCAAAATATCATTTATTTACCAATATATCAGTTGGCTGAACGCCAACCTTTTTCAAGGTATTATAACCTATAATTATATGAAAAAGATTGGCGCTTAGCCAACTGAAATATTGGTAAAATAAATTATATTTTGATCCAATATATGCCTTTTTAATTAAATATTTATTTATGGATTGCTTTATTTTCAAAATATATATATATATATTTAAATAAAAAGGCATATATTGGATCAAAAAATCATTTATTTTACTAATATTTCAGTTGGCTGAACGCCAACCTATTTAATGTGTGTCAACAAATATATATTTATATTAATATTTTTCTTCCAATAAAACTTTTCGGCTTTTAAATATAATAATAATATATGTATAAAATATGAAAATATGTCTATGGAACATTTGGGAGTAAACATAAGAAAAAGGAACTATATTTCCATTCTATTATGAACCAGAAAACTTTAAATTTTCCTTTTTTTTCTCGACAAATTCTTTGTCTCTATTAACTTCCATTTTATAAGTGATTTTAAAACAGGAGACACATGCTGTAAAAAGTTGTAGGGAATAATCATTCTCGAACTACTAGAAAAAGGGTTAATTGAAATTTTAAGTTCTATTGATCGAAGACGTAACTTTTTGTAACCCTAAATTATTGGCACGAGTCCCAGATAAAAAGACAAATTTGAGTTATCAATATTCCCAATACTCAGTCTTCGAATAAATTAGGATGGATCTATTTTTTATCAAAAGAAACAGATTCACGGTCAAAAGAAACCTTTTGTTAAGCAAAAGAAGAAAAAAAATTAAAAATCTTTCAATATATTGTAAACCTTTTTTTTTTCTCTCTCTTCTGTAATTTAATAGTAAGATGATAACGAAATTTTCTATCTTTTGTTTTTCCAAGTTGGTGTTCTTAATTTAATAAGGAATGGTTTTTGTTTTGTGTGTGCGAGTGGTTATAAAATGTTTTGTGCAACCCTTAATGGGAGAGAGGGGGGTATGTCATTAACTCCTCTTATATCATTAACCCGTTCCATTGTAAGACAAAAGGGAAAACTGCTAGAAATTCGAGTGAAGAATTCATTAGCTCTTCTTTCTAAGGTCGAGGGTGAGTGTCACAGCTCGGCTTCCAGCAGACTTTCCTTTGTCTTGCTAAATTGCCATCCTTTCTCTTCTTGCCGTGCCATAAATTATATGAAGTCAACACAAGAATGACGTCTCTCATACCTATCTCCTTTTTACCTACCATTTTACCTAGAATTCCTAACCTTACAGGTATATTGTTTTATATATGTTATATAAAAATATTATTAAAAATTATATTTCATAGATTCAAATATTCTGTTTATATCTACCACCAGATGTCGGGACTTTCCCTATATAAAACCGATTGCTGTTTCCCGATGGCCGGCTAAAACCTCTGTAATTTTGTAAATAATCTTTTATTTTTCCTTGTTCTACTCGCCTTAAGACAGGCAGTACTTTTATCAAATAAGGTTTTTTATATATACCATAAGCTCAACTAAAGCTATTTCTAATCTTCATTATTTTTATAGGTTCAAGATTTTAACAACGACTACATTGACATAGCATAATCCTCAAGATAATCAAAAATCTTCAGAAAATCTTTTTTCAATAACATATATGCATATATTGCAAAAAAAAACACTGCCTCCGAGGATAAGTTTCTTGTTTTATTATTTAACGATTACTCAAGCTTTCGGGTATCCTTTCTACAGGAGTACACAACGAAACCAATCCTAATATTTAACAACAACAAAGCCTTTATTTAGGGCCTCTCGCCCTATACAGGATTCGCCAGTTCACAAGGGATGGGGAGAACACTGTATGGCCTTTTTCCGGGATATAATCCTGTGGAATCCAAATATCGCCACCGCTATATACCTATTCTTTGATATTTCATTAATTAGTGCCGGAAATAAAGGACAAAGTTGCCCCGTTTTATCATTTAGTTTTCGTCTTTCCTCAGACAGAGCAGCACAATCAAATAAGTAGTGCAACATTTCCATTGTTATTCCTGATCCAAAGAAAGTGCATTTCAGGTCTTCACCCCTCATTAAAATCAGATGGTGTTCTCTGAAAAAAAATGAAAGGGTTCTAAATTGCGCGATTAATCTGATGACAGGAAAAGGGAGTTCACTTAAGAAATATTCTTCTCCTAATATTTAACTATACTATTTATATAATTTATATTATTTACATATCTTTAAAATGTGCAAGGAAACTATTTAACATTTTATTTAGTTAGATAATAAAAAAGGCATATATTGTATTTAATAAAATATGTATTTTGCCAATATTTCGGTTGGCTGAACGCCAAACCTTTATCAAGGCATTTTTGTATACACAAACTCAGCGTCGCATAGTGTATACAAAAATGTAATGCCTTGATAAAGGTTTGGCGTTCAACCAAACGAAATATTGGCAAATCTTTTATTACACTGATCCGCAAAATTAAATGAACAACATTTTTTTTTTTTCATTTATCTCAATTTTTTTGAACATTTATCAATGAAATTTTATACACAAATTTATTATTTCATTATTGACTAGAATACCCGAAATCAAAGAATTCTAAACGTATTTTACGCAAATTAGCCGGTCAAGCAATGATCTTCTTGCAGTCAGTGCATAAATATCTTGGATATTGTTGTTAATATGGGGTGTGATCGCCTTTAACTGATAGACAGGCTCTACATCGGTGACCCATACTAAGAATTAGGGAGTTTATCAGCTCCTGTGGAATCAACGCCCACTCTTGTGTTAAGGCTGTTTCTAACTCATGAGTGTTTCTAGGAGGGGATTGGAGGGATGAGATCCGCCGTCCTAGGTTGTCCCATACATGCTCAATGGGATTTAGGTCTGGGGATCGAGCTGGCCAAATCATCCGAGCAATTGCATGGTTTTGGAGAAAAGTGTCGACCACACCAGCCCTATGTGGACGGGCATTATCATCCATTAGAAGAAAGTTTTCTCCCATTTCCAATGCTTGAGGCATCACATATGCTGCCAAGATCTCGTCCCCATACCTCTGTCCAGTCATGGTTCCTTGCCGAAAAATATGGAGTGCTGTGCGACCGTCAAAGAAGATTCCAGCCCAGACCATAAAACCTTGGCTTCAATCATATTCCGGGGATTATTTCTGGTTCCTACTTCTCTCCAGACAAAGACACGAAGAGAATAGCTGTTTAGAGAGAATCTGGACTCATCAGTGAACATTACACGCCTCCATTCATCTGGATTCCAGGCGAGATGTTGTCTGCACCAAAGTTTCCTTGCTCTCTTTTGAGGTGGTGTCAATGGCACACAAATAATGGGTCGTCTAGCATAGAGGCCCTTCTTGTGAAGCCTTCTGCGTATTGTATCAGTTGATACTAAGACTCCTGTAGCTGCATTGAGGTCACTTCGTAGTTGCGATGCTGTCATTCTTCTATTGCGACGCACAAGGAGACTCAAATAACGGTCTTGATTTAACGTTGTGACCCTTGGCCGTCCTTGTCCGGGTGTTCTGGCAACATTAGCTATCGTTTGAAATTTTTTCCAAAGCCTTGAGACAACGTTTCTTGTCACTCCAAGCCATCTTGCTACTTCTGCCTGTGATTGGCCTGCTTCCATCCTTCCAATAGCTTGCCATTTTTTTTTCTTGTGATAAATGTTGCCTATAAGCCATGAAAACTTTAAAAAACAAAAAGGTTCAATAAAAACCTAGTGGACGAATAAAATTAGGACGCTTTGAGAAAGACTCAGGCACGTGCTGGAGGCGGAGTCAACGTAGACGGTGCTATTTTACATATTGGGAACAACTTCATTTGTTTTTCTTTTTTACATACTCTCTTAATTCATGGAAGCTTTTGAATATACCAAAACTTGATATATATCCCTTAATATAACTTTTCTTTTTCTTGAACATGTGTTGTTCCTTTAATTTTGCGAACCAGTGTAAATCCAATATATGCCTTTTTTTATTATCTAATGAATTAAATATGGATTGCTCTATTTTCAAAACAAGTTATTTAGTGTTTGTTTTATGATGTAATATGAATTGAATTTGAGTGTTATTTTTATATACAAATTCTGCGAAATAAACATACTAATGGAAATTTAGGTTGTTTTTAAAGAAATTATAATTGTTTGGGCTATTTATAAATCTATTGTAAATTCTGGGATGTCTATGTATCTGTTGATGTTCTGATGTTTTATGAATATTATGGCTTCAATGATTAGTCTTTGGTGCTTATTGTTTGTTAGCGTATAAAGTTATTGGTTCTTCAAAGTTGAATGTTTGACCTAGCATATTGTTGGTGCCCTGCTGGAGCCTTTAATTTGCATGTCCCATTTTAACTCACTGTCTACATCTTATGGGTTTAATTGTAACTTTTTACAACTTATTTATTTTTAATAACTTTCATGTATAATTATTTTACCTAATTTTGTTTGTATAATTATTTGCATACTTTTGTATCGTTCAATTTGCATACTTTTTTATAGATTATTTAAGACAATAATTTTTAGTTAGTAAGTTCTATTGCCTCCAAACCTTTAGTCTGTGAATTAACATTAAAAAGACTTCTCGAATGTTTTTTCCCAGTAGATCAGGTCACCATCGCAACAATATCATCTTTATATAAGATACATTCAATCGTTGAAGTTAAGTGTGCAATAAAAGGAAGCCCAGTGATAGCTCCTTAATTTCTTGAAGACTGTATTTTGTTCATTAATAAGGCTTCACTCTGCTGCTGCCTACCCGGTGTATTCCCATCAATCCAAGATACCAACACTATGAGACACATGCACACACTTTATTTAAACAACAAAACTATTTATACACCTTGGCCCGTGGTCAAGAGAATTAAAACAGAATAACTTATTTTATAAACAAAATTTATGCAAAATAGGCAGTATTAACAATTGATCCAGCCACAGAATAAAAAGATTAATAACAAATAAATATTCACAGATATATACATTTAATTCTCAACACCCAGGTTTTCGATTGAAAATAAACTCATAGACAAAACTTAAGAAAGTTACATATTCTAAGCATGAACCACTCCTTATTTGCTTATATAACGGCGGATTCTACATGAATGTGAATGTAAACGTTCTACTTAAATATATATTGAAAATATAGAAATCCATATTTAATTCATTAGATAATAAAAAGGCATATATTAGATTTAATAAAACATTTATTTTGCCAATATTTCGGCTGGCTGAACGCTAACCTTTATCGAGGCATTACATTTTTGTATACACAAATGTAACAGTTAATACAAAAATGTAATGCCTCAATAAAGGTTAGCGTTCAGCCAGCCGAAATATTGGCAAAATAAATCTTTTATTAAATCCAAAATCCAATATATGCCTTTTTATTATATAATATATATATATATAGATGCTAAAATGCAAAACTTCCTCAAGTTTTGTCCATGAGTGTAAATGCCGCTAACATTGTACCATTCTCTCTCTTGTTAAAAATGTGGTTCGGAGTTGTATCAAAAAAGCAAGTATATTTTCAAAATAAAATATTTTTCACTATAATTTATTATATCCCTGTTTATATTTAATCCATGTTCGCATATACAACTCATCCCAACTATTCTATGAACTCGAGAAAACTCAAAAATAAGACATCTAAATTTGATTTTAAAATATTGGTAAAAAAAGGAAATTCGATTATCATTTAATAAAAAAACTTATTTGTTTATAAATATATTATTATAAACTTATTTTTAACATTATATATATATTATATAATCTAAAAATATTATATAATCTAAAAACTCAAATATTCCTATATTTAAAAAAAAATATATATTTTATTTTATTCATTGATAATTTTACTTTTGTTATCATCGTTTTTAAAAAGACTTTCAGTTTAGTTATATAGGTTTTGTTGTAAATATGCGTAGTTAACCAATCAATCCTTTTAAATCACTAATATAGGATTAAATTATAAATTATATATAATGTGAAACTAACAAATGTGTAATCTTTCCTCAAGTAATTGAAAATAAAAGCTACTTGACGGTAAATAATTATCTTTTTTTATCACGACTGCACCTCAACCCTTTATCTTATCGATCCTTTGTCTTATCAAGCCTAATCTAACAACAACACAAAATATTCATAACATATATATATATATAATTTCAAATTTAAGAATATTTCGTGAAACTTTTGATTTCTAATCATTTTTTATGTGTTTTTTTTTTTTTAGATTTCTCAGGTCCATTCAATATTTGAATAGGGATTGTTTACATGGAGAGAGAGACAACTATTTACTTTTATTAATTAATTGTGTGGACAATAAAAACATTATAGCATGTGTGAAAATATGATTTTATAATGAAATAAATGTTATTTATTTTTTGGGAGTATATATAATACTATTGCTCTTTTTCAAACAAACAATCGACAAATTATTTCTAATATATTTCATGGTGATATATAGACTATTTGAATTTTTATATTAAAATGTGATGTCGTTTTTTACTGGGTTGTTGGTCTTCATCAACGTAGAACAGGCTCACAATACTACAAAGATAGTGCAGAGCAGCGAATATTAACTAAACCACTGGAATATATTTGAAAAAGGACAAATTTCGATTATAGGTCATTGCAACTTTGCGAATCTATTCCGTAAAACCACAAAGAGAGTAACTATGCTTCGTAAACAGGTTCGGGCGCAATATGCACATATGTCAACATTTGAGAGCGTAACGCGCAGTTTAGCTGGTTTGTCTAATCGAAGTCTTGCTCAACATATCTAAGTAACTATGCCACCATGGCCAAACATAGCATCAAGAAGTCAGCAATCGACCTAGAGAGACGATTGAGAACCGAGCAATCGTCACAACGGCTCTAAACGACCTGATTCATCATCAACGATCCAATAAGTAACCGCAAGGACCATAAAGGGGGCTGAGCTCAGAGCGTCCCTTACCAATGCACACGTGTACAGTAGAGCCAGAATCATTCAACCTGAATTTTAAATGACTAGAAAAGGGCTATCTTCAGTCATGAGCCCTACTATGAACTGAGCTCCGATAACCAATTGGGACTATCTGGAGAAGTCCAGGACAGCGGCTCGACAACCGGGAGTTACGGTATCATTTTCTATGATAGCAGGACGTCTTTGCTTGCCATCCACGGTATCCTTACAGCACAGCGGTACATCGAGTAGGTCCAATTGTGTTACCCTGTTACCCACGTCTTCCTTAGCTTACATTCCAGCAAGATAATGCCCGACCACGCGGCAATAGTCTCAACTGCTTGTCTAGCACTTCCTTGGCCAACAAAGTCGCAGGATCTCTCCCTGATTGTGCATGTGTGAAATTTGTTGGGACAACGCCTGCCAAAATTCTAGGGACCTTAGCGATTTAACGCGATGTTTGTAGAAAATTTAGCAAGGTATTCCGCAGCAGGAAACACGCCAACAGTATCGATCAATGCCAAGTCGAATAACAACTTGCATAAGGTAAGCCAACCTCTTATTGATTGATTCAATATGTGCATCTCATAAAAATAAAATAGGCGATTCTTCTGAGAATTTAATCGTTTATTTTTCTATACACGTTCATCATATCTACGTTTAACCTTTCGTCTCATTCGGAGCCTGTTTTTTATTTCTAAGTTGCATTCATAGACAATTTGAAGCGTATATTATATAGGCCATGAATTTTTAATATTAATAGTGCGGGTGGAAACCTAACCACCGAGATTTGAACTCGTGTCTCGCAGTAATAAATAGCTAGCATGCCTATACTTACTTCATCGCGATATAACGATTTCATCACTTATATTTGCTATTTCACGCCTCTCTCTCTAGTTCACATTACACAAACTATCAGTAATTAAATAGAATGAAAACAGAAAAAGGATTCTCGAAAATATTAAGCTTAAAACCATCCCAGGGCTTAAATGATGTTACATAGAAACTAGGTACAAATGATTCAGTAGTTTATAAATATAAAACCTTATTCTAAAACAAAACAAAACAGACAGACTGGAAACCTTTATATGTATAGAAAAACATTTTTTTAATGAAAGGTATAGATGCCTATTTCAAAAAATAGTTTTGCGGTTGCTTCTCGTGCAGAGATCAGTTAGTGCTTCAGTTATAAGAAATACCAGGTTAAATAATTTCAAATTCATAACACATTTTTATTTTAGAGCCGGGTCAAAATTTCGAAAACCCAAAATTTCGAGAAAACGAAATCCCGAAAATTTAAAATTGAATAACAAACCTACTCAGAAGAAATTTAAATAAAAGCTTTCAAAAACGACATTTCGTGACTCTCAGGGACATATACTTGAGAGGATCTTAAATTTTAAAAGTGGCCTCAAACAAATTAGTGATGTACTTTGAAGTTATATATGAGTGCATGTATATATAGGTGAATTCACATCATATATTAATCATTTTCTACAAAAACAAATTTTCTTTTTTTATAGTTAAATTTTCCTCGGCTGAAACCATCAGGAAAATCCACTGACCGTCTAAATCTAGGAGTGTGCTGTCTGTATGAAAATTTCACCAAATGTTTACACTAAAATTTTTACAGAAGAACCTGCTGGTTGATGCTTAGTATCCACTTCAGTGTTAAGTGAGCAACACTTAAGTTGGTTTCTACTCATTTTTAAAGTTTAATTTGAATGTTTGCAGTGATGTTTTATGGCTTCAATAGGTTGTGCTAACCTAAAGTTAAATTAACTAAGCAATAAAGCAAAACTAAGGTTTAAATTGTACAACTGTCAACAATCAGCAACGTAGGGAGATATGTTTACCACCAGAGCTTTAGCCTTAGTGAAGACATTTTTAAATCATTTCAAATTTGATTTTAGAAAGGTGGGAGACACCTGTATGCTCCGTTTAAAAGTTTGCATAATTGCATTCAACAATTCTCCTTTACTAAATTCACTTCAATATGAAATATTGTATGTAAGTAAGTGTGCTGCTTGCATATTCTACAATTCAATAAACACCTATCACCTTATGGATATATACAATCTACAGGCTATCTACAATTTCTTTCTCTGGCCATCTGTTATTTGATAAAGTTCCTCCACCATACAAATTGACTCCGACCTCTCAATCAAGTTTTCATATCAGGGGTCTTCATTGTTGTCCAATTTAGGTTGCTATGGAACTCTAATAGAAACCTATTAGGATATATCTAAGTCTCGGTCGATATATTTGATGGTCTTTTTTTAGAAAATAGTACATCAATATGTATTAAGTCCAGAATGGTCGTTATCGAGGTAACTGTATTCTTTAGAATTATAGAAAAAATACTAGTTGAAAATTATTGTGTCACAATGGAAATGAGAAACATTTTACTTTGCATTCATAGTTTTTGAATATGCATAAAACTATAAAATATTGTCGCGAGGAAAAATAATTAACTAGGCCTTCGAGTTACTTTAAATATTTATTTAATGAGTTATATGAGAGATTTTAAATATAAAATAAGAGTTACTATTTACATGAGCCAAATCGACCCAGCAGTTAGAGCAAGAGGGGAGAACTGAGATATTTCCTCCTTCCACGTGACGCCACTGTTTACCCCGACCGGTCGGTCGAGATAAGAGGGAATACCAGGAAACTCTGTCCTCCTGACAATATATATATAAATATTATACTAATGCAAACACTATACTATTTTGTTTGAAATGGTGATACTTGGTTATTAAAACTAACATCGAATATATAAAACTAAAAGAAAATGTTTGTGTATTTTTTCGCAGACAATGTGCCAATATTTACTCGACTGTCTAACAGAATCAAGTCACGTGCACGTCCAATGTTTTCCTCATTTGTGGCGGTAAATTTTGGTTCGGTGCCTTTGTCTTGCAAAACACTCGTACGACCATTTTATATTTTTTCAATCCATTCGTAAACACTCCGTTGAAGCAAACACTGTTCACGTACTGTACCAAAAGTCTTTGATGAATTTCAGTCCCTGATACACCATTTCCGACCTAAAACAGATCACTGAACGTTTCTATTCCTTGGTGCAAACAGATAGCGTCCATGGTTAACGGCATGCCAGCGACAAAAGAACAAAACTACCAGAAACTAACCTGTGCAGACATAACAACAATTAAACCACGCATGTATCATGTATGTCTCATGAAAGTACTATCAACATGAAGAATATATAACTACCTGGCAGATAATAGTTGAAGTGTACCTTCGTGTAAATAACAGTTAAACCTGTCTATTCATGATAAAATTGTGAAAAAAGTTTTGAAATTACAAATAATTTCTCACAATGAGTTTCTTTTTTTATTAAAAAAAAAACGCTAGCTTTCAAGCGATAATCGCACTTCAACGGGCTTACTAAAATATCGACTTTATCCCACCAGAAATATTTACAAAAACAAACGCGCGCAGCGTGGATATTTATACCTGAAAAAATTCATAAATAACCACGCTGCGCGCGTTTGTTTTGTAAATATTTCTGGTGAGATAAAGTCGATATTTTAGTAAGCCCGTTGAAGAGCGATTATCACTTGAAAGCTAGCGTTTTTTTTTTCAATAAAAAGAAACTCATTGTGAGAAATTATTTGTAATTTTAAAACCTGTCTATAGCGCCCCCTTTTGGGATTCACCAAAATAAGGTGCTATAGAGAGTGGGTGCTATAAACAGGTCACTTTTAAGGTAAATATAGCATCTTACTACGTATTTAAAATCGGGCGTTATAGAGAGGAAGGCGCTATTTAGAGGGGGCGCTATAGACAGGTTTAACTGTATATATATTGTAACGTAGGAAATTAGGAAAGACAAACTTCAAGTTGACATTGGCAGTTTATTTAATGTAAGCATACACTCAACATTTATAATATACTAGATAAGCAATGAGGGAAGTCTCCATAATAGCAAAATATAAAAATATAAATTTAAACTTATTAATAATCTGTGTATAAAATATAATAAATACAATTGCACCACGCTGATGAGGGCCAACAGCCCGAAACGCGTCCGTGGTTAGCTTTTCTTGATTAATCAAGAATGGGTATTTGGCCAATTCTGGAATAATCAGAAATCAACGAGAATAGTTGATATTTATTCCGATAGATGGCGCAAGCCATTAGCAACTTTCAGTTGCACGATAAGGAGATGCCTTTTTTTCATATATACAATATTGCCTGGCTTCGCCCGTATTCTGCTAAAGTGAATAAATATTTCCCAACAGAATTTTATTCCTCATACATAATACAGCAGTATTATTAGCAGCATTTCCTTGTTTAAAAATAAAAAAATTGTCCAGTACTTGGTTAGTTCTAATTATGTTCTGTTGAAAGTGTGACAAAAACAGCTTCCAGACTTTCTATTCAAATAACAATTCAGCCAAATTGGTGGAATATTGAAAAAATGTAGAATTTAATAAATAAATAATTATACAACTTAAACAAATATCCTGAAAATAGAGGTTGCCTGGCCGGAATTCATATTTCTGTGAAAAATAAACTTTTTTTTAAATTAATTTCTCCCCTGACGAAGACAAAAGATTTTTGTTGAAACGTTGAGAAAATGAAAAACTCTAACTGGCCGAAGTGTCTATTTTTCACAGACACATTTACAAATAATTATACTACATATTGCCACGTGGAAAATTAGGAAATACCAACTTCGGGATGAGGAAACAATTTATTTCAGGCAAGGACAAACTATCAATGGTAAACAAAAGATAAGCCATGAGGAAAATTTACAGAGTAGCAAAATATAAACATAAAAATGACCACTCTGTTAATAAAAAATAATAAAATTAATAAATACTTTGTTATAATATGTACAAATATATAATTAAAACACTTAATACACACATATAACATATTAATAAAAAATAATTCCTTTATTTTTAATTAAATATTTTAAAAATTCATATATTTAAATTTTAAAAAAACTTTAGAATAAAATTTCTATAAAGAAGGAAAATAAAACGTCCTTGAAAAACCAGTAAAACCCACATAAGTAGAGTGAATAAATGTTAATTTTTTCCTTAGAAAGAATCAATCATTGTATAATTAACTTGGAAAAAATATTTTTTTTTTCTGATAAAAAAAAAAATCTTTATCACATATAGAGCGATTATTGTATATATATTTTTTTACTCAAGCGCGCTTAAAATTTAACTTCATAAATCTTGATAAAGATCTTTTTCCAGCTCACAATGGGGATATGATTAAAAAAAAAAGGGAAGGGGAGGGTTGAAGTTTGGCGAATCCATCATGTCTACGCACAGCTCTTGTACTACCTTCTAACCATTAAAGAAATTAAACTTCACCCACATTATAAATGTTTCTATATTTGGTTAGATACTGAAGACCCCCCTTGCTACCACAAATTGAAAAAAAAAAAATTAAATGATGAAGTTTATCGGTTTGAGTTGATTAACTTCAAAGATCTTTTTGATATTGGTACTTTTTTCCATTAAGGTAAAAGCTCTTCATTCTTTAAGAAACTAGTTTCTTATCCGAAGCACGTCTTGGTTAAATAATGATTGGTGCTTACCGATTATTTTCTATTAGACTACATATCGATCAAAACCAGTCAGGGTGTTGAAACTTTAATCAAATAGCAAGAAGTGGAATAATATCCGCTCGATGCTCGCCATTTATCATTATGACATCATTTGTCAGAAGGTGACGTCATCGATCCAAAGGTAAGCGTCCAATAAACTGGCAAAGCTTACAAAACTTCCTCCAAAAAGTTACGACTTTGCCAAAATAAAATCCAACTTAGCGTTTGGGCCTAATGGAAAAATCGTTAGAGAGTTCTTCGTCTCGTAGGTGTTTGAAAAGAAGGATTTTAAAATGTAGATGTTGGTTGTGTCTCTATGGGATCACCTATGTAAATAAAGATGACTATGTAAATAGAGCGAAAGGAATGTTTTTTTTTTCCTAAACGCGAATTTAAAATAAAAATATCACTTTCTTTTACTTCTTTATCATCTTTGAAATAATGGTGGTAAAATTAGGGTGGATTGGAATTATTAGAATATATATATATTTTTAAAATAATAGAAAATAAATATACAGTTAAACCTGTCTATAGATGTCACTGAGTAGTGCTCCCAGTCTTAATGACAAAGGCAGACGCATTCTACTTCACCCAGTCATGATGGTTGTCAAGTCTCAAGCTCTACAAGTGTGATACCCTAATATGATGGAGATAAGAAAGAAGAAGACCTGTCTATAGCGCCGCCTCTAAATAGCGCCTTCCTCTCTATAGCGCCTTATTTTAAATACGTTGTACTATGCGATTTACATTAAAGTGACCTGTCTATAGCACCCCCTCTCTATAGCACCCTATTTCGGTGAGTCCCAAGAGGGATGGCTGTAGACAGGTTTAACTGTATAAACCTATTATAGATAATATGAGGATTTTTACCCTCAATTTTATCCTTTAAAAATATCATTGTTATGGGTTATGTAAGAAGAGTGATATCTTTTTTACATATTTAGTGTTACGTGTTTTTCTATACATCGTTATATATGAATCAAAGTCCCTAATTTACTTATCAAACCAAGCCATCAGTCAAATAGAGAGCCCCATGTATGCCAATCTTAACACTTTCACTTCGCCCGGAAAGAAGCGAACACTTCAGTCACACATAGTGACAATAGATCCTATTTTACTGCCAATCTGTGATATTAGAGTTATTTTAAATATACTTACATAGTTGATAAAATTTAATAGGATTATTGATAATTGTGTGTGCAACTCATCTTTTCTTGACCAGCGAATATCATTTGAATAGGAATGAAAATCGTGTGAAAATGATAATTTCTTTCAAAGGCTATTGTAATTATTGATCAAGTTTACCTATTCAAAGATTTCTCTCTTGTCTCTCTCTCTCTAAAAGAGATAAATAAAATATTTTTCTTTTTTGTTTCCTTCTATTTGGATCAATAAGTATGCTTAATACTTCAGAATGCTATTTGACAAAGAGCCTACCTGACTAACCTGTACTACGCATTCTCGATTTGCCAAGAAATGGGTCAGCCTAGATAGAGAAATAAAAATATATTTTAAGAAACTGATAATTTATATTATGCATATTGTACATATTGCCATACACCTCTTTCTTTTGTACACAGTTCTTTTTCTCGTTTTTTCTCTCTTTCTCATTGTTAACATCATACGACTATTCTATTCACGACCTAAAATTATTATATATATATGTATAGACAAATGTCATACCTGTATGACAGCGCAAGTGTCCCTAGGGGGACATAGCGCTTTAAATTGAAATAAAATAAAGCCAAATCAACGTTTCTTTGTTTATTTCGATAAGTGGCTCTTTGTTACCTAAAAATGTTTATTTGAGAGGGGTAGGATATGTCTATCTAGTCATTTTACAACTTGGTCCTATCTACCTTATATATTTTAAATAGAATCATTTTGTGTATAATACACACACTGGAGAAAGCCGGTCGTTAATGTGGCTTCTGATTTAAATAAAAATACTAGACCTCTACTCCTGTGTTTTAATAGGATCAATTTGAATGAACGTTTTCATCTTCACTTCACCAATTGATGAAATCCGTGCTCTATATGATTTTTCAAAATGGCGTTGAATGAATCCATACGCAACGCACGTATGGGTTCCATTGCTGATATAAATGCTAAAAGACGTAAAGATATTTTTAAAAAGAAGGCTAGAATGGTAAGAAGAAAGAGAATCTCCTAAGGATACAACTAAGTGTTGCTGATGGAAGAATGCTCTGTACTGAGATAAATTCCAACTAAACGATGATTTTCCCGGAAATCGGGAATACATTTTCTTCTAATAACCCGAAAGCCAACCATATAGGCCATTCTGGATGATGGCCCTAGTCAGGCTGATGCATGCTGAAAGTCAATGGCCTACCAAGGTATTCGTAACACTTCTTTTAAATTAAAGAAATGGAGTTTGAAGCTAAATATGTGCGACATGTCAAAGCCTGCTATAAGAGAGATAACATCAAGGAAGAAGAAGTGGAAGAAGCGTAATTAAAGATCATCTCCTAAATTTATTTATTTAAAAAGAAACATTATGGCCACACTTTGGTACATTCTAAACCACGCTGACCAGGGGAGCTAACTCCCCATACCGCATACGTAGTTGACTTTTATTGATAATTTAAGAGAGAGTATTGGTCACTTTCCGAGAAAAAAGCTTGTTAATTTGTTGTTTCGCCGATAGATGTCGCTTAGCTATCAGCAACGTTCAGTTGCCCGATCACGAGAAGTTCTTTCATTTTTGTTTTACTCGACTTCAGCGTCAAAAGATATAGCTGAAACGGGATAGGTAATCAGTGAGCAAATAAAAAAAAAACAGACACTATATATATATAAAAGGATTAAAGTCAATTATATTATAGTGATTGGGTTTCGAAATTTGACTCAACCTTCTTTATTTGCTTATATAAAAGGAATTCATTTGCTTCAAAATGATATAAAGGTACTTCCCAATTCAGAAGCTACAATCATCGCCCATCTTTCCGCTCACAAATGTAATCCGTGAAGGGAGAATTCTGATTGTTTTGATTCAATCCATTCATCACGTCAATAATATGAAAGTGGGCAATCTAAATCATAAACTATTTTTCAGATAGAAGTTAATATTTTCTTGGTGTAATTCGTATTTGGAATATGCGATAAGAAAGATGTTAGCCATTATGGATGTCGCAGCAGGTGATGTTAGCTGTGACAGTGATTTGACCTTCGTTCAGCAATGTCCACCACCATTGTCCTGATATTGTGGGAGCGGCTGGAGAAAAACTTCAGGGTCGCATACCTCCTGCAGGCCTTGATGTCACGGGTCCCTACAAGCAAAAACTGATTATAAAATGGAAATTAGCGCAACAACGGGAGTGACTTGGCAGATTGTTTGCCTTTCTTGGAACAATAGCTGGCGTATCGCGATCAACATCTTGCCCTTCACGTGGTTACTTCATTTCTCTGTAGAGCTTGGATACATCGACTAGAACTGTAGCGTCGAAATCAGAATAACATGGGATATCCTCTATTGACCAAATTTGTGATTTTTTAGCATTCTTATCCCCCTTCCGTGTTTATATCATTCTTCTCACACGCTTCTTAATTAATGTCGCGAAAATTGTTCTGAACCACAAGGTCAGAGGACTCAATTGGCAATTTTTTTTTTTTTTTTTGTAAAAATGTTGAATGAGTTTTTTATTGGAAGCGTATGTTTTCATCTCGCTGATATCAAGGAAAATGTTATTATGAAAAGGTATTGTCTGACATCAGTCTAAACTGACATGCTCACCTCTCTAAGGAACTTTCAGAAAGACTCTCCTCTTTCTTATTTCAACCATCATGATTGGGTGAAGTAAAATGCGTCTGCCTTTGTCATTAAGACTGGGAGCACTACTCAGTGGCAGGCCGACTTAGCCCCAAAAGAAATGGCCGCCTCTGACATGAGGAACAGACGTCATGTGCAGCCACTCCTAACATGGAGTACAAACGCTGCTCATCCTGTATCCCTGGATCAGGAGCCCTTACAGGGTACTATTAGCCGGGCCAGCTGAGCCCAGGTTTTTTAGTGAGCTTGATACTACTCCCCCTCCTCCTTTTTCATCCGGGCTTGGGACCAGCAAAGGCGGAGTTTCAGAAAGACAACGAGCCTTAAGTACACATTTGTGGACGATAATGCACGACTACACGTGGTGGTGGAGGAATACCTTGAAACCAAGGATTCTTCAGTAGATAGGATAAAAAGATCTCCGTAAATGGACTTTATGAACATGATGTGTTCAGGATGCCCTAGTAAGACATATTGGATCAACAACATTTTAAAGAACCCTCACTGAACGACAAACCTTAACCCTGGGAGAGTTGAAATTACGGACTGAATGATTTGCTCCAAAGCTTATATTCAGTATAAAAATTCATTGTGAAATCTGCATAGCAGTTAGAGGCGATCACTGTTCAACCTATATGAATGGATATCTGTCACATCATGTTTGTATTCCCTGCATCAGCAAGCTGCTATTCTTTGATCGCAAATGGAAAATTTCATTGATAAAATATCGGAAGACATAGTAAATCCTCCACTCCGATGTTATGGGAACAATGGACTGGGAACAAGGCAGATCTAGTCGCGGAGATACGGTCCTCGCACCTGCTGTCGCCGAGTCCGGCGGTGGATACATCGAGAGAGCGAATCAAGTCTCCTAAGGCGGAGCTAAAGGACGATGGTACTACCCGCAGTGCTATCCTTCCTTGTCGGACCTCGGGGGTTCTTTCCGAACTAAGACGCCGCTCTCCTCCCAACGACACCGACTATAACGACAACGTCATCTTCGAGGGCCAGCTAAGACGTTTCCTTCGGGAACGCGTGATCAGTTATTTTGCCCAGGCTCCTAGATCAGTTGAAGCCATCTTCGACTTTCCAAGTTGAAGTGACCCCCTTGGAGTTCAACGATTGAGGCCAGCTCTTTCTCGTCGATATCTCTCGCGACCAGATAGCGACAGCCATCCAACGCCTGCCAAACGGTCGTGTTCGGATGAAATAGATTACCCTGCGAGTTTGTTAGAGTCTTCAATAATTTATTCACCGAGGTTCTTTGTCAATTCTCTGATGCTTCTCGGGTCCGCGAGGCCTTGCCTCCATCCTCAAGGAGCAGCAAAGTGATCCTGCTGCCTATGTCTCACGTTGGTCTGGGTCTACAGGCATACCGACTAATCGGCCTTCCAGAGACCGACTATAGGATCCTCAGCGGCGTTCTCATGGGTCGTCTTCGCACGAGTGTCAGACCTTGTGCCAGAGTATCAGACCTACGCTGTTCCAGAACGGCCATCCTCCTGGAACGTTGCGAGATTATCCAGCAAAGTCGCCTGAGCAGCGAGACATGACGCGCCTCTGTTTGTCATATTTTTGGACCTGAAGTCGGCGTTCGACAACCTGAGTAGGAGCTACCAGTTCGCCCTGTTAAAAAAACTGGGGTTACCTTTTGCTACCTCGAGGGTTGCTAGGGGTCCTCTGGGGGAAAGCAGAAATCGCCATCCGGGTCGGAGATGCTTATACTAAGGCCTTCCTGCTTCTCAACTGGGTGAGGCAGAGCTGCCCACTCAGAGCCGCTCTTTTCAGCATCGGAGTTGGGGCTCTGCTATGCCGCCTCGAGAGGATCTTGGGCCGCGGGGTAGTGCCTATGCGGATGAGATTGTACTCTTCATCAGGGATGACGTTCAGTTTGAGCTCGTGCTTTTGATTTTCGAAGAGTTCCGCATGGCCTCTGGGGTGGCTGTAAACTTAGACAAGAGCTGCGGGCTCTGGTGCGGTTCCTGGAAGCACAGGACGGATTCTCCTCTAGGAATCTCCTGGACGTCCAAATAATTGACTGTCCTGGGTTGCACGATCTCTGCTAGCAACACCGTCGACTCCCAGGCCTGACACCTGATGGCGCTGCTGAAGCGAGCCATCACGAGGTGATCTCCTTTTACCCACGGCCTATCGCTTGTAGGTAATGCCTGCGTGGCAAACAGTCTGGTCCTGGGATCCATCCTGCACCTCCTCCACGGTTACGTTTAACCTAAAACCACCATCGGCCGCCTGCAGGCGCGACTGGCGCAATTCGTGTGATAATGAACCGAGTATCGTGGCTTCCTGGGGTATCCTGGAGCGCCTAGTCACCAAGAGTGGCATCGGCCTGCTTGACATCGAAGATCAGCTTCGGCTCGCCTGCTCGAAGGGGGTCCAGGCCTCACTATGCGGCGCCGCCAACGGCTACTCTTGGCTGGTTCGCAAGCCGAGTGTGGCTGACCCTGCCCGCTCCTGATGTCTGGCTCTCATCATAGGGGAGGAGGCTGCTGAACCTCTGGGAGGTCACGCCTAGCGTTCTTGAACTGGACAACGGGTTCTTCACCCACCCTGCCTGAGGTCCCTGTTTATTTAAGGCTACAAAAGGTTATTGCGGCCGCCAGACTTGTTGACTCCCAAACTCTGGTTATGGGCGACTGTTAGAGATTTCTCCGATGATGTCACTGCTCTAGCTATCATTACGTGTTGCGCTCTCAGACGCATGACATTTATGTTCCTTTTGTTAGCGAATACTGCAGGAAAACGCCATCTCCAGCTATCACGAGGAGCACGAGGCGTAGACCATCGTCCAGTGGGGTCAACAATGCCCATTACTCGCCTAACCCTGCAGAGCACTGGACTCGGCACGGCTACATCCTGTTATAGAGCTAGTGGCGCGCTGGGCTACCACCGTCGACGTGCCCTGTTTCATCACCTGGACTGACCTGCGTCGCAACTGCTTCTCGGGGCACGTCGCAGATGTCGCCCTACTGCTGGCTTTCCACGCCCTACTCCATGCTGATCATCCTGTCTTAAGGCGTGCCACCTGTGCTGCCTGTAGGTCCAACTACTTCTCCTATAGTTTACCTAAAATATTTGACTAGTTCATTTCTTCTTTTAATATTTAATTAGCGACAATAATATGAAGTATACTATTAATTAATAAATTAGGGTGCAAAATACCTATATGAAAATATAAAATATATGAAAAAGCTCTGAATTCTAGTTAGCAATATCATTTGTGAAGTGAAAAAAAAAACTTTAAAAACAGCAATATATATATATATAATACACATGAAAACACCAAAACGTGCATGTTTCTTTTTACAAATAAATCAAACTTCTACTGTCCTTGTGAAAATAAACATTCGCATTTTGGTGTTTTCATTTGCATTATATAGATGGCGCGTTATTGCAATGTATTAATATACATATATTTATATTTAATTAAAATAAAACGGAAATATCCTCTCTTAAAAGTTCGTTAAAGCAAGATTCTTATTCAACGTGCGAACAATAAAATGTTAAAATATAGCTACCCAAAATTTTCCGGTAATAGTAACCTTCAATGAGAACAATATAAAAAGTACAAAGCAAGTTAATAATTAGTGCATTTACAAATATTTGTCGAGATGTTCTCTAAACTAGATTGCTATACAAGGTGTTGTGTTAATCAATTGAAATGAAAAATTCATTATCCAAAATGTAAACTAGAAATCGTGCCAAAAAATACGAAAATATTCTTCAAAACATAATTTTAAATATGATCACACAAAATGCAAACCAAATAATGTACAAAGCCATGGTAAAAGATACTATAACAGGTTCCTGACATAATATAATATTTCAGAATATTTATACCCGTCTATATACATACTAGAGATACAAATACAAAGAAATCAAATAGAATAACAGCATAAAGGTCTTTATATTTACACATTGTAGTGAAAGTAGACACAAAAATAGCCGTCAATAAGATGATCTCAATACAATCTTTATACCTAGTTCCAATTATGTTATGTAAAAAGAAACGCAAAAAAAGATTACCCAAAACAAAAGGTTTGTAAGACAAGGTTATTTTACAAAGTATAAGTGATGCAAAGTGCCAAAGAAAAAAAAATCAACCAGAAAGAATCCAGAATAATCAACCACGCCATCTTGTCCGTTCCATTTGACGCACCATCCAAGACGATGATTTATTCCTAACAGGAATCCGAGAACAAAAACATCAAGAAGGCAATCACGCTCTCATTATCATAGCAAAGAGCCAACCAAATACATCTAGCGGCGGGAGGGGGAACAACGGATACACCAAAATTAAAGGCATCAGGTAAAACTTGATTAATCGCATTGAGTGCGAAATCCAGGGGGGCATATTAAAGATGATCCGCCCCTTGCCATCTCCAATTTCAGCCGGCCTGCCCCCATGACCCTAAATCCGCCTCGTCGGCTTAATTCGAACCCATATTTTTGTGCTTTCCTCAGAGGTCGCCCACAAAAAAAAAAACGTGGGATTTATAGCCTCGGGTTCCTATTATTATTATTTAATGTTAGGATCCAGGTGTAGGGCCGTGATAAACGAGCTCTGCCATTGTTCCACGATAATTATCCTCGACCATCCCCCCTTTAATTAGTCTGTGAGGATCGCATTGCGGTTTGTTGCTTCTGCAACAAGTGCCCTCCTCCCTGCACATCCCATAATGATCAACTCTTTGTCTCCTCACGATTGCCTCATCGATTACCTATCTGGTTTGGGATTTCAAATGAGATACGTTTTGTGAACCTATCGGCGTAGTTTTAATTCATTAAGTTCGCTTTATATGTATATTTCAAAGTCATTTTTGTGAGTGGATATAGAGAGAAAGTGTTAAAAAATTGGCACCGTTCTCTCTCTCTCACTTTTTTTTTGCGTTTGAATATCCTTCTCTCACAAAATTATAAATAGATAGTTATATCAATTATATTATAATAGTTAACCGTCTCTTCAACCTCGCACAACCTGGATCGATGAATCCTCTCCCATCCAGCCGTTGGTGGAATCAGTACGAGCCGACCATGGTTCTCTGGCCAATGGTTCTCATCAGTCAATAAGAGGCCACCAAATCGAATGACTGCTTCCTCAATCGGTCAAGAAGGCAGAATTCTCCAGTTTGACGTCACTGATGGGACTGCACCGACTCGAATCAGCGAGGATACAATGCAAAGTCGTTCGATGGAAATATTTTACTATTTTTAAATAAAAATGTAGTTAAAGTTTGAAAATTACTAACTTTTTGAAAAAAAAATAGATGTAACATAAATAATATCGATATAAATTTTGCCGGGAGGATATTGATCTAAAGAGACAAAGGTCGCCTCCCCCGTCAATAGATGGCGTCTAGTTTTTACGTCTATTTTGACGGGAGAGGCGACCTTTGTCTCTTTAGATAAATAATATAAATTAATATCAATCACATAGAAATTTATTGATTTGTTTTGTTTTCACTTTTCAGCACAATGTTTTTGCACAGTGATATCTAGTTTTAAAATCCAACAATGCAACAAATGGATGTCCGGAATTCATCCTGAGTTTTGTGTGGAAGATGGGAGTTTCAAGAAAAAATAGTAAAAGCAATGCTGAGTATTATTAACAACAGTTCATTTATAAAATCACAATATAGCGTTAACAATTTATTCATTATTTTAAAAACATATTAGGCACCAATTTTTTTGAAGATTGACGAAATTCAAAACACGCTCGATTCATGTCTGTAGCAACAAGATGATATTCATGTACTAATGGTGGGACCTTTGTGACTCATTCTCCATCTCCACCATTACGTTTTGTACTCGGTGATAAACCGAATGCATTGTTTCAATGCTTTTTAAAGAGAGAGAGATGACCAATAAAATGACGTCTCTTGGATTTCAATTGAAATAATTTATTTTGAAAAGGAATTGCTCTCATATTTTAACCTATGGATATTTCACGATATTTCGTAACATTTATAGATATGAAAAAATAGTACAAATGTGATATTGTACTGAGATAAGGTGCATAAATTAAGAAAAAGGCATCTCCTTATCGTGCAACTGAAAGTTGCTGATGGCTTGCGCCATCTATCGGAATAAATATCAACTATTCTCGTTGATTTCTAATTATTCCAGAATTGGCCAAATACCCATTCTTGAAACGCGTCCGTGGTTAGCTTTTCTTGATTAATTAAGAATGGGTATTTGGCCAATTCTGGAATAATTAGAAATCAACGAGAATAGTTGATATTTATTCCGATAGATGGCGCAAGCCATCAGCAACTTTCAGTTGCACGATAAGGAGATGCCTTTTTCTTAATATATAGATATGTTTTTACGCTTTGTTTATTGAAAGACTTAATCTATTAAATACGCATAAACTATTTTGTCTCTAAAAATGGCGCTTTCTTAAGTCTTTTTATACAATATATACATATGTGCTTAAAGGGAGGGGAGCCACTTTTGGCACACATATGTGAGAAAAAAATAATATAAAATATAAAATGAATAAAAAATAAAAGGTCAGGTGTTGATACATGTGCTCCTGGTCAGGATATGTTTTCATTATTTTTTATATATATCTATAGTCTGGCCATAGGTTTGGCTTAACCACTTTGCCAGTTAAACATCTCGTTGACAGATTGTGGATCTTTTAGAATAAATCCCGCCCTGGACTGAGGAGTTCCATAGCCCGAAATTATGGTCTTCAGGTGGACGCTTCTCAGTTTGTCAAAGCTGGTGTTGTGGCTTTGTCACCGACCCGAGGACGCTAGTTTAATGTAACCTTAATTTATGAACAATGAACAAAAAGGGGTATATGTTTTACTTCCAAAAATGCATAAAGGTGATAGGGGGTCGGTGGAAGGCTGGTTAAACCATTTGGTTTTCGACCACTAGGACCCGGGTTCGATTCCCGCATTGGACACTTTTTTCTGTTAAAAAAAAAATGCTCCAATGGCCCCCGATTCTTGCAAAAGTCCAACCCCACCAGCGAGTGCAAGTAACCAAACGGGGCTCTGGCATTTGTAAGTGCAAAGTCGAACTGCTTTTCACATGTGTAGACATGTGGTGCGCTTACAGTAAAAAGCAGTCGCTAACTACCCATCATGATTATCATGGCCTGTACCACGTGTACTAGGGATAAGCAAAAATAAATAAATAAAAATAAAAAATTAAGGTGATAAAATACATATTGCATTTTGTAGATTCTGGTTTCGCGAAACGATTGAATATTCCGTGATCTATTATCTATTCAGAACAAATACGTAGAACAGGGAAGTTTTCTGAAGGACCGTATCTTCTAAAAACTTCCTCTCCTTTAAACGTCTAATTTTTCATCGTCCTAATCCACTTTTATGAAATAATTTTGTTATAAGCCTTCCTCTCTTATCCGTCAAGACATTTGTTTTGAAACAAACATTGATTCCCCCCTCTCTCCAATCTAAGTATACTTAGTTTATCGATTGAAAAATCCTCTAAATTGTATTATTTATTTTTGGTCTTCTCTCAAATCCCCAGCGTCTTTCAAGTATCCACACAAATTTTTCAGAAGTATCAAGAATATCGGAGCCTGACAAGACTGTCAACCAGATGGTATATTAGGTCCAGTTGGCGCTGTCTCAACCACCATAATTCTCTATGTATCTACACCAACGGGAGCTAGCTAATCCTGATTGATACGACAGAGATATTTCAGGAGCACTCCGGACAAAATGGTCAAGAGGACATCTAAATCCTAACATATGGCCATGATGGACTGCTGTGGAATTGGATTAGCCAATAAAGTATGGGGCGGCGTCCTGGTTATTGGGGCTTTTATGTCATTATTAGGTGCTGATGCTTTATTTACTGCACACATCTTCCTGAGACACCGCGGGGTAGAGTTGGTATTAATCTCTAGTGTGTGTTTCCCACATTTCTTCGTGAAATACCACGTTAAAAATTTAAAGGATTATATAATAGAGATAAACAAAGGGTAGCTATAGAGACAACTCTGACATTATTTACAAACCAATTTGGTCTCAGGTCATGGAACTCTTTCTAAATATGCTAGTCGAAATCTACTGATCGCTTCAACAATTCTTTGATACACAATGTATCCCTGTTCATATAATACATATATACTTACTTTTCTAAACTATACATACAATGTATAATAATTTATTTTGACAAAATATTTTCAAAATTAACTCTGAATAATAATTGTTCGCTTACCAAGTTCAAGAGCATTGTTTTTTCTCTACACTGCAATAAAATAAAATACTTTGTAATATGATGAAAAAGCACGCCCTGATCGTGGGGTTGAATATTGATGATTTCTCATTATCGTCTATTGGAAAAATATCAACGAAAAGATGCAGTGAGGATATCCTTGGTGAGTCTTCGATGTAAAGCCTGAACCACATTGACCAACAGCCTGTAACATGGTTAGCCTTTACATGATAATTTACGAATAATTATCGGTAAATTATATGGAAATAAAAATTAACATTAGGTTGAAATTTTTCCGATAAGCGGCAGTGGGCTATCATAACAGCATTCAGAAGGTACCATTTCACTCCATTACCCTGATCTTATAAACTATTTCTTAGCATATTTCTGTATAGACAGATATTGCCAGAAATTGCGATAGGTGATATATATGAAAATGTTCAAATATTTCAAGTCTCTGAAAACTATTCACAGTTTTACAAGACGTCGAATAGAACGTTCATAGAATGTAGAGTTCTACAGCAAATGTTGAACGGGCGGCACGGGGATATCTAGAATCACGTAACTCTGAATTGAGTAAATCGGGATAATTCTGTACTCTTTACTCTGTATCAGATTCCAATACATACACCTCTTAACTAACAGAACCATCTCTCCCTTTGTAATACATTAACACCATATATTTTGTTCGTGACCCCACTATTTAACGTACAAGTGACGATAAACAATGTGCCACAACTCCAGTTTTGGCAAATTAAGAATATAACACACATATAGCTTTTTTTAAGACTACCGGTCTTATACCGATTCACCACAGGAAGAAAGGAAGCATAGATTACAATTTACAATTTTATTAACATCATGAAACGCGATATCCCAAACTCAGGGATATTTGCGTCGATACCTCTCTCTACATCACAACAAATCGGCTATATACAATCCTGTTCAATTAATTATTTTACATAATTAACCAAAGAAAATTGTCCGAAGAGAAAAACAAACAACAAAGCAAAACACACAAAGCAATCATCGCAATTCTTTTCCTTCTAAGTTTCCCTCTCTCTTTTCCAATTCAAAAGAAAATTGTAAATAAATTTGCAAAATTGATCAAAATTTTTACACCTCTCTTTATCGTCTACAAATTCATCAAGCTGTCCAATACGACCAAATTTGTTTTCCCTATAAACCCGGAAAATTGGGCAATTCATAAGTAGATGTTTCGAGTCCTGAATTTTATCTCCGCAGAAGCATCCTGGTTCCTTCACCGCGCCGATAGTTGCCAAAAATTTCCCAAAATTGCCATGATCTGTAATGAATTGGATATTATAAAAATTTGGACGGAAAAATCTTGGGATTCCAGATACGAAAAAGCTTCTGAAATTTTCATTAGTATTATCAAAAATTTCTTTCATTTTTGCGTGTAAGAATGATTTGACTATACTTGGACCATGGGGTTCGTAAGTAATTAGATCTTCAGTGGACAGTTGAGCTAGATCATATTTGATTATTCTAGATTCTATATAGTCTGTTAGGAGTGGAATTTTTGCCAAACTATGCACACAGTTTGATGAAGTGGTTTTATATGCTCTAACTGCCCATAAAATGATCTGGTACTGCATGGAATTCAGTTTTTGTTTAGAACGATTGTTTAAATATTTAAACCAAATTTCTGATCCGTATGTAAATACAGGCCTTATTATTGTTTTATATAAAAAGTTAACCTCATTTGTAAAGGAAGCATAGATGGAACTCCTAAACTCCAGGCAGCGCAGAACCTAACAACAGCCTTCAGGTCTGACACATGTCCAGTGACCACACGTTCCTTCGTGCATACGTCAAGGTTAACGTATCACTGAACAGGCTAGTGTGGAATCAGCCGCATTCTAGTCTTCACTTTCATCATCCAAATGAACCACGACATTCAGCGATTCTATTAATCTCCTCCGAACGGTGACTATGGCCTTGTAGAATTTATGTAAAACGAAGAGAATATGACACACCTGCATTAAAAGGAAAGCTGCCTCCTTTGGTGCATGAATATTATCCTTCAGCAACTTTGCAATATGTACATATATAGTTACAAGTTGATCATTCTGTAGTCTGCTCTGGCTGCTCTTGAATAGATTCAATATATCTATTAGTTATTGGAATATCCAATTTGAATGACTTCTTATAAGTTATTTGTGCAAAATCACTATCGTTAACTATTGACAATTTGACCACCATCTTCTTGAAAACATATATTTTAAGCTTAAAATGCATAACTTTTGTTGATTTTTACCTTTTCAGCAAACTGGTAATCACAATCTTTGAATCTTCCAAACCTATCAAAATAAATTTAGCTTCTTCTTTGAGAAATATGTTCAAAAACAAAGGTCCATCAAGTAACTCACTCTTTGAGCATATTTGTTAGGCGAAAGATACAGGAAATCACATTGAAATTCCCAAAGATAATCAACCCTGTGGAATAATGAAGATGAACTGTTATAAACTCTATTGTCTTTTTCTCTCTGAGCTTCACCATTAAACTTTAAAATCCAATTAAAGTTCCCAGCTCAAATTGCAGGAAACGTTCTATCAGCCAATTGTGGCTGACTTGAGGCTGATCATAATTTGGGGGCGACTGCAATTATGGCAGACCTGTGGCGGATCTCTGGGCCTCTTCCGCAACACAGCTGTCTCCGGTGGAGAGGCGGAGCTTCACTTTCATACCATTACTTCATCCTATCTCTAAACCTTCCACCTAGTTGTGGAACTATTACCGGAATAGGGCACCTGAAACTGTAGTTCAGGTAAAGGCAATGTTGCCACGATCCAAACACCCTATCATCCAGTTCACCAAAGCGAATATTCAAAAGAACAATGAAATAGAGAGTGGGCCTTCTTCACACACCTACATAAATGTTGTACAGACCCAGATAACTCTATCAAATAGAGAACACCTTTCCTATAAGCATGTCTAAAGAGTAAATGCAAGTAATTGCGTGCGATTGGCATATGAAAAAAATAAACTATTTAAAATCGCTGGATGGGTTCAGCATCGATGGACCAGGCGCTTCTAATACATGTTGTTTGTAATCATAGTAGGTCAGCTGGAAACTTTCATTTTAAAAAACGCGTTTTAAATTATTATTATTTTTCTAATATTTACAATGTTGGAGGTAGGAAAACTTTAAGCTTTTGTGGTGTTCAGTTTCTTAGACCGACTGGCGGAGTGAATGTCTGAAGAATCGGGTGGGAGAGAGTATTTGGAATAATTTTAATTTAAAACGTTCTTCACGAACCAGGGGTCATCTCAAGAGTTTCCTTCCTAGGTATTAAAAAAATCACAGAGGTTTCTCGGATTAAACATTTTCTAGAGCCATTATGGAAATAAGAACTTGCAACAGTAGCGATGAAACAAAACACTATTATCTTCTAACTCAATGTTGTCTATTTTTTAAAATACACTCATGGAGATAAATGAGGTTGTACCTTTTAGCATGTATATCGGGATTCAAACAATAACTCTGAAAGATATTTGATACATAGTGACCTTTATTGAAGACACACGAAATAATCAAGTGTGAATAAAATTGCCTTTGACTACTCAAAAAAAAAAAATAAAAAAACAGATGACAAGCGACATCAAAATATAAAACTTCCTTAAGTTTTGTCCATGATTGTAAGTGCAATCTACATGAGCCGATGCTCATTCAACACTTTGATGGACATCGCCAGCCTTTTTCTCCTTTTCCTTCTCTTGGAAAATATGGCAGTGGGTGTTCCTAAACGCCAGTTCAACAATAAATAAGCTGAAATTATTTGATGTACAGGAGCTCCATCTATGCTTCCTTTCTCCTTGTGGTGAATCTGTAAAAGACCGATGGTCTTAATAAAACTATTTGTGTGTTTGTGAAATTAGTTGATGTGACAATAAATATTCTTTCCACAAGATATTTGGACTCGTTTTCTATTGATAATTATTTACTATTGTTTTTTGTTGATATCATTTTATAATTACGTGTTTCTTCTGGTTTATTTCTATTAACCAATAATGGATCAAAATATCATTTATTTTTACCAATATTTCAGTTAGCTGAATGCCATCCTTTAACAAGGTATTATAACATATTAATGTGTGTCAACAACAATCTCAGCACCAATAGTGGTTGAGGAAGATTATTTAAGACTTAGTTGTTTATTACAGATTTAATCATTTGTTTTATTCCGTAAATGTGAATTGACTGTACATATGTGTGAATTTGATATAGGGATGTTGTTGTATACATTAAACAACAATTCACCTGTTATTCCAGGACTTGTCTACTCTCCAAAAAAATCCTCAACTCTCCCTCATTAAGTTAAGTAAGAAAGACCGTTTTTTCTCTAAGCCAATCACAATTTCGTATTTAATTAATCGAATTCTAGTTAGAAACACATTTTATCAAAAAGCACCTCAGTATAAAAACATCACCTTTTTAAACCTAATTAACCGTATTAAATTTATTTTTTTTAAAGTCCATTCTGGTCATTATAAAAATTAAATTACTGCTTTTAATCCTAATTGATAGACTTGTTAATTGGACTAATAGCGGTAATTGGTGTTTCCCAGCAAATCACATTAAGTTTGGAATAAGGAACATTTTTTTCTTCTCCACTCTGTGTTTGAAAGTTGCATTTAACACTAATTATAATTTATAAATAATTAATTAATCATTGTTGATTATAATCATTATTTATTGATGGAGCCGAGTTAATTCGGTGCACATTAAAGTTCCATTTAGCTTAATCAAATTTCTCACGGAACTTATGAATATTGAAGTGGAAGGATCGATAGATTCTTGGTTCCTCATCTAATTATGGGACGCCGCGGTCTCTGGTTGTAGGTTAGTTGTTTGAATATATTACAATTATACTTTATTGGAATTTATATTTATCCCAAGTACACGTAGTACAGGCCATGATAATCACGCTCCAACTCCACTTACTCTAGCAAATATCTTGGATTGTATTGTAGCTAAGAAGGAATACCAAAGATTCTAGGTTCCTCATCTAATTATGGGACGCCGCGGTCTCTGGTTGTGTTGGTTAGTTGTTTGAATATATTACAATTATACTTTATTGGAATTTATAATTATCCCAAGTACACGTAGTACAGGCCATGATAATCACGCTCCAACTCCACTGAAACTCTAGCAAATATCTTGGATTGTATTGGAGCTAAGAAGGAATACCAAAGATTCTAGGTTCCTCATCTAATTATGGGACGCCGCGGTCTCTGGTTGTGTTGGTTAGTTGTTTGAATACATTACAATTATACATAAGCCGCATTATATTGTAATATAAATTGCTTTATATAATATTTACGAACGGAAAAATATGTCGAGGGTAGCCTAGTGGACATGGCATCTGCCCGGTAAGCGGAACACTGTGGGTTCGATTCCCATTTTCCGTTTATCATTACTCTTCACAATTCATACTTCATCCCTAAGGTTAGAAATAATCATTATTTCTCTTTAAAAATAAATTTATATTTTTGGTTTAAAAGAAACATATGCTGAATAATTTTCAAATGTCGTTTTACAGTTATACTTTATTGTAATTCCTATTTATCCCAAGTACATGTAGTACAAGCCATGATAATCACGCTCCAACTCCAATGCAACTCCAGCACATATCCTGGACTGTATTGAAGATAAGAAGTAAGACCTATACAACAACCCCAAAACTATAGTAGAAAAAATTATTGCTTACAATCTAATCACCTGGTGTAATCTTATCCATGGGATAATAAAAAAAAAAAAATAATAATCACGGTGAATAGTTAGCGACTGCTTCTACTGTAAGTACACCACATGTCTACATATGTGAAAAGCAGTTTGCACTTACAAATGTGCCAGAGCTCCGTTTGTTTGCTTACACTCGTTAGTAGGGTTTGGACTTTTGCAAGAATCGGGGGCCAGTGGAGCAATATTTTAAAATTAGAATCCCGGGTCGTAGCGGTCGAAAACCAACGGGTCATACCACCCTTCCACCCACCCCCAGTAATAATATTATACTAAAGGTTGAATTGCAATATATATACTAATGGATAAAACACTAGGAAGTGGAATGTATTTCATATCGCCGGTTATCTTTTTTTTTTAAGAGATAGAGGCTATTTTGTTCACACTAATTTATCTCGTGTGTCTTCAATAAAGGTCACTGTGTATCAAATATATTTCAGAGTTATTGTCTGAATACCGATATACATGCTGAAAGATACAACTTCCTCAAGTTTTGTCTATTAGTTAACATATAACATAAAGTTGCGAGATAATTTTATGTATTTATTTTTCCTATGGTGATGAACATGATGCATTGTGTTTTGATGCATAATTGCTATGCATTAGATGTACATATATATAACAAATGAAAACATTATGAGTCGAATGTTTGTTTCACACATATATCAAACCTTTCTACTGTCCTTACTGTGATGAAAATATATAGTTGAAGGGCTTTTTCATCAGTGATGAACCCTCCCAGCGGTTTCGCCAATTTAATCTACCAGACCACTTCTTTAGAGCTCTAATACTGTATTGGATCATTCTGCTTATATATGCTACATGAAGGGTGGAATAGCAGAATTGGTATTCAAGAAAACTATGGACATAAGCTTTCAAGACAGTAGTATTACATATAATATTTGGATATAATACAATAAGGAAAAGGCCAGTTAGGCATAAATTAATATAAAGCAATAATGCCCCATCTATATATATCAAATCTATATATTGGCTATTTTGTTCACACTGGGTTATCTCGTGTGTCTTCAATAAAGGTCACTGTGTATCAAATATCTTTCAGAATTATTGTCTGAATCCCGATATACATGCTAAAAGGTACAACTTCCTTAAGTTTTGTCCATGAGTCTATATATATACCAAAAAGTTGCGGGTAGATCATATTCATGTATTTATTAAAATAACACTCATCCAATTTAAGAATATTACTTGGATTTACATGGCAAGATGACAAAAGAAACCATATTAGTTGAAAGCTATACTTATGACAAACCAAAAAAAAAAAAAACATACTAATTGAAAGCTATACTTCGTATCGATTTTCTCTCTCTCTCTCTCTCTCTAAAAATGATCGTATTTATATTATATTACAAATGAAGACTTTTAGCACTGTTGGAATAAAATTGAATAATGTGAAATGTCTCTTCATTTTTAATATACGATATCTCTACCCCCTACACCTGGAATGGTTTGATACCTGCTGAGAACTCTTACTGTTCGGTTCGGTTCCAAAATCACTTTATTAGGTACCACTCAACAAAAGGAACCTAGTTTATGATAATTGAAACAATGAATAATATGTGAAGGTTATTGACATATTAAACAAAATTTTAACGCGGGATTTAATCCCGGTTCATGACTGTCGGGAATCGAGGGTGTTACCCACTCGTCCACCGACGTTTTTTTTATACATCTTTCTGTACCGCACTGTGACTTGACATTTGCAGACGTCTCAATGGTGTCAAGGAAAAAAGAGGATGACAAGAAGTCCAGATATGACAAAAATCAACTAGATCTCTCAAAAACTCAAATCTTGTGATTAACCAATTGTTTATGTAATATAGTATCTGAATTTAGTGTTATTTCTTGAAGCAAGCATCTCTTGTGGGGATATCGCGTCTGATTTGATAATAATAAATAAATATCTCTTACAAATTTCTTCAAATTTTCTCCTGACGAAGACAAAAGATTTTTGTAGAAACATTGAGAAAATAAAACTTTATCTTGCCAAAGTGTCCATTTTGAAAGAAATATGAATGCTGGTAACCTCTACCGTCAAGATATTGTTTACAGTTATCTACAAGGTAACGTAGAAAGAACATTTTTCTTGTTAACTCGGTTTACAAAAATAATGTATATTGGCCTTCCTATTTTACATATATTAAGGGGGTCGGTGGAAGAATTATCTAAACCGTTAGTTTTCGACCGCTACGACCCGGGTTCGATTCCCGCATTGGACACTTTTTCTGATTAAAAATAATCTCCAATGGTCCCCGATTCTTGAAAAAGTCCAACCCTACCAGCGAGTTCAAGTAACCGAACGGGGCTCTGGCACATTTGTAAGTGTAAAGTTGAACTGCTTTTCATATGTGTATACAAGTGTACATGTGGTGTACTTACAGTAAAAGCAGTCGTCAACCTCTATCCACCATGATTATAATGGCCTGTGCCACGTGTACTAGGGATAAGAAATATATATATATATATAAAGAAAACGCTGACGAAGGACAGAGTACACTACAGTACATTTACAGTAAAAGCAGTCGTCAACCACTATGATTATCATGGCCTGTACCACGTGTACTAGGAATAAGCAAAAAAACATATATTAAGAAAATCGCTGACGAAGGACAGAGTACACTACAGTACATTTACAGTAAAAGCAGTCGTCAACCACCATGATTATCATGGCCTGTACCACGTGTACTAGGGATAAGCAATATATATATATAAAGAAAACGCTGACGAAGGACAGAGTACACTACAGTACATTTACAGTAAAAGCAGTCGTCAACCACCATGATTATCATGGCCTGTACCACGTGTACTAGGGATAAGCAATATATATATAAAGAAAACGCTGACGAAGGACAGAGTACACTACAGTACATTTACAGTAAAAGCAGTCGTCAACCACCATGATTATCATGGCCTGTACCACGTGTACTAGGAATAAGCAAAAAAACATATATTAAGAAAATCGCTGACGAAGGACAGAGTACACTCCAGTAGACTTACAGTAAAGGCAGTCGTCAACCACCATGACCTGTCACTCATTATCATGACCTGTACCACGTGTACTAGGAATAAGCAAAAAAAACATATATTAAGAAAATCGCTGACGAAGGACAGAGTACCCTTCAGTACACTTACAGTAAAGGCAGTCGTCAACCTCTATCCACCATGATTATCATGCCCTGTACCACGTGTACTAGGAATAAGCAAAAAAAAAACATATATTAAGAAAATCGCTGACGAAGGACAGAGTACACTCCAGTACACTTACAGTAAAAGCAGTCGTCAACCACCATGATTATCATGGCCTGTACCACGTGTACTAGGGATAAGCAAAGAACAACATATATTAAGAAAATCGCTGACGAAGGACAGAGTACACTCCAGTACACTTACAGTAGAGGCAGTCGTCAACCACCATGATTATCATGGCCTGTACCACGTGTACTAGGGATAAGCAATATATATATAAAGAAAACGCTGACGAAGGACAGAGTACACTCCAGTACACTTACAGTAGAGGCAGTCGTGAACCACCATGATTATCATGGCCTGTACCACGTGTACTAGGGATAAGCAATATATATACAGTAGAACTTGGATAATTCGAACTTCTTTAATTCGAAAACCTCTTTAATTCGAATATTTATCTTGGTCCCTAGAATTTCCTATATAAATAATGTTAAAAAATCGTGGTTAATTCGAATTATGTCTTGGATAATTCGAACTTTTACGAGTTAAAATAAGGACCTGATGCCGGTTCAAGGCGTGAAATTTTGCGAAATGACGTTGTGATATTGTAACAACGAATTTGTTATTTTATTATTATTAATTATTTTATTAACAGAGTTAACAATTTTTATGTTTATATTTTGCTACTCTGTAAACTTCCCTCATTGCTTATCTTTTATTTTATCAATTATAGTTTGTCCTTGCCTTAAATAAATTGCTGTGTCACGCCGAAGTTTGTCTTTCCTAATTTTCCACGTGGCAATATCTTGCCGCAAGAGAAGTACTATATATAATAAATTTATTTTTATTGGATTTTTGAGACTCCTTATTTATCAAGAAAGCTAAAAGGAGCGAATATGTCGGCGCTTCGAACATACAAAACTTTGACGTTGGCTGAAAAAATAGCGGCGATTAAAGAAGTAGAGATGGGGATGAAAAAAAAATCCGATATTGCTAAGGACTTTGGGATTCCTCGAAACACGTTGTCGACGTACTTAAAAAATAAATAAAAAATTCTCAGGAGTGAAAGTGAGTGTGATAAAGGCCGAAAAAGGTTAAGGGAGCCGGGAAATCCTGATTTGGACAAATGTGTTTTAAAATGGTTCAAGCAAGCAAGAGATAAGAAGATTCCCGTGAGTGGTCACCTTATAAGAAGCAAAGCTGAACAATTTGCTACTGAAATGGGGAAACCCGATTTTAAGGCGAGTTCTGGGTGGCTAGATGGCTTCAAAGAACGCAACAAAATTTCGTTCAAAACCATTTGTGGAGAAAGTGGGGCCGTTAATCTACAAGTAGCCGAACAATGGGAAAATAATTTACGGGAATTGATCCAGGATAAAGACGCTAGAGACGTCTTCAATGTTGATGAAACGGGTCTTTTTTTTAAATGCACCCCTGACAAAACGCTAGCTTTTAAGCATGAAAAATGTCACGGGGGAAAACTAAGCAAAGAGAGAGTCACTCTCCTGGTTGGTGCAAATATGGATGGATCTGAAAAGCTTCCTCTATTGATGATAGGCAAGGCAGCCAATCCACGTTGTTTCAAGAACGTCAAAACGAAGCCAGTGGACTATGAAAACAGCGCAAGAGCTTGGATGACTAGTTATCTTTTTGAGAAGTGGCTGTTGAACTTGGACAAAAAGTTCACAAAAGAAAAACGAAAAGTTATTTTATTTATCGATAACTGTACTGCACACAACTCAATCCCTCCAATGGAAAATGTGGAAGTAATTTTTTTTCCTGCCAACATGACTTCGGTTATCCAGCCCATGGACAAGGGAGTCATCAAAAATCTTAAGCATTTTTACAGACGGTTTCTAGTTGAGAACATATTTACAGGAGATTCCGAAGCCCTTAAAATCAAACTAGACGTTCTTCAAGCCTCTCGATTGTGTAAGAAAGCTTGGGACCAAGTAACGTCCGAAACGATCAAACACTGTTTTAAAAAAGCTGGTTTCGTAAAAAAGGAGGAGGATGAAGAAAATGCAGATGATATTATAGCGGAAACGATGCCTTCAGTTGACGGCTGGGAGGACGTCATTTCTAATCCTACCATCTCGTATATACATACAATTATTGCACATAATCTAAATATACGGTAAAAATGTAAATTTACAGCAACTAATGTTATTCTTAATAAAGGAATTGATCGAAATTGTGAGATTTTTTATTGTTTTAAGCCTTTTTATTCAAAACATCTTTAATTTGAATTTTTGGATAATTCGAATTTTTTTATGGTCCCTTGGGGTTCGAATTATCCAAGTTCGACTGTATTAAGAAAACGCTGACGAAGGACAGAGTACACTCCAGTGCACTTACACTTACAGGCCATGATTATCATGGCCTGTACCACGTATACTAGGAATAAGCAATATATATATAAGGAAAACGCTGACGAAGGACAGACTATCTCGAGGTGAGCTACCAAGGGACCCAGATAAAGGCGCCCGAGGTTATCCATCACCCGACGCTGGGCCGTCAAATTTCCTGCGTTTTTCCGGCGCTTGTTGATAGTTTATTGACGTTTCAGCCGACAACCTAAAAACAAAAATTTCAATACGGGCAATTTATAATTTTTAAACTCAAAACTATTTCCTTTCCCTTGGAAAAAATTTCTTATCTCAAAATTTTGACTTTCACCTTAAATATTTTTGAGTTTTACCGCGGGAGCTTTATTTTATTCTTCTATATATTTTAACTTGGCGTAGAGAAAAGGTTTTTTCCACAGAGCCTATTGTTATTTATTTTTGGGGAAACTTTAGGATCGACCTGAACACTGGCTCTCCAATAAAATAATAAATTGAAAACTGAAATATTTTTATAAAACTGTTTATATAACTTCAAGTTTAACTAACCAATCAATTATATATGTTTGAATAATTTTATCAAATATTTAAAGCTTTATTGTTTCTCCACAAATAATATAAAACAGTTTTCTTTCTAATAGTAAAATCTCAAATACTTCTTCCTTTTCCATGTTTATTAATATCATTGTTATTTATTGAGCTCTTGTACTATGTACATGCTTACATAGACTTCGAATTTGAAGAATTGCAGATTTCATTAAGTAATTCACTTATCAAAGTTGGATATATGCAAATATATAACTATTTCAATCATTTATAAATTGAAAAAAATATAAATAAAAAGCTCGATGCAGGTTTCGATACATAGACGGATTTGTCAAAGGACGTCAATGTACCCATCTAGCTATATATTATCTGCATCTAATAACTACGAATTTATGAGGGCACATAATTTTGATATTTCTACCTGAAATAAAGTTCACTGTGATATATATCGAAAACTCTTTAAAGATTTATATGTAGTTAAGACGCGATAACATACAGAAAATATACACTCATAGACAAAACTTAAGGAAGTTGTATCTTTTAACACGTATATCGGGATTGAGACAATAACTCTGAAAGATACACTCATGGAACAAACTTAAGGAAGTTGTACCTTTTAACATGCATATCGGGATTCAGGCAATAACTCTGAAAGATATCTGATACACAGTGACCTTTATAGAAGATACACGAGATAACCAAGTGTGAACAAAATTGTGTTTATCTCCTTCAAAAGAAAGCAGACGATTGGCGACATCGAAGATTTTCGAATTCCTTAAGTTTTGTCCATGAGCGTAATATGCGATGAATATCAGTAATAGTGAAGTCTAGTTTGTCCAACCTGAATTGGTGCAGTTTAAAAGGAGAAACCAAGATTCAGTTTACACAAACACTATTTATTTGGCCTGATACAATCATTTTACTTATACAACAATAACAATAAGGCTTTTATTAGGGCCCATTGTCTTGTATGGATTCGCCATACAACAATAAAATAATACAATTTTTCTCCCTTTCCCCATGTGCACGTGAGCCTTTGTTTAAAAAGGGATTCATTTACACATCTGTTCTAAAACTTTCCTCACTACCTCTTTTGTGTATGAACCTATTTACAATTGATCTGTAGAAATTATAGAGTTCTATTGCTATATTTTTCTTTTCTGAAATCGTTCTCAGCTTCAGTGGGTTACTAAATCTCCAGAAGGTGTTTTTAAGAGTTTTTTCTATTTCTTCACCTGATTAATGTTACTTGTACACCTTAATTTATCTCTGAGAATGTGAGTATGTCTACATATATAGTGAGTCTGTTTTCTCTGATAACTGGCCGAAATGAGAGATGGCAAAAGATCATCTTCAAGAAGTCAGAAACTTCCAGTACTGGAAACCTAGTGAAGTATTACTACCTCTACACTATGGTCAGCCTTCCAAAGTGTGATCATCCATGGTAATGGCCCTTACTCTGCGACACTATATACCGATGTATGAAATTGTTGCTCATTTTTAAACGCTACCTTTTTAAACACATATTTATTGTTGCATCAATTTTAATGCGCCCTACATTTACTCAAAATATTCTATGATATTTATTTTTTTTAAACATATTATATACAAGGGTATCATTCCTTTTGATAGTTTCATTCCTTCTGTAATATTTTATTGTACATATATCTTGATTGGTTATTGGAGCGAAAGAGGACCTAGACGTAGACTGCGGATCACAAACTACGAGAAAGAATAAATAAACACAATAACTTTAAAAGGTAATATACTTTTATTTACTTTTCCTTATTATTATTTTTTTTAAGTATGGAAATCCGCTCGGGAAACGTGTATAACACCAAGAAAGAGGAAACCAAGGTCGACGACCCTGCAAAGCTGAAACTTAGTGCAACAAAGTATATATGAAATACACTCCTTACACTGAAATAAATAAAAATTGAAAAAAAAAGCAGTTTCACCAGCGGTTTCACCAATTTAATCTCTTGGCTTATTATTGTATTAGACTGATTTTCCTATATATACCCTAGATTTGTTATTGAATGCAGAAAATCCCCATGGACATATGATTCAAGAACTGTAAAATAAATGTATATTTGGATTGAAGACGAAATGCAGAAAACCAGTCTAATACATTGGTAGAGCGGTCTGGAGATTAAAATGGCGAAACCTCTGAGAAGGTTCACCACTGAGGAGCCATGTGTCAGGCCTTTTTCAATTTTCATTCTGCCAATAATGGCTATAAGGGAGACTGATTATTCTATTGGCGTGTGACCTTTAAAGTTTCCGATTTTCCTTTTATGGCCGTGTTTTTATAAATGGACATAATATATCAGGGTTATTGTAATACGTTCATTTATTAAGTTAAAGTGGCAAGTTTTCAAGCGTTAGCTCATCATCAGGCTTATTGTTTCGCAAATACCTATAATACTGTATATAGAGAGGGGGGTTGAGAAATAAAAATTAAGAGGAAATTTATTTTTTCCTAATGCATGAAAATACACTTCATGAAAATTCGAAACTATTATAGACGCGTATGATTCTTTTGAAAATTAAACAATTTCTGTTACCCTTACTGCAATGAGTCTAGCATCAGTATCACTATAAAGGGAAAACCGAAAAATGCAATATAACAGCGGTATGGTAGATTAAACTGGCGAAAACTCTGGGAGGGTTCACCATTGATGAGCCAGGCCCTCCCATTAATTTTTCATTGCAGTAAGGGCAGTAGAAATTGCTTAATTTTCAAAAGAATCATACGCGTCTATAATAGTTTCAAACATATATATTTTTTAATAGAAAATTAAATTAATTGCTTAAAAATTGTTGAATGAACGGAAAACAGATCATAGCTCCATTGAATAAAATACCATGGATATATCTGCATGGTATACATGTGTAATACAATATAATGCGGCTTATGATTGTAGAACGAAAATTTCAATTGATTCCCACCCCCGGACACTTTTATTTTTCCGTTTATCATTACTCTTCACAATTTATCCTATCATACTTCATCATCCCTAATGTTAGAAATAATCGCTATTTCTCCTTAAAATAAATTTCGACTTTTCGTTCAAAAGAAACATTCGCGGTATAATTGCAATTTTCGTATACGTCTGTTTATATCTCACAAAGTTCGACTGATGCCATAGAAACCAATAGAATCATCAATTTATTCTAGCTCTGTCTCTCAATGATGAATTTTAAATTTGAAGATGAAGTATACCAACAGATTTGTGGTTCAATCATAGAGAGCCCGTTATCGTTAATAGCTGCTGAAATAGTAATGTTTAAATTGGACAAATGTATCAATAACTTTAAATAGCTAGGTATAAAGAAGTGGTACCTGTACATCGATGATATTTTTGTGAATTTGAAAGAGATAAAGAACATCAGCTGCTCTTCTTCGGCCCCTAGGGAATGGGACGACAGCTGCTCCATGGGTTAAATAAGGAAACTCAACTGATAACCATCGAAAAATTATCATTGAACTCATCTGTTGGAAGTTCTTCGAAAGGATTCAGACGAAGAAAAAATACCATATTCTAATATAAGAATATATATATATTCCTTCGATTTTTATTCATTTCTGTATAAGGGCTATAAATTGACTTTTATTTATATATATGTGTCTTCAATTAAAAAAGCATAATTGTGGATCAAAATATAATTTAAATACCAATATTTCGGTTTTGTGTGTGTAGAACTGAACGCCAAACATTTTCAAGGTATTACAACATATTTATGTCAACAACAAACTCAAGATTAATATGCTTTAATACCTTGAAAAAGGTTTAGCGCTCAGCCCAATTTTTAATCTATTTATGGATTGTTCTATTTTCAAAAATATATATTAAGGAGGTATATGTGGTGAGTTATCTGTCGACCTCTTCTAGAATCCTGTCGACTGAAAATGTGATGTGCGGTATCCTCGTCGACTTAATCTATAGTGTGCGATCCTGTCGACTCTCGCTATACTGTGTTGACCGAGAGGAACAGTCAGGATGGGGAGTTTTCCAATACCTCTCTGCACCTGGGAATACCTTTAACAGTTCTCATAAAGTACAGGCAGTCGTGGTCGAGGCAGAGTGGAAAGCTTGGGAATGTCCATCACAAAAAACGAAGACACAGTTGCACTAGGAAAGTTCCGTGAACAGATAGGAGTCGAGCTAGGAGCGAAAGATGGATATAGAAGAGTTCTTACTGTTCTACATGGTCGATGAGGAGGACCTAGGACACATATATATTATATTTATATAATAAAAAGACGTATATTGGATTATATAAGATTATATAAAGATTATATAATCTAAATTGCAAATATTTTATTTATCAAAACATGTATTTTATTTTCATCATTGACTATTCTTTTATTTTTTGGTAATAGATTTAGAATACATTTGGAAATTGTTGTAAATATGTATAGTTAACCTACCTTTTTTTTTAAATTCACGAATATAGAATTCATTTTATAAATTCTATATTTCTGTGAAAAATAATTTTATGTGTAATTTGCTTCAAGTAATTCAAAATAAAAATTACTAGATGGGTAAATAACTATCTTTCTTTTTCACGACTGCACCTCAAATTCTTTATCATTCCAACATCAAAACATTATAATCATAACATATATATGTTATGTTTCAGGGAACAGGTTAAATCAATGTTTAGTTGATTTCTGTTCCACCATATGGCGCTCTGCCTTCTAAAAAGCACATGTGCTCCTGGTCAGGATATGTCTTTTTTAGTTTTAATATATACATATATATTATTATTATTATTATTAATTTTTTATTTTTGGAAAAAAAGAGGAAAAGCAAAAAATTTAGAACTACAGATTTTGAATTAAATTTGAGTCAGAACAGCTAGCAAAATTAAAAAAACAAACCTCACATGTTTAAACTAAATAACAAATTTTATAAATCTTGAAATCCTCATAAAACGCGATACTATATACGAGTATAATATATTATAGGGGATGGTATTTTATTCCTCGTTTGAATATTTTTGAAGATAGAACGTTAAATTCTCAATCAGAATCCTTTGATGGATTATTTGTACATGTATATGAAATATAGAAGGATGGTCAGGTGTTGATACTAAAAACAAAAAATATATATCCTGAACTCTCACATGAACATTTTAGATGTCAGAGCACATCATATATATAAGACATAAGACTGGCGCATTTTTCAAACCCAGTCATATAAACAAACACAATTTGTATTATTTCACCAGTTTGAGTCCTATCTGAGTCACTTCTATCGTAGTATTGGGACACAGACACTATGAAAATGTAAGATGAAATTTAATGTAATATGTTTTTATAGAATATATATATTAGATAATAAAAAGGCATATATTGGATTTAATAAAAGATTTATTTTGCCAATATTTCAGCTGGCTGAACGCCAACCTTTATCGAGGCATTACATTTTTGTATACACATACTCAGCGCCGCATGTTTATATATATATATATATATATATATATATATAAATATATAAATTGAGTAATATTCTCAACACAAAAAGAACATTCTGAAAGAGATCTTCTCAATTAATAATTTTGAAGCTTTCTACTACTGCTCCTTATTTAAAATGTATAATTATGTTTGAAACAATTGAATATTCCACTTAGGTTACTAATAAGAACATAAGTATAGCAAACACGGTATAGGCTGGTCTTGGATAGTAAAAATGAATTAATATTTGGACGAGAGAAGATCTTTCTGGAAACTACCCTTTGCCTTTATCGTCACGCAGGTCTGTAGTTGTCATCTCCTTGTGTGAGATCACTATTGTTGTTGTTGTGTTCAATGAAGACCCTCAGATGTCTCCAGGCATCGCTATCACACCAATCTCAATGTCCTCTATCAGCTCTTCATTGAAAATGGGTGCCGATGGCACGTTAATAACCTTGGAGAAGAATTTGGTCGAATAGTCCAAGGGTCCAGGGAGGGCTGGTGCAGTCGGATTTCTTCCACTACATGGGATCACTGTTGGAGTCAAATCACATTCTTTAGAAATGTTGGAATCCTGCTCCTTGAATTATCGGTATTTATGAAAATCTATTTAAAAAAATATGAAATAGAACTAGGATTGTATGTTATTTTCTCCTCGAGAGAGAGAGAGAGAGGGAGAATGTTCATTGAGAGCATCAAAGCTAGCCATGTCTTGGCTTGAAATTATTTAATTTAGTGGTGGTTCAAAAGTAAATTTAGATTTAAAAAATCAATTTTAAAATGTAAACACATTTTCTGAAAGTGTTTTGAATTTTTGTTCTCTTTTTATGAACTCGTACTTTGAAATAACCATAAAAAGGATATAATAGAAAAAGAAACCAACTGGCCAATAGTAGAGTTACAAACAGGGCCACAGAAATCCCTCCCTGAGTAGATTATCTCGGAGTGGAGGACTGGGCGGAGCCGGCGATATCGTGACTTGTCTCTCACGTTCTGCAGACTTGATTCCGATCTGACGATCTGTCAGCCCGTAGGTCCTGGTTGCCTTCACGGACAGTCGTAGGGTACATTTATAACTCCAGGTCCTGATTTCTGCCTGCGCGGACAGTGGTAAGGTACATTTATACCTCCAGGCTCTGATTTCTGCCTACACGGACAGTGGTAGGGTACATTTATAACTCCAGGTCCTGATTTCTGCCTGCACGGACAGTGGTAGGATGCATTTATACCTCCAGGTCCTGGTTGCTGTGTGCCTTCAAGGACAGTCGAAGGGTGCATTTATACTTCAGGACCTGGTTGTTGTATTTTCACGGACAGTCGTAGGGTGAATTTATAACTCTAGGTCCTAATCTCGGCCTGCACGGACAGTCGTTGGTGCATTAATAACTCTAGGTCCTGATTTCTGCCTGCACGAACAGTCGTTAGTGCATTTATAACTCCAGGTCCTGATTTATGCCTGCACGAACAGACGTTAGTGCATTTATAAGTCCAGGTCCTGATTTCTGCCTGCTCGAACATTCGTTGGTGCATTTATAACTCCAGGTCCTGATATCTGCCTGCACGGACAGTCATTGGTGCATTGAAAACTCCAGGTCCTGATTTCTGCCTGCACGAACAGACGTTAGTGCATTTATAACTCCAGGTCCTGATATCTGCCTGCACGGACAGTCATTGGTGCATTAAAAACTCCAGGTCCTGATTTCTGCCTGCACGAACAGTCGTTAGTGCATTTATAACTCCAGGTCCTGATTTCTGCCTGCACGAACAGTCGTTAGTGCATTTGTAACTCCAGGTCCTGATTTATGCCTGCACGGACAGTGGTAAGGTACATTTATACCTCCAGGCCCTGATTTCTGCCTGCACGGACAGTCATTGGTGCATTAAAAACTCCAGGTCCTGATTTCTGCCTGCACGAACAGACGTTAGTGCATTTATAAGTCCAGGTCCTGATTATTGCCTGCACGAACAGTCGTTACTGATTTATAACTCCAGGTCCTGATTTATGCCTGCACGGACAGTCGTTGGTGCATTTATAAGTCCAGGTCCTGATTTCTGCCTGCACGGACAGTCGTTGGTGCATTAAAAAATCCAGGTCCTGATTTCTGCCTGCACGAACAGTCGTTAGTGCATTTATAACTCCAGGTCCTGATATCTGCCTGCACGGACAGTCATTGGTGCATTTATAACTCCAGGTCCTGATTTCTGCCTGCTCGAACATTCGTTGGTGCATTTTTAACTCCAGGTCCTGATATCTGCCTGCACGGACAGTCATTGGTGCATTAAAAACTCCAGGTCCTGATTTCTGCCTGCACGAACAGTCGTTAGTGCATTTATAACTCCAGGTCCTGATTTCTGCCTGCACGAACAGTCGTTAGTGCATTTATAACTCCAGGTCCTGATTTCTGCCTGCACGGACAGTCGTTGGTGCATTTATAACTCCAGGTCCTGATATCTGCCTGCACGAACAGTCATTGGTACATTTATAACTCCAGGTCCTGATATCTGCCTGCACGGACAGTCATTGGTGCATTTATAACTCCAGGTCCAGATTTCTGCCTGCACGGACAGTCATTGGTGCATTTATAACTCCAGGTCCTGATATCTGCCTGCACGGAAAGTCATTGGTGCATTTATAACTCCAGGTCCTGATTTCTGCCTGCACGGACAGTCATTGGTGCATTTATAACTCCAAGTTGGTTAATGCCTGCATAGACAGTCCTGGAGTATATTTATAATGCCACAGTGGTAGTTAATCGTGCCAAAAGTAAAGGGCGTAGTTGAGCTCCGCAGGACGACGGTCTCTGCTTTTTAATCAGCATGATAGCTCAAGTATTTCTGCAGGAGACGCTGGCAGAAGGCCCCAAAATTCTGCGCGTTCTGGAACGCAACCCGCGTTGGTCGCGCTAGGGAAAGAACAACATCGGAGAAGTCTATGACAGTAACCTGTAGCCATCGATC
>CP092875.1:52809243-52819410 GCA_030710605.1 Cordylochernes scorpioides
GGTATCGAGAAAGTCTGGCCGTAGGAACCTGTTGTCAATTCGAAGACGCAGGGACCTCAGGCTTTCAGAACTTGGTGGTTCAGCTCAAGGACTCCAGAGGCTCAGAAAGAGAGGGGGAATTTGAAATTTACCATACAATTCCAATGCTCAACTGCCCCGCAATGAGTGTTAACCCATCACAGATTTTAACAGTCAAGGGCCCATTGTCCACCAGTTTTACCTGGTTCCCAGAAATGTACACTTCTGGTAAAGCGGTGACATCGATTAGAATAGGGGCAAAAAAAGCTCAGTGCGGGATTCAATCCCAGATCGTGGCTGTTGGAAATCGACGGTTTGTACCTCTTGTCCATCAATCCTACCTAAAAAAATATGGTGTCTAACTGATTTCGTCTGCAACATTTGGAATTTGAAATTTACCATACACTTACAATCCTCAACTGCCCCGCAATGAGTGTTAACCCATCAAAGCGAGAGATATTGGAGCTGAACCACCGAGTGCTGCCGCCACATCAGCTTCAGGAGCTCCATATCATCGGGGACTCCAGGTTCCTCCGGCCTCCAGATCTTTTGGTCACATCGCGGTGGGCGGGAATGCGCGTTGGTGATCTCACCAGCTCTTCATCTCTCCCTCTGCGCACCACCCGCGCCGCCCTCGCTGACATCGCGGCACTCACCACCTTCTGCAGCCGGATTGTGGAAGAGAACCGGAACCACACCCACCGGGTTGACAACATCAAGGACGCCATCGTGCTGCGCGGGACGGCCACTGCGTTCCAGCGCCTAACCACCCGCACTGCCCGCCGCATGCTAGAACGTCCACGCCTGGCTGCACTGACCATCACCCAGCTGCTAGCCCGGTGGCTTCCCCACGTCAGCATCCCCATCTCCATCAGCTGGCCTTCTCTCCGGCGAGGTGCCTTCTCGGGGCATAATGCCGACGTTGCCGTGCGGCTGGCCCTTCACGCCCTTCCCCATCCAGCGCATCCGGCCTCAGCCCGGGATTCCTGCATCGTCTGTGGGTCCGAAGACCTGTCACTGGCCCACCGCTACTGGTCCTGTAGGCGGATCAGGCCTGTCATCCTGGAGGCCTTCACTTTCATCCGGCGGCCCCCTGACCTGCAGGGATGGATCTTCGGGCATGACCTGGAGGACGACGCCCTGGCCATCCTGGCGTCTGCCAAGACCCGTATCTTCAAGCACTTCCTGGGCCTGGAGATACGGGGCGTCCAAGAAGACCCTCTCATCGTCTGGAGGAGGACTCTGGCAAGATGGTGGAGCCTTCCTCAATCATAATTTCATTGTATTATTATCATTATTCTTCATTCATAATTGACTAGTTGTCAATAAAGTATGTTTAACCGTCTCTCTCTTTCTCTCTCTCTCTCTCTATATATATATATATTTACAATATTATCTCTGTTTTTTTATTGGTCACAGTAGCCTGTACTCTAGGCCAAAGTATATAACAACTCTGAAAAATAAAAATGATCAATTGATATTTTATACATTTCGATAGATGGGAGAATTCTACCATCAGTTGCAGCATCAGGAGATTGCACTATATCTCACTCTGAGATCCTCCTCCCTCTATACTTTTAAACTTTTCATGTATAAGTCGATAAGAGTTTCAAATTTCAGCCAGTTGCTTCTTTGTGTAATATTTATTGATTTCAATTTAAAGCGCTATGTCCCCTCAGGGACACTTTTCTGTCATACATGTATGTCTTCACATTTGTCTATACATATATTTACAATAATTCTAGGCCGTAAAGAACAAAACGAGAACAGAGAACAGTGTACAAAAGAAAGAAATGTAAGGCAATATCTCCAATCAACATAATATGAATTATCAGTTTCTTTAAAGATATTTGTTGCTATATAATTCAAAATATATCTACAAAGGTATTAAATTTAATATTAGTTTCTTTACTGGATATGAAAATACTTGGATCTGTTACTATTAAATTATTGTCGATTCTATAGTCTTAAAAAAAAAAAGACAATTCAGTAAAAAATGTATTTAGGTTTGTTCTTCATGTCCACAAAAACAACTCGAGTCTTCCAACGCTTTAATTCTTTTTAAAAAAGCTTCTGAAATTTCCATGATTAGAAATAAAATGAGCTTTATGAAAGTTTGCCGGAAATATTTTGGTATGTTAGGGAAGAAGCTTTGAAAAGTTTCATTTGTGTTTTTATTCAAAGTAGCCATTTTAAATTCAATAAAATCCGTTACTATGCTTGGGACATCTTATTTTTATTTAGTTTTTCTTCTAAAGTTAATTTATTAAATTCATATTTCTCTCATATCTAAGGAGTCAATAAAATCGTTAAGCAAGGACATCTTGGCTATGCTATGTATACAATTAGAACTCGTCGTTTTATATGTTTGCGTGCACCATAATAGCATTTGGTATTGACATGAATATAATTATTTTTCTAATTAACGAATTCATATCAGATCTCCGATCCATAAGAAAGCATTGGTCTAAATATTGTTTTGTATGATGTAAGGCTCTTTTGGGTACTCAGACTCCAATATTTTCCGCGTTGGTAGTTATTCACCTTTTTTGTTGTTGTTACAAAAACTCTCAAAAAAATGTAAATAGGTTTTTTCCTCAATATAAATGTTTTACCCTGTGTGTCTTTAAATAATTCAAATAAAATTCTCGCCTAGATTGCTAGCTGCTTGCACTTATTGTTTTTAATCAGTAAATATTTTGAGTGTAGAACTATCAAACATTTCTGTTGTAGTTATAGAAAATCACGCATTTTTAGCTTCACGCGCGCGAGGACAGCTCTTCCGCTTAAAGGATAAGCACAGAACATGAAGGCAAATTAAACATATCAGAGTGTTGTCTCTTTCTTAAATATTTCACACATTTTCCCGTACTAATGTTTTGTTTATCATAGACACTTATAGACAAAACTTAAGGAGGTTGTACCTTTCAGCATGTATATCGGGATTCATACAATAACTCTAAAATATATTTTATACACAGTAACTTTTATTGAACACACACAAGATAACCAAGTGTGACAAAATTGATTTTATGAAAAAAGACATCTCCTTATCGTGCAACTGAAAATTTCTGATGGCTTGTGTCATCTATAGGAATAAATATCAACTATGCGTGGCAAGGATAAAATACTCAGGAGATAAGTTTCTTCATTGATTTATTAAGACATCAAGCTTTCGGGCACAGCGTGGCCCTTCTACAGGATCATTTGTATAAGAAAATTTTAAAAGAAATTTAAGAATTTTTTTTTTCTTATACAATTGATCCTGTAGAAGGGCCACGCTGTGCCCGAAAGCTTGATGTCTTAATAAATCAATGAAGAAACTTATCTCCTGAGTATTTTTTCCTTGCCACGCATGTAATTGGGAAGATTTTACCGTTTAGAAATATCAACTATTCTCGTTGATTTTCAATTATTCCAGAATTGGCCAAATACCCATTCTTGATAAATCAAGAAAAGCTAACCACGAACGCGTTTCGGGCTGTTGGCCCTCAAAAGCGTGGTGCAAGTTGTACCTCAACGACTAAAAAATAAATATTTAGAATTGACTTAGTCTCCTAAAAAAAAAAAAAAAGACCGACGACATTAAATACTTTTCACTTCCTTAAGTTTAATCCATGAGTGTAAATCATTAAAAACTACCTCTGCAGACTTTATTACTATGATAGAAAGGGCATGGCTGAGATAAGAGGTTTAGACTCATCAGAGGTGAACTGCTTCAGCAAATATTCGCCAAATTATTCTCCATATCATTCTACTATTGTATTAAAAATTGTTTTTCTTATATATAATGCGTGATTCCATAGGTATTCATATAAAAGACTATTCAAGGAACCAACTAATATAATCTCATAAGAGGTCTCCACACAAAAGTATAATTACATCTATGCAACATAATAGAACTCAATATAACGTTAATGATATGTAAGTAAGGTCAACCACGAAGCCTTTTGTGATATCTCCCTTCATTAAATCAATATAGCCTGCACACCTCATCATCCATCATAAGTGACGTGTGTTTTTTTATGTTTTTATTATTAATAAGTGAAAGTCCATTTAAGGCAACCGTGCATTAAGGTTTCAAATACACGTAGATATTCCTAAATATATCTTTCAGTACAATATTTGGTGTACCAATATTCCAATGGTTATAAGTGCTATTTATAATTGAAACTTACATACAATAAATATATCAGCAAACATTTTTAACCAAAGTGGTTTATTTTCTTACACCTGAGAATTAAATGAATTATCTTATATAATCGTATCTACTTATATAATTGCCTTATTCTGTCTTTGTGAAGTTCACTGTGTGAAGTTTCACGGATAGATTTTGGTCATCAACGCGCGCATCATCATTATGATCATTATCATTATCTAATGATAATTATTATTATTATTAATTATTAATCTACTTATATAATTGCCTTATTCTGTCTGTGTGAAGTTCACTGTGTGAAGTTCACGGATAGATTTTGGTCAGAATGGATAAAATAAAAAAAGTGTCAAGGGATGGGAATCGAACCCACGACCTTCCGCTTACCGGGCAGATGCCATGACCACTAGGCTACCTAGGACAACGATAGGTTATTTTAAATTATATATAAATTAAATATTAAAACTATATATTCAAATTATTCTACTTAGCTCACGAACAGCGCCCTCTATCAAGGTTATAAATACGTTTAAAATCGAAATCTTTTCAAAATTTTATTAATAATAGTTCGCTTACTAATTAGAATACTTGATCTAAATCGAAATATTTATAGACGCTCGCTCGATTTGAAGATTTATATCGTAACTAATCTGACTGTAAAGTTTGGAGCGGGACGTTTCACAAGAGTGACATCGACGGCGCCAATTTATAATTGTAACGAATAGTGTTTGAATAAAACATTTAATCGGGTAAACTCGGGCGTTGGCCGGGTCATTCGTCTAGTATTAACATATTTAAACAGATGTATATTTAAATAGAATCTACGTATATAATTGCCTTATTCTGTCTGTGTGAAGTTCACTGTGTGAAGTTCACGGATAGATTTTGGTCAGAATGGATAAAATAAAAAAAGTGTCAAGGGATGGGAATCGAACCCACGACCTTCCGCTTACCGGGCAGACGCCATGACCACTAGGCTACCTTGGACATATTTTTCCGTTCATAAAGTTAATATATGATAATCAATATATATAATAATTGTATAAACGAATGCAAGACAAAATCACCGCGAATGTTTCTTTTTTTTTTAAGGCAATTTATTTTTAAGGCAATTATCGTTTTGCACAATTACTTAATATTTTAAAATAAATAACAATACTTAAATGAAAATATGTTTCTTTAAATAAAATAAAATAAACTTTTAAATCGGTAACCTTTATGAGAACCTTTAAATATATATAAGTACCTTTAATCGATAATCTTTATAAGAATAAAATATGTAATTCATTAAATACGTTTTTAAAATATATACGCACTCGGGTAAAACCCGGGCGTTGCCCGGGCCATTCGTCTCGTCGTATATAAGGGGTTAAAATAAAAATATTTTGATAAAAATAAATATAAAATTTACTATAAACGCACTATCTGTATTCAAAATTATAAACCATTTATACGCATATGTTTCTTCTGTGAGAAAATTAAACAATTCTCTTACTTCAATGATAAAAATTTGGGATGGATCATAATGGTGAAACCGCTGGGATGGTTCACCATTGATGGCCTTTCTAATATCTATTAATGAAGAAAGGTCAAAAGGGATTGTTATTTTCCAAAAATAAATAAACATAGGTGCGTAAATACTTTATAATTTTAAACATAGGATGTATATTTTATCATTAAGAACATCTTATTGTTTAAAAATAAATGAATATAATAATTTCTTCGATGTTTCCTTCAGAATTTCGTCTATTTCTTCAATTTTATTTAACTCTTGTGTGTGGAATGATGCTCTCAGGACACATTAAGTTTCAAAGTATCTCTTTGGTATCAGAATACATTAAATATTTATCGGAGTTTCTATTGTATTTCTCGTATTCTATAATCACCCGCCGTATTCACCAGACACTGCTCCTTCAGACTACCACATGTTCCGTTCGATGACACATGGCCTGGCCGAGCAGCACTTTACTTCTTACGAAGAGGCGAAAAATTGGGTCGATGTTTGAATCGCCTCAAAAGACGATGAATTTTTTCGACACGGAATCCGTATGCTGCCTGAAAGATGGGCAAGAGTCGTAGCTAAAGATGGACAATACTTTGAATGAAATATATGGTACTGATTTCTCTGAATAAAGCTTCGAATTTATAAAAAATCCCAAAAAACTTATTTGTACGCCTAATACAACACAAAACTATCTCTTTCATAGTCCTTTCAGCATTTTTCCATCGCAGTGAGGACAGTATAAGGGCGTTTTATGTTAAAAGAAACATTCCTGTTTCAATGTCTCATTTCTTATACATGGATGGAGTGTTATTGCCTTGTGATAAATACTAACTACTGAAATATATTTGTAGTGCAGGCTCTACCAAGTGGTATTCTCTAAGTATGTACCCCAGGAAGAAGGCCACGAGAAGCTCAGCTTTCTTCCATCAAGAGAACATATTAAAACCAACAGTCACTCTCTCATGTTTTGCAGCTATATATTTGTATAGTCCTAATTCACATTAAAATATGTTTTGAAAATAGAGCAATCCATAAATAGATCTTATAATATAGTAATCTTTATACATAAAAACGCAATTCCATTTTGAAATTACAAAAATGTGTCGGAGCTTGATCCATTTTTTTAACGCACTGGTGTGTTTGGACTCCAGTAAACATTTCTCAAATCCAAAAGTCATTTTCAAATGAAAGGCCATCAAAAGTGGACCAAACCAGCGGTTTAACCATTTTGATCTATCCTGAAATTTCATCATTAAAGTAAGATAAATGTTTATTTTCTCTAAAAAAGAAAAATATGAGTATACATGGTTTATAATTTTGACTATATATGGCATGTTTATAGTAGATTTTATAATTTATTTTTCTTGAAAATATTTTCATTTTAACCTTTTTCGTAGACCAATTAAAGGTACTCAATGGTTTAACTGTCGCCGGGATGGTAGATTGAGCTTAAGACAGAGATGTCTGACGTCGCATCGTGTTTGGGATGTAATATGTACAGTGGGCCACAACGTTAGATCGCGAATAAAATTATTTATCTACAGTAGAACCTCCATGAGAGGATACTCGTGCTAGAGGGTACCTCTCTACAAAGGACAGTTTTCTTTTGCAAAATTACCATTTTTACTATTTAGTAACTCTCCGGTAAGAGGACACCTCTACCTAAAGGACACTTTGGCTCTGCAACTAGGTGTCTTTTACACAGAGGTTCTACTGTATTCAGAAGAAAGAGATGTTTTATAATTTAAAATATATTTTACAATTAAACAATTAAAAAAAGGTTTCCGGAGATGAGTTTCTTTCAATTTCAAATACCATCTCAAGTTTTCAGGTATCTCTGCCCTTCCACAAGAGAACATATATAATGAATAAAACACCACCTGATGTTTATGTACAGAAGATTTAAATCAATTCATATTTTATAATTATTCTTTTTATTTTTAAGTAGCAAGATTCAACTTCTTGGCTGTACGTGTCTTATGCAAATAGGGGAAAATAATCAAATGCCAGACTCCACATCGATTTCTCAGTAAAATCAGGAGAAAGGAAAGCAGAAGATTAACCCACATTCCAGGGCATCCATATAATCCAGATTTGTGAAAGGGAATTATTAAAAAATGAAAGTTTATGCAAGGACGGAAACCCACACACAATAAACGTGATTTCTTCTCCCAAATTTATGAGCTAATAAAACGCGACAGCACATATTCTGGAAGTTTCTCCAAACATTTATTGATACTAAATTTGTCGTGTGGTCCATTTTAAATCATTCGGTGTCGGCTGCTTTGCTATTCCTGCCGGGGGTCTTCGGCTCAAGAGGTTTGACTCTTATCCCTGGTGATACGATATCTCATATTGAGGATTGAACCTGCACGACTCTTCCTCAAAATAGATTCTTGAAATGACTTATTTTAGATTCTTATTTAGAAAAGGTAACAAATTCATACAAGCTCATTTCTTCCTTCTCCTACATGTCTCAGAAAGGTTTGTGTTTGATTATCTTTTAAATATTGACATCTTTATTTGATTATTTACTTATTTTAAATAAAGAGAGAAACACAGTAAAATAATGAAGAATGGAAAACTATGCAAGGATTCAGGAAGAATTAGAAATATATCCTATAAAAAAAACTGTAAACAGAATAAGAAATAAAGACGTGTTAGTAATTGAAACAGACAACAAAAGGCGTACTTGGATATATGAAAGAAAAACAAACAGTTATACCCTTTATGATATAATTATATTCAATAAATAGTTTTTTTTTAACTCAGCCTGCAAAAATTTTCATTTATTTGCTTTATAAATATTATCAAATTCATGTATTAGCTCTATATGCTTATTGTTCATAGTTTTTTGTTTCTATATCAACGCTTTATTTTCCGTTTTCTTTGTATATATGTATGTCCGAATGTTTGCGCTTGTACATATTTTGCTTAAATTCGTTTATTACTGTATGTGTGCTGACGTATTCATGTTAATTATGCGTGCTAGTGTGTGTTTCTATCATCGTTTTGTGTGCTTCCGTGTGTTTGTATGCTTGTTGGTGACAGTGTTTGTGTTTGCGCGTGTGTGCTTGCCCGTGTGTGCTCTTGTGAGCATCTGTATACTTGTGCGTGTACACGTTTGCTTGTGTTCATGTCTGCTTGCATATGTGTTTATGTATTCTTGTGTGTGCTTTCCCGCGCGTGTGTAGGTTAACTTGCGTATATGTGTGCTTTCTGTTTATCTATGTGCTTTTTATGTGCTTGCGCGCATGTGAATGCTTTCGTGTGCGTTTGCGCGCCGCATGTGTATGCTTACGTGGTGTCTGTGTGTGTTCTTATGCGCATTTGTATGTTTACGTGGGTGTCTATGTGTGTTCTTATGCGCATTTGTATGTTTACGTGTGTCTGTGTGTGTTCTTGCGTACATGTGTACGCTTACGTGGGGGTCTGCGTGTGTCATTGCGTCCATGTTTATGCTCACGTGTTTGCTTACACGTTTGTGTATACTTACGTGTTTGTCTGTGTGTGTTCTTGCGCGCATGATGTATGCTTACGTGCCTTTTGTGTTTTCGTGCATATGTATGCTTTTGTGTGAGCCTATTCCTACATGAGTCACTAGAGGAAGATGGTGAGTAACTTTCTTCTTTTCTCCCCACTTCCCCCTATCGCCATTGTTCTTGAACGGCTTCATAGCTTCACGTACCCCGTAGTGGCCCAGTTTTCCCTTCCTGGGATATACTCTCTCTCACGAAAACTTTCTACAATGCCGACATAATTACAGGAATTGGGGGTTAATAGTCAAAGACACATTAGAGATTTATATATATTTCTAGATAATGAATACTTTTACATTTTTTAACTTTTTTTATCACACAAAAGTATGAAATCGTTTATTGTGTATTGAGGCAATATGGGTTTCTAGCCCACATTTTTATCCAATTAATAATGTAAACTACTAGCCGAATGACCCGGGCAACGCCCGTGTTTTAATTTAGACACGTGGACCTGTTGGATCATTAACGCCCGTGTTTTACCCCCGATTGAATGTTTTTATTCAAATACTATTTGTTACAATTATAAATTGGCGCCTTAAATAAATGCATATATTAGTTAATAACTATAGCCTACGTGCTTTATCTGTCTATGTACTGTTGGCTTCCGTAGGCGTCTCTTACTGGGAAAAAGAAAGAGAGGATTCCATTTAGTTATTAACTAATATATGCATTTATTTATGGAGCGACCCTTCCTGTCAACCACCATTTTCAAGAAAATGTTGTAAATTGAAAAATAAAATCCTCTGAAATATGGATAATAATTCTGTTGACGTTATGTGGCGCTGAGTTTATTGTTGACACACATTAAATATGTTATAACACCTTGATAAAGGTTGGAGTTCAGCCAACTGAAATATTGGTAAAATTAATGATATTTTGATCCAATATATGCCTTTTTAATTAATGAATAATAATAATAAACCGGTTTTCTGAGGATAAGCTCCTACAGC
>CP092875.1:52819510-52849583 GCA_030710605.1 Cordylochernes scorpioides
ACAATACTTTGAATTAAATATATTGTACTGATTTCTCTGAATAAAGCTTCGAATTTATAACAATTCCCTCAAAACTTATTTGTACGCCTAATACAACACAAAGCTATCTCTGCCATAGTCTCTTCAGCATTTTTTCATCGCAGTAAGGACAGTAGAAGTATGTTTTACATATGAAAGAAACACTCGTGTTTCAATGCCTTATTTCTTATGTATGGATGGCGTGTTATTGCCTTGTAATAATTACTACCTCTGAAATATATTTGTGGTGCAGGTATTACCAAGTGGTCTTCTCTAAGTATGTACCTCAACAAGAAGGCCACGAGAAGCTCAGCTTTCTTCCATCAAGAGAACATCTTACAACCAACAGTTACCTTTCTCAAATCAAGAATTAATGTTCTGAAAAACGAAGAAAATAATACTTTCTTAAGCTTTTTTCCCCAAGAAATCCCTAAATACTTTCGTCCAAATTTTTATAATATCTCAATTTGTTACAAACCACGGTAATATCAAAAGTTTTTTAAATAGAATAAAGGCAGTGGAGGATTCAAGTTGCTTTTGTGGTATTGAGGAACAAACCTCAAGACATCTACTGATCGATTGACCAGCATTTCAAGATTATAGAATGAAGAATGAACTAGTTGTTTGTGAACTTAACGATTTGATTTCCGATAAAAAATCATTTTTAAAGTTCAATTCATTTTGTAAATACATCCTAAACTTTCCACAAAATCTGGATCTCTAATGTTTTCATGCGTTGAATAATGTAAATAACTTATGTAAATAAACTTTTCTCCTTGTTTGGCGCAAATATCCCTTGCGGGATATAGCGCTTTGGAAATAAAATAATTGTAATTGTAACAGTTAATCTCTCATGATTTGCAGCTATATATTTGTATAGTCCTATTTCACATTAAAATATGTTTTGAAAAATAGAAATCCATAAATAGATCTTATAATATAGAAATCTTTATACATAAATACGTAATTCCATTTTGAAATTACAAAAATGTGTCGAAGCTTGATACATTCTGTTTTTTTTTTTAACGCACCGGTGTATTTGGACTCCAGCAAACATTTCTGAAATTAAAAAGTCATTTTCAAATGAAAGCCCATCAATAGTGAACCAAACCAGCGGTTTAAACATTTTGATCCATCCTGAAATTTCATCATTAAAGTAAGATAAATGTTCATTTTCTCTAAAAAAGAAACATATGCGTATACATGGTTTACAATTCTGACTATATATGGCACGTTTATAGTAGATTTTAAAATTTATTTTGTTGAAAATATTTTCATTTTAACCTTTTTCGTGGACCAATTAAAGGTACTCAATGGTTTAACGGTCGCTGGGATGGTAAATCGAGCTTAAGACAGAGATGTCTGGTGTCGCATCGTGTTTGGGATGTAATATGTACAGTACAACGTTCGATCGCGAATAAAATTATTTATCTACAGTAGAACCTCCATGAGAGGATACTCACGCTAGATGACACCTCTCTATAAAGGACAGTTTTCTTTTGCAAAATTACCATTTTTACTATTTAGTAACTCTCCGGTAAGAGGACACTTCTTCCTAAAGGATACTTTGGCTCTGCAATTAGGTGTCCTTTACACAGAGGTTCTACTGTATTCAAAAGAAATAGATGTTTTATAATTTGAAATATATTCTACAATTAAACAATTAAAAAAGGTTTCGGAGATGAGTTTCTTTCAATTTCAAATACCATCTCAAGCTTCTGGGCATCTCTGCCCTTCCACAGAAGAACATATGCAATGAGTAAAACGCCGCCTGATGTTAATGTCCCGAATATATAAATCAATTCATATTTCATAATTATTCTTTTTTTTTTAAATAGCAAGATACAACTTCTTGTCTGTACGTGTCTTATGCAAATAGGGGAAAATAATCAAATGCCAGGCTCCACATCGATTTCTCAGTAAAAGCAGGAGAAAGGAAAGCAGAAGATTAACCCACATTCCAGGGCATCCATATAATCCAGATTTGTGAAAGGGAATTATTAAAAAATGAAAGTTTATGCAAGGACGGAAACCCACACACAATAAACGTGATTTCTTCTCCCAAATTTATGAGCTAATAAAACGCGACAGCACATATTCTGGAAGTTTCTCCAAACATTTATTGATACTAAATTTGTCGTGTGGTCGATTTTAAATCATTCGGTGTCGGCTGCTTTGCTATTCCTGCCGGGGGTCTTCGGCTCAAGAAGTTTTGACTCCTATCCTTGGTGATATGATATCTCATATTGAGGATTGAGTCTGCACGAATCTTCCTCAAAATAGATTCTTGTAATGACTTATTTTAGATTCCTATTTAGAAAAGCTAACAAGTTCATACAAGCTCATTCCTTCCTTTTCAGGGGTTTCAGAAATATTTTATATTTGATTATCTTTTAAATATTGACATCTTTATTTTATTATTTACTTATTTTTTATAAAGAGAGAAACGCAGTAAAATAATGAAGAATGGAAAACTATGTATGGATTCAGGAATAATTAGAAATATATCTTATAAAAAAAACTGTAAACAGAATAGGAAACAAAGACGTGTTAGTATTTGAAACAGACAACAAAGTACATACTTGGATCTTTGTGAGAAAAACAAACAGTTATACCCTTTTTGATATAATTATATTCAATAGATCGTTTTTAACTCAGCCTACAAAAATTACATTTATTTTGTGTATAAAAATTATTAAATTTATGTATTAGTTCTATGCTTATTGTTTATAGTTTTTTTTTTTTGTTTCTATATCAACGCTTTATTTTCCGTTTTCTTTGTATATATGTATGTCCGAATGATTGCGCTTGTGCATATTTTGCTTAAATTCGTTTATTATTGTATGTGTGCTGAGGTATTCATGTTAATTGTGCGTGCTAGTGTGTGTTTCTATCATCGTTTTGTGTGCTTCCGTGTGTTTGTATGCTTGTTGGTGTCAGTGTTTTTGTGTTTGCGCGTGTGTGCTTGCTCGTATGTGCTCTTGCGAGCATCTGAATACTTGTGCGTGTACACCCTTGCTTGTGTTCATGTCTGCCTGCATATGTGTTTATGTATTCTTGTGTGTGCTTGCCCACGCGTGTGTAGGTTAACTTGCGTATATGTGTGCTTTCTGTTTATCTATGTGCTTTTTATGTGCTTGCGCGCATGTGAATGCTTTCGTGTGCGTTTGCGCGCCGCATGTGTATGCTTACGTGGTGTCTGTGTGTGTTCTTATGCGCATTTGTATGTTTACGTGGGTGTCTATGTGCGTTCTTATGCGCATTTGTATGTTTACGTGTGTCTGTGTGGGTTCTTGCGTAAATGTGTATGCTTACGTGGGGGTCTGCGTGTGTCATTGCGTCCATGTTTATGCTCACGTGTGTGCTTACACGTATGTGTATACTTACGTGCTTATTTGTGTGTGTTCTTGCACGCATGTGCATGCTTACGTGTCTGTGTGTGTTTTCGTGCATATGCATGCTTACCTGTGAGCCTATTCCTACGTGAGTCACTAAGAGGAAGATTGTGAGTAACTTTCTCCTTTTCTCCCCACTTCCCCCTATCGCCATTGTTCTTGAACGGCTTCATAGCTCCACGTACCCCGTAGTGGCCCAGTTTTCCCTTCCTGGGATATACTCTCTCTCACGAAGACTTTCTACAATGCCGACACAATTACAAGAATTGGGGGTTATTAGTCAAAGACACATTAGAGAATTATATATATTTCTAGATAATGAATACTTTTAAATTTTAAACTTTTTTTATCACACAAAAGTATGAAATCGTTTATTGTGCATTGTATTTTAGGCTAGGAAGTTACTGGAAATACAAATTTAGGTTATTTTTGTCAATTACGGTCCTTTAGTGAGGTTATTGTAGGAATAACGAATTGAATAATATTATCAGAATAAATAAGAAATTTTGGAAACTTTCGCGAAACTTCAGAGTAATTGAGGCAATATGAGTTTCTAGCCCACATTTATCCAATTAATAATGTAAACTACTAGCCGAATAACCCGGGCAACGCCCGTATTTTAATTTAGACACGTGGACCTGTTGGATCATTAACGCCCGTGTTTTACCCGATTGAATGTTTTTATTCAAATACTATTTGTTACAATTATAAATTGGCGCCTTAAATAAATGCATATATTAGTTAATAACTATAGCCTATGTGCTTTATCTATCTATGTACTGTTGGCTTCCGTAGGCGTCTCTTACTGGGAAAAAGAAAGAGAGGATTCCATTTAGTTATTAACTAATATATGCATTTATTTAAGGAGCGACCCTTCTTGTCAACCACCATTTTCAAGAAAATGTTGTAAATTGAAAAATAAAATCCTCTGAAATATGGATAATAATTTTGTTGACGTTATGTGGCGCTGAGTTTGTTGTTGACACCCATTAAATATGTTATAACACCTTGATAAAGGTTGGAGTTCAGCCAACTGTGAAATATTGGTAAAATAAATGATATTTTGATCTAATATATGCCTTTTTTATTAATGAATAATAATAATAAACCGGTTTTCTGAGGATAAGCTCCTACAGCAAGAAACTTATTCTCGCAAAAGCCGTTTATTATTATATTCAGGAACACTTCAATTTTTCTTTAAAAGGGAACGATTGGATATCCGAATGTCTGGATAAATATACACCCATACCTCGCTTTGCGTTGAGGTTACGTTCCAAAAAAACACGACGCAAATTGAAACGACGCAAAGTGAAAATATGTGAAGGCGCAATCAAAAACAAAGGTGTTGCCATATTTTAGGGAAAAAAAAAATTAAAGACTCAATCCAAAACAACGCAACTTCGAAAATCTAACGACGCCCAGTGAAAATCAGCAAAAATTAAGCAGCGACGCAACTTCGAAAAAAAAAAACGCAAAACGAAACGACGCAAAGCCAGCTATTGGTGTATATTGTATTTGAGATTCCTCTATCTCCAGATTGTATTCATAGGAAATTGGAAGGTGAGCTCTTCAGATATAAGAAAATTGTGATATAATTTTATAAAAATATATATTAAAAACCTTTACTCAATAAGTTTCTTTATTATAAAAACACCGCGTTGTAACTTCGCCCGTTTAAGAGCGAGAATTCGAAATCTCGCGGTTTTTTGTAATAAAGATTTTTTTTTGTTTAGGGTTTTTCAGATATTTTAAATATATTGTTGCCCCAAGTTGCAGCCTTGCAGGGTCGTTGACCTTGGTTTCTTCCTTCTTGGTGTTATACACGTTTCCCGAGCGGGTTTCCATACTTAAAGCTAATAAATAAAGGTAAAAAGAAGTAAATTACCTTTTAAAGTTATTGTGTTTATTTATTCGTTGTCTTCCTTGTAGGTCGTGATCCGCAGTCTTCGTCTAGAACCCCTCTCTCTCCAATAACCAATCAAGATATATGTACAATAACAATATTTAAAAATGAGTGAAACTATGAAAGGGAATGATACCCTTGTAAATAATCTGTTTTTAATAAATATTAAATACCATAGAATGTTTTGAATAAATGTAGGGCGCATTAAAATTGATGCAACAATATATATGCTCCGCATTATAGAAGTTGGGATGATATTGCTGGAGGATTCTGAATGGAAGAAGTGACTTTTTTACATGCTTCACTTTGTTAGTGTGTATTTGGCTGTTATTCAATGATATCTCATATATGTAGTGAAAAAATAACGACAATAGTTTCATATCAGTTTTATATTTTATAATATCGTTGATTTTTATAATGCATACATAAAGTTTCAATTTACTCATCAACCAATTTTGAAATTATCCAAATTAAACACCTTGATAATCGTTTTTACCCATATAGATAGAAAATTTGGATTTGATGATTTAATATAGGTAAAGCAGCAATGATTTAATTCTTTCGATTTTTAGTTTTTTTTTTTTTGCCAAATGGTGTTAGAATGATTGCATATGTAAAATTTGTATATTCCTACCAAAAACGCATTTTTAAATACCATATACTGTGGTATTAAAAACTTTTGTAATAGATTCATTATTTCGCCCTTTCATTGAGAAAAGTAAGAGCCTTAAATAAAAGTTTTTGAATTTCACTCAACATGTCTTTTCGGAATACTGATCTTAATAAGTATCTTGGATAATTGTATATCTATTTTTTTGTAGGATAAGAGAGAGAAAAGCCTAATCTTATAATCTTCAGTGTCCAAAATTTAATACTTTAAAAATAAAATTTCCCTGAATAAGTTGAATTTTATAAATTTATCCTCTTTCTCAAAGATATTATTAGAATAAGAGAGTGTGTGTATGTTTGATATATCGAAAATACCATAAAAATCTAGTATATATTTAAATTGTGTTAGTTTTCAAAGAAAACAAATTAGAAGAGAACTTCTGCATTATATAAATAATATAAAAACATAGCAATTATTATACTCGATTTTTATTGAATAAGAATTTTACTTCAATATCCCTCTGAAACCACGCTCGAGTCGGCTTTCCACGTCGCTGTTTGTGCGACTGTCAGACCTGCGCCGTGACTCCATTTCGATTTGTTTCTCGGTCTGTTATTGCGTCTGCGCCTCGTCCTGCCTTTCTATTTGTCAACATTCCTTTCTTACTCTTCCCATTGGTCCGTTCTTTTCTACGACTGTCTGTTATTGCGTCTGCGCCTCGCCCTGCCTTTCTATTTGTCAACATTCCTTTCCCACTCTTCCCATTGGTCCGTTCTTTTCTACGACTGTCTGTTATTGCGTCTGCGCCTCGCTCCGCCTTTCTATTTGTCAACATTCCTTTCCCACTCTTCCCATTGGTCCGTTCTTTTCTACGACTGTCTGTTATTGCGTCTGCGCCTCGCTCCGCCTTTCTATTTGTCAACATTCCTTTCCCACTCTTCCCATTGGTCCGTTCTTTTCTACGACTGTCTGTTATTGCGTCTGCGCCTCGCTCCGCCTTTCTATTTGTCAACATTCCTTTCCTACTCTTCCCATTGGTCCGTTCTTTTATACGACTGTCTGTTATTGCGTCTGCGCCTCGCTCTGCCTTTCTATTTGTCAACATTCCTTTCCTACTCTTCCCATTGGTCCGTTCTTTTATACGACTGTCTGTTATTGCGTCTGCCCCTCGCTCTGCCTTTCTATACTCCCGTGTTTTATTTTTTGGAATGTGGTAGAATGCCTTAGGTGCGTCAGCTGGAACAAAGCGGGAACCAACAACATCCAAATAACTACGCCAGCAGCCCAAATATTTTTTTCAAAGATATTATTCATTGGTTACCTGTTGAATGGAAACATTGTGTTTTAATGATGGTAATTATGCTCTCAAAATGGTTTTATGGCCTTGAAAAAAATGGTTCCATTCTGATTTAGATCGCCTTTGTATTATTATGTTAATTGTCACGGCCTGTGTAGTTATTGTTAAACATCAGTTAAAACGTTCTTGCGCTTCGTTTAACTTTAGTTGTTTCGTATTTCTCTGCACTGTTTAACATCATTTGTTTGCGCTTCTTCTGCACCGCTTAGCATCAGTTGCTAAGTAATGCTTCTGCACTGTTTAACAACAGTTGTTTGAGCTTCATCTGCATTTTTAACATCAGTTGCTAAGTAATGCTTCTGCATTGTTTACCATCAGTTTATTAGTATTGATTCTGCATTGTTAAACATCCGTTTATTAGTATTGAATCTGCATTGTTTAACATCAGTTGCTAAGTAATGCTTCTGCATTGTTTACCATTAGTTTATTAGTATTGATTCTGCATTGTTTAACATCAGCTTATTAGTATTGATTCTGCATTGTTTAACATCGGTTTATAAGTATTGATTCTGCATTGTTATAAACATCAGTTTATTAGTATTGATTCTGCATTGTTAAACATCAGTTTATAAGTATTGATTCTGCATTGTTATATATAAACATCAGTTTATTAGTATGTATTCTGCATTGTTTAACATCAGTTTATTAGTATGTATTCTGCATTGTTTAACATCAATTTATTAGTATGTATTCTGCATTGTTTACCATCAGTTTATTAGTATTGATTCTGCATTGTTTACCATCAGTTTATTAGTATTGATTCTGCATTGTTTAACATCAGTTTATGAGTATTGTTTCTGCATTGTTAAAAATCAGTTTATTAGTATTGATTCTGCATTGTTAAACATCAGTTTATTAGTATTGAATCTGCATTGTTTTTAACATCAGTTGCTAAGTAATGCTTCTGCATTGTTTACCATCAGTTTATAAGTGTTATTGATTCCACGTTATTGAAGATCAGTTGATACGCGCTTTCCTTACATTCTTAAATACGATTTTCTATATAGTGATTCGTATTTTTTTTTAATTCGGTTAATTCGTTCCTCTTCTGCATTGTTAATCAGCTGCTGTTGCTTGCTGTTTCTTTATTAACCACTATTTGTTATGTTTTTCTACTTTATTGTCAATCAACAGTTGTTGCTTACTGCTTCTTTGTTAACCATCATATGTAAGTATTGATTCTGCATTGTCAATCAACAGTTGATATAGATACTCATTCTTAATTGTGAAAATCAATTTATATCTTCTTTACATTATTGTTAAACATTATTTACTACTTTATTCTTATGGTTTGTTTAAAAATCAGCTACTATGTGCTTAGTTTACCTTGCGGCTGGCGAAATGAGGCTGATGCGTTGTGCATTCCAGCACTCTCTTCAACATTTTCAACAGTAGAAAATAGCACCCCTGTCTAGGATAGAAGCAGTCATACCAAAGGAACAGAGATAAAGCTCAATTTATTGTCCGGATCAATATCTGGTGCTCGTCTATCTACTCGGGTTAGCGACATTGCCTACATTAGCTTACAGAAATAAGGCGAGAAGTGGCGCACATATTTGAAAAGCTTTGAGCCTAACATTTTTCCCCAATGAATCCGATCCTATAATAACCGCCTTTTCAGAGTTTGAGATCAAGGTCACCCCTATGTATCAGAAGCAAAAAGTCTATCTATTTAACTTCTCTATTGTTTTGCGGGTATTTTTGTAGCAGCTTGGATTTGTCGAATAAAGAACAGATCCGTGATCAAGCAACTACATGGAGGGGCTTCAGAGGCAGTCCGAACTATGGACAACTATAAGCAGTGTCTCATATCATAGAAAACTGGTCCCTTAACAGGCTTCATGGTGAGCTTCAGTCGGTACCCCTGTGGCAATGTTTTTATTGATCGCTCCATTGAAATTGTAAGTTATTCTCCATTTTGATGTTTATCTATAGTTTATAGTATTTTGTCTTTATTAGAAATGTGTTCTTATATATTCGTGGATACTATTATGTATAAAAATATATAAAAATAAATGAATAACATTTGATGAAATATGTTTCTCTTGCCTTTTTAAACATTTGTTGCCACTTTATGTTCATGTATTGTTTAAAAAACGGTTATTACTAGCTGTTTATGCTTTGTTGAACATCGGTTGTTACGTGATGAACTGCTTTGTTGAATATCAGTTTCTAAGAGATGTTTCAACATTGTTGAACATTGGTTGCTAAGAGCTGTTTTTGAATTGTCTAATATCGGTTGTTGCACGCTCTTTCTGTATTGATGAACATTGGCTGCCACGTGTTATTCCTACATTGTTGAACATATCTATTGTTCTAACTGTTTATTCCTTGTTGAGCATCGCTAGCCACGGGATGCAGCTGTTTTGTCAAATATCGGTTGCTAATGGCTGTTTCTTTTTGTTTAAACAGAACTGCTTCTGAAATATTGAACATTGGTTGCTGAAAGCTGTTTCTGCATTAATGAATAATTGTTGCTAAGAGCTGTTTCGTATTGTTGAAAATTGTTTGCTAATAGATGTTTCTAAATGCTTAAAAATTGGTTGTTAAGAGCTGTTTCTGCAATATTGAAAATTAATTTACAAAGACCTTTTCTGCAATTTTGAAAATTGGTTGCTAAAAGCTGTTTCTGCATTATTGAACACTGGATGCTAAGAGATGCTTCTGCATTGTTGAAAATTGTTTTCATAGAATTGTTCCTTATTATTGCACATTGTTTGCTAAAAGTTGTTTCTTCCTTGGTGAACATCGGTTGTTATGCGCTGTTTTTAAATTATTGAACATTGGCTGCGCCGAGATGTGTCAGCAAAGTTGAACATCGGTTTTACATCTTGTTCTTCTATTGTTGAAATTCAATAGTCCATTTCTGCTACTCTTTGTTATATATTAGTTATTTTATTTCACCAATGTGTATTGTTAAATAAAAGACGTCGTCAACAAAACGGTTTGTATGCGTATATGTGTGTTAATATCGATTTTTCTTATTGTCACTTTTTTCATAATGTAAAACTGGTTTCTTTCATGGTGAAGTTAATCATATTTATATCTTGACGATATATGTACTCAAACATACGCGCGCGGCTATCCATTTTTAAATTTAATAATTAAAACTTACATAAAATATTCTTCGAAACTATTCAATTGCATACCTCACATAAATCAATTGCTGCCTACAAAACACGAAAAGTAACCAGCGCGCACACCGCATAAATCAATCATGAAAAATGACGTCAACAAGTACAATACAGTTTGTAGCCAAAGAGATTAGAATCAAACATTCTGGCAGCGTTGAATGTTAAGGGTAAACGATTCGACAAACAAGGCGTCTAACAAAAATGATGAATTAAAGAGCGAGAAATCTTGAACAAAAGAAATCTCAGCCTACTCACAATTACCTGTGGAGACAGATGGATGGGGCACAGACAAACAATATTTATTGTTGCCACTCATTATGTTGTTACTGCATTGTGCTGCCGGGCCATCCATCAAGCGGCTTGAAAAGCCAACTAAAAAAGAGAAGAACGAAAGGTTTGAGCGGTCACGAGCGCTACAATTAATAGATTATAAATGAAATCCCAACTGATGTTAATGTAGGGTGGGCCGGTGGTGTAATTTGGCTAGATGCTCAATGCTGCTAGAGTCATTGGCCCCGCCCTGAGGCAAGGTATGGCATACTAATTCTAGGCCCACTCCCCACAATTACATCGATCCTGCAGGATTTACACTTTTTGGATTGTTCTTTAATCGCCTCCTGGGCCGACGGTTTGAAGAATCGTTCCTTCAGTGCAGCAAGTCTATCTTCTTCAAATAAAAAGAGCCCATCTCTCAATTGAATAATGCAAATCATTGGATCTTTGTGGAAGGGTCGATTATCTGAATCTGTAGAATGGTACAGAGGGAACGGTTCGCTAAAGAACAATGATTTTTTAAACATGTTTAACCTGAAAATATCTCTTACTATGTCCTATTCTTTCTTTCACTGATTCCGAAATGGTCACATTGGAACTAATTACAACTTTAACACTTTTAATTTGTAAAAAAAAAAATGCGCTCTTAGGTTGTTTACCAGCGCCTCATTATAAAATGTACATCTTCTCAGTATTTAGTGCCACTGCTTTTTCTATTAAAAGAAGTCGACTGGAAGCCAGTTGTTTTGAGGTAGAGACCAATCTATAGGTAGACCTTCAAATAAAATTTGGACGAGCTGCGGGAGGGAGATGACGGCTGTCGTGCCTCTCCGACCGCCGCTACCCGTAGGCCCGAGCTGCGGGCGGGAGATGACGGCTGTCGTACCTCCCTCGCCGCCGCTACCTGTAGGCCCGAGCTGCGGACGGGAGATGACGGCTGTCGTACCTCCCTCGCCGCCGCTACCTGTAGGCCCGAGCTGCGGACGGGAGATGACGGCTGTCGTGCCTCCCTCACCGCCGCTACCTGTAGGCCCGAGCTGCGGGCGGGAGATGACGGCTGTCGTGCCGGGAGAGCGTGCGCCCAGCCCCGCGCTATAAATCTCCGAGGGCGGAGTCCCCGCGGCTCGATTACCCAAGACGGATGAATAGCAATTATTTTAATGTTTTCAAATTAGGCCGTTACCATTTGTCTAGCCACAACTAAGTGATTCTTTCTCTCAATGCCTATTGGCGGCTGGGCGTGGGGAGGGAATCAGATCATTTAGTGGAATCTTTCCTCACGCCAACATCGCTCGCTGACTTTAAATATGGCCATTTTACCACAACACCTGAAAACACAGTGCTAAAAACTTGTGAAAATCAGAATTTTTTATTCAACCTAACAGTTTACATTATATCCACACACATAATAGATAAATTAAAAGATTTTAATTTTTTAATATCAGATTTATAGCTGAGAGAAATTCTATGACTAGTTTTAACAATAATGATTATGATTATATAAAAGGGCGTACCTGGATCTGTAAAGAAAAAAAGAACAATTTTTTTCTTAAAATATTTCGAGAGATTGCTCCCTCTTTATCAATTTATTGCACAGTAATTGATTATGTTGTGTGAAAATAGCACAATCAATATTTTAAAATATATTTTTGAAAATAAATCTCAAGTTTTTTTAAATATATTATATATTTTTTTAAATATATAAGTTTTTTCGAGCATATTTGCCCTTCAACAGGAATAAAAATTGAACGTATAATAAATTGTTATATATCTATTCATATCTGCACAACATACACATATTTTAAAAGATTCGCATCTTAAAAGAAATATGAACGAGAGAAAAAAATATATTTGAATAATATTTATAAAAGTATATATATATCCAAAACTGTATCCAAAATAATGTAATGCTTCAATAAAGGTTGGCGTTCAGCCAGCCGAAATATTGGCAAATAAATCTTTTATTCAATCCAATATATGCCTTTTTACTGTGTAATATTCAAAACTGTAATTAATAGAAAATCAACTATGTAGGAAATTTGTACAAAAACGAATCAATTTTGATATGTAAATAAAATCAATAAAGACTGTGACCAAAAACGAGAGAGGAAATATCAAACTATGAATTATGTATTAGACCAGTGTCGGGCAACCTTTTTCGAGTTGCGGCGCACTAAGCTTAATTTCTTTTTTTCGCGGCGCACCTGTGGTTCTCACTATAAATTTCCTCGTAGGTAATTAAAATACAACAATAAATACTAGTAAAAATTTAAACATATACATAACATTTTATTAATTTTCAATATTAAATTAACATAATCAATGCGAGCATTGCGATTGTTTTTGAGAGCATATCAAATCAATACGGGGATCTACTTGTGAAAGACAAACGCGCATCTCCTCATCTATCATTTGAAGTCTTTCGCGCTTCTTAGACTTCATTTCTGTGAGTGTTGAAAAACCTTGCTCACACAGGTAGGAACTTCCAAATGGCAACAATGATTCGATGGCCGCATTACTAAGTTTAGGAAATTTGGAGTTTAAGCACAAACAAAACTCAGATAGCTCCTTTTCAGTGAATAGTCTTTTGAAAACTAAATCGTTTTTAAATCAATTAAGTTTTCTTGCATTTCTTCTTCCAGATGTTGAATTTCACAGTGCATAAATGGGTTAACTACCCATTCCATCTTTTCAACGTCCAAGTAAGGAAAATATTTATCAAAAGAAGCGGATAGTAATGTCAAAGTTTCTTCGACTTCTTTTTTGATAATAGATTTTGATGGATTCTCTTGAACCATCGGAAAAGATGCAAAGTTTTCTTTAGCAATGTTTAAATTCCATAAACTGAGTTTTTCATTAAACGCTTTCAACTTGGTGGAGATAGTGATAATGTTCTCCTGAGCACCTTGCAAATTTAAATTAAGGCTGTTTAATTTGTCGAAAATATCACCCAAAAATGAAACTCGTAACCACCAAACATCACTCATCATGAAAGGAAAATTAATCTCTTCGTTATCAATGAATGCCATTATTTCATTTTTCATTGAAATAAATCGATTTAAAACTTTGCCTTTCGACAACCATCTGACTTCAGTATGAAACAATAAATTTTTATAATCGGAATCCATTGCTTCACAAAATGTTGAAAAAATTCTCGATCGAAGAGCATTTGATTTGATGTAATTGACTACTTTGACAACTTCATCTAGAGTTGTGACAAGGATGGGAGGAACCGACTTTGACACTAACATTTCTCTATGAATCATACAGTGAACAAATTTGATATTTGGATTTTTTTTTATGACATGTGCTATCAATCCCTTTCTTGAACCTTTCATAGCTGGAGCTCCATCCGTACAGACGCTAACACAATTTTCCCATCTTAAGTTATACTTCATAACATTTTCATCAACTAATTCAAAAATGTCCGCACCAGTCGTTCTTTGTTTTAATTCTTTACAAAAAAAGTAGTTATTCACAATTTTTCCTGTATCGACGAACCTCAAAAATGCCAGCAATTGAGCTTTATTTCTAATATCTGTGGTTTCATCAAGCTGTATAGCCCATTTTGTTGATGAATCATTAAAATATTGTTTTATTTGCAACTCAATATCTTCTGACATATCTTCAATTCTTCTCGCAATAGTTTTTGATGATAGTGGAATTTTCGTAACCTTCTCCATAGCATCATTCGTTAACATTTTTTTTTTTTTTTTTTGCTTATCCCTAGTACACGTGGGTACAGGCCATGATAATCATGGTGGGTAGTTAGCGACTGCTTTTTTACTGTAAGCGCACCACATGTCTACACATGTGAAAGCAGTTCGACTTTGCACTTACAAATGTGCCAGAGCCCCGTTTGGTTACTTGCACTCGCTGGTGGGGTTGGACTTTTGCAAGAATCGGGGGGCCATTGGAGCATTTTTTTTTTTCTTTAAACAGAAAAAAGTGTCCAATGCGGGGATCGAACCCGGGTCGTAGTGGTCGTAAACCAAACGGTTTAACCAGCCTTCCACCGACGCCCCCATTCGTTAACATACATCCAGCCACAATTTTTAAAGCAGGCAAGATAATTTCCTCTGCTTCCGCGTGAGCTTTCTTCTTTCGAGCGATGAGTTGAGCTATCATGTAACTAGCTGTTTGAGCTTCATCTGAGGTGGTCATAAATTTCTTGAATTTTTTTGATTGCTTTTGAAAACTTGATCGTATATTTTCAAAGTAGCTTATTGGATTGTTCATCTGCTCCCGATGATTTGTCTCAATATGTCGAAGTAGTTTACTTGGCACCATTGTTTCGTTGCTGAGGGTTTTTTGGCAAATTAAGCAAAACGGCAGTGATGGATCATTAACAGATGGTATAAATCCATATTTGAGATAATCTTCAACGTATTTCCTCTTATTTCCAGTTGATTTTACTATTTTCTTATCTTCTTTTATTTTCGTTTTGATTTTGTTTATCACTGGCACACACCTTCTATAATTAGAAATCTCTCCATCTAGTTTTGAGAGAATTTAGAAAAAAAAAAAAAACACACAAATATAATAATAAAATGTTTAAATAAAGTTACCTTGAGTTAAAAGTGAGTGAGAATTTCGTAACAAAAATATTTTTTTCCTTTTTTAAACCAACAGATTTTACGGTGTACAAAACTTATTGTGTGAATGTGTGTGTGTTTTACAACATGCAAAAAAAAATGAAGAATTACTACAGCAATACTTTGACGAAAACTCCGAATAAATTTTTTGAATAAATTTATAAATTTTTTTTGTTTTCTTTTTTTTAAGCTTTGTAGCTTTGAGTCTCTATTAATAAACAGCTGTGACAAAGATTGTAAAAATGACGGTTAAGTTTGGACATATTATTTTAAAAATTAGGTATTTTCCCGCAGTATGTATTCAACTTTATTAAATAAAGTTGTTTTCGCGGATTGTTTTTTTTTTAACTTATGATTTTAAATAGGTACGTACCTATTTGCATTTTTATTTTTTAATAATGGCACTTGCCAGTTATGTACGTCAAGATTATGTACATACGTTATATGAAATATAAAATTATTCAAACTGTTGTAATACCAAAATAAGTTTTATATAAAATGTAATTTGCTTTTTTTTAATTTCATTTTTTATATGAAAATTTTTGAAAAAAATTTATTAAAATTGAATAAAAATTATAAAAAATATTTTTTGAAACATTATTTTTAAATTTAACCAAAAGTTCTAAATACCTACAAAAATGTTCGCGGCACACCTAGAATTCTTCGCGGCACACCAGTGTGCCACGGCACACCAGTGTGCCACGGCACACCGGTTGCCCGACACTGTATTAGACTATCAAAGGAAATATTGGTCTGGTGTTCGATTAAAAGTTGCCCTGGCCGGCATTTATAGCTTTTTAAAATAAAATTTGTTTTTATTTTCTGTCATCAGTGTCTTTTATTTAAAGAACTGCTTCAATATTAAGTGTTGGTTTTTATTTTTGATGTTTACATAGTGGAAGGTGGTTCGGCTCATCACCTTACGATATTGTTCTTGTGATAATACCTAACTTTAGGTGATTATATATTCAACTTTTTATAAAACCTCTGGAGGGAATTATGTATGAAAAATTCAAATGTATTTATAGGAAAAATGACATTTTAAACACAAAGATCTTCTTCTTTCTTATCTCCACTCAAACATTTTAGGGTATCAAGTTGTGACCCTTGATGGTGTCTGTTTTACAACCATCATGAATGGGTTAACTAGAATGCGTCTGCCTTTATCATTAAGACTGGGAGTACTACACAGTGGCAGGCCGACTTAGCTCCAAAAGAAATGGCCGCCTTTGACATGAGGAACAGACGCCATGTGCAGCGGCTCCTAACAAGGAATACATCCTGTATCCCTGGATTAGGAGCCCTTACAGGGTACTATCAGCCGGGCCAGCTGAGCCCAGGTTTTTTAGCGAGCTTGTTAATGCTCCCCCTGCTCCTTTTTCATCCGGGTTTGGGACCGGCAAAGGCGGAGTTACAAAGATCTTAAAACTCCTCAACTTTCGGCCAAAATGTATTCCTTCCGTCAGGACAGACAACTAAGACATAGATGAGATGTTACCTTAACAAACCTTTTGTTGTTTTGCCCCATAGAAATAGCTCTACCAGCTGTTGTATCCATCTGGGCTCTCGTGCCGCCTCACCGACCCCGAGGTCAGTTCACAATCTGGGCGTCATCTATCGATTGGCTCTGCAAAGTCGCAACACCAGCCTTGACAAATTCAGAACGCCCGCCTGAAGACCATTAGGCTATTTAGCTTTAGACTAATAAATATTTTTAATAGATAAAATATCACAAAGCAATAACGCACCATCTATACATATAAAATGAGAGGATTTAAAAGCACGAATATTTCTTTTATATAAAATACAAACTTTTACTGTCCTTACTGCGAGAAAAATATATTGGGAGGGCTTGGCTTCACCACTGATGAGCCAAGCCCTCCCAATATATTTTTTCGTCGCAGTAAGGACAGTAAAAGTTTGTATTATGTATAAAAGAAACATTCGTGCTTTTAAATCCTTTCATTTTATATATAAGATAAAATATCATTTATTCTCTCAGCTGACATTCTACTAAATACATTTCTAAACTATATACAATGAACTATATACACTTGTACTTATATACGTTTATGTAAATATTCAGAATTAACTTTCAATTCTGACTTTTTCAACCATTAAAAAAATTGACAATAAAATATTTCTATAAAAAAAGTCAGACCTTTCTATCACTAAACTATAAAAATACAAAAATATGTGCTCGCTTTACTAACCTCAACGCTGATTAGTTGGCTATGGTCATGTGACAGTAGGTAACCAATCAGCAAGTGAATAAACCAGACGATATATATACAAACTTAACGACATTAACCGCGATTAAGGTGTATGTAATAGCAGTTATGCGTGTGGAAGATAGAATAAAAGATGACAGGCAGTTAAAAGATATAAAAGGTTATACTCTATGGCCGGTTAATTTAGCGTTACAAACCCCATCTATCGGGCTGGATATTAACTACACTTTGATATTTGGGGCTTTGCTATTTTAAATGTTAATTTGTCGGTCGAAGTATATCTTCATCTATATTGTAGCAGAATGTAAATTAATCAATTACAAGAATATCAATTTAATTACATTGTTACACATTTCAAATTTCTCTCATTGCCCCTCTATTCGTTTATATTAATAAGTTCTGATATATATTGTTTTTTTAAAGAATAAATTACCATATCATATTGAAGTTTGTCTTTCTCTGCGTGACAATATATTTCCATTACAATTGAGATTTATTTATCAAGGTTATACATATCCTTTTTAATATGTTTGAAGATTTATATTCTATTTAAAAAATTATTATTATTATTATTAGAAATGTGTGCATATATTAAGAATTGGAAAAGCGTGTTCAGAATCGAGCTACATGTACATTGTAGCGTAGAAATCAAGTCTTTGTATATCTGAAGGTGTGAAAGTATTTATTGATGACGTCACGGCGACTAGTCGCCAATTATTAACAAATCAACAAAACTATATACAGCTAGGGAATCTTGAACAAGCAAGCAGAGAAATATTTTAAAGATGATTTTATAAATATAGATTAATATATATTTTTATAATCTGTTGACTAATTTCATTGAATAAAATTAAATAATAAATTAATTCTTCGACACAATATATACAAGCTCGATGTATTATATCTTCAATTTAGATATACATTACAACAGTTCTAGAAGCATATGTCCATAGCTCCTTCAAAACACAAATTCACTGTATTCAATAGCAAGTGCAGGATGTATAAGAACTCGGTACAATACAATAGTGAAGCGGTCTGGAGATTAAAATGGCGAAACCGCTGGAAGGGTTCACCACTGATGAGCCATACCTTCCTTTTTTCAATTTTGAATCATCGTAGGATAAGGGATGTAGAAGTAATTTTCATTATATATATTTAAAAGAAGTAATAAAATATGTTTATGATTTTCATCAATAGATAGCATTAAGTTGATGAAGATATTTTAAATGCTTATTTTTACCTAAGCGTCGTGGTGGTGGTGTCTTGTCCACACCATGGAAAAGGGGGGGGTGCTATTGCCCTGTTAGTCAGCCACATTTCAGAGTTCCCTGTTCACGGTTACTTTAGCGGCTCGGGGCTCACGACTCCGTACTTCGGCCTACAGGGCAGTCCCTTACTTGTGCTGCTTCTCCCGCCCGCCACATAGAGGAGTGGTTGGACTTCTGGGCCTATATGAATGCCTATGCGTCGTGATAGGTCTTTATATTCCTATTAGTTGAGAACGGGTTTTTCACTTCTGCAGCTCACCACTCTTGTCTTCACAGTTTTGTCTAGGGATCTTCCCATCTCACAGATGGGTTCCTGGATTTCTCACCACATGGCTCAGTGACTCTGATAAACCAACGGTTATCTCCCATTCTGACTATGTGTCCGGTCCATCTCATCTTATTATCATTTATTGTTACATCTATACCATAGTATTATCTCAGAATATCGTCTATTATCAAGTTTACTTATTCCGAATATTCGTCGCACATTTGACCTTTATCTTGTTATCATGGGTAAGAAATATTTTAATTTCAATTTTTTGGCATTGGGTGATAGCCTCCTTCTCAGTAGTCAGGGTGGTGATATAAACTTCATGTCTTGAGACCTAGGTTCTAATTCCACACATTGAAATACTTCAATTCCAGCACAAACACACCAGCGAGTGTAAATAACTAATACAGGACTCTAATTCTTTGTGAATGCAAGGTCAAATTGTTTTAAAATTTAGATAGAAATGGTGACAGTATTCTTAAACCTCTATCCATCATGAATAACATTTTACTTATCCCAATTATAGATGGTATAGGCCACGGTAATAATCATGGAAGGTAGTTAGCGACTGCCTTTCACTCTGAGTATATCACATGTCTGTACATGTGGAAGTACTTCGACTTTTGTACTTACAAGATGCCAGATCCCTGTTAACTAAATACTTGCACTTACCGTGAGCGTTTGACTTGTGAAAGAAAGGGAACCATTGAAGCAGATAAAAATACTCAATGCAGGATTCGATCCCAAGTTCGGGGGTGTCAAAGATCGACGATGCATTCCATCAAGTCCCCCCCCCGTACTATGCCACTAGAGTATGTAACAACAGCCTCAGGAGAATGGCTCCACCTGGTGGCAGACGTTGTCGATTACTAAGAATTCCAGTCAAGTCCCATCACCAATTAACAGAAGAACAACAACACCATCTCTAAAATAATATTCTGTAAGGAATTTTTAATTTAACAACTCGCTGCTACATTAGCAAACACCACCAAAAAAACAGCGGAGACCATTTTAATTTCAGAAACAGTTCTCAGGACGTCTCAGGCGAAGCCTAATTGCTTAAACAAACGACAATTTCCCAAACCAATTTGTGACATTATTTGCTGTCACTTTATTATTGGATTAAGTCAGTCGCACACTTCGCCAATCATTACTAGGACGGTGCTTGGTTGGTTGTTGTTTACTTGGCTGGATTGGATTCATTCAAATGATAGGTTTGCTAGTGTTTACTTGCTTATTTGTTCCGTGCAGTTATCTCTAACAAATTAGGATTGCAATCCTATTAATCATTCTAATATTGATTTCCAATAACTTATTCTTTCTCCCGGGATGAAAGGGTTATTCGGAAACCCCTACAAGATCCTAAACTGGCGAGTAATTCTGTAATTTCGAAGAAATATAGAATCTTTCATATTAATGAAGTTGAGCGTGTACTACTTTCTGAAATATGGAAATAAAATTCTGTTTGAATCCAAGACGTGTCTCTTATTGAAAGACTACTCTACGGACTTTGATATTTTTAGATAGATATTGTTTGCTAAACAAAATTATTAGCAGGTTTGTTGATATACTGTGGAGATAATAGTCTTCCAAATCAATTACTGAAATTTCAAAGATTTTCTAGTTGGTCATTTTCAAAATAGGTTCAATACTCGTGAGAACTCTATGACAAAAACTCGTGTTTAATCGAAAAACCTTTTATAACCGAAAAAATACGCCTTTCCCTCAATTTCGTTTAAAGGGGTTTCCCTATTTTGAACTTAAATAAATCCATAAATCTATTTTTTAAATCCTGAATGCTTTTTCCGTATTGTCTTTAGGTTAATCAAAGCTTGGCGTCGAAATGCCAAGTTTTTCTCGTGGAGTGAAGCAAGGTAGTTCTTCCGTCGCTGAAGTTGGTCCAGTTCTAATGGCAGGCCACTCTCTACTGGCAGGTCAGATGTCGCTAGCGACTTCAACTTCTGGAAAACTGGAAGCTTCTTTATTCTAACATCTTGACTCAAGTTTTCTTCCAAATTTTTCATACGAGAAAATGAACCTTCATCAAAAAGTTTCCTTGATGAAGTAACGGTTGTGTCCTCTTTAACTACAACTTTTTCCGGAATCAATTCCTGTTTTCTAATGACCTGAAAACTTGGAGCAGGTCTAGCTACAATTTCTTCGACGCTTTTCTTCGGTTTGGATTGTATCTTGATTGATTTCTTAACTCTATCTCGCAAATATGACGAATCCTGTGAAACTTCTGAACTCTGTTCTGTAAATGGATGTTCCTCTTCGATCTGTTTGGAAAATTTTTCTAAGTCCTTAAAGAGATTTATAATAGATTCCGATGGTGTGTTGCCAGACACCGGAGTAATTCTTCCACTTCCATAGATGTAGATCTTATCTTGGTTCTTATCAATGGTTACAGTAGGTAGATTCTTCCTGCGGATTACTAGCGGTTTAAGTTTCTTATGATTCTCTTTCGGTTTATAAGCTTTTTTAAGTTCAAATTTTATTTTATTATAATTTTTTAAAAGTCTTGTATTCTTTGTTTCTTTCACTTTGTATTTTTCAGGAGTTTCTCTGTTCCAAATGAATCTTTTTCGATCTGATTGGATACCCTTGATGTCTAACAACATGATTCTGATCATTTCACTGCTCACTTCTTTTATGACACGGTCCAGAAGAAATAACTCTGTTGGGTCGATGCTTTGATAAATATTTGTGGTCTCTTCGGTATCTCTGTTCGATACTGAATCATCCTTTCCCTGGTCCATCAAAAAACGAGCAATAGGGTCTTCGTAAGTAACTTCTGAGTAGGTAGATGCTAGGGATCTTTCCCTTGTTTCTATTGGATTTAAGAAAAGTTTTTCAAATACATGTGTTGGTTCATTCTTTATATTTACTATTGGATAAGGATTTTCTTTAATAAGGTATGAATCTCCTCTTATTGGATAAATATCTTCTAAAATCTTTTTAGTTGTATTGGTTTTTATGATTTCTTTTTTAGACTTTTTGTAAGTTTTCCCGATTGGATTTTTAGAGGAAGTTGGGCGCATAGTTTCTGGTGAAGGATCAGACTGCTGCTTTCTCCAGACTTGTGTGACAAGTCTTGGCTTGTCGACAGCACTTAGGTACTTTCCTATTGGCTGGTCAGAGATCTCGCTCAGGTCAATATCCTTTATGGCCTTTAAAGCAGCTGATCTGAGAAGACTTTTGGAAATTTGAACATCCGTAGCTGATTCTGAGCATTTGACGATATTTTCAGTTACATCTTTAGTGAACCATTCCTCAAATTTAGCATTGTCCTTCAATTTGTCTTGAAGTACACGTAGTTTGATGTAATCAGCAACTGGTAATTATCTTTCCTTATGATATCTTCAATATTAATTTTATTGTCGAGGGTCGAAAGTTTTACGAGAGGAAAGCATGAAATGAAATTTTCTTGCGATTTTAATTCTTTCATTTGGTTTTCGTATTCGCATCCCCATTTCTTTATGGTTTTAAGAAGCCGGGGCTCTTTGGTGCACCAGATGTCTTTGTAAGGACGGTAGCTCTCTTGGAAGAAGTTGTAGGCGTTGATCATGGAAGATTTCATGCATTCTCTGAGGCTCTTGTTGTATCGCTTGAGGAATTCAGGATCGGACATCTCGGAAACTAACACACAAACATATCAGCACGTAATTTTACTGTGGATTTCAGAAAAAATAAACGAATTTAAATATATTTTCTTAGGAACACTTTTGATTGTTTTAGGTTAATATCGAATTCATCGCTACACAAAGGGAAAAAATTACTCCCACTCCAGAAAAATAAGTGAAGTTAGTCTTATTGTTATTCTCTTTTAGCCTCGAAATTTATTGACTTGGGGCACAGGGGGAATATGGTTTAAAATGTTTTCTAGATGAAACTATCTGAATTGCTATATTATATCAACGATTGAACAACATGCTGTTGTAAGTTCTTCTTGTTCAACCGAACTATTGATTGAGAAGAAATTTTAAATTAAAGATACTAAAGTTTAAATAAAAAAAGGCATACCTTGCTGTAAAGAAAAATATTTTTTTACAGATCCAGGTACGACCTTTTTTTATTTAAACTTATTTAATGGATCGTCTTTTGACTCAAAATATACTAAGCTTATCTATGTTTTAGGCCCATCTGGAATGCCATTCTTTTGTACTTTCAACGTATGTTTCCCATGAGGTTACGGGCGAGGAAGAAAAACTTCTCTTTGTCTTGACCAATACCATATATATCACGAAGTCGATATTTCCGTTTTAGCACACAATTTGTTAGAAATGAGGGAATGGATATCACATAACATATTTACCACGCTTCAAATTAGGTGGGTCTTCGGAAAAAATCTTATAATTTACACCACATTACATTTGAACTATTGGAGAGAGTGTACACATACATAAATCTATAAATGGGATATAACAGATACCACCTATTTAATAGTTTAAAGCATCAAACATATTGTATAAGTATGAATCAAGGAGATTCCCCGTAAGCTTGCTTTTTTTCCTCTTTAAAAAATAAAATAATTTTCGTCCCCATCGAAATTTGTCTTTAATTAAATCATTATTCTCTAATATTTAAACACTCTTTATATAACTAATAAGCATCTAACATGGTTCTCTGACTCTAATATGACAAATTATACGCAGTTAGAAGTTATACGGTTAGAAGGTCAAAGGAAATTTAGAGTACTTATCCAAATCGACCTGATTCAATGGCTGCAAACTCCTGCATAAGTAGAGGTTGTCTTTGTTCCTTATAATGAGAACAGCCGTCAAAAGGTCAAAGTTACTTGACGCTGTAGGGAGAGAATTTTCTTCAGAATCTCACATATTTTGTGAAAAATGGATGACACTTCGTCCAGATTAGATAACAATGTTTTGACACAAAATTATTTTGTATTCGTATGTAGAAATTAAAAAGACATGTGTGAGAAAGTTCAAATATTCAAAACGAAATATTCCAGGCGATGGGTTTCTCTCATTGTAGAGAGAGAGTCAGGTTATTGATTCCTTGACACCCTGATAGTAAAACGTAAAAGAAGAGGATTATGGCTTTTACAAGTGTAGTGCTTTTACAAACGATACGCTAAGTTCAAACATAACTTTTCTATGTATTTGCTGATTTGTTAGAAGCTTGTGGTGAAAGAATCTTGTTTGCAAACACTACTCCTATATTTAAAATTGAAGGGAAATCCATTGGATAAAATAAAAGTACCTGGATCTGTGAGAGCAAAAAAAAAAAAAAAAAGAAAAATAAGTATTTCAATATATTTCGAGGGATACTCTCCTTATTTTAGATCACATTGAATATTGACCAATGACAAAGTTGTTTTCATGTGATATACAAGAATATGTAATTTTACTGTTAAGTTTGTTTAATGCAATAAATAGATTTAAAAAAGGAGCAATCCCTCTCTCCAAAATATTTAGAAAAAAAATTGTTTTATTTCACAGATCTACAATAAGAATTAAAAACATATAGAGAAAACAATGTAATTAAAGTACACCATCAAAAATAATTGCTCGTTCAGCATTTATACATTTTTAGATTTTGAAAGCTTTATGTTTGAGAAAACGGAAATTAAATTGATTAGTCTATGTCTACCAAAATAATTATAGTCTACTAAAAATTGATTGAAGGACACATTAAAGTCACCAGATCAAGAAGAGTACTATATTTGTAGACCCACTTCAGGAAGAGACCAAGATGTCTTCTCACCAGCTGTAAACTGTGGAAGGACCTTCTTGGAGGATCCTGATGCACAACAGTTTTATGACGGATTCACCTCTAAATAAATGTAATATTTGACTCGTGATCTGGGACATAGATGAGAATTTGTGAAAAACATCCCTAAACTCCTTGATGAGGGTATTCCATAAAAAAAAAAGGAAGGAAGAGGCGTGGGCGGCAGCAGATCCAATTAAGAATTGCTCCACGGCGGGGCGTGCCAGAGGACCTACTGGGGCCCGATTAATACCCCGGCTTAGATTTCTGGGGAGATCCAGGCTGGAATATGATAGCGTTGTGCAACCAGATCCTGCACGGATCGTGCTGCTGGCCCCTTCCTGTTGACCTACCTCACTTTCTTCTTAAAACCAATATAGTCCTATTGGAGCTTCCATGGAGCCGATGATGACAGAGGCATTAATGCTTTTGCCTCTCGAATTTCCATGTGGCCGGGGATGGAGGCATTAATGCTCTTGCATCCCGAATTTCAATGTGGCCGGGAATGATAGAGGCATTAATGCTCTTGCATAACGCGCTTCCTTGTGGCCGGGAATGATAGAGGCATTAATGCTCTTGCATCCCGAATCAACAAGTGGCCGGGGATGGAGGCATTAATACTCTTGCATCCCGAATTCCCATGTGGCCGGGGATAGAGGCATTAATGCTCTTGCATCCCGAATTTCAATGTGGCCGGGAATGATAGAGGCATTAATGCTCTTGCATAACGAGCTTCCTTGTGGCCTGGAATGATAGAGGCATTAATGCTCTTGCATCCCGAATTTCCATGTGGCCGGGGATAGAGGCATTACTGCTCTTGCATCCCGAATTAACAAGTGACTGGGGATAGAGACATTAATGCTCTTGCATAATGAGCTTCCATGTGACCGGGAATGATGGAGGCATTAATGCATATCAGCAACAATATTTATTAAGAAATCTCGTCTTATAGAGATTCGTCCTGAGGTCCAAGAAGAATAAAAGCAAATCATATTAGGAGTATCCATTAATAAACAAATGATCAGCTTTACAGAGACTTGATGGTGGGTCATAACAACCACTGAGTGGCTTCTATTAGTCTTCGCTTTTCTTTAACGATATTCTTTGCTGTTGAACTGTAGAACTAACTGGTAGTACTAATAGACAAAACGCTCTCGTCGGCTAAGGAATTGGAGAAAAACTTACAAATCTTTGATTTTACTTTTATAGGCATATATAACTGCCATTTTTGTGTATTTCCTCGAATAAGAGGATAATAAAACATTATACGATATCCTTCTTTGAATTTTTTCCAATTTTGAGTAGCGGTCCTTTTCCCAATCTTTTGAGCTGTTTTTCGACGGGAATTTGCAGAACGTTCTTTGTTGTGCAAGGATCCACCGCGAGTATCCTTGGTAAATAGACAAGAATAATTAATACGAAGACTCACCATCGTTGAGATAACAGGGCTTTCACAAGGCTAACTAAGGCCAACAGTCAGAATCGCGCAACTAGTTGGCTTTTCTTGCCAATATATGAATAGTTACTTGGCTAATATTCTTAAATGAATATTAACGTTCCATTGAAAATTAATCCGTGATCACACACAGGATTCCTCTATCGCAACTAGTAGATAAACTTTCTTCTGAAATATAAACCGATAAGAGGCATTATGCCGGTCGGCAATGAAGGAACCTTTGGAGAATGGAAGCCTATTCAACGCTACCAAAATTATATTTAGGAATTAAATCTTAGATTTTCACCCAAGACATGGGAGAAATAATATATTTTTGAGAGTTTATAGTGTGGTTTCAATGAGGAAAAGGTTTCATATAAATTTAAAAACAAATGAGGTTAAGTTTTAAATAAGTTTCCCAAATTGTGGCTAATTTTTCAAATTGTTCCTATATTAATTGATTAATAAACTATAATTTATTCCATATAGAAGCCATATATATTTCATCAACTTATTTTTCAATTAAAGACTCTTATTAGAGTTTTATAATGGATGTATCGTCTGTTTGTAGTAGTTTAATTGTTCTTTCATTTACTGAGATTCCTCACCTCATTGAGACGGACCATTTCATCCTCGTTCTGAGCAGGTTCTTTGCTGTTTCCAGTCCGTGATTTGTTTCATTTGGAAAGTCCACTTTTGAACTCAACAATGGATTTCTATATGCACCCCCTTCCTCTTTCTGAGATAAATATGACCATAGTTTCTCAGAGAAAATTGCTTAGATGGTCTGAATTAGTTTTCTCAAACTTTACCTCGTTTTAAATGCCCTCATTAGTTTTTTGACACCATCTTCTTAGAATTTTTAACCACCCTACTCCAACAGAACATACCATTGTTCAAGGAAAAGCTGTACTGGTAAAATTAAGCAAATTACGGACTGGAAGCGATGGTGGCCAGAGATACAAGGTTGTCCCACTGGAAAAAAAAAAAAATACCAATATTATTCGCTGTTATGTATAATGTATTTGTATTATGTATAAAGTAATTTTATTATGTATTATATTATGTATTAGCCCCTGATGATATTATTCGCCAAGTAATAAGAAAAATACGAAATATTTGGACAATCTTATAGAATGAGATGGAGAGAGTTTGTCTGTGAGGTGGAGATATTCCAAATTTGAAAGAACAACTAAACTTCAGACAGTGATACCTTCATTTATAAGAGGCCATTTAACAATTAGACAAATTATTTACTGAATTTTATGGAATAAACTATATTATGTCAATCTATGACTACTAGGAATAATTGGAAAAATTTGTCTTGGTTGGAACATGGTACGTCTGTCTACCTTTCAAACTTAACCTCAATGGCTCTGAAACAGCATTAGTGACTTCCAATATATTAAACTATAAACCTATTAAAAACAAAGTAGGCATATCCTGACCAGGAGCACATGTGCTTTACAGAAGGCAGAGCGCCATCTGGTGGAAAAGAAATCAATTAAACATTGATTTAACCTGTTCCCTGATATTTGGCCAACCCAATTTCTTGATAAATAAAGAAAAGCCATCCACGAACGCGTTTCGCGCTTTTTGCGCTCGTCAACGTGGAGTAGTATAAACCAGTTTTCAATTACTATACGAAAAATGAAAAATATTGGAGAAGTTTAAGAAAAAAGGCATCTCTCCTGATCGTACAACTATGGTTTGTTTTGTCGGTGGTTAACTTCATTTTCCAATATAATGTTACAACTTTGTTATATTGAATAGTCTATATAATAATCCTAATTTTTGGGAGTTTTGAGTTCAATGAAACTACGGAGATAGGGTTTTGTGCAAATATTATCGAATTCTACATAAAATAAAGAATTAAAATGCCTTCTATCGAATAAGTTTCACCCTTTTTTGGCCTTAATGGATATTTTCGGAAGAAGCATCAAAAGCTGCTTCTGAAAACATCACTACGATGATAGAGAAAAGAGATGATAAGGTTTGGCTTATAAGTGGTAAAACCTCTTGGCGGTTTGCCAAATTACTCTCCCAGCCGCTCATATACTGTATTGTGAAATTATTTTATAAAATAATTAGTATTTTCTAAGGAAATCACAAATTAGGAGTATATTTAGGTTATCTATGGAGTTGAAAGTTTGTAAAATTTTTATTGATAATGCGTTTGAAAAAAAATCTTTGTCATTTGTAGGTTTGAAGAATGCAGTAGAAATTCAGAGATGACTGGCTGAAACTTCTGTATGTTGAAGTAGGCCCAGGATTGCAGCCGGTGTCAAATAGCCACAGTTCCCAAGCCAAGCTGGCCACAGGAGAGGTACGCACAGTGGGTGTTGAGTCGCCAGTGCCCGGGTTAACTTATGAGTTATATATTCTAAACGCATAAATATATTCTTGAATAAAATGTGAATATTCCGGCCATGGAAATCCTGAGTATGTTTTTGCAGTTTTTTTAATAGATTCAAAGAAGATTTTTCTTACTCCAAAGTTTGATTTTATATAACTTCAAATAAAAGACACTTCGGCCACTAAATCTTTTTATTGTCTCATTTAAATTCTTAATCCCATTTTCAATGTTAGAAATTAATCTAATGTAATCAGTTTTGAGAGACAATAAAAATATTTACTGGCTGAAGTGTCTTTTATTTGAATAAATATGAATGCCGGCCAGGCAACCTCTATCTTTACGATGATTTTATATAAGTACATATTTTATATTAGTATAAAGAACTTTTGATGCATGAACGTGATATATTCCATACATCTGTAGATGTTGAAAATAGTTGCTAAGCTGAGGATTTTTATAAATGTCTGTAAGATAAAAGGTGATTGACAATTCTTTTTCGCCTATTGTCAAATGCATATTGTCAATTTACTTATATAGAGAAAGAATTCTTCCTGGATTGAAATTAGACAAAAAAACATGGTGAAGGAAGACGAGTTTCTTTTATTGATGATAGGCGCAAGCTTTCGGGCAAAAAACCCTTCAACAGGCAATAAAGTATAAATACGATCGTATTTATACTTTATTGCCTGTTGAAGGGTTTTTGCCCGAAAGCTTGCGCCTATCTACTTATATAATTGCCTTATTCTGTCTGTGTGAAGTTCACTGTGTGAAGTTCACGGATAGATTTTGGTCAGAATGGATAAAATAAAAAAAGTGTCAAGGGATGGGAATCGAACCCACGACCTTCCGCTTACCGGGCAGATGCCATGACCACTAGGCCACATGACCACAATTTATAATTGTAACAAATAGTATTTGAATCAAAACATTCAATCGGGTAAAACACGGGCGTTGCCCGGGTCATTCGGCTAGTCATTAATAAAAGAAACTCGTCTTCCTTCACCATATTTTTCGTCTAATGTCATTTTACTTATTGGTAAATTCAGGCAACAGTCAACCTGTATGCCATGGTTTCGCCCTATGGCCATCATCAGTACAGAGATGACTTCGATTTCATAACATTCTACGAGAGAAGTCATGAAATCGGTCGAATTTACCAGAAGGATGTTTAAATACACAACAAGAGAAGCATCTCTCCATTAAAATGATCAACAGCCTTCCGAAACTTTATATTATATTTGTGGGTGTGTTGAGAAAGTCTCAATTATCTCGGTATTCCTTTTTGGTCATAAATATTTCATAAAATATGTTTTACAATTTGTTGAATGATTGAAGCTATATAAGTCTATTTATCTTTGAGGACATCTCAACTCTCGCGAGAGGAATCAAGTTCAAAATTGGATTAATTAGGCGCCGCTTACAAAAACCAACCTAGTCCATTAATTAAAAAAAGCTACTTACTTAGCGCATCAAGATATATATAAAAGTCTCCTA
>CP092875.1:52849683-52876057 GCA_030710605.1 Cordylochernes scorpioides
GGAATAGTTACGATTATCTCCGACAGATGGCGCCACCATCTCGCTACTCCCTCACCTCTAACATACTCCAATCTACGTCGGTCGGGAACGATAAAGTAGACAATTTAACGCATTTTATTGACTCCTTATTTTACAAGAAAAAGGCTCCTCCAATGTTACATTTGTACTATTTTTTCTTATTCCTTATTAATTGATACAGAAAAATTATGATAAAATAAAGGGATAATATATAATGAAGGGGTAAATAAAGAGTAAATAAAATGTATGGAAATGAGAAAGTGGACCGTAAATCTAAGCATAACTATATATATGATGAAGTGTGTTGCCATTTTTAATATACCTTCGTCTCAAATTATTAAATTTTATAGAGCTCCGAATGGTGTTCGGAGGAATCTATATAGTTTTTTTTTTTAACTAGTGAATGTGTGCAAAGAAGGATTTACAACTTGTATATAGAAACATTTTGGCCAGGAGGATAATAATCTATAAAAATAAAGATCTCCTGTCAAAATAGACGTCAAAAATTAGGCCCCATCTATTGACAGTCTTCGCAAACTAGCGGATTCTGGTCGTTGACAAAGCCACAGCACCATGGCTCCCTGGGCCATCGGTACTGGAGCTGCCCTCACATCAGGCCTCTCGTCCGGGAGGCATTCAACATCATACGATCGTACAACTTTATTGCCTGTTGAAGGGTATTTTGCCCGAAAGCTTGCGCCTATCATCAATAAAAGAAACTCGTTTTCCTTCACCATATTTTTCGTCTAATTTCAATCCAGGAAGAAAATTCTTTCTCTATATAAGTAAAATGACAATATGCATTTGACAATAGGCGAAAAAAAATTGTCAATCACATTTTATCTTACATACATTTTTAAAAAATCTTCAGATTAGCAACTAATTTCAACATCTATAGACGTATGAAATATATCACGTTTATGCAACTAAAGTTCTTTATACTAATATAAAATATCTATATATATAAAAATGAATGTTTGTATGTTTGTTTGTATGTCCGGTATACAAATTCGCAGTAGTTCACTAATTCAAACCAAAATTTCCATACATAGGTAAAATAATACGGGGAAGACGATAGGCTATTTTAAAAAATATATAAATCAATTATTAAAACTATATATTCAAATTATTCTACTTAGCTCACGAACACAGCGCCCTCTATCAAAGATTAGATTAAATTATGCTGATGCGAACAAATAGATAATGCTAATAACAAACAATTATTAAAAAAATCTTATCTAAATATATATCACTTGGGTAGATATGCACAAGGGTCAATCCTGGGGCGAAGCCCGGGTCACCCGTCTAGTGTACTTATATAAAATCATCATAAAGATAGAGATTGCCTGGCTGGCATTCATATTTCTTCAAATAAAAGACACTTCGGCCAGTATATCTTTTTATTGTCTCTCAAAACTGATTACATTAGATTAATTTCTAACATTGAAAATGGGATTAGGAATTTAAATGAGACAATAAAAAGATTTACTGGCCGAAGTGTCTTTTACTTGAAGTTATATAAAATAAAGCTTTGGAGTAAGAAAACTCTTCTTTGATCCTATTAAAAAAACAACTGTAAAAACATACACAGGATTTTCATGGCCGGAATATTCACATTTTATTCAAGAATATATTTATGCGTTTAGAATATATAACTCATAAGTTAACCCGGGCACTGGCGACTCAACACCCACTGTGTGTACCTCTCCTGTGGCCAGCTTGACTTGGGAACTGTGTCTATTTGACACTGGCTGCCATCCTGGGCCTACTCCAACATACAGAAGTTTCAGCCAGTCATCTCTGAATTTCTACTGCATTCTTCAAACCTACAAATGACAAAGAATTTTTTCAAACGCATTATCAATAAATATTTTCCAAACTTTCAACTCCATAGATAGCCTATAAATATACTCCTTATTTGTGATTTCCTTAGAAAATACTAATTATTTTATAAAATAATTTCACAATACAGTATATGAGCGGCTGAGAATGTAATTTGGCAAACCGCCAAGAGGTTTCACTACTGATGAGCCAAACCTTATCATCTCTTTTCTCGATCATCGTAGTGATGTTTTCAGAAGAAGCTTTTGATTCATCATCCGAAAATATCCATTAAGGTAAAAAAAAGGTGAAACTTTTTCGATAGATGGCATTTTAAAACTTTATTTGATGAAGAATTTGATAATATTTGCACAAAAACCCTATCTCCGTAGTTTCATTGAACTCAAAACTCCAAAAAATTAGGATTATTATATAGACTATTCAATATAACAAAGTTGTAATATTCTGTTGGAAAATGGAGTTAACCACTGATAAAAACAAACTTTTTAGTTACACGATAAGTAGATGCCTTTTTTCTAAACTTCTCCGATATTTTTCATTTTCCGTATAGTAATTGAAAACTGGTTTATACTACTCCACGTTGACGAGCGCAAAAAGCGCGAAACGCGTTCGTGGATGGCTTTTCTTGATTTATCAAGAAATTGGGTTGGCCAAATATCAGGGAACAGGCTAAATCAATGTTTAATTGATTTCTTTTCCACCAGATGGCGCTCTGCCTTCTGTAAAGCACATGTGCTCCTGGTCAGGATATGCCTACTTTGTTTTTAATAGGTTTATAGTTTAATATATTGGAAGTCACTAATGCTGTTTCAAAGCCATTGAGGTTAAGTTTGAAAGGTAGACAGACGTACCATGTTCCAACCAAGACAAATTTTTCAAATTATTCCTAGTGGTCATATATTGATAAAATATAGTTTATTCCATAAAATTCAGTAAATAATTTGTCTAATTGTTAAATAGCCTCTTATAAATGAAGTTATCGCTGTCTGAAGTTTAGTTGTTCCTTCAAATCTGGAATATCTCCACCTCACAGACGAACTCTCTCCATCTCATTCTATAAGATTGTCCAAATATTTCGTATTTTTCTTATTACTTGGCGAATAATATTATCAGGGGGCCAATACATAATATAATACATAATAAAATTACTTTATACATAATACAAATACATTATACATAATGGCGATTAATATTGGTATTTCAATTTTTTTTCAAGGGTTTACGAATTTTTGGGACAACCTTGTATCTCTGGCCACCATCGCTTCCAGTCCGTGATTTGTTTAATTTGGCCAGTACAGCTTTTCCTTGAACAATGGTATGTTCTGTTGGCGTAGGGTGGTTAGAAATTCTAAGAAGGTGGTATCAAAAAACTAATGAGAGCAATTAAAACGAGCTAAAGTTTGAGAAAAGACTAATTCAGACCATCGAAGCAATTTTCTCTGAGAAACTATGGTCATATTTATCTCAAAAAAGGGAATATGCTTAACGAAAACCATTTGTGGAAAAAAATGGTTTATTGAAAAGATGGACTTTCCAAATAAAACAAATCACGGACTGGAAGCAGCAAAGAAGCTGCCCAGAACGAGATGGAAATGGTCCGTTTTCAATGAGGTGAGGAATCTCCAGAAATAAAAGAACAAATAAACTACAACAAATAGACGATACGTTTATTGAAAATCTCTAGGAATCTCTAATTAAACAAAAATATCTGCTGGAATATGAATGGCTTCTATGGAATATATTATAGTTTATTAATCCTTGGCTACTAGGAACAATTGAAAATTTTGTCTTAATTGAGTAAGGAACAAGGTGTGTCTAACTTTTAAAACTCAATGGCTTTCAAATTTATATGGAATACTTTCCCTTTAAAATTACACTATAAACTCCAAAAAAGGCATTCTTTTTCCCATGTCTTTGGTGAAAGTCTCAGATTCAATTCCTAAATATAAATTTAGTAGCGTTAAATAGGCTTCCATTCTCCAAAGGTTCCTTCATTGCCGACCGGCTTAATTGCACATGACGGTTTATATTTCAGAAGAAAGTTTATCTACTAGTTGTGATAGAGGAATCCTGTGTGTGATTACGGATTAATTTTCAATGGAACGTTAATATTCATTTATGAATATTAGCCAAGTAACTATTCATATCTTGGCAAGAAGAGCCAACTAGTTGCGCGATTCTGACTGTTGGCCTTAGTTAGCCTTGTGATAGCCCTGTATCTCAACGATGGTGAGGCTTCGTATTATAATTAGGGAAAATTACTCTTATCTATTTACCAACGAAACTCGCGGTGGATCCTTGCACAACAAAGAACGTTCTGCAAACGTCGTTCTTCCCGTCGAAAGCCGCTCAAAAGATTGGGAAAAGGACTGCTGCTCAAAATAGTTACAATTTCAAAGTAGGATATCGTATAATGTTTTTTTTTAATGTCCCCTTATTCGAGGAAATACACAAAAAATGGCAGTTATATATGCCTATAAAAGTAAAATCGAATATTTGTAAGTTTTTCTCCAATTCCTTAGCCGACGAGAGCGTTTTGTCTATTAGTACTGCCAGTTAGTTCTACAGTTCAACAGCAAAGAATATCGTTAAAGAAAAGCGAAGATTACTAGAAGGCACTCAGTGGTTGTTATGACCCACCATCAAGGCTCTGTATAGCTGTTTATTTATAGATACTCCTAATATGATTTGCTTTTATTCTTCTTGGACCTCAGGACGAATCTCTATAAGACGAGATTTCTTAATAAAAATTGTTGCTTATATGGGCATGGGAATTAATACCTCCATCATCCCTGGCTATATGCAAATTCGGGATGCAAGAGCATTAATGCCTCCATTATTCCCGGCCACAAGGAAGCTCAGTATGCAAGAGAATTAATGTCTCCATCCCCGGTCACATGGAAGCTCAGGATGCAAGAGCATTAATGCCTCTATCCCCGGCTACATAGAAGCTCAGGATGCAAGAGCATTAATGCTTCTATCTCCGGCCACATGGAAATTCGGGATGCAAAAGCATTAATGCCTCCATCATTCCCGGCTACAAGGAAGCTCGTTATGCAAGTGAATTAATGCCTCTATCCCCGGCCACATGGAAATTCGGGATGCAAGATCATTAATGCCTCTATCCCCGGCCACATAGAAGCTCAGGATGCAAGAGCATTAATGCCTCCATCTCCGGCCACATGGAAATTCGGGATGCAAAAGCATCAATGCCTCCGTCATTCCCGGCTACAAGGAAGCTTGTTATGCAAGAGAATTAATGCCTCCATCCCCGGCCACATGGAAATTCGGGATGCAAGATCATTAATGCCTCTATCCCCGGCCACATAGAAGCTCAGGATCCAAGAGCATTAATGCCTCCATCTCCGGCCACATGGAAATTCGGGATGCAAAAGCATTAATGCCTCCATCATTCCCGGCTACAAGGAAGCTCGTTATGCAAGATAATTAATGTATCTATCCCCGGCCACATGGAAATTCGGGATGCAAGATCATTAATGCCTCCATCCCTGGTCACATAGAAGCTCAGGATGTAAGAGCATTAATGCCTGCATCATCCCCGGCGATATGGAAATTTGGGATGCAAGAGCATTAATGCCTCCATCATTCCCGGCCACATGGAAGCTCATTATGCAAGAGCATTAATGTCTCCTTCCCCGGCCACATGGAGATTCAAGAGGCAAAAGCATTAATGCCTCTGACATCATCGGCTACATGGAAGCTCCAATAGCACTATATTGGTTTTAAGAAGAAAGTGAGGTAGGTCAACAGGAAGGGGCCAGCAGCACGATCCGTGCAGGATCTGGTTGCACAACGCTATCATATTCCAGCCTGGATCTCCCCAGAAATCTAAGCCGGGGTATTAATCGGGCCCCAGTAGGTCCTCTGGCACGCCCCGCCGTGGAGCAATTCTTAATTGGATCTGCTGCCGCCCACGCCTCTTCCTTCCTTTTTTTATGGAATACCCTCATCAAGAAGTTTAGGGGTGTTTTTCACAAATTCTCATCTATGCCCCAGATCAAGAGTAAATACAGTCGAACTTGGATAATTCGAACCCCAAGGGACCATAAAAAAATTCGAATTATCCAAAAATTCGAATTAAAGATGTTAAATTGTTTTATAGGAAATTCTAGGGACCAAGATAAATATTCGAATTAAAGAGGTTTTCGAATTAAAGAAGTTCGAATTATCCAAGTTCTACTGTATTACATTTACTTATAGGTGAATCCGTCATAAGACTGGTATACATCAGGAGCCTCCAAGATGATCTAACCATAGTTTACAATTGGTGAGAAGACGTCTTGGTCTCTTCCTGCAGTTGGTCCACAAATATAGTACGTCATCAAAATTCGAACTTATTATAGACGCGTAAGATTCTTTTTTAAAAATAAACAATTTCTACTGCCCTTACTGCAATGGAAAAATTGATGGGAGGGCTTGGCTCATCAGTGGTGAACCCTCCTAGCGGTTTCGCCAGTTTAATCTACCATACCGCTGTTATATTGCATTTTTCGATCTTCCTTTTATAGTGATACTGATGCTAGACTCTTTGAATGGGCATTTAAAATGCATCTTAATATAATAGTACGTCATCTTTATCTAATGACTTTAATGTGTCCTCCAATTAATGTTTTAAAAGACTATTGTTCTTTAGACGTAAATCTTCATTAAAATAATATCCGTTTTCTCAAACATAATACTTTTAAAACCTGAAGTTGTAGAAATTCTAATTAAAACTATGAACGAAATAAATTCTATAATATATTGTTTTTGATGGTTAACTTTGATTATATTGTTTTCCCTATATGATTTTTAAAGAGACATCGGTCAAAATAAATATTTTATCAAACCTAATTAAAACACATATATAGAAATATTTCAAACACATTTTGAAGTCGCTAAAATTATATTCAATGTCTTTCAACGCGAAATAAATAAATAGTGTTTACAAACAAAAGCCACAAGCTTCTAACAAATCAGTACTACATAAAAATGTTATGTTTGGGCTTGGGGTATCGTTTGTAAATATTACGCGAGTATCACTATAATCCACTCTTCAACAAATTTCCTGGTGTGTAACTAATACCTACTCACATATTCTCATAACCAGCGATGGCCGCAGCCTTGCAGAAAATTGACATAGACCCAGAGCAGCAGCTTTACACACCCAATATAGTGGACATTGCTGATGTTGTGATAGAGATGCATGGAGACATCTGAGGCTCTTCATTGGACAAGACAACAACAACAATACAGTATTCACACCCAAGATAGTGACATTGCTGCTGCTGTGATAGAGATGTATGGGGACATCTGAGACTCTTCATTGGACACGACAACAACAACAATACAGTATTCACACCCAAGATAGTGGATATTGCGACTGCTGTGATAGATATGCAGGGGGACATCTGAGGCTCTTCATTGGACACGACAACAACAACAATACAGTATTCACACCCAAGATAGTGACATTGCTGCTGCTGTGATAGAGATGTATGGGGACATCTGAGACTCTTCATTGGACACGACAACAACAACAATACAGTATTCACACCCAAGATAGTGGACATTGCTGATGCTGTGATAGAGATGCATGGGGACATCTGAGACTCTTCATTGGATACGACAACAACAAAAATACAGTATTCACACCCAAGATAGTGGATATTGCGACTGCTGTGATAGAGATGCATGGGGACATCTGAGGCTCTTCATTGGACACAACAACAACAATAATACAGTATTCACACCCAAGATAGTGGACATTGCTGCTGCTGTGATAGAGATGCATGGAGACATCTGAGGCTCTTCATTGGACACACGACAAAAAAAAAACAACTATAATCCACTTTTTGGATTTTTCTTGTTAGGGCGTCAAGGTAGCTTTAACTCAGCAACCATCGCCTGGTATATTTCATTTTGATTCTTGAAACATTGCCACATATGTCTTTCTAATTTCTACTTACGAATACAAAATATTTTTGTGCCAAAACATTGCTATCTATTCTGGACCAAGTGTCGTCCATTTTTCATAAGAAATGTGAGAATCTTGAAAAAATTCCCTCTTACAGCGTCAAGTAACTTCGTCCTTTTGACGGATGTTCTTATTCTAAGGAACAAAGACAACCTCTACTGGTGCAGGAGTTGGCAGCCATTAAATCAATCAGGTCGATTTGGTTAAGAACTCTAAATTTTCTTTGACCTTCTAACCGTATAACTTCTAACTGCGTATAATTTGTCATATTAGAGTCAGAATATTTGATTTCTAGGAATTTGAGAACAGTGTTAGATACTTAATGTTGATATATATAAATCGTATAAATATATAGAGTGTATAATTATTTAATTAAAGATGAAGTTTCGATAGGGCAAATTCTTTTATTTTTTAAAACTAAAAAAAAAGCGAGCTCTTCTTACGGAGAATCTTTCCTTGATTTACCCTTAAACAATATATTAGATGCTTTAAACTATTAATTAGATGGTATATCTTAAATACAATTTATCGATTTATGAATGTGTCGATATATATCCCCTTTAAAACTCTCTCTAAGTCTTTCCCGCGGTGGACGCCACCAAAGAAGACCTTGTATATATTTTATATATATATGTATATTTATCAATTATTCTTATCTATTTATATCTATTTATTAATATATTTATCATTATATAATCATATTTATTCATATTTATATTTTATCTGTTAACACAAAGCAATAACGCGCCATCTATAAAAATATTTGAATGTAATTCTACTGTCCTATAAGTTTATGTCCATAGTTTTCTCGAAAACCATTTCTGAGATTCCATCCTTCAGTGCTGCGTATATAAGCAGAATCGTCCAATACAGTAGTAGAGCTATGAGAAGCGGTCTGGTGGATTAAATTGGCGAAACCACTGGGAGGGTTCACCACAGATGAGCCAAGCCCTCCCAATATATTTTTTCATCGCAGTAAGGGCAGTAGAAATTTGTATTATGTATAAAATAAACATTCGTGCTTTTAAATCCTTTCATTTTATATTTATTCTGTATTTAACCTTATATAACCTTATATGAACATTGAAATAAAGTAGTTTCAATCTCAATCTCTCTCTCTCTCTAATAGTTTAAATTATTAAATATCTTGTGTGTGTGTGTGTGTCATGTGGTGTATAAATTATATAAGATTTTCCGAAGGGGCGCCCACCTAATATGAAACGTGGTAGATATGTTATGTGATATCCATTCTCTGATTTCTAACAACTTGTATGTAAAAACGGAAATATCGACTTCGTGATATATGTGGTGTTGGTCAAGACAAAGAGAATCCTTTCTCCCTCGCCCGTTATTCCATTAGAAACATACGTTGAAAGTCTAAAAGAATGACATTCCAGATGAGCCTAAAACATAGAAAAGCTTAGTATCTTTTGAGTCAAAAGACGACCCATTAAACAAGTTTAAATAAAAAAGGTCGCACCTGGATCTGTAAAAAATATTTTCTTTATAGATCCAGGTACGCCTTTTTTTATTTAAACTTTAGTATCTTTAATTCAAAATTTATTTTCAATCTTTAGTTCGATTGAACAAAAAGAACTTGCAACAGCATGTTGTTCAATCGTTGATATGATCTAGCAATTCAGATAGTTTCATCTAGAAAACATTTTAAACCATATTCCCCCTGTGTGCCCCAAGTCAATAAATATCGAGTCTAAAAGAGAATAACAATAAGACTAACTTCACTTATTTTTCTGGAGTGGGAGTAATTTTTTCCTTTGTGTAGCGATGAATTCGATATTAACCTAAAACAATCAAAAGTGTTCCTAAGAAAATATATTTAAATTCGTTTATTTTTTCTGAAATCCACAATAAAATTACGAGTTGAAATGTTTCTGTGTTAGTTTCCGAGATGTCCGATCCTGAATTCCTTAAGCGATACAACAAGAGCCTCAGAGAATGCATGAAATCTTCCATGATCAACGCCTACAACTTCTTCCAAGAGAGCTACCGTCCTTACAAAGACATCTGGTGCACCAAAGAGCCCCGGCTTCTTAAAACCATAAAGAAATGGGGATGCGAATACGAAAACCAAATGAAAGAATTAAAATCCCAAGAAAATTTCATTTCATGCTTTCCTCTCGTAAAACTTTCGACCCTCGATAATAAAATTAATATTGAAGATATCATAAGGAAGGATAAATTACCAGTTGCTGATTACATCAAATTACGTGTACTTCAAGACAAATTGAAGGATAATGCTAAATTTGAGGAATGGTTTACTAAAGATGTAACTGAGAATATCGTCAAATGCTCAGAATCAGCTACGGATGTTAAAATTTCTAAAAGTCTTCTCAGATCAGCTGCTTTAAAGGCCATAAAGGATATCGACCTGAGCGAGATCTCTGACCAGCCAATAGGAAAGTACCTAAGTGCTGTCGACAAGCCAAGACTTGTCACACAAGTCTGGAGAAAGCAGCAGTCTGAACCTTCACCAGAAACCATGCGCCCAACTTCCTCTAAAAATCCAATCGGGAAAACTCACAAAAAGTCTAAAAAAGAAATCATAAAATCAAATACATCTAAAAAGATTTTAGAAGATATTTATTCAATCAAAGGAGATTCATACCTCATTAAAGAAAATCCTTATCCAATAGTAAATATAAAGAATGAACCAACACATGTATTTGAAAGACTCTTCTTGAATCCAATAGAAACAAGGGAAAGATCCTTAGCATCTACCTACTCAGAAGTTACTTACGAAGATCCTATTGCTCGTTTTTTGATGGACCAGGGAAAGGATGATTCAGTATCGAACAAAGATACCGAAGAGACCACAAATATTTATCAAAGCATCGACCCAACAGAGTTATTTCTTCTGGACCGTGTCATAAAAGAGGTGAGCAGTGAAATGATCAGAATCATGTTGTTAGACATCAAGGGTATCCAATCAGATCGAAAAAGATTCATTTGGAACAGAGAAACTCCTGAAAAATATAAAGTGAAAGAAACAAAGAATACAAGACTTTTAAAAAATTATAATAAAATCAAATTTGAACTTAAAAAAGCTTATAAACCGAAAGAGCATCATAAGAAACTTAAACCGCTAGTAATCCGGCGGAAGAATCTACCAACTGTAACCATTGATAAGAATCAAGATAAGATCTACATCTATGGAAGTGGAAGAATTACTCCGGTGTCTGGCAACACACCATCGGAATCTATTATAAATCTCTTCAAGGACTTGGAAAAATTTTCCAAACAGATTGAAGAGGAACATCCATTTACAGAACAGAGTTCAGAAATTTCACAGGATTCGTCAGTTTTGAGAGATAGAGTTAAGAAATCAATCAAGATACAATCCAAACCGAAGAAAAGCGTCGAAAAAATTGTAGCTAGACCTGCCCCAAGTTTTCAGATCATTAGAAAACAGGAACTGATTCCGGAAAAAGTTGTAGTTAAAGAGGACACAACCTTTACTTCATCAAGGAAACTTTTTGATGAAAGTTCATTTTCTCGTATGAAAAAGTTGGAAGAAAACTTGAGTCAAGATCTTAGAATGAATAACCTTCCAGTTTTCCAGAAGTTGAAGTCGCTAGCGACATCTGACTTGCCAGTAGAGAATGGCCTGCCATTAGAACTGGACCAACTTCAGAAACGGAAAAACTACCTTGCTTCACTCCACGAGAAAAACTTGGCATTTCGACGACAAGCTTTGATTAACCTAAAGACAATACGGAAAAAGCATTCAGGATTTAAAAAATAGATTTATGGATTTATTTTAAGTTCAAAATAGGGAAACCCCTTTAAACGAAATTGAGGGAAAGGCGTATTTTTTCGATTATAAAAGGTTTTTCGATCAAACACGTGTTTTTGTCATAGAGTTCTAACGAGTATTGAACCTATTTTGAAACTGACCAACTAGAAAATCTTCGAAATTTCAGTAATTGATTTGGAAGACTATTATCTCCACAGTATATCAACAAACCTGCTAATAATTTTGTTTATAGCAAACAATATCTATCTAAAAATATCAAAGCCTGTAGAGTAGTCTTTCAATAAGAGACACGTTTTGGATTAAAACAGAATTTTATTTTCATATTTCAGAAAGCAGTACACGCTCAACTTAATTAAGATGAAAGATTCTATATTACTTCGAAATTACAGAATTACTCGCCAGTTTAGGATCTTGTAGGGGTCTCCGAATAACCCTTTCATCACGAGAGAAAGAATAAGTTATTGGAAATCAATATTGGAATGATTAATAGGATTGCAATCCTAATTTGTTAGAGATAACTGCACGGAACAAATAAGCAAGTAAACACTAGCAAACCTATCATTTGAATGAATCCAATCCAGCCAAGTAAACAACAACCAGTCAAGCACCGTCCTAGTAATGATTGGCGAAGTGTGCGACTGACTTAATCCAATAATAAAGTGACAGCAAATAATGTCACAAATTGGTTTGGGAAATTGTCGTTTGTTTAAGCAATTAGGCTTCGCCTGAGACGTCCTGAGAACTGTTTCTGAAATTAAAATGGTCTCTCTCCGCTGTTTTTTAGTGGTGTTTGCTAATGTAGCAGCGAGTTGTTAAATTAAAAATTTCTCACCGAATATTATTTTAGAGATGGTGTTGTTGTTCTTCTGTTAATTGGTGATGGGACTTGACTGGAATTCTTAGTAATCGGTAACGTCTGCCACCAGATGGAGCCATTCTCCTGAGGCTGCTGTTACATATTCTAGTGGCATAGTACGGGGGGACTTGATGGAATGCACCGTTGATCTTTGACACCTCCGAACTTGGGATCGAATCCTGCATCGAGTACTTTTATCTGCTTCAATGGTTCCCTTTCTTTCACAAGTCAAACTCCCACAGTGAGTGCAAGTAGTTAACAGGGATCTGGAACCTTGTAGGTGAAAAAGTCGAAGTTATTCCATATGTACATATATGTGATGTACTCACAGTGAAAGGCAGTCGCTGACTACCTTCCATGATTATTACTATGGCCTATACCACCTGTACTTAGGATAAGTAAAATTATATTCACGATGGATAGAGGTTTAAGAATACTGTCACCATTTCTATCTAAATTTTGAAACAATTTGACCTTGCAATCAGAAAGAATTAGAATCCTGTATTAGTTATTTACACTTGCTGATGTGTTTGTGCTGGAATTGAAGTATTTCAATGTGTGGAATTAGAACCTAGGTCTCAAGACATAAAGTGTATATCACCACCCTGACTCTTGAGAAGGAGGCTATCACCCAATGCCAAAATATTGAAATTAAAATCTTCCTTACCCATGATAACAAGATAAAGGTCAATTGTGCGACGAATATTCGGAATAAGTAAACTTGATAATAGACGATATTCTGAGATAATACTATGGTATAGATGTAACAATAAATGATAATAAAATGAGATGGACCGGACGCATAGTCAGAATGGGGGATAAACGTTGGATTATCAGAGTCACTGAACCATGTGGAGAGAAATCCAGGAACCCATCTGTGAGATGGGAAGATCCCAAAACTAAACTGTGAAGATAGAGAAAGGAGTGTTATATATATTTATATTATGGCCTTGTGCATATACCTCTGGTGAATCCTGTATAGGGTCAGTGACCCTAAATAAAGGCTTTTTGTTGTTGTTGTTGTTGTATATTATAGCATAGAAATCAAGTCTTTGTATATTTGAAGGTGTGAAAGTATTTATTGATGACGTCACCACGACCAGTCGACGATTATTAGCAACTCAACCAAACTATCTACAGCTAGGGAATCTTGAACAAACAAGCAAAGAAATATTTTAAAGATGATTTTACAAATACAGAGTAATATATATTTTTATAATCTGTTGAATATTTTCATTGAATAATATTAAATTAAATAATAAATCATTTCTTCGCCACAATATTATATGTTATTAATTATATTATAGAGGAAGGAGCGGTGAGTTTCAGAAGTGAAAACCCCATTTTCAACTCATAGATATATAAAGATATATCACGACGTATAGGTAAAAAAAGAAAAGTATTTAAAATATAATCATCAACTTATCGCCTTCTAACGATGGAAATCATAAAGATATTTTATTACTTCTTTCAAATCTATATTAATAAAATGGAAATTTCATAAGTGAACATCACTAAAAACTTTCGTTACAATGCATCAATTTCAACCAAATTTTCAACATTTATGTAAAACGAGATGGAGCAGGTTTTGCTTAACATCAAAATATATTTCCTAACATTAACATGCGTAACTTCGCTGTTATCGATTAAATACAAAAAAAAATCAACAGAGTTAATTTTATTTATATATAAATACAAAAATAAATTTCAACAGAGTTAATTTTTTTTACATACTAGCTAATAATCTCAATCTAAAAAATATTCAAAACAAGCAATTTTAAGATAGCACCATATGTAAAACAGTCGGCCAAGAAAACAACAACGATATTACATCTTTCTCACATATTCACACACAATCTTGATTAATAATTAAAACTAATCTTTAACATTGTTTATTATACTTCAACTTTTATTTCTACATTTGTTTTTAAATACCCAATTGTTTTATCATGTTTCTAATTTCGCCTAACAAATGTATAAATTTATAGTGACCAACATATGCAAATTTTATCTTTGTTTTTATTTAACTTGATATCGTAAACATAACATCCATTGTAAGCATTTTTCTGTTCACCTTCCGTGGTTTCTCTTTTCTCCGATAGTTTTTAGGTGTAGTATATTTTCTTATTACTAGACTACAAACATTCCCTCGAGAAAAACCTGGGCGAAGCCGGGTACATCCGCTAGTATATATTATATAATCTAAAATGCAATTGTTTTTTTAAACATATATTTTATTTTCATTCATTGATTGTTCTACATTTTTTAACTATAGATTTAAAACATACCACTTTGAATATTTGTTGGAAATATGTATAGTTAACCTACCTATTTTTTTAAATTACCAATATAGATTTTATAATTTCTATATTACTCTGATAAATAATTTCATGTATAATTAGCTTCAAGTAATTCAAAATAAAAACTACTTGAAAGGTAAATTATTTATTTCCTATTTTCACGACTGCGCCTTCAATTCTCCAACTTTTTCAACAACAAAACAATTCTTTTTTAAACATGGAAACTTTCTCCTTGGATTATAAATACTATAGAATAAAGCGTTAGGAGAAAATAATTTTTAATAATCGGCTACACGAGCTTTCGGGCAGTCACGCCCTTCAACTGGTGTTGAAGGTTGAAGGGCGTGACTGCCCGAAAGCTCGTGTAGTCGATTATTAAAAATTATTTTCTCCTAACGCTTTATTCTATAGTATTAACAAAACAATTCATAACATATATATAATCATAATTACTTCTACAGCCCTCATCCTGCAATGATTAAAAACTGAAAGAGGCAGGACATGGCTCATCAATGGTGAACCCTCCCAACGGTTTCACAATTTTAATCTCTAGACCGCTTTACTATTGTGTTGTTCTGAGTTCTTATACACCCTGAACTTGCTATTGAATACAGTGAATTTGTGTTTTGAAGGAACTATGGACATATGCTTCTAGGACTGTTGTAATGTATATCTAAATTGAAGATAGAATGCATCGAGCTTGTATATATACATGTAGCTGGATTCTGAAAACGCTCTTTCCAATTATTAATATATACACACATTATAATAATAATTTTTAAATAGAATATAAATCTTCAAACATATTAAAAAGGATATGTATGACCTTGATAAATATATCTCGAATATAATGGAAATATATTGTCACGCAGAGAGAGAAAGACAAACTTCAATATGATATGGTAATTTATTCTTAAAAAAAAAACAATATCAGAACTTATTAATATAAACGAATAGAGGGGCAATGAGAGAAATTTGAAATGTGTAACACACACATCGAATAAAATTGATAATCTTGTGATTGATTGATTGACATTCTGCTACAATATAGATGAAGATATACTTCGACCGACAAATGAACATTTAAAATAGCAAAGCCCCAAATATCAACGTGTAGTTAATATTCAGCCCGATAGATGGGGTTTGTAACGCTAAATTAACCGGCCATAGAGTATAACCTTTTATATATTTTAACTGCCTGTCTTCTTTTATTCTATCTTCCACACGCATACTGCTATTACATACACCTTAATCGCGGTTAATGTCGTTAAGTTTGTATATATATCGTCTGGTTTATTCACTCGCTGATTGGTTACCTACTGTCACATGACCATAGCCAACTAATCAGCGTTGAGGTTAGTAAAGCGAGCACATATTTTTGTATTTTTATAGTTTAGTGATAGAAAGGTCTGACTTTTTTTATATAAATATTTTATTGTCAATTTTTTTTAATGGTTGAAAAAGTCAGAATTGAAAGTTAATTCCGAATATTTACATAAACGTATATAAGTACAAGTGTATATAGTTTATTGTATATAGTTTAGAAATGTATTTAGTAGAATGTCAGCTGAGAGAATAAATTATTTTTATCTTATATATAAAATGAAAGGATTTAAAAGCACGCGAATGTTTCTTTTATACACAATACAAACTTTTACTGTCCTTACTGCGATGAAAAAATATATTGGGAGGGCTTGGCTCATCAGTGGTGAAGCCAAGCCCACCCAATATATTTTTTCATCGCAGTAAGGGCAGTAGAAGTTTGTATTGTGTATAAAAGAAATATTCGTGCTTTTAAATCCTTTCATTTTATATGTATAGATGGTGCGTTATTGCTTTGTGATAATTTATCTATTAAAATATTTATTAGTCTAAAGCTAAATAGCCTAATGGTCTTCAGGTGGACGTTTTGAATTTGTCAAGGCTGGTGTTGTGATTTTGTCGTCGTCTCAGGTATGAAAGGTTGCAGAGATAGTCGATAGATGACGCCCAGATTGTGAACTGACCTCGAGGTCGGTGATGCGGCACGAGAGCCCAGATGGATACAACAGCTGGTAGAGCTATTTCTATGGCCCAGAACAACAAAAGGTTGGCAAAGGTATCATCTCATCTATGCCTTAGTTGTCTATCTTGACGGAAGGAATACATTTTCGCCGAACGTTGAGATTTAAGATCTTTGTAACTCTGCCTTTGCCGGTCCCAAGCCCGGATAAAAAGGAGGAGGGGGAGCAGTAACAAGCTCGCTAAAAAACCTGGGTTCAGCTGCCCGAGTGATAGTACCCTGTAAGGGCTCCTGATTCAGGGATACAGGATGAGCAGCGTTTGTACTCCATGTTAGGAGCCGCTGCACATGGCGTCTGTTCCTTATGTCAGAGCGGCCATTTCTTTTGGAGCTAAGTCGACCTGCCACTGAGTAGTACTCCCAGTCTTAATGACAAAGGCAGACGCATTCTACTTCACGCAATTATGATGGTTGTAAAACAGACACCATCAAGGGTCACAACTTGATACCCTAAAATGATTGAGTGGAGATAAGAAAGATCTTTGTGTTTAAAATGTCATTTTTCCTATAAATACATTTGAACTCTTTATACCTAATTTCCTCTCAGAGGTTTTATAATAAGTTGAATATATAATCACCTAAAGTTATATTGCGATTTCACCACCACTCTGTGTTGTGACGACGATCTAAGTTCTATAGAGGAAGTCACTCACCTCTATTCTTGGTCGGCGGGGTTGAAGGTTCAAAATTGTGGTGTCGCTGCTTATAGCACTATCAAAATATACAACGAAAACAGGAGGGAAAATTATATTTATTATAAATTAAGAAAATAAGTAAAGTATTATTTATTTGATTATATATTTAAATATTTACACTAAAAGAATCGGGGATCAGGGCAAATTCTCGCGTTCGAAAGTTGTTTACAAGTTCTTCCGTTATTGTTCTTCTCATTTCAGCCCCTGCATCCCCGTAGCCCTCTCCGTCGGCCTCCCATTGGCTGCTTCGAACTCCTTCTTTTCCAACAGTTATGTATTATTAAGAACATTATCATAAGGTGAAGAGCCGAACCACCTTTCACTATGTAAACATCAAAAATAAACACCAACACTTAATATTGAAGCAATTCTTTAAAATAAAAGACACTGATGTCAGAAAATAAAAACAAATTTTATTTTAGAAGAACTATAAATGCCGGCCAGGGAAACATCTAATCGAACACCAGACCAATATTTCCTTTGATAGTCTAATACATAATTCATAGTTAGATATTTCCTCTCTCGTTTTTGGTCACAGTCTTTATTGATTTTAATAACATATCAAATAGATTCGTTTTTGTACAAATTTCCTACAAAGTTGATTCTCTATTAATTACAGTTTTAAATATTAGATAGTAAATAGGCATATATTGAATTAAATATAAGATTTATTTGCCAATATTTCGGCTGGCTGAACGCCAACCTTTATTGAGGCATTACATTATTTTGGATACAGTTTTGGATATATATATATATACTTTTATAAATATATTCAAATATTTTTTTTTCTGTCGTTCATATTTCTTTTAAGATGCAAATCTTTTAAAATATGTGAATGTTGTGCAGATATGTATAGATATATAACAGTTTATTATCTTATACGTTCAATTTTTATTCCTGTTGAAGGGCAAAAATGCTCGGAAACTCTTATATAAATTAAAAAAAAAACTTGAGATTTATTTTCAAAAATATATTTTAAAATATTGATTGTGCTATTTTCACACAACATAATCAATTACTGTGCAATAAATTGATAAAGAGGGAGCAATCTCTCGAAATATTTTAAGAAAAAAATTGTTCTTTTTTTCTTTACAGATCCAGGTACGCCCTTTTATATAATCATAATCATTATTGTTAAAACTAGTCATAGAATTTCTCTCAGCTATGAATCTGATATTAAAAAATTAAAATCTTTTAATTTATCTATTATGTGTGTGTGTGTGTGTGTGTGTGTGTGGATATAATGTAAACTGTTAGGTTGAATCAAAAATTCTGATTTTCACAAATTTTTAGCACTGTGTTTTCAGGTGTTGTGGTAAAATGGCCATATTTAAAGTTAGCGAGCGATGTTGGCGTGTGGAAAGATTCCACTAAATGATCTGATTCCCTCCCCACGCCCAGCCGCCAATAGGCATTGAGAGAAAGAATCACTTAGTTGTGGCTAGACAAATGGTAACGGCCTAATTTGAAAACATTAAAATAATTGCTATTCATCCGTCTTGGGTAATCGAGCCGCGGGGACTCCGCCCTCGGAGATTTATAGCGCGGGGCTGGGCGCACGCTCTCCCGGCACGACAGCCGTCATCTCCCGCCCGCAGCTCGGGCCTACAGGTAGCGGCGGTCGGGGAGGCACGACAGCCGTCATCTCCCGCCCGCAGCTCGGGCCTACAGGTAGCGGCGGTGAGGGAGGTACGACAGCCGTCATCTCCCGCCCGCAGCTCGGGCCTACAGGTAGCGGCGGACGGGGAAGCACGACAGCCGTCATCTCCCGCCCGCAATTCGGGCCTACAGGTAGCGGCGGTCGGGGAGGCACGACAGCCGTCATCTCCCGCCCGCAGCTCGGGCCTACAGGTAGCGGCGGTCGGGGAGGCACGACAGCCGTCATCTCCCGCCCGCAGAGGTACGAAAGCCGTCATCTCCCGCCCGCAGCTCGGGCCTACAGGTAGCGGCGGTGAGGGAGGTACGACAGCCGTCATCTCCCGCCTGCAGCTCGGGCCTACAGGTAGCGGCGGTCGGGGAGGCACGACAGCCGTCATCTCCCGCCCGCAGCTCGGGCCTACAGGTAGCGGCGGTCGGGGAGGCACGACAGCCGTCATCTCCCGCCCGCAGAGGTACGAAAGCCGTCATCTCCCGCCCGCAGCTCGGGCCTACAGGTAGCGGCGGTCGGGGAGGCACGACAGCCGTCATCTCCCGCCCGCAGCTCGGGCCTACAGGTAGCAGCGGTGAGGGAGGCACGACAGCCGTCATCTCCCGCCCGCAGCTCGGGCCTGGGGATTTCAAATTATTTAAATTCAATATACCACTTTTATATAAACCTTTTAAAGGTATACCTAAGCTATAGATTGGTCTCTACCTCATAACAACTGGCTTCAAGTCGACTTCTTCTATTAGAAAAAACATCGGCACTAAATACTAAGACTATGTGCATTTTTATAAGTTGTGATACCCAGATAAGTCTGATAAACAACCTAAGCGCGCATTTTTTTTTTTTTTTACAAATTAAAAAATGTTAAAGTTGTAATTAGTGCCAATGTGACCATTTAGGAATCAGTGGAGGAAAGAAAAGGACATGATTAGAGCAATTTTCAGGTTAAACATTTAAAATAAATCATTGTTCTTTAACGAACCCTTCTCTCTGTACCCCATTCTACAGATTTAGATAATCGACCCTTCCACAAAGATCCAATGATTTGAATTATTAAATTGAGAGATGGGCTCTTTTCATTTGAAGAAGATAGACTTGCTGCACTGAAGGAACGATTCTTCAAACCGTCGGCCCAGGAGGCGATTAAAGAACAATCCAAAAAGTGTAAATCCTGCAGGATCGATGTAATTGTGGGGAGTGGGCCTAGAATTAGTATGCCATACCTTGCCTCAGGGCGGGGCCAATGACTCTAGCAGCATTGAGCATCTAGCCAAATTACACCACCGGCCCACCCTACATTAACATCAGTTGGGATTTCATTTATAATCTATTAATTGTAGCGCTCGTGACCGCTCAAACCTTTCGTTCTTCTCTTTTTTTAGTTGGCTTTTCAAGCCGCTTGATGGATGGCCCGGCAGCACAATGCAGTAACAACATAATGAGTGGCAACAATAAATATTGTTTGTCTGTGCCCCATCCATCTGTCTCCACAGGTAATTGTAAGGAGGCTGAGGATTTCTTTTGTTCAAGATTTCTCGCTCTTTAATTCATCATTTTTGTTAGACGCCTTGTTTGTCGAATCGTTTACCCTTAACATTCAACGCTGCCAGAATGTTTGATTCTAATCTCTTTGGCTACAAACTGTATTGTACTTGTTGACGTCATTTTTCATGATTGATTTATGCGGTGTGCGCGCTGGTTACTTTTCGTGTTTTGTAGGCAGCAATTGATTTAGGTAAGGTATGAAATTGAATAGTTTCGAAGAATATTTTATGAAAGTTTAAATTATTAAAATTTTAAAATGGATATCCGCGCGCGTATGTTTGAGTACATATATCGTCAAGAAATAAATATGATTAACTTCACCAGGAAAGAAACCAGTTTTACATTATTAAAAAAGTGACAATAAGAAAAATCGATATTAACACACATATACGCATACAAACCGTTTTGTTGACGACGTCTTTCCTTTAACAATACACTTTGGTGAATTAAAATAACTATTATATAACAAAGCATCAGGAATGGGCTATTGAATTTCAACAATAGAAGAACAAGATGTAAAACCGATGTTCAACATTGCTGAAATATTTCGGCGCAGTCAATGTTCAATACTTTTGAAACAGCGCATAACAACCGATGTTCACCAAAGCAGAAGAAGCCTTTAGCAAACAATGTTCAATATTTCAGAAACAACTCTTAGCAACCAATTTTAAACATATAGGAACCGTTCTTAGAAAACAATGTTCAACAATTCAGAAACAGCTCTTTGCATCCAATTTTCAACAATATAAAAAAAAACTCGTTGCAACAAATGTTCAACATTTCAGAATCAGCTCTTAGCAACCAATTTTTAACATACGAAACAGCTCTTAGCAACTATTATTTAACATGGCAGAAACATCCCTTAGCAACCGATGTTCAATAAATCAGGCCACCTCATAACAGCCGATATTCAATCCAGGCAGGAACGACTAGTAACAACCGTTTTTAAACAATGCAGAAACAGATAATGAAAAAAAAGTTTAAAAATCCAGGAGCAGCAATTTTAGCAAATGTTATTTATTCATTTTTATGTATTTTTATACATAATAGAATCCGCGAATACATAATAACAAATTTCTAATAAAGACAAAATACGATAAACCATAGATATACATCAAAATGGAGAATAACTTACAATTTAAACAGAAACGATAAATCAAAACATGACCACAGGGATGAAGGTCTGCCAGCTCACCATGAAGCCTGTGAAAGGGGTTCAGTCTTCTATGATATGAGACACTGCTTATAGTTTTCCATATTTCGGACTACCTCTGAAGTCCCTCAATGTAGTTTCTTGATCACGATTCTGTTCTTTATTCGACAAATCCAAGCTGCTACACAAATACCCGCAAAACCATAGAGAAGTTAAATAAATAGACTTGCTGGTTCTGATACATAGGGATGACCTTGATCTCAAATTCTGAAAAGATGGTTAGCAGAGGATCGGATTCATTGGAAAAATGTTAGGCCCAAAGCTTTTAAAATATGTGCGCCACTTCTCGCCTTATTTCTGTAAGCTGATATAGGCGATGTCGCAAACCCGAGTAGATAGACGACCAGATATTGATCCGGAAAATGAATTGAGCTTTGTGTCAATTCTTTGTAATGACTGCTCCTATCCCAGACAGGGGCGCAATTTTCTACTGTTGAAAATGTTGAAGGGATTGCAGAAATGCTCAACGAATCAGCATCGCTTGTCCTGCCACAATGTAAACTAAGCACATAGTATCTGATGTTAAACAAATCATAAGAACAAAGTAGAAACTGATATTTAACAATAAGGTAAAATCAGGTAAACATTGATGTTTACAATTAAGAATGAGAACATATATCAACTGTTGATTGACAATGAAAAATAAACGCATACCAAATGATGGTTAACAAAGAAGCAGCAAACAACAAGAGCTGATTAACAATGCAGAAGAGGAACGTATTAACCGAATTTAAAAACTATGAATCACTATAGAGAAAAAAAATCGTATTCAAGAATGTAAGGAAAGCACGTAACAACTGATCTTCAAAAACATAGAATTAATAATTATCAACTGATGTTTAACAATGCAGAAGCATTACTTAGCAATTAATGTTTAACAATGCATAGGAAGCTCAAACAACTGATGTTAAACAAATCATAAGAACAAAGTAGCAACTGATATTTAACAATAAGGTAAAATCAGGTAAACATTGATGTTTACAATTAAGAATGAGAACATATATCAACTGTTGATTGACAATGAAAAATAAACGCATACCAAATGATGGTTAACAAAGAAGCAGCAAACAACAATAGCTGATTAACAATGCAGAAGAGGAACGTATTAACCGAATTTAAAAACTATGAATCACTATATAGAAAATCGTATTCAAGAATGTAAGGAAAGCACGTAACAACTGATCTTCAAAAACATAGAATTAATAATTATCAACTGATGTTTAACAATGCAGAAGCATTACTTAGCAATTAATGTTTAACAATGCATAGGAAGCTCAAACAACTGATGTTAAACAAAGCACAATTAATACTTAGCAACTGATGTTTAACAATGCAGAAACATTACTTAGCAACTGATATTAAACAAAGCAGAATCGATACTTAGCAACTGATGTTAAAAATTCAGATGAACCTCAAAAAAATTAAGTTAAACAATGCAGAATCAATACTTATCAACTGATGTTTAACAATGCAAAAGCATTACTTAACAACTAATGGTAAACAATGCAGAAACATTACGTAGCAACTGATGTTAAAAATGTAGAATCAATACTCTTAGCAACTGATTTTGAACAATACAGAATCAATACTTGGCAACTTATACTAAGCAGTGCAGAAGAAGCGAAAACAAATGTTGTTAAACAGCGCAGAGAAATACGAAACAACTGAAGTTAAATGAAGCGCAAGAACATTTCAACTGATATTTAACAATAACTACACAGGCCGTGGCAATTAAGATATAATAATACAAAGGCGATTTAAATCATAATGAAACAATTTTACAAGGCTATAAAACCATTTCAAGAACATAATTACCATCATTAAAACACAATGTTTCCATTCAACAGGTAACCGAAGAATAATATCTTAGAAAAAAATGTTCGAGCTGCTGGCGTAGCTATTTGGACGTTGTTGGTACCTGCTTTGTTCCAGCTGACGCACCGAAGGCATTCTACCAGATTCCAAAAAGAAAAACACGGGAGCTATAGAAAGGCAGCGCGAAGCGCAGACGCAATAACAGACAGTCGTAGAAAAAAACGGACCAATGGGAAGAGTGGGAAAGGATTGTTGACAAATAGAAAGGCAGAGCGAGGCGCAGACGCAATAACAGACAGTCGTAGAAAAGAACGGACCAATGGGAAGAGTGGGAAAGGAATGTTGACAAATAGAAAGGCAGGGCGAGGCGCAGACGCAATAACAGACAGTCGTAGAAAAGAACGGACCAATGGGAAGAGTGGGAAAGGAATGTTGACAAATAGAAAGGCGGAGCGAGGCGCAGACGCAATAACAGACAGTCGTAGAAAAGAACGGACCAATGGGAAGAGTGGGAAAGGAATGTTGACAAATAGAAAGGCAGGGCGAGGCGCAGACGCAATAACAGACAGTCGTAGAAAAGAACGGACCAATGGGAAGAGTAAGAAAGGAATGTTGACAAATAGAAAGGCAGGACGAGGCGCAGACGCAATAACAGACCGAGAAACAAATCGAAATGGAGTCACGGCGCAGGTCTGACAGTCGCACAAACACCGACGTGGACGGCCGACTCGAACGTGGTTTCAGAGGGAGATTGAAGTAAATTTATTATTCAATAAAAATCGAGTATAATAATTGATATGTTTTTTTATTATTTATATAATGCAGAAGTTCTCTTCTAATTTGTTTTCTTTGAAAACTAACACAATTTAAATATATACTAGATTTTTATGGTATTTTCGATATATCAAACATACACACACTCTCGTATTCTAATAATATTTTTGAGAAAGAGGATAAATTTATAAAATTCAACTTATTCAGGGAAATTTTTTTTAAGTATTAAATTTTGGACTTTGTGTGAAGAATATAATATTAGGCTTTTCTCTCTCTTATCCTACAAAAAATATGTATACAATTATCCAAGATACTTATTAAGATCAGTATTCCGAAAAGACATGTTGAGTGAAATTCAAAAACTTTCATTTAAGGCTCTTACTTTTCTCAATGAAAGGGCGAAATAATGAATCTATTACAAAAGTTTTTAATACCACAGTATTTAAAAATGCGTTTTTGGTAGGAATATACAAATTTTACATATGCAATCATTCTAACACCATTTGGCAAAAAAAAAAAAACTAAAAATCGAAAGAATTAAATCATTGCTGCTTTACCTATATTAAATCATCAAATCCAAATTTTCTATCTATATGGGTAAAAACGATTATCAAAGTGTTTAATTTGGATAATTTCAAAATTGGTTGATGAGTAAATTGAAACTTTATGATATGCATTATAAAAATCAACGATATTATAAAATATAAAACTGATATGAATCTATTGTCGTTATTTTTTTCACTACATATATGAGATATCATTGAATAACAGCCAAATACACACTAACAAAGTGAAGCATGTAAAAAAGTCACTTCTTCCATTCAGAATCCTCCAGCAATATCATCCCAACTTCTATAATACAAAGCTAATATATTGTTGCATCAATTTTGATGCGCCCTACATTTATTCAAAATATTCTATGATATTTAATATTTATATAATCAGATTATTTACAAGGGTATCATTCCTTTTCATAGTTTCATTACTTTTGTAATATTGTTATTGTACATATATCTTGATTGGTTATTGGAGCGAGAAACCTAGACGAAGACTGCGAATCACGACCTTGGAATAAATAAGCACAATAACTTTAAAAGGTAATTTATTTTTATTTACTTTTCTTTATTATCTTTAAGTATGGAAACCCGCTCGGGAAACGTGTATAATACCAAGAAGGAAGAAACCAAGGTCGACGATCCTGCAAGGCTGCAACTTGGTGCAACAATATTTTAAAATATCTAAAAAAAAAAAAACCCTACACACAAAAAATTCCTTATTATAAAAAACCGCGAGATTTCGAATTCTCGCTCTTCAACGGGCGAAGTTACAACGCGGTGTTTTTATAATAAAGAAACTTATTGAGTAAAGGTTTTTTTAGATATTTTATATAAATTTATATCACAATTTTCTTATATCTGAAGAACTTACCTTCCAATTTCCTATGAATACAATCTGGAGAGAGAGGAATATCAAATACATAATACACCAATACCTCGCTTTGCGTCGTTTCGTTTTGCGTTTTTTTCGAAGTTGCGTCGCTGCTTAATTTTTACTGATTTTCACTGTGCGTCGTTAGATTTTCGAAGTTGTGTTGTTTTGGATTGAGTCTTTAAATTTTTTTTTGAATTTTATTTCCTAAAATATGGCAACACCTTTGTTTTTGATTGCGCCTTAACCTATTTTCACTTTGCGTCGTTTCAATTTGCGTCGTGTTTTTTTGGAACGTAACCCCGACACAAAGCGAGGTATGGGTGTATATTTATCCAGACATTCGGATATCCAATCGTTCCCTTTTAAAGAAAAATTGAAGTGTTCCTGAATATAATAATAAACGGCTTTTGCGAGAATAAGTTTCTT
>CP092875.1:52886981-52908409 GCA_030710605.1 Cordylochernes scorpioides
ATTATCCTCCCGGCTAAAAAGTTTCTATATACATGTTGTATAGCCTTCTTTGCACACATTCACTAGTTTTCCAGAAAAGAAAACTATATAGGTTCCGCCGAAAACCATTCGGATCTCTATAAAATTTAATAATTTGAGACGACGGTAAATTAAAAATGGCAACACACTTCATCATATATAGTTATGCTTAGATTCACCGTCCACTTTCTCATTTCCATACATTTTATTCACTCTTTATTTACCCCTTCATTATATATTACCCCTTTTATATGTATATATCATAATTTTTCTGTCGTAATTAATAAGGAATAAGAAAAAATAGTACAAATGTAACATTGAAGGAGCCTTTTTCTTAATTAATAAGGAGTCAATAAAATTTGTTAAATTGTCTACTTTATCGTTCCCGACCGACGTAGATTGGAGTATGTTAGAGGTGAGGGAGTAGCGAGATGGTGGCGCCATCTGTCGGAGATAATCGTAACTATTCCAACCTTTTGAATAAATAATGATATTTCTTATATACACCATTCTGAAATAATTCGTTATAGAACTCTATGATCGGAAATGTTTAAAATTATATATAAATATATCTATCTAATGTATGTAAAAGAGAAGCAATATTAGCAAAAATGCGATCTGCGTTTTAATAAAACATTAGAATAGCACTTATACACATGATATTTACGGATTTTTAAATGTATAAAGGGGTGTTAGAGAAGGTTAGATTCAATACAGTTGACGTAGAGGTGAAAATACATCTAGCACTATTGAGTTATTCATAATAAAAACATGGTTTTAAAAGAAATGCTTGTTTATGGTTTAAATTTTATTTTCTCCAATATATAATATTTTTTTGAAAATAGAGCAATCCATAAATAAATCTTTAATTAAAAAGACATATATTGGATCAAAATATCATTTATTTTACCAATATTTTAGTTGGCGTTCTGCCTTTTTAATTGAAAATATAATATTATATAGTATATAGGTTATGATAAAATTATTTGATATAGAATTATTGAGCCTTTGTTTTTGATATTTGATATAGAGAACAATTAGCTATTGCTTGATTCGCAATACACTAGTATTAGGTCAAGGGTATTGTTATGCAGTCGTGAAAAGTATAATAAAAACATATTATTATCACAATTTATTTTAATTGCGCTAATGAAACATTATAATAAATACCTGATTTATAGAATAATAAATACCTGATTTATAGAAGGATAAATACCTGAAAATAAAAAGATTACACATTTACATATCTACCGAAATATTTGAGCCGGCCAACGGCAAAAAACAACAATAGGTTTAAATAGGGAAAACCATGACATCTGGCGGTCGATTTACAGAGTATTTCATTCTAGAAATTATAATTTTTATATTATATATATATATATATATATATATATATGTATATTTCAAAGAGAAAAGGGTCGCTTCTCTATAATAGAAGTGGATTATTGAAATTGTAGCTTTTCACGTGTTGTTGTTGTTGCTGCAGGAAAGCTGCAATTCTTTTACAAACGTATCAAGGATAAAAACATTACATGAAAATTTTTTACAAAATAAATTACCTACAAAAGAGCACTATAATATTTATTTATAAATAGTAGTTTCATGAAAATAAAATTACATATACTTTTTTTAAAGTTTTATTTGACATATCGGACGCGATATGATGCTTGTGATTCTTACGCCTAAATACATTTTAGCAGCTTATATACAATTCATTCTATATACAATTCAATAAACAAGAATAAAACAAAATTAAATCTGAAAAGTTGATTTTCTCAAACAGAAAAGAAAATGTAAAATGAATTTACAAAAATTATTGAATTTTACATTGAAGTATTTGGTATATACAAATTTGCATATTTCTTCTATGGAATAAAATGATTACTTCTGTAGCTTTGAAAGATTGGACATTCTATTATTAAATCTATTGATTTTTTTTTTTTCAACTTAATTTCGTGATAATAAATATATGGTGATGAATGGCGATTTGGGCGATTTGCGTTCCAGAGAAGAAATATAGGATTGAAATAATATTTTTTTTTTGCGCTTAGTCATGCAATTGGAACTAACACGTGATCGTAAAATAAAATCCTCACGACAAGTACAGGGCAATATGGTACACCTGTCATAACAAATAGTGTGTTGGACTGCTTTGGGTTGCGATGTACTTGTTAGTTGATGAACCAAAAATATGTTTTATGTTGAAAGGTGGGTCGTCATTTTTTGGACAAAGGTATTCAAATTCGGAATATTGTTGTACTGGTCCCACATATGGTGGACAGGTCTAGTGAAGAGTCTAACCTTCATATAGGTCGTCGAGGGAAACTCTTGTATCAGGCAGCCCAGCATTATTTTGCTGGAAATCTCCCTAGAGATCCCAGACAAAAATGACAAACACGACACATTACTCTGGACGGTGTCCCGTAAGGTAACAAGAGAGTTCGGCTATCGTCGGTGATGGATCCCCATACGTTGAGACAAAACTCAGGTTTCTGGAACGCATAGCGCCAACAATCCAGAGACAGCCTGCAGTTTGTGAAGATGGGCGTTCGGCAGCGAAGGTGAAATTGTACCGATACCTGAGTGTCTCTAAATTTAGATACGGTGAATATTTGACCCCAACATAAAGCAGCATTCATCATTAAACACTGCTGATCATCATTCAGGGATATTCCAAGATGATCGAGTTTGCTGAATAGTAGTTTGAAGTTGTACGAGAGTTTAATGTCAGGAGAGAATTTTCAATTAACTCTCTGTAGCCGCCTCAAAGCGATTATAGAAACTCTAACAGCTCGCAGTGTGGTATTTTCACTGTGGTAGTTTGGAGATACTACATGGCTGGATTTGGTTTTTCCGCTGATACGGAGAGGTATATACCTTCATATATGTAGATAAATCCGTTGTCCAGCTTGTAAGCTACCTATCTCTGAGATGTAAGCTGAAGATTGGATAGATAACTTGTAGTGAGGCATCTTTACTAGTATAGAATTTTTAAGATATGATACTTAGCTTGTAGGTTCTCCATATTTTCTCGAGTTGTTCAGTCTGCTATTGACAAGTTCCAATGATACTTCAGATATGAAAACATCTAGGTGATCAAAATCTCAATAATGCCTCAGATATAAATATACTTAGGATATCATAATATAAAATGAAAATTCAGTTGTTAATACATCTAGATATTCAAAATCTCTCAAATGAGTCTTAATATATTGACATAAGAATATCAAATGGTACTTCATTTCTGAAGATATCTATATAATCAAAATCTAAAGTCATGCTTTAGATATAAAGACATATAGGTGATAAAATTCTCAAATAATAATTTAGATACAATACTTACTTAAAATGATACTTCAGATTCATTAAATTACCGGAATGCTTTTTTAAAATTCTGACCGTGAACACACAAAAAAAGCATGTGTTTACAGTTCGTGAACATTAAGCCTTATAAACTTCAAGTTCAAGTTCAAATTCCACTTTAAAGAAAAACGTTCTCATAGTAAATTTATTCCTGTTTGCTATCAGAATGTTGTCAGCAATTTTCTGATGCTTAAAATGTCTGGAAAATGAATATCCATTAATTCTTTATAAAAATAAACTCCAGTCAAACAGAAACGTTTTTAATGCTTCGAAAGGCATTCGGAGAGACATTCCTCGAGAAACTCGCAGTTAATTATGTTATATCCGTTTTAAAAGTGGACGAAGAGCTCAATCCAAGATGGTCAAAGAGTTAGAATACCTATAGAAACGAAAAAAAACATCAATCAAATTGATGAAAACTTTACAAAAATCGTAAAATTGACACAAAAATTGAACTTTCGGGGATAACGGATCTTTTGATGGGATTAATTCATTCCATTATTCACGACAATCTTCATTTGGAAAATAAGTTCGGAAAGTGTTGGGTTCCTAATCAACCCCAGAGTTTTGGCCTTTGAGTTTTGAATTTCTTGGCTTAGAAAAATATTCTATACTTCCTCAGGCCACATACGCACCAGAACTTGTCCAAATGACTTTTCTATACTGTAAAATTAAATTTTCTCTCAAAGGGCAGAGATTCGAGTCATAAGAAGTCAAAATAGAAAAATACCGAAGTTTCCTTCAGAGGCTTAAAAGAAGGCAAGTTTTAAAAATGCTGCGAAATTTGGGAAGCGAGATGGTATAGGTGTTTAAATGCGGAAGGAGATTATTTTGATGATTATAAAAATCTTTCCTTTTAATATATTATCATTTTTGATTACTCAATAATTCCGGGAATAGAATGAAAAATACCTCATTAAAGACAACTAACATTAACTTTATTAACATCCTATAACGCGATATCCCAAACTCAGAGATATTTGCTTCAATACATTTCAAACATCATATCATATTGGCTATATACAAGGAGAAAGGTCAAGGAGAAAAATAAAAACTAGGTGATCGAAATTTAAAATGAGATTACAGTGATAAATACATCTAGGTAATCAAATTCCGAAATGATGGATAGGTTAGTATCAAAAAGAAACACATGCGGGATGGTTTTCAAATGTCGTTTTACAATCACAGGCCGCATTATATTATATTATATTATAAATTACTTTATGTATTATTTACGAACGGAAAAATATGTCCAGGGTAGCCTAGTAGGCATGGCATCTGCCCGGTAAGCGGAACACTGTGGGTTCGATTCCCATCCCTGGACACTTTTATTTTCCATTTATCATTACTTTTCACAATTCACTCTTTCATACCTCATCCCAAAGGTTATAAATAACCGTTCTTTCTCCTTGAAATAAATTTTAATTTTTCGTTGAAAAGAAACACATGCGGGATATTTTCAAATGTCGTTTTAGGTTCTAAAGACATCTATATTTTCAAATCAAATACGGAATCCGAGAGATTGATTGAAATTTGAGATTTCTACTTAACTCCGATAGTAATGATTCAGCCATAACAATGGAGAACGAGAATTTTTTCATAAACGAAACATTTATTTATAAATATTGACATATAATTCCTATTAGAAAGAATCTTTAATAATCATATTATACTAAATATACATATATAAATACTCTCTTGTAATACGCATAGAATCAAAAAGGATGAGTTTCTTTTATTGGGAAAAAACGTTTCTAGCTTTCGGGCGTAAGCGGCCCTTCCACAGGAAAAAATGGTACATCAGAGTGTACCATTTTTTCCTGTGGAAGGGCCGCTTACGCCCGAAAGCTAGAAACGTTTTTTCCCAATAAAAGAAACTCATCCTTTTTGATTCTATAAGGTAATTCCATTTCATATTTGCAATTGAATTTTTTTCGGTAATAGAGAGTATTTATTTAATACGATTAATCCTTTTAATATATTGTAATACGCATAGAATCAAAAAGGATGAGTTTCTTTTATTGGGAAAAAACGTTTCTAGCTTTCGGGCGTAAGCGGCCCTTCCACAGGAAAAAATGGTACATCAGAGTGTACCATTTTTTCCTGTGGAAGGGCCGCTTACGCCCGAAAGCTAGAAACGTTTTTTCCCAATAAAAGAAACTCATCCTTTTTGATTCTATGCGTATTACAATATATTAAAAGGATTAATCGTATTAAATAAATACTCTCTATTACCGAAAAAAATTCAATTGCAAATATGAAATGGAATTACCTTATTGCTTCTATGAAAGCTCATGCTATATGCTTGACAATTGTGTATAATCAAATTACGAAAAATATATATATATATATATTTTTTGCTTATCCCTAGTACACATGGTACAGGCCATGATAATCATGGTGGATAGAGGTAGGCGACTGCTTTTACTGTAAGTGCCCCACATGTCTACAAATGTGAAAAGCAGTTCGACTTTTGCACTTGCAAATGTGCCAGAGCCCCGTTTGTTTACTTGCACTCGCTGGTAAGGTTGGACTTTTGCAAGAATCGGGGGCCATTGGAGCATTTTTTAAATTAAAAAAAGTGCCCAATGCGGTCGAAAACCAACGGTTTAGACCATCCTTCAAACCGACCCCCATTACGGAAAATAATGTTTATGACAAGATGCATCTAAAATCCATCCTTTAATATGCAAGACAAAAGGCATTTTCGTTCTACTGTGCAAAATATTCTCAAATCAAATATTATTATTATTATTATTAAATTTATTTACTAAATAATCCCTAACCAAGTTATCTAAATTATTATTTTCATAAAGTTAATGTTATCCCCGTGCAAATTGATTTGTATCTTTGACCTTTTTTTTCAATTTGAAGAAATCAAAATCAAAAATGAACTAGACATTCAAGAATTGCAAACTTTGCAAGTATTTCAGCCTAATAGAATTGTTTACATTTTGATGAACCTCATATTGAAAATGTTCAGACCACGGTTCAGATCAGTAAGCCTGAAAATTAACGCATCAGTTATCCTCATATTGAAACAAATCCTGAAATTATCGTTTAAAATACATGAAGAAAATACTTTGGAAAATTCTAAATATTTTACTATCCAATAAAAATAAATGGTTTTAAATTCATGAGGAGACATATTATTGACTGTATTGACTCATCCATTGATGAGCTCTACTCTTCCCCGGCAGACACCATCAAAAGTCTCAAGCTTTACAAACTTGATACCTTAATATGATTGAGTGGAGATAAGAAAGAAGAAGATCAAGAGAAGAATTCCTCAGGATATCTACGTTTAAAATATTCACGCGGATAGCAAATATGTTTGAACAAAAATCACTTTCAATTATCATTTAAAGGTTCCATTGGCTTTTTATTGTTTTTCCATTTAGGAAATATTTGGCGAAAGGTGCCTCATACATAAAGATACAATCTTAGCCAGAAATTTTAACAAAATTATGAAAAATAGTGGAATAAGAAGAATAAATTTCAAAGAATATTTTATTAAATAAGATATTATTATTATTAAAATAAGACATATTGATCAATAAAAGGAATTAGAAGAGAATCTTTGACAATATCTTACCTTAAATTCTTTGTTTTAGTCATAAAATAAATTTAAAAAGGACTACCCGACTTGGGCCGTAGAAAAAGAAGAATTGATTACTTATTTACAAAACCACTTGTCCTATCTAAAAATACAGACAAAGATTTATTTTGCTTAAAGTGGCGCAATCTCTTGCAGCCGACTTCACAGAGTTGTTCTAGAAAATTCTATCCAAAAAACAGCAATATTTTTATATTTGAAAATTATTCAAAAATTCTATTCACAATGTTGCATAAATCCATATGCAAAACAGTAAGCCAAAGCACAATCTTACAATATTTAATAGTTGTCACAATTTATATGTCTACATATATTTAACACAATACTCTATTATTTCTTACATCTCCACATTATATTTGATATTTGACCACCTTCATTAATTTCACATTAAAATTTTTTATTTGTTTAAAATATCCCATTGTCATATCTCTATTCCGTAAAACTATCAACAAATATATATTATTAGTGTTTTTATTCTTGTACATTACTTTGTTCATTTCATCTTTCATCATACATGACCCAGGTTCGATTCCCGCATTGGGCATTTTTTTCTGATTAATTTTCAAACGTGTATACATGTGATGCACCTAGAGTAAAAGCAGTCGCCTACTTCTACCGACCATGATTATCATGGCCTGTACCACGTGTACTAGGAATAAGAAAAAAAAAACTTTGTTCATGTCTAAATGGTATTTAAAAAGATTCCTCTAGATTTGTATTGTTATCAAGGTCATTTATGTAAATTCTGATGTCATTTTTTACGTACCTTTATTATTTTTCGTTTGAATTAGTTCATTATTTACTTTAATTATTTAGCATATAAATAGTCATTTCTTGTTTTTCATTATTTTTATTTATGTATATAATTACCTTTTGTTTAAAAATGATTAATTTTTTTAATAAATGCTTTTTTCTTACAATCATCAAATGTATTAAAATTGCACCTATTTTTTGCCATTGTAAACATATTTTGAAAACATATTGTGCGGAAGAGCTTTGCTCGATGCAATACCTTGAAATTATATGTATGTACCTCTACAGACCTATAAGCTTATGTCCATATTTCACTAAACATCCCTAAGCTGCCTTCCATAGAAAATGCAGGGTATATAACAAAACCAGTCCAATACAATAGTAGAGCGGTCTAGAGATTAATTTGGCGAAACCGCTGAGAGGGTTCACTACTGATGAGCCAAGCCCTCTCATTCAAAAACTCACATCATTGCAGTAAGGTCTGTAGAGATAATATTTGATGATATTTAAAAAAGAAACTCATTGCCAGTAAATTTATTTGTGTAAAATTTTAACGATAGATGGCAATAAAATTTAATTTACTAATATATATTGGTTATGAAAACATATTTTGCGGAAGAGCTTTGCTCGATGCAATACCTTGAAATTATATGTATGTACCTCTACAGACCTATAAGCTTATGTCCATAGTTCACTAAACACCCCTAAGCTGCCTTCCATAGAAAATGCAGGGTATATAACAAAACCAGTCCAATACAATAGTAGAGCGGTCTAGAGATTAATTTGGCGAAACCGCTGAGAGGGTTCACTACTGATGAGCCAAGCCCTCTCATTCAAAAACTCACATTATTGCAGTAAGGTCTGTAGAGATAATATTTGATGATATTTAAAAAAGAAACTCATTGCCAGTAAATTTATTTGTGTAAAATTTTAACGATAGATGGCAATAAAATTTAATTTACAAATATGTTTATATTGCTTTTAAAGTTATATTTTATATTTAAATATTTTATATTGTAATTATGCACACATTTTCAATTCTCATATATATATATAATATATAAAGAGACAAAGGTCGCCTCTCCCGTCAAAATAGATGTCAAAACCAGACGCCATCTATTGACAGTCGCCACAAACTAGCGGCCTCGGGTCGGTAACAAAGCCACAAAACCAGCTTAGGCAAACTGAAATTAGATCAATATCCTCTCTGCAAAATATTCATGTATATATATAATATATAATATAAAGGACTGCGGCGTATGATTATAGAGTAATACTTAAAGCCTCCCCGCATAAGTTTCTTTTTTTTTTTGTGAAAAATTAACATTAATTTTAAAGAGAAATATGTACTATTTCTAACTTTTTGGATGACGTATGAAAAGGTTGAATATATGAAGAGTAATGGTCTATATATGATTGGATGACGTATGAAAGGGTGAAAATGTGAAGAGTAATGGCGAACGGAAAAATAAAAGTGTCCAGGGGCGGGAATCGAACCCACAACCTTCTGCTTACCGGGCAGGTGCCATGTCCACTAGGCTACCCTGGACGTATTTTTCCGTTCGTAACTAATACTTAAAGTAACTTTTTTTAATACAATATAAAGGACTGCGGCGTATGATTATAAAGTAATACTTAAAGCCTCCCCGCATATGTTTCTTTTTTTTTTTTTCACAAAATATTGCTGGGCATGAGAATATGTAGATGGGTGTTAGTTCCACACCAGGACAGTTGTTGCATGTCCTATAGGTTCTTCTGCTATCTGGATGTATTGTCATTCCTTTGTAGTGCTTCGGTCTGAGTGTTGTTATATGAAATTCTTTTGTAAATCGTCTCGTAAATATATAAACAAGTGAGAAATTAAATTTCTATCTTCACGCCTCAAATCAAATAGTTATCAATTTATTTTATGTCTAAAAGAAATTAAGGTAATCTATTGTTCAAAAAGATAATTCTAATTCATTTTATTGATTAATTTGTCTTATATGAATTACTATTAGTTCAATTAAAGTAAATATTGATATTTAGATTATATTTTATTATATTTTTAAAGAAAAGTCACGACTACACACACACAACAATGGCTTTACGCAGAGGCGCTATTGTGGCCAGTGAAGATTTTCCAGCCAAGTGAACGATTATTGCTAGTTGAAACCTTTACCCATACAACAAGGGCTAATACTCATGTATTCTATCAGTAAATTATTTTCATCAAAAAATAATATAAACATTAGTCGAAAAAGAAAGAATAAATAATATTAAGGTAAAGGGTTTCTTTTAATTTTGATTTTCGCAAGTTTTCAAGCAAAATTTCTGCTCTTCAACTGGCATATACTTCTATATACAATATCAAGATGAACTTTGTACAGTAATAATTATTAGTGTATACATATATAAACAAAGTATATGTACAGTAATGATTATTACTGTACAAATTTCATCTTGATATTGTATATAGAAGTATATGCCGTTGAAGAGCAGAAATTTTGCTCGAAAACTTGCGAAAATCAAAATTAAACCCTTTACCTTAATATTGTTTATTTTTTCTTTTTCGAATAATTTCTCGGTAACAATTTATCACATAACAATTAGTATACAGGGTATCTGAGTGTGATATGTGAAGATATAAAAGGAAAATAATAAATAGGTAAATTCAAGTCAATAAAGTCATCATTCGACCAACCCTTGCCATTTCCAACCAACTATAGCCATCTCAACGCCAGCCAACTCCAGTTATTTCCAGAATTTTAAACCACTCAGCTCTCTGTTTTCATATTTTTAAGGTACGTTAATTCTTCCTTTGTTACTACCACTAACACACCACTTCCCTGCTGTTTTAGATTCCATATCCAATATGGGAATATTGAAAACTAATAGTTTTATGTTTTAACAATAAATTATAAAATAGGTGATCAAAAATATACCCAGACAATATAAATAACAATAATTATTATCACATACACAATATTTACCAGATTTTTCAAATTCTCTCTCACGTTTTTCTATAGTTTCCGAACGACTCTTTATTTATAACTATTCCTTATTATTCTATTTATTTTTTAAGATATTCACTCAATCACCTTAATTATTTGGCCATTTAAATACTATCTCACCGTTGTAATTTTTTTTTAAACCATTCTTTCAAATTTTGTAAAATTTATTTTTAAATATGATAGATATATATTTTAATATTTTGTATTAGCACATGCAGATAAAGAGGCAAAGGTCGCCTCTCCCGTCAAAATAGACGTCAAAACCAGACGCCTATTTGGCAGATTGTCAAGATTCCATTAGATCCTGTGTGGATCTCATGGAAAAAAGTCCACCCTAGGCTGACGAGGGCCATTAGCCCGAAACCATGGTCTCTAGGTGGACGCTTTTCAGTTTTCCAAAGCTGGTGTTGTGGCTTTGTCACCGACCCGAGGCCGCTAGTTTGCGGCGACGGTCAATAGATGGCGTCTGGTTTTGACGTTTATTTTGAGGGGAGAGGCGCCCTTTGTCTCTTTAGATCAATATCCTCCCGGCAAAATTTCCATCTACATGCAAATAAGTTGTTCATATTTATCTATCATTTTATAGAACCAAATTCAAAACATTGAACAAAAACACAGTCAAACACTATTTTTTTATATCTTTCTTACTTCTTTAATATACCTTTTTATTTGACTCCAAAACCCTCCCCCCCACTCTCCTAACCATATTACCAAAAATAGACTACCAGGTGCCATCTATTGACTGTCTCTGCAATCCTTCAGACACAAGTGGGTGACGCCCAGCTAGAGACCATGGGTGCGGGCATTAATCTTCGTCAATCCAGTGCAGCTTAGATTCCATGATACCACCGAGATATTCATGAAATATTCTCAATTTAGCAAAGAGGGATTAAGCCGATAAATATATTTTTGCCTCTTTAATAAAAGGCATATATTGGATCAAAATAATCTATTATTTTACCAATATTTCAGTTGACTGAACGCCAACCTTTGTCAAGGTGTTATAGCATTTATTTAATAAAATAATTTATTGATTAAAATAAATGATATTTTTGATCCAATATATGCCTTTTTAATTAAAGATTTATTTATGGATTGCTCTATTTTCAAAGCAATTTTTGCCTCTATTTTGAGACAAAACTATTAGCCTTTCTTTCTTGAGGTTAATTTCCTCTAGGAAAAATGTCCATCCATACTTTGGTCATAGAATCGGTCTTGCTACTTTAATTGTTGAAAACCTCCTTGGTAACTTCTGGATATTCCATGAATTTCTTGTGGATCTCATAGAACCGAAGCTCACCCAGGAGGTTCATTAACACGGAATCATAATCTCCAGGTTGGCGTTCTGAATTTTCTGGTGTTATGTCACCGACCCATTTCTGCTAGTTTATTTTATATTCAATTCAAAGTGCTATGTCCCCCTAGGAACACTTGCGCTGTCATACATGTATGCCTTCACATTTTCAATACATATATATACACCTATCCCCCGATTTACAAGGTAGATACGTTCCTGAGAAAAACGTGTAAATCGAGGGATAGGTGTATATTAAATTGTCAAATCTGAATAGGTGTTCGCCCCCTCATGAATCAGAGCCTCCCAAATTTCTTTTCAACATAGGTAGTATAGAGTAGAATATCGCATTTTAGTATAGTGCGATAAAAAAAAACTTATTTGGAAAACCGTGTAAAAGCGAAAACGTGTAAAACAAGTACCGTGTAAATTGGGGGATAGGTGTATGTCATAATTTGTATATAATTGTATGCCCCCCGACCCACTATGCATGTACAATGTATGATTTTCAAAGATTTAATAAAGAATAAGGTAACTGGAGGAAAGAAAGTGGCAACAAGAAATAGGAAGCAGGCTAAAAGCGGACACAAGTATAAATAACTTGTACAGTCAATACTTCCTGGCAAGCCCGGACGTATCTAGTATCCGCAGAAGTTATATTAGTAGAGAGACGCCCAATATTTCCGGACAGGACCGGAGGTATTTGATAGCCGCGGAAGTAAATAGAGTCGAACACACCCGATACTTCCTGACCAGGCCGGGCGTAACTAACACCAAAGAAAGCCGCCGGTCCAATTAGGAAGCAACAACTAAGTAGGTCAACCAATAGAAAAACGGGCACGTTCCATCCTTCGACCAATGGGAAGGAAGACAACTCGTGGTGTTAAATCGAAAAGCAAGAATAGTCAGTAGTGCTTTGGCTCCCAAGGAGGTGACATCGGCTCTGGACCTCTCTCCCTCTGCTCATCCCGTAGCTAAGTACAATCACCACCATGTGATCAGATAATTAACAATCAAAATCGCTCCGCTCTTCTCAAGCTTTCTTTTCTCCAACCCAGTTGCCTTTTATTTTCAAACCCCATCACGTGTCCTGATTATTCCTAACTGTGTGCTTCAACTTCCACTCAAACGACTGCGTTTCAACCAAATCTCACCATTCTCATCGAACAACAAGAAATTCCGCAACGATATTGTCACAGAACGGTTAAGTCGACAGGATTCTACAACAGTGTAATACATCAAATATTGCAGTGTAATAACTTTGGATATATTACACAAAGTCGACAGGATAAAGAGATGGAATTTAATCAGGATCCCATAGGCGTAAAAACGGACAACCCTACGAAAGAAAGAGGAGAAGACGGCAGCCAATTGAGAGAGAACGAACAGGCAGGAGAAAGGCAGGAAATGACCGGCCGCGAGACAACTGCGCCCCTAGCGGACTTCGTCACCCAACTGTCGGCCCTCTTGACCCGAACAAAGATTTCTGATGGAGCTGAGGCGAAAATCGCGCTTTTCGATGGAACATATAGCGCGATACAGTTTTTCCAAGCGTTCGACCGAAAAATGGAAGACGCATCCATGGGAGAACAAGAAAATTACTCCGCCTACCAAACTACCTGGTGCGACAACCCCTGGAGCTCTTCAGGAAACTTCGGCTGGCCGACCGGAGCTATTTCCAGGTGAGGCAAATCCTCCTAGATCTCTATCCTGAGTCAAGCGAAGCGTCCTTTGCGAAATATTTCGCCATGAAGCTTACTGGGCAAGCCAACCTAGAGACCTACTACCGGGAGAAAACCGCCATGGGATTGCAACTAGGACTTCCACAGGAGGTGATTCTCGAGACGCTGACAGAAGGACTGCCATTCAACGACCAGCGCCTAGTCCGCGTAGTGCCTCCCGAGAACCTAGGAGAGTGGTTCCGACTGGTACAGCGGATCCACGGGTCCAGTGTACCGACAACGCGACTCAGAGAAGATCAACCACCCACAATGTCGGGTCCGTATCACAGCACACCCCGACGCCCAAGTGCATGGAATGCACCTCTTCCGCCGTCCAACTGCATGTTCTGCGGCGCGAGGCACTGGCACAGCAAATGCCGACATCGAGCAGTCCCGAGCCCCAAGCCAACCAACTCAAGCCAAGACGTCCCAGCCGAGCAGCCCTTTCGAGACTAAGGTAGGCACCCCCCCTATGGCGTCAAGAATTGACTTTGAACTCTTATCTAACCCTACCTACCCCTTCAACCATGTATCTAAACATGTACCAAATGAATGCAAGCACGGGCTAGACCAAAACCTGTCCCAAAGGGCTCGTACAGCACACAAAGCTTTCACACATGGAAACCCTTGCCTGCATTCATTGCCCAAACCCCAAATATTTACATGCCACCATTCTAATCTCACACCACGCAACTTTTCATGCCCACAACATATAAAGCCACCACGACTTCAACCTACAATTCCAATAATGCCCAAAAAAGTGTCCGTACACCGACACAACTCACCCACTTACCACACAAAATCCATACATGACCATACTTCGCCACGCCATAATTACGCAAATGTACCTCACAACATACACGCACCCATACGTCACCACGCAACAAACACGCACAACCCGCACAACAAACGCAACACGCGCGCCAAAAGACAACAACAACAAACAAGCGCATGCACAACCGTTAAGAATAATACAATCATCCCGTCTACACAAAACATAGAAAAAATTCACGCCACCAAACAACCACACAATCGAAAAACATTGCGATCTTTCCTAAAAGCTGTGAACGCCTATAAAGAGTTCATTCCGGACCACGCCCGCTTGCGGACGCCACTTGTCAACCTTCTAAAAAAGGATGTCATGTGGGTCTGGAGTGACGAATGCCAGAAAGCGTTCACTAACCTGAAAGAAAGCCTTACCACACACCCCACATTATACCTTTACCAAGAAGGTCTGCCATGCCAGGTGCACTGTAACACCTCAACATTCGGCATTGCAGGCATTCTTAAACAAGTCTACCCTGATGGGAAGACATACCCAGTTCAACATTTCAGCCGCTCTCTGCGTGGTCACGAGCGAAATTATTCAGACTTGGAACTACAATGCCTAGCCATTGTGGAAAGTGTGGATAACTTCCGCGCCTGTCTAATGGGCAGAAAGTTTACAATACTTTCTGACCATCCTGCATTGCAGTGGTTGAAAGAGATCAAAGCCCCGTCAGGCAGATTGTTTCGATGGAGGTTAAGACTGTCAAGATACGAATATGAGGTCCGTAGCATAAATGGAGTACAACAATATGAAACGGGCGTTGTAACTCGTATCCCATTTTGTGGCTTTCTAGATGCGCCACTCATAAAGAGCCAACAGTCTTCTCCACCGGGAAAATCTCGCGTGACTATGGATCACAATAAACTGCGCACCGTCTCCCGAAAAGGAGTACTTAAAACTATAGTCCCAAGTTCACTTACAACCAGACTTCTTAAGTCCGTACACACACAACACCACCACCCAAACATCTCCAAGATGACGAGACTCATCTCGTCACAATATTATTGGCAGAACATGACACAAGACATCGCAAAACAGGTAAAAACCTGCCCCACCTGCCGATTCGCTAGAAGAATCGATGAATACAACCAACCTTCACGTAAAAATACCGACACAGGCCCCAAAGCAAAACAAAATTCGTACATAAAGCACAGCGTACACACAACACAAACAATGCCAAAATTACACCACCCACGTCAGAGAAACGATCACACATCTCAACCTAAATCAATTACCACCGACATATCGCTAATAAAACCATTAACGATCAAACAGGAGAACTGCGAACCTACCAATCATTTAAATTCTACAATTAATAAGATTCGAACAAATATTTCAGAGTCCCCATTTACAAAATTATGGAGGAACATGGGGCAATACCCTATCTTTCATCTGATTTTCATCCTTTGTTTGTTAGTTCTACCATACAAATGTATCCCAATTTTATTCATTAATTATTTGTTTATCTATACCATGCCCGCTCATAAAATTTTCGAACTACAAGAGGCAGTTTTTAATTTTGGACAAGCAATTTTTCATTGTGGACAAGCATTTATAAAACTTCTCATAATTTTAGGAAACATTTTTGCAGAAAATCTAAATAAACTCCGAAGAGATAGAAGTAACTGAAAGATGACCAACCAATGTCGGAGAAATCACACTCCAGTAACAAGATCCGAGTATACAATAATTTTAGGCCGTGAATAGAATAGTCATATGATGCTAACAATTAGAAAGACAGAAAAAATATTTTGCTAGTTTGCAAAGATCGTCAATAAAAAGCGATTAGTTCTACTTTGTCAGGAGAGTTTAACTCTTTTATAGATACCAATTTATCCTCAGAATGACTTTTATTAAATTTTAAATAAAGTAAATTCGAGAAATGGGTCTTCTGATTCCAGTTTAATTCCACTTTTAATATATTCTTCAATAATGTAAATTTTAATTATAATAATATAACTGAACTACATTAACCAAATAATAACGCCATTTGCATATGTTACCTGATTCAAAACACAAGTAGAGAAACAAGGAGATTTTTTTTTTTTTTATTAAAAAGACATATATTGGATCAAATATTCATTTATTTTACCAATATTTCAGTTGGCCGAACGCCAACCTTTATCAAGGTGTTATAATATATTTAATGTGTGTCAACAACAAACTCAGCGCCACATAACGTCAACAGAATTAAGTTTTAAAAATATTTTGTTATATTCAATGTACACGAGATAGACGTTTAGTTTAAGATGCAAATATCCACAAAACAAATTCTGTAGAAGTTGATGAAAGGTTAAGACTATGTAACAAGGGAATAAGGTGAAACTATAAATTCTAGACACCTCTGTCATCAGCAATTTCTTTTAGTTCCTGCGGTAGTTTAAGAGAATATCGCTGATAGTTTCTTGAAATTGCTTTATGGAACGTGTGTTCTCTCCTTCCAGTTAGGTTGAAGAATTAAAGCTATTCAAAATGTGGAAGAGATTTGCGTCCAAGGTGCTAGACCATCCATCCAATCTGATTCTCTACTGACTGTACTAATGGGGGACTTCTGTTTGCGATGCACTTTATTTATGTTTTGTGTAAGACTCATTAAGCATATGGCGTAGTGATCCAGTGTGGAGACTATGTTAGACCTTCAAAATTTTCCGATGGATGCGATCCATATGCCTGTGATTTGTAATCAAAAATTGTGTTGAGGCTTTATACATAGCTTTGTATGGAGCTGTAAGATGTTGGATTGCAATGGTTTTTTCAATTGTATACTTGTTATATTGCTTGGTTTGCATTATTTAAGTTAGCGTTTTCCGTCGTTAGTATTGTTTTATATTTAAAATATCATCATCATTCTAGCGTCCTCTAGCATTGGAATCAGAAACAAATTCTCGGCGCTACTTTATTCATGACTGAAAACTATTTTTACAGATATCATACTGCAATAATTAAACTTTTAAAATGGGAGGAACTGGTGCTCACTAGTCCTCCCAGTGGTTTTCCCAGTCTAGTCTCCTGTCCGCACTATTATTGCAAGCTGATGTTTTGCATTTATCAATATATGCAGGGCCTAGGGATGTATCGGGAAACTATGTTCTATGTTCTAGACTTCAGCAAAATATACTTTACTTAACAATTATATGCAACCTCAAATATATATATAGACAAATAAAGCTATAAGATAACAGTTAAATATCATTAGCTCAATTTAATGTTGAAATGCAATGCAGTTTGTTCTATTTTTGAGCCGCATCAATGATTTATATTGTAATGTATGTGTGTGTGGGCAAGTAAATCTTATAATCGGATTAAATTTGTTTGGTAAAATTTCATTTCAAATTTGTATGTTTTATTGACTTGTATTTTCTTGATATGCTAAACATCCATAAGGTATACGAACGAGGTTGTATACAAAATCAAAGCTAGCAAGATCTAATCAAAATAAGTTCGTTATTCCAGACTTTCTGGTATAAATACAGCTAGGGTTTACTTTGATCCCCATTATTTAATTATATTCTCATATTTTTTATATAGCATGAGTCTCCAGAATAAATTAATGAAGTCCATCACAGTTGACATTTCACTGGAGTCACGTCATTGCTGGGGCCCGGGTTACGTGGGCAATCTGAGAATTAAGGCTTAATAACACCGTGCGTACGTCCCAGCGTAATTGTGCACGTAACCTCACTTTGGAGAATGGTGTTGCCATGGAGACCCACTCAAACAGATCCCTATTCTTGTAACCCTCATGATACTCATTGTTAGGAAATTGTCATTCTTTTAATGACCATTCTACTATGATAAGATACCCCTCTTAAAATTCTAACCCATTTTTACCATGGCAAAAAAAAATATGCAGAAGAATTTGGAGATGTAAGGTGAATGTGGAGGAACTAGATGAGCTGGTACAGTAATACTGAAGATTTACAAAGAACAATGAAATGGCTGACTAGAAGGTGAAAGCTGGGATCACCGTAGTTGAAGATCTGTTCTTGATGGGAATTAAAGTGAATATAAAAGACACTGAAAGGCCAACTGGAATCAGAATGAGATGGCAGCAGCAAGTTCAGGTTAGAAGACTACAGCGGTTTGAGAGAAGAATGAAGTAAAGTACTAACTCTTATAATCACATCATTAGAAAGAGATTACAAACTTCCAGAATTGAAAGACAATAAATAACTTCATGTTATTAGATATAAAGCATCGTATAAGTTTGAAGATAAAATCTACTATTAGAACTTTTATCATGAATTCACATGCATCTCCTTGTAACAAAATGGAACCTATTGCTTATCTGTATGTCAATATTGAACTTTTACCTTCTCTCTTTCGTAATACATAGGTTGTGAGTAATTCATGAATATTAAAAAATAGCGTCCATATGCATTTATATTGAATAGCGTCTACATATATATGCATATCATACATATATAGATTTAGATATTGCTGTGGATTAGGCATAATAAAATATACTTAATTAAAATTGCTAAAGCAAGAAATTTTTAATTATTCATGAATAATCGAGATATTCGTTAGTAAAATGAGTGTGAGCTTGTTTGACTGCCCTGATATCTGAAATCAGGAGACCTTTGTCGATGCATTCTTCTCCTAATGAATGGGAAAAGAAGGAAAGAGGTTCCGATAATAGGTGTATTGATTATTACTTTTCAACTATTTGTCGTCTATGTGAGCTCAAATAAATTAAACAATGCGTTAACATAATGTATCACTAATACATTAGATGCTATGATTCATTATATCATGTGGAGCAAACTACGATTTTATTCACGGAAGATCAACTTTACACACAAGACAAGTCACAATTAACCAATAATTTCATGATGAGCTGACATAGGTCCACCAGCGTACAGTAGAGTCCGACCAGACACAATAGACATGGAATGTAGCCTTGAAGCAGTACAGTAGGTTGGCTGTCGTGATACATCATCTGGAGAGAAGGAACAAAGAGATAGAGTTGTCGAGTAGATAACGTCTATTGTCGATGTAGGCGCTGTGGAAGTCTTATCATGATATTCTATATGAGTTTATTCCACAGGGAGCTGCATTCCTCCACTCTTCTTTATTGTTGTCATTGTTACCGATAAAGGTAAACGCCATTATTGGAACGCCACGATTTCTTACTAGAATGAGTTGTTGTTGGTGTCGTGTCCAATGTTTTTAGTTGTCTCCATGCACCTCTATCATAGCAGTCGCAATTTAGAGTGACTCTCAATACCTATCAGCGTGTAGTTTCCAGTTCTTCATGATATAGTTGAATGCCTTTCTTATAACATCATGTTATTTCCTTTTGCTCTTGATCGGGTTGACCCTATTTCTATCTTTATCATCAACAAAAACAAAAGATACTCACGAAGTCACATCATCTTACATAGACTTAAAAGTGAACATAGGGTATGTATAAAGTTTTGTCAAAAATTAGGAAAAACGGCGTAAGAAAGGTTTCAAATGTTGAAATTGACGTTCGGGGAGGCAGCCTTATCACAATCAAAAACGTTAAAGTGGTTTGCCCGTTTCAAATCTGGTAGAGAGTCAACCCAAGATGACGCAAGCCAGGGAGACCTCCTTTGGAAATTCATGAAGAACTGACCCAAAAAATTGGTGCTTTAATAAGAGAGAACACTAGGACAACGATCAGAGAACTAGTAGAAGAAACAGGGGTTTCCGAATTTCTGTCCGAGGTCCAAAAGGAGGAAAGGGTGAATGCCTATGAAGATTGGATATTGAATATCCATGAAGATCCAAACTTCCTCTCAAAGGTGATTACTGGTGATGAAACCTGGGTCTATGTGTTCTCACGACTGATATTTTATGAGAAACCAGATTGTAGGAATTAGAATGAAGATATTGAGGTTGGAAAGTGTAGTATACGGTTGTGTGGTGTTCGGTCTTAATAATCAATGAGTCTAGCTAGATACGGTAACCAATTTCCCTTTTCTATTTCTAACGTAAATTTGATGTTCCCGTGATCATTGTTGAGTGTTGAGATGATAATATTTTCTTTTTCTATTGACTATTCTACAAAAATTATCATCTATATATCTATACCAATTCTTTATCCTCAAAATTTCTTGATTACATAGCTATTGATCAATATTCAGAATAACCATTTCTGCAGCGATAAAGGATAGAAGACTGCCCATAGGGGTTACACATTTCTGTCTGTAGTAATATTTTTCAAAGGTGAATACATTTATTTTTAACATAATTTAAAAAGGGTGATTATGGTATCAATTTCATTACTTGTCTCAATTTGATCTTATTGTTCTTGAAAGGTTTGTAGGTTATTAAATCAATAGTAGTGAGAGAGTGTTTATAAGAATGCTGAAAACAATATATAAGAAAATAAATTTTTCCACGGAACAGTTGAAATCTCTTTACAATATTCCTAAAAGTACTCCATACATATACGGTTTTCCCCAAAATCCATGAACAACCCTGATCATTGCGACCCATAGTAGCCTATCACCAGCCATATCAACAGTCAAATATGTAGTTCATCTTCTTATCCCTATTGTCCGAAATATGTATTTCATCAAGCGTATCCCAGAATTGATCTAAAAGGTATATCAGACTAAACATTCCACAGGACATAGAATAGCATCGTTTGATGTTGAGTTTACCTATGTGTTTACCTTATGACACCTCATACACCAGAACCTTCAAAACACATGTAATGACTATACAAGCATATTGTTTCCCAATATTATTGCTCGAATTACATGTCATTCCTATCACAGAGTATTTCTTGTTATATGATATTTTATAGCGGTATATTTATAGTTTATTATTAAAGCAAATGTCCAAGTTTTACTCCTCGGTGGTGATC
>CP092875.1:52916226-52937028 GCA_030710605.1 Cordylochernes scorpioides
TTAACCTGCAATTCCGCCGTTATTGATATAGTTACTGAGTAATTGCTTTAACAGCATGATATTTGCTATTGTTAATTAAACCACACCAACTCTTTGAACTCTGCATGTAATATCTTATTTCTATTGATATAGTTACTGAGTAATTGCTTTAACAGTACTTTTTATTGTTTTGTGATAGACCCAGAAGCCACCGTTAAGGCAGCATGGATTTAACTTTTTTTTTTAAATCGATAGAACCAAAGGTTTCTCATTGCCATTGACAGAATCAGAACCATTTCTATAACAGCATGGAGAAATTCCTATTATTACTAATATAACAAAGAGAAATTTCTATAACAGCACGTGGTATTCTATTGTTACTGATAGAACCAGGAGAAAATCCTTTAAGAGCAGGAAGCATCTCATTGTTAGAGGCAGAAAGAATTTACTAAACACTATAAAGTGTTCCCCAATTATAATTGATAGAGCTAGAAGCTACTTTTATAACATCATGGAGTATATCATTGTTATTGATAGAACCAGGAGGAAATCCTTTAATATCATAGATTGTCCCATTGTTACTGTTAGAGACAGAAATAGTTCACTAACCACAATTGAGTGTTCCCCCGATTGTAATTATTAGAGCTAGAAGCTTTAACAGCATGGAGTATATCATTGTTATTGATAGAACCAGGAGGAAATCCTTTGATATAAGGAAGCATCTCATTGTTAAAGACATAAATAATTCACTAAACACAATAGAGTGTTCCCCCGATTATAATTGATAGAGCTAGAAGCTATAACAGCATGGACTTTCACATTGTTATTGATAGAACCAGGAGCAAATCCTTTAAGAGCTTGGAGCATCTAATTGATATTGATAGAGTCAGAATCTACTCCTATACCAGCATGTACTTTCTCTCATTGTTACCGATATATCGTTTAAAATTTTCTTTTTAACACAAAGGAATTTTCCATTGTTACTGTTAGATCCAGAGGTTTTTCTTATAATAGTGCAGTTTTCAAGTTTTTTTTTTATAGAACCATACTCTAATTATCAAACATAATGGAATTCCTATTGATAGAGCTTGATACAAATCCTTTAACAGCCTTGAGATTCACAGTTTTATTGTTACAAGGTTGTCCCGAAAGTTCGTAAACACTTGCAAAAATTTGAAATACCAATATTATTCGCCGTTATGTATAATGTCTTTGTATTACGTATGAAGTAATTGCATTATGTATTCGCCGTAATAATATTATTCGCCAAATAATAATAAAAAACGTTTTAAGAAAACCGCGAACTTTTGAAACAACCTTATAGAGCTGGAATATATGGAACAATAGGTTTTACATTTTATAAATTGATAGAACCAAAATATTATAACAGAATGAAGTTTCAAGTTAGTATTGATAAAACTATACATAAAAAACTCCTATAACAACATGGAATTTCCATTTTACTGATAAATCTGAAGCCATTCCAATATCAGCCAAGGTTTAACTATTGTTATTCATAACACCAAAAGCAACTTTTTAAACAGCAATTTTATTCTATTATAAAGGGATAACGTTTTTAATCTACCAGACCGCTTCTTAGAGTTCTAATACTGTATTGTATGATTCTGCCTATATATGCTTCGTTTAAGGGTGGAATCTTAGAAATGATAGAAATTATGTACATAGTTTGCTTGAATACCATTTCTAAGATTCCACCCTTTATTTCAGCATATATAAGCAGAATCGTCCATTACAGTAATAAAGCTCTAAGAAGTGGTCTAGTAGATTAAAATGGCGAAACCGCTGTAAGGGTTCACCACTGATGATCCAAGCCCTCCCAATATTATTTCATCCCAATAAGGACAGTAGAAGTTTGTTTTATATTTAAAAAAACATGCGTGCTTTGCTGCTTTTAATTTTCTTCTGTGTCTATCAGTATTCTGTCTAAAAATATTTAAATCGTTTCCATACATTTTCAACATTTTAAAATTTTTGGACACCAATCCACAACTTAATTTATCTATTTATATAGAAGCACTCAAGAACCTACATATTCTTTGTTTATCTTTTATTTCAGTTACAAATTCTGTTTTACAAACAGATTACAGGACTTCCAATGGACAATCCAATCTTCTGCACAATCACTAATGTTGATATGAATCATATTGGCAATATAATCAAACATATGAATAGTCTGGAAATATTTTATATTAAAATTATAATTTACGTTAGTGGACATAGCAGCCTAGACACTTTAGACATATCTTCCTCACAATAGTTCAACGCCATTTTGAACATTTACCTAGTAAAATAGAAAATAACATAACTTTGACATTCCTAGCCATTACACTTACTAGAATCAATAGAAAAATATCGAACACCAGCACATATACACACAAATATCATCATTCATTTAGCTCCCTCTATCTTTCAAAATTAGAAGTATTTTTGACACACAAACAAATATCTGAATAATAGATTCCATTTTTACAAGTAATATTTACAAGTAAGTTTACTTGTATATGTATTCCGGAATTATAGCACTATCAAAAAGAATGACCACTCGTATCTCTTCAAATATCAAGAATATCAAAGAAGAAAAAAGAATAAGGAGCTGAAAATAACGAATATATCCTCCTGATTTCATCAAGAAACAGATATATAAATTTACCAAAGTAACTTCAAACAATAGCAAATAATCAATCATTTAATGTACACTTCCATATAACTATGGCATAGAAAAATTAACAAAAGAATACTCTTAAAATACAATATGAAAACACGATATGTGGCCACAACTAATCTTAAAGAAATTCCTCGCCATTTCAATATGAAACACAATAGTAATCAAGAACTCAAATCAAATAGTGCGTATAGCATTCCCTGTAGATTCTTCCCTGACACTTACATAGGAAGAAACTGACAAAATTCTGGAAGAAAGATTAAACAAACACACAAAACAGACTTCAAAAATCATAGCTCCTTATTACCTTTGATGGATAAGACACTCAAACAGGATCACATGCCCAAATTAAAAAAAGAAATGTATAAATTATATAGAAAAAAAGTCAAGATAAACACTTAAGACTCTTTTATAAGAAAGTTGGATATCAATATAATACAATTACAGCATAAAGAGAAAGGTTGACATTCCCCTCCTTTATATTTATAAAGAAATAGAAACCCTTCAAAAAACGATAGTCAAGTTCAGAACACTTCGTGACAATTGGCAATTAAACAACTTTATTGACATCTCGTCAATCTTTACACTCAAAGGGAGTTATAAGGTAATAATAATGGTAGGAATGAAGAGAGATATATACAATCTACGTAGCCCTCTCCGAGGGCACGTCCAGATCAGGAGCTTAAAGCCGCCTTGAATCTAGACAGATCCCTACCATTTGGGGAGTTCATGTTCGGAACATGTTTGATGATAATGTCGAAGAATTTGTCGAGAAGAATCTTGTATTCAGGTATGAGTAGCCCGAGGAGGTGCTCCGTTTCTTCTTCGTAATTTACCGCGAGTATGATATCCATCCTGACCACATTATTCTTGTTATATATGGAGTGCAGGAATTCTCGATCCTTCAATCGGAACCCTTCGTGTACACTTCCCTATAGTTATGAATTTAAAAGAATAGGCAGAACTCTCAAAAGATACAATACCAATATTGGATACCAATCCCCGCTCCAAACTTAAAAAACATTTTCCATCCTTCTACAACTAAACGTGACCCAAGACAGGAAACCCAAACCAACCTCATATACTTATATCATCCTATTGATGCTATTTTTATCTTCTATTGAAACCCTATACAGAATAAATACACAAGATTATTTCTGGAGCTGGGCATCTATAAAAGGTAAAAATAGCATAAATAGAAAGATATATATACCACAATCATACCTACAGTTAAAAAAAAAAGTCAAATATAGCGTTTTATTTCTGAATATACGATTGAGAGAACCAGGGGCAAATCCTTTAATATCAGGAAGCATCTCATTGTTAGAGACAGAAATAATTCACTAAACAAAATAGTGTTCCCCCGATTGTATTTGATAGAGCTAGCAGCTACTTTTATAACGGCATGGACTTTCCCATTGCTATTGAGAGAACCAGGAGAAAATACTTTAATATCAGGAAGCATCTCATTGTTAGAGACAGAAATAATTAACTAAACACAATAGAGTTCCCCTCGATTGTAATCGATAGAGCTAGAAGCTATAACAGCATGGACTTTCCCATTGCTATTGAGAGAACCAGGAGAAAATATTTTAATATCAGGAAGCATCTCACTGTTAGAGGACAGAAATAATTCACTAAACACAATAGAGTTCCCCTCGATTGTAATCGATAGAGCTAGAAGCTATAACAGCATGGAATTTCCCATTGTTATTGATAGAACCAGGAGGAAATCCTCTAAGAGCAGGAAGCATCTCATTGTTAGAGACAGAAATAAATCACTAAACACTATAGAGTTACCCTCGAATATAATTGATAGAGCTAGAAGCAATCACAGCATGGACTTTCCCATTGTTGTTGAGAGAACCAGGAGCAAATCCTTTAAGAGCATGGATCATCTCATTGTTTTTGATAGAGTCAGAAGCTACTCCTATATCAGCATGGAATTTCTCTCATTGTTACCGATATATCGATAAATAAGTTCATTTAACACAATGGAATTTCCTATTGTTATTGTTAGAGCCAGACTTTTCTCTTATAATAGTACAGTTTCAAAGTGTTTTTATAGAACCATACTCTAATTGTTTAGCATCATGGAATTTCTTATTGTTATTGATAGAGCTTGATACAAATCCTTTAACAGCCTTGAGATTTACAGTTTTATTGTTACAAGGTTGTCCCAAAAGTTCGTAAACATTTGCAAAAATTTTAAATACCAATATTATTCGCCGTTATGTATAATGTCTTTGTATTATGTAGAAAGTAATTGCATTATGTATTCGCCCAAATAATATTTTTGGCCATGTAATAAGAAAAACCTTTTAAGAAAACCACGAACTTTTGAAACAACCTTATAGAGCTGGAATATATGGAACAATAGGTTTTACATTTTATAAATTGATAGAACCAAAATATTATAACAGAATGAAGTTTCACATTGGTATTGATAAAACTATACATAAAACACTCCTATAACAATATGGAATTTCCATTTTTATTGATAAATTTGAAGTCATTCCAATATCAGCCAAGGTTTAACTATTGTTATTCATAACACCAAAATCAACTTTTCAAACAGCAATTTTATTCTATTATAAAGGGATAACGTTTCATCTATATATAAGAGATAGAGGCATCAGATCACGAATGTTTTCTAAACATAAGAGAAAAACTTCTACTGTCCTTACTGCGATTTAAAAATATTTGAAGGGCTTGGCTCATCCAGCGATTTCGCTATTTAATCTACCAGACCGCTTCTTAGAGTTCTAATACTGTATTGTATGATTCTGCTTATATATGCTCTGCGTTTAAGAGTGGAATCTTAGAAATGATAGAAATTATGTACATAGTTTGCTTGAATACAATTTCTAAGATTCCACCCTTTATTGCAGAATATATAAGCAGAATCGTCCATTACAGTAATAAAGCTCTAAGAAGTGGTCTAGTAGATTAAAATGGCCAAACCGCTGTAAGGGTTCACCACTGATGAGCCAAGCCCTCCCAATATTTTTTCATCGCAATAAGGACAGTAGAAGTTTGTTTTATATTAAAAAAAACATGCGTTTTTGCTGCTTTTAATTTTCTTCTATGTCTGTCAGTATTTCTGTCTAAAAATATTTAAATCAAGTTTCAATATATTTTTACCGTTTTAAAATATTTAGACATTAATTCACAACTTAATTTATCCATTTACATAGAAGCACTCAAGAACCTATATATTCTTTATTTATCTTTTATTTCAGTTAAAAAATTCTGTTTTACAAACTGATTACAGGACTTCCAATAGACAAAGTCTAATCTTCTGCACAATCACTAATGTTGATATGAATCATATTGACAATATAATCAAACATATGAATAGTCTGGAAATATATAATGTTTCCCGTATAAATATACGTTAGTGAACATAGCAGCCTAGACACTCTAGACATATCTTCCTCACAATAGTTTAACGCCATTTTGAATATTTACCCATTAAAATAGAAAATAACATAACTTTGACATTCTTAGACATTACACTTACTAGAATCAATAGAAAAATATCGAACACCAGCACATATACACACAAATATCATCATTCCTTTAGCTCCCTCTATCTTTCAAAATTAGAAGTATTTTTAACACACAAATATATTAATTATATATTCCGGATTTAGAGCATTTTCATAACGAATTTCTACTCATTTCTCCTTAAATATCAAGAATATCAAAGCACAAAATAAAACCTTACAATTAGCTGAAAATAACCAATATCTGCCTGATTCCATAATGAAACAGATATTGTGGCGAAGAAATAATTTATATTTTATTATTTATTAAATTATTCAATGAAAATACTCATCAGATTATATATATATATATGTTATATAAAAATATTATTTTATTTAAAATTATATATCATAGATTCAAAAATTCTGTTAAATCGAACGCCAGAAGTCACGCTTTGCATATAATAACTCATTGTTGTTTTATCCCGATGGCCGGCTCAAAACTTTGTACATTATGTAAATAATCTTTTGTTTTCCTTATTCAACTCGCCTCATGCCAGGCATTACTTTTATCAAATTGTTTTTTATATATATTCCATGGGTTCAATTGAAGCAATATCTGATCAAGAATATTTTTTATTATTATTCTTTCAAGAATTTTAACCACGACTGCATTACCATAATTCTCAAGACGATCAAAAATACAACAGAAAATCTCTAATTTTTCATTAAAAATATATATTTTTTTAATTAAAAAGGCATATATTGGATCAAAATACGAGGGGCATCCAATAAATAAGTTTCCCTATTTTTTTTTTTCGGCGAACGAAACGTTGTAAAAATTAGTTAGTAGGTAAGAAATGGTCACTAGGATGCGTTGGAAGCTGGTGACCTTTCAAAATCACTCTACTCGTACGCGCAAGTCCGTAGCGCTTCAGTTTCCATGGAGCTACCACTGGTGAACGTGTCCACTTGCGAACTCCGTTCTGTAATTCGTTTTTTCACAGCGAAAAATGAAACTGCGGTCAATATTCATCGCAATTTAGTGTCAGTGTATGGTGAAGGATGTATGAGCATCCAAATGGTTCGCCGATGGCGTTCATGGTTCTTGGAAGGACGGCAAAACGTGCATGATGACGAGCGAAGCGACAGGCCCGTTACTGCTACGGACAATGCAGCCGTGGCTGCTCTTCGGAATGTGGTGGAAGCAAATCGCCGCGTCACCATTGACGAAATAATGATTCGACTGCCTCCTGGAATCGAAATTGGATGCTCTTCGATTGGAACAATCATGTCAGATTTTTTTAATTTGAATTGAAAACAGGCGGATGCGAACCACTGGCTACGAAGACAGGACACGGCTTGGTACAACAATGGTATCAAAAAATCGCTACAACGGTACCAAAAATGTTTGGACAGAAATGGTGATTATGTAGAGAAGTAGTCTATGAGTTGTATAATGAAAATAAAATAACTGCATAATTGTAAATAAAGTTGTTTATTTGTTACAAAATAGGGAAACTTATTTATTGGATGCCCCTCATATCTTATCATATATGCCTTTTTAATAAAAGATTTATTTATGGATTGCTCTATTTTAAATAGATTTTATATATATTATTCTGTATTTGTAAAATAATCATAAAAATATTCATTTGCTTACTTGTTCAATATTCTCTAGCTTTAGATAGTTTTGTTGATAATTGACGACTAGCCGTTCTGACGCCATCAATAAATGCTTTTAAATCTTAAGATATTCCAAGACTTGATTTATTCGGTACAATATATAGACTTACCAAAGTAACTTCAAACAATAGCGCAGAATCAATCATCTAATGTACACTTCCATATAACTATGGCATAGAAAATTTAACATAAGAATACTTTTAAAATACAATATTAAAAAACACGATATAAGCTACGACAAATCTGAGAGAAATTCCTCGCCATTTCAAGATTAAACACAATAGAAATCACAAAATTCAAATAAACATTGTGTATCGTATTCCCTGTAAATTCTTCCCTGCAACTTAAATAGGAAGAAACCGGCAAAATTCTGGAAGAAATATTAAACAAACACACAAAACAGACTTCAAAAATCATAGCTCTTTATTACTTTTGATGGATCAGGCACTTAAACCGGATCACATACCCAAATTTAAAAAAAAAAATGTATAAATTATATAGAAAGAAATTCAAGATAAACACTCAAGATTCTTTTAAGAAAGTTGGATATCAATATAATACAATTACAGCATAAATAGAAAGGTTGACATTCCCCTCCTTTATATATATAAAGAAATAGAAACCCTTCAAAAAAACAATAGTCAAGTTGAGAACCCTTCGTGTACACTTCCCCACAGTTATGGAATTGAAAGAGAAGGGATACAACTCTCAAAATATACAATATCAATATTGGATACCAATCCGCTCCAAACTTAAAAAAAACATTTTCCATCTTTCTACAACTAAACGTAACCCAAGACAGGAAACCCAAACCAACCTCATATACTTCTATCTTCCTATTGATGCTATTTCTATCTTCTATAGAAACCCTGTACAGAATAAATACACAAGATTATTTCTGGAGCTGGGCATCTATAAAAGGTATAAATAGCATAAATAGAAAGATATATATATACCACAATCATACCTACAGTTTAAAAAAAAAAGTCAAATATAGCGTTTTATTTCTGATGATATGATTGAGAGAACCAGGAGCAAATCCTTTAATATCAGGAAGCATCTCATTGCTAGAGACAGAAAGAATTCACTAAACAAAATAGTTTTCTCCCCGATTGTATTTGATAGAGCTAGCAGCTACTTTTATAACGGCATGGACTTTCCCATTGCTATTGAGAGAACCAGGAGAAAATATTTTAATATCAGGAAGCATCTCTCTGTTAGAGACAGAAATAATTCACTAAACACAATAGAGTTCCCCTCGATTGTAATCGATAGAGCTAGAAGCTATAACAGCATGGACTTTCCCATTGTTGTTGAGAGAACCAGGAGCAAATCCTTTAAGAGCATGGATCATCTCATTGTTATTGATAGAGTCAGAAGCTACTCCTATATCAGCATGTACTTTCTCTCAGTGTTACCGATATATCGATAAATACGTTCATTTAAACACAATGGAATTTCCTATTGTTATTGTTAGAGCCAGAAGTTTCTCTTATAATAGTATGGAGTTTCCAAAAGTGTTTTTTTATAGAACCATACTCTAAATATCTAACATCAAGGAATTCCTATTGATAGAGTTTGATACAAATCCTTTAACAGCCTTGAGATTCACAGTTTTATTGTTACAAGGTTGTCCCAAAAGTTCGTAAACATTTGCAAAAAAAAAAAAAACCAATATTATTCGCTGTTATGTATAATGTCTTTGTAATATGTATAAAGTATTTGTATTATGTATTCGCCGTAATAATATCATTCGCCAAGAAATAATAAAAATAACGTTTAAGAAAACCACGAACTTTTGGGACAACCTTATAGAGCTGGAATATACTACAACAATAGGTTTTCCATATGAATGATAGAACCAAAATATTCTCTTATAACAGAATCTATGTCTTTATGTCTGTCAGTATTTCTGTCTAAAAATATTTAAATCAAGTTTCCATACATTTTCACCATTTTAAAATTTTTGGACACCAATCCACAACTTAATTTATCTATTTACATAGAAGCACTCAAGAACCTATATATTCTTTATTTATCTTTTATTTCAGTTACAAAGTTCTGTTTTACAAACATATTACAGGACTTCCAATAGACAAAGTCCAATCTTCTGCAATCACTAATGTTGATATGAATCATATTGACAATATAATCAAACACCTGAATAGTCTAGAAATATATTTATAATAAAGATGTTGAAACTTGCTAACTTAGCAGCCTAGACACTCTAGACATATCTTCCTCACATAGTTTAACACAATTTTGAATATTTACCTAGGGAAATAGAATATAACACAACTTTGACATTCCTAGCCATTACACTTACTAGAATCAATAGAAAAATATCGAACACCAGGACATATTCACACAAATATCATCATTAATTCAGCTCCCTCTATCTTTAAAAACTAGAAGTATTTTTAATACACAAACAAATATCTGAATAATAGAATCCATTTTTACAAGTATTATTTACAAGTAAGTTTACTTGTATATATATTCCGGAATTATAGCACTATCAAAAAGAATGTCCACTCGTATCTCTTCAAATATCAAGAATATCAAAAAATAAAGAAGAATACCTTATAAGGAGCTGAGAATAACGAAAATATCCTCCTGATTTCATCAAGAAAAAGATATATAAATTATCAAAGTCACTTCAAACAAAAAAAAGCAAATAATCAATCATTTAATGTACACTTCCATATAACTATGGCATAGAAAAATTAACAAAAGAATACTCTTAAAATACAATATTAAAACACGATATGTGGCCACAACTAATCTGAAAGAAATTCTCGCCATTTCAATATGAAACACAATAGTGTGTAATCAAGAACTCAAATCAAATAGTGCGTATAGCATTTCTGTAAATTCTTCCCTGACACTTACATAGGAAGAAACTGACAAAATTCTGGAAGAAAGATTAAAGAAACACACAAAACAGACTTCAAAAATCATAGCTCCTTATTACTTTTGATGGATAAGACACTCAAACAGGATCACATGCCCAAATTAAAAAATGTAGAAATTATATAGAAAGAAAATCAAGATAAACACTCAAGACTCTTTTTAGAAAGTTGGATATCAATATAATACAAGTACAGCATAAATAGAAGGGTTGACATTCCCCTCCTTTATATATATAAAGGAATAGAAGCCCTTCAAAAAAACAATAGTCAAGTTCAGAACACTTCGTGACAATTGGCAATTAAACAACTTTATTGACATCTCGTCAATCTTTACACTCAAAGGGAGTTATAAGGTGATAATAATGGTAGGAATAAAGAGATATATACAATCGACGTAGCCCTCTCCGAGGGCACGTCCGGACCAGGAGCTTAAAGCCGCCTTGAATCTAGACAGATCCCTGCCATTTGGGGAGTTCATGTTCGGAAACATGTTTTGATGATAATGTCGAAGAATTTGTCGAGAAGAATATTGTATTCAGGCATGAGTAGCCCGAGGAGGTGCTCCGTTTCTTCTTCGTAATAGACCGCGAGTATGATATCCATCCTGACCACATTATTCTTGTTATATATGGAGTGCAGGAATTCTCGATCCTTTTCAATCGGAACCCTTCGTGTACACTTCCTACAGGTATGGATTTAAAATAATAGGCAGAACTCTCAAAAGATACAATATCAATATTGGATACCAATCCGCTCCAAACTTAAAAAAAACATTTTCCGTCCTTCTTCAACTATACGTAACCCAAGACAGGAAACCCAAACCAACTTCATATACTTATATCTTCCTATTGATGCTATTTTTATCTTCTATAGATACCCTATACAGAATAAATACACAAGATTATTTCTGGAGATGGGCATCTATAAAAGGTAAAAATAGCATAAATAGAAAGATATATATACCACAATCATACCTACAGTTTAAAAAAAAGTCAAATATAGCGTTTTATTTCTGAATATACGATTGAGAGAACCAGGGGCAAATCCTTTAATATCAGGAAGCATCTCATTGTTAGAGACAGAAAGAATTCACTAAACAAAATAGTGTTCCCCCGATTGTATTTGATAGAGCTAGCAGCTACTTTTATAACGGCATGGACTTTCCCATTGCTATTGAGAGAACCAGGAGAAAATACTTTAATATCAGGAAGCATCTCACTGTTAGAGACAGAAATAATTAACTAAACACAATAGAGTTCCCTCGATTGTAATCGATAGAGCTAGAAGCTATAACAGCATGGACTTTCCCATTGCTATTGAGAGAACCAGGAGAAAATATTTTAATATCAGGAAGCATCTCACTGTTAGAGACAGAAATAATTCACTAAACACAATAGAGTTCCCCTCGATTGTAATCGATAGAGCTAGAAGCAATAACAGCATGGACTTTCCCATTGTTGTTGAGAGAACCAGGAGCAAATCCTTTAAGAGCATGGATCATCTCATTGTTATTGATAGAGTCAGAAGCTACTCCTATATCAGCATGGAATTTCTCTCATTGTTACCGATATATCGATAAATAAGTTCATTTAACACAATGGAATTTCCTATTGTTATTGTTAGAGCCAGACTTTTCTCTTATAATAGTACAGTTTCAAAGTGTTTTTTATAGAACCATACTCTAATTGTTTAGCATCATGGAATTTCTTATTGTTATTGATAGAGCTTGATACAAATCCTTTAACAGCCTTGAGATTCACAGTTTTATTGTTACAAGGTTGTCACAAAAGTTCGTAAACATTTGCAAAAAATTGAAATACCAATATTATTCGCCGTTATGTATAATGTCTTTGTATTATGTAGAAATTAATTGCATTATGTATTCGCCCAAATAATATTATTGGCCATGTAATAAGAAAAACCTTTTAAGAAAACCACGAACTTTTGGGGACAACCTTATAGAGCTGGAATATGTGGAACAATAGATTTTACATTTAATAAATTGATAGAACCAAAATATTATAACAGAATGAAGTTTCACATTGGTATTGATAAAACTATACATAAAACACTCCTATAACCATATGGAATTTTCCATTTTTACTGATAAATCTGAAGCCATTCCCAATATCAGCCAAGGTTTAACTATTGTTATTCATAACACCAAAAATCAACTTTTCAAACAGCAATTTTATTCTATTTTAAAGGGATAACGTTTCATCTATATATAAGAGATAGAGGCATCAGATCACAAATGTTTTCTAAACATAAGAAAAAAACTTCTACTGTCCTTACTGCGATTTAAAATATTTGAAGGGCTTGGCTCATCCAGCGATTTCGCTATTTTAATCTACCAGACCGCTTCTTAGAGTTCTAATACTGTATTGTATGATTCTGCTTATATATGCTGCGTTTAAGGGTGGAATCTTAGAAATGGTAGAAATTATGTACATAGTTTGCTTGAATACCATTTCTAAGATTCCACCCTTTATTCCAGCATATATAAGCAGAATCGTCCATTACAGTAATAAAGCTCTAAGAAGTGGTCTAGTAGATTAAAATGGCGAAACCGCTGTGAGGGTTCACCACTGATGATCCAAGCCCTCCCAATATTTTTTCATCGCAATAAGGACAGTAGAAGTTTGTTTTATATTAAAAAAAAACATGCGTGCTTTGCTGCTTTTAATTTTCTTCTATGTCTGTCAGTATTTCTGTCTAAAAATATTTAAATCAAGTTTCAATATATTTTTACCGTTTTAAAATATTTAGACATCAATTCACAACTTAATTTATCCATTTACATAGAAGCACTCAAGAACCTATATATTCTTTATTTATTTTTTATTTCAGTTAAAAAATTCTGTTTTACAAACTGATTACAGGACTTCCAATAGACAAAGTCTAATCTTCTGCACAATCACTAATGTTGATATGAATCATATTGACAATATAATCAAACATATGAATAGTCTGGAAATATATAATGTTTCCCGTATAAATATACGTTAGTGAACATAGCAGCCTAGACACTCTAGACATATCTTCCTCACAATAGTTTAACGCCATTTGAATATTTACCTATTAAAATAGAAAATAACATAACTTTGACATTCTTAGACATTACACTTACTAGACTCAATAGAAAAATATCGAACACCAGCACATATACACACAAATATCATCATTCCTTTAGCTCCCTCTATCTTTCAAAATTAGAAGTATTTTTAACACACAAATATATTAATTATATATTCCGGATTTAGAGCATTTTCATAACGAATTTCTACTCATTTCTCCTTAAATATCAAGAATATCAAAGCACAAAAGAAACCTTACAATTAGCTGAAAATAACGATAATCCTCCTGGTTCCATAAAGAAACAGATATTGTGGCGAAGAAATAATTTATATTTTATTATTAATTGAATTATTCAATGAAAATACTCATCAGATTATATATATATATATATATATATATGTTATATAAAAATATCATTTTTTTTTAAATTATATATCATAGATTCAAATATTCTGTTAAATCGAACGCCAGAAGTCACACTTTTCATATAATAACTCATTGTTGTTTTATCCCGATGGCCGGCTCAAAGCTTTTGTACATTATGTTTATAATCTTTTGTTTTCCTTATTCTACTCGCCTCAAGCCAGGCATTACTTTTATCAAATTGTTTTTTTATATTAATTCCATGGGTTCAATTAAAGCAATATCTGATCAAGAATATTTTTTATTATTATTCTTTCAAGAATTTTAAACCCCGACTGCATTACCATAATTCTCAAGATGATCAAAAAAATACAACAGAAAATCTCTAATTTTTCATAAAAAAATATATTTTTTAAATTAAAAAGGCATATATTGGATCAAAATATCATATAATATATACCTTTTTAATTAAGTATATATTTATGGATAGCTCTATTTTCAAATAGATTTTATATATATTATTCTGTATTTGTAAAATCATCATAAAAAATATTCATTTGCTTACTTGTTCAATATTCTCTAGCTTTAGATAGTTTTGTTGATAATTGACGACTAGCCTTCCTGACGCCATCAATAAATGCTTTTAAATCTTAAGATAATCCAAGACTTGATTTATACGGTACAATATATAGACTTAGCAAAGTAAATTCAAACAATAGCGAAGAATCAATCATCTAATGTACACTTCCATATATAACTATATGGCATAGAAAATTTAACATAAGAATACTTTTAAAATACAATATTAAAAAACACGATATAAAGCTACAACAAATCTGAGAGAAATTCCTCGCCATTTCAAGATTAAACACAATAGAAATCACAAAATTCAAATTAAATATTGTGTATCGTATTCCCTGTAAATTCTTCCCTGCAACTTAATTAGGAAGAAACCGGCAAAATTCTGGAAGAAATATTAAAGAAACACACAAAACAGACTTCAAAAATCATAGCTATTTATTACTTTTGATGGATCAGGCACTCAAACCGGATCACATGCCCAAATTAAAAAAAAGTAGAAATTATATAAAAAGAAATTCAAGATAAACACTAAAGACTCTTTTTAGAAAGTTGGATATCAATATAATACAATTACAGCATAAATAGAAAGGTTGAAATTCCCCTCCTTTATATATATAAAGAAATAGAAACCCTTAAAAAAACAATAGTCAAGTTCAGAACCCTTCGTGTACACTTCCCACAGTTATGGAATTGAAAGAGAAGGGATAGAACTCTCAAAATATACAATATCTATATTGGATACCAATCCGCTCCAAACTTAAAAAAAAAAAAAACATTTTCCATCCTTCTACAACTAAACGTAACCCAAGACAGGAAACCCAAACCAATTTCATATACTTATATCTTCCTATTGATGCTATTTTTATCTTCTATAGAAACTCTATACAGAATAAATACACAAGATTATTTCTGAGCTGGGCATCTATAAAAGGTATAAATAGCATAAATAGAAAGATATATATACCACAATCATACCTACAGTTTAAAAAAATAGTCAAATATAGCGTTTTATTTCTGAAGATACGATTGAGAGAACCAGAAGCAAATCCTTTAATATCAGGAAGCATCTCATTGTTAGAGACAGAAAGAATTCACTAAACAAAATAGTGTTCCCCTGATTGTATTTGATAGAGCTAGCAGCTACTTTTATAACGGCATGGACTTTCCCATTGCTATTGAGAGAACCAGGAGAAAATACTTTAATATCAGGAAGCATCTCACTGTTAGATACAGAAATAGTTCACTAAACGCAATAGAGTTCCCCTCGATTGTAATCGATAGAGCTAGAAGCTATAACAGCATGGACTTTCCCATTGTTATTGATAGAACCAGGAGGAAATCCTTTAAGAGCAGGAAGCATCTCATTGTTAGAAACAGAAAGAATTCACTAAAGACAATAGAATGTTCCCCCTATTATAGTTGATAGAGATAGAAGCAATAACAGTATGGACTTTCCCATTCTTATTAATAGAACCAGGAGGAAATCCTTTAAGAACAGGAATCGTCCTCATTGTTAGAAACAGAAAGAATTCACAAAACACTATAGAGTGTTTCCCCTATTATATTTGATAGAGCTAGAAGCAATAAACGCATGGACTTCCCTATTGTTATTGAGAGAACCAGGAGCAAATCCTTTAAGAGCTTGGATCATCTCATTGTTATTGATAAAGTCAGAAGTTACTCCTATACCATCATGGAATTGCTTTCATTGTTACCGATATATCGTTTAAAAATTTACATTAAACACAATCGAATTTCCCATTGTTATTGTTAGAGCCAGAATATTCTCTTATAATAGCGCAGTTCCCAAGTGTTTCTATAGAACCATACTCTAATTGTTTAGCATCATGGAATTTCTTATTGTTATTGATAGAGCTTGATACAAATCCTTTAACAGTCTTGAGATTCTCAGTGTTATTGTTACAAGGTTGTCCCAAAATTTGGAAACATTTGCAAAATATTTAAATACCAATATTATTCGCCGTTATGTATAATGTATTTGTAATATGTATAAAGTAATTGTATTATATATTCGCCGTAATTATAAATTCGCCAATTAATAAGAAAAACAACGTTTTTAAGAAACCACAAACTTTTGGGACAACTTTATAGAGCTGGAATATACTGCAACAATAGGTTTTCCATATGAATGATAGAACCAAAATATTATAACAGAATGAAGTTTCACATTGGTATTGATAAACCTATACATAAAACACTCCTATAACAATATGGAATTTTCCGTTTTTACTGATAAATTTGAAGCCATTCCAATATCAGCCAAGATTTAACTATTGTTATTCATAACACCGAAATCAACTTTTTAAACAGCAATTTTATTCTATTATAAAGGATAACGTTTCATCTATATATAAGAGATAGAGGCATCAAAGCACGAATGTTTTTCTAAACATAAGAAAAAAACTTCTACTGTCCTTACTGCGATTTAAAAATATTTGAAGGGCTTGGCTTATCCAGCGATTTCGCTATTTTAATCTACCAGACCACTTCTTAGAGTTCTAATACTGTATTGTATGATTCTGCTTTTATATGCTTCGTTTAAGAGTGGAATCTTAGAAATGATAGAAATTATGTACATAGTTTGCTTGAATACCATTTCTGAGATTCCACCCTTTATTGCAGCATATATAAGCAGAATCGTCCATTACAGTAATAAAGCTCTAAGAAGTGGTCTAGTAGATTAAAAATGGCGAAACCGCTGTAAGGGTTTCCACACTGATGAGCCAAAGCCCTCCCAATATTTTTTCATCGCAATAAGGACAGTAGAGTTTGTTTTATATTTTAAAAAAAGCTATGCGTGCTTTGCTGCTTTTAATTTTCTTCTATGTCTGTCAGTATTTCTGTCTAAAAATATTTAAATCAAGTTTCAATATATTTTTAACCGTTTAAAATTTTAGACATCAATTTCACCACTTAATTTATCTATTACATAGAAGCACTCAAGAACCTATATATTCTTTATCTTTTATTTCAGTTACAAATTCTGTTTTACAAACAGATTACAGGACTTCCAATGGGTGATCCAATATTCTGCAATCACTAATGTTGATATGAATCATATTGACAATATAATCAAACATATGAATAGTCTGGAAATATATTTATATCGAAGCTATAATTCTCATTAGTGAACTTAGCAGCCTAGACACTCTAGACATATCTTCCTCACAATAGTTTAACGCCATTTTGAACATTTACCTAGGGAAATAGAAAATAACACAACTTTGACATTCCTAGACATTACACTTACTAGATTCAATAGAAAAATATCGAACACCAGCACATATACACACAAATATCATCATTCCTTTAGCTCCCTCTATCTTTCAAAATTAGAAATAATTTTTAACACACAAACAAATATCTGGATTATAGATTCCATTTTTAAAATATTATATATTACAATTATTATATTTATTATAAGCAAAAATGAGACATTTACACCTGATGTGCTTGTCGGACCTCTCTGATAGAAGCTCTTAATCAAGGGCTCGATGTTCCAAAAATTTCATTTTTTAACAAAGAAATATTACAAGCATTACCTATAAATTAATACCATGTGTGGTTTCCCATTCCAAAAATTCTGGCAGAGTCTGATTATCATATCAGTTTTTTAATACACAAACCGTTTATGATGATTTCTATAATTTATTATAGATTTACTAGACGAATGGCCCTGGCAACGCCCGGGTTTTACCCGAGTTGCGTATATATTTTAAAAACGTTTTAATTCAAATACTATTCGTTACAATTATAAATTGGCGCCATGGATGTCACTCTTGTAAAACGTCCCGTTCCAAACTGTGTGTTTTTAAAATGTTTTAATTAAAAATACTATTCGTTACAATTATAAATTGGCGCCGTGGATGTCTCTCTTGTGAGACGTCCCGCCCCAAACTGTGTGTGTCTTGAAAATATAAAAATAAAAATGTGAATTTTCATAAAGATTTCATCATGTCGATTTTTTTTTTGCATTTCACCTACTAAATCATATAATAACTTTATGAACGGAAAAATATGTCCAGGGTAGCCTAGTGGTCATGGCATCTGCCCGGTAAGCGGAAGGTCGTGGGTTCGATTCCCATCCCCTTGACACTTTTTTTTATTTTATCCATTCTGACCAAAATCTATCCGTGAACTTCACACAGACAGAATAAGGCTAATTATATAAGTAGATATTGATTTTTCGTTGAAAAGAAACACATCCGGGATAGTTTTCAAATGTCGTTTTTACAATCACAAGCGCATTATATTATATTGTACTATAAATTACTTTATGTATTATTTACGAACGGAAAAATATGTCCAGGGTAGCCTAGTGGACATGGCATCTACCCGGGAAGCAGAATACTGTGGGTTCGATTCCCATCCCTGGACACTTTTATTTTTTCCGTTTATCATTACTCTTCACAATTCACCCTTTCATACCTCATCCCAAAGGTTGGAAATAATCGTTATTTCTCCTTGAAATAAATTTTGATTTTTCTTTGAAAAGAAACACATGAGGGATATTTTCAAATGTCCGTTTACAATCCTAAGCCGCATTATATTATATTGTACTATAAATTTCTAGAATTCCGACGAACTTCTCCCCGCAGAAAGGCGGCAATGATTCACCCCCCCCATAAGTCGGAGTATAAAATATTCAAGAACTATTAATGAATTTACATCACTTTCAAACAGACCCTCACCCTGTATATACTTTTTAGAACAATTATTATGGGGAACCAATATGGTCGTAACCAGATAGACATCTCCTAATAATGATAACTACAGCCTAACTATGTATTCCTTGCTTCCTTAGTTATGCCCTAGTGGCCTATATTTATTCATTTGTTTGTCCTCTTTTTAGAGATATATATATTTTTAGAATATTTGTCTCAATTTGTATAATAGTTAATATAAAAAAATATTTTTATATCTATAGAAATTGAAAAAATTATGTAAAATAGTATCCTATTATATTTACCTCGTGTTCTATCGACGAATTATATATACCAGGTTTTCTCCTGTAGAAGGCGTCCGTGCCTGAAAGTTAGAGAATAAAAATGTTTATGAAAAGGTACTTTTCTCTGGAGGAATGATTGATTTTACTCGATATTGATGCAAGGGATTATTTTATTGAATTATATTGATATAATTATACTTGTTGTATTCCAATTGATTACCACACAGCGCTCCACGTTAATTATTATTTAATTTAACTACAAGGTAAAGGGATTAATATAGATTTAAATAGTAAACATGGAGAAAGAGAATATTTCAGCGTGGCGATGCCGCCTTGCAGGTTGCATCACAGGAAGTGACGTCAGCTCCAGTGTTACCGAGCCAACCGTCCGCCGCCACGGTCCAGCAATACTGTCATAAAAGCTTATGTCCATAGTTTGATTGAATACCATTTCTAAGATTCAACCCTTTAGTTTTTAAATGTGTGAAATAAACTCTGAGAGAAAACTGACAAAACCTATAACAAGACTTAGAACAAAACACTATAAAGGAATGACAATACATCCAGATGGCACAAGAACGTATAAAGCATGCAACAACTGTCCCTGGTGTGGAACTAACACCTACTCACATATTCTCATGCCCAGCAATGGCCGCAGCCTTGCAGAAAATTGGCTTAGACCCAGAGCAGCAGCTTACAAACACCCAAGATAGTGGATATTGCTGCTGCTGTGATGGAGATGCATGAGACAATCTGAGACTCTTCTTTGGACACGACAACAACTAACAACCCTTTAGTTTAGTATATATAAACAGAATCGTCTCCAATACAGTATTATATCTCTAAAAAACGGACTGGTAAATTAAATTGGCGAAAAACGTTGGAGGGTTTCACCACTTATGAGCCAAACCCTCCCAATATTTTAAATGTCAATAAGAAAAGTAGAAGTTGTTTTATATAAAAAGGAAACATTCATGATTTAGTTCTATCATTTCTTGTATATAGATAGCGCGTTATTGCCCTATAAATATAATTCTATCCGGGACCTTCCTCTCTAACTTC
>CP092875.1:52937128-52975223 GCA_030710605.1 Cordylochernes scorpioides
AAAATATATAATAATTACCTAATTATAAACATTAGATAATTACACTAGTACACAAAATGAAAAAAAAATTCTCCTCCTCAAATAAACAAAACATTTTCTGGGTTACCTTTTTTATGCTGATTAACGTGGTATCAATATTTGTTTTCGGTTAGCTCAATTTCTCAAGTTATGGATATAATGCCTTTTACCCATGATATTAATCTATTCGGAGGAAGTTAATGACATTAAACAAATTATTATATAAATAAATGCGCAAAGATAGTGCAAATGAAGAAACAATATTATACATATATGCATAAAATTTTACACAAATAAATTTACTGGCAATGCGTTTCTTTTAAATATCATCAAATATTATCTCTACAGACCTTACTGCAATGATATGAGTTATTGAATGAGAGGGCTTGGCTCATCAGTAGTGAACCCTCTCAGCGGTTTCGCCAAATTAATCTCTAGACCGCTCTACTATTGTATAGGAACTGGTTTTGTTATATACCCTGCATTTTCTATGGTAGGCAGCTTAGGGGTGTTTAAGGAACTATGGACATAAGCTTATAGGTCTGTAGAGGTTTGAGAGGGTTCACTACTGATGAGCCAAGCCCTCTCATTCAATAACTCATATCATTGCAGTAAGGTCTGTAGAGATAATATTTGATGATATTTAAAAGAAACGCATTGCCAGTAAATTTATATGTGTAAAATATTAACGATAGATGGCAATAAAATTTAATTTACTAATATATATTTGTTATGAAAACATATTTGCGGAAGAGCTTTACTCGATGCAATACCTTGAAATTATATGTATGTACCTCTACAGACCTATAAGCTTATGTCCATAGTTCCTTAAACACCCCTAAGCTGCCTTCCATAGAAAAGCAGGGTATATAACAAAACCAGTCCAATACAATAGTAGAGCGGTCTAGAGATTGATGCTATTTTTATTTTCTATAGAAACCCTATACAGAATAAATACACAAGATTATTTCTGTAGCTGGGCATCTATGAAAGGTAAAAATAGCATAAATAGAAAGTATATATAATTATACCACATTCATACCTACAGTTTTAAAAAATAGTCAAATATAGCGTTTTATTTCTGAAGATACGATTGAGAGAACCAGGAGAAAATATTTCAATATCAGGAAGCATCTCACTGTTAGAGACAGAAATAATTCACTAAACACAATAGAGTTACCCTCGAATATAATTGATAGAGCTAGAAAGCTATAACAGCATGGAGTTTTTCATTGTTATTGAGAGAACCAGGAGCAAATCCTTAAAGAGTAGGAAGCATCTCATTGTTAGAGACAGATAGAATTTACAAATCCACTATAGAGTTACCCTCGAATATAATTGATAGAGCTAGAAGCAATAACAGCATGGACTTCCCTATTGTTATTGAGAGAACCAGGAGCAAATTCTTTAAGAGCTTGGATCATCTCATTGTTATTGATAAAGTCAGAAGGTACTCCTATTCAATCATGGAATTGCTTTCATTGTTACCGATATATCGCTTAAAAATTCCCATTTAACACAATTGAATTTCCATTGTTGCTGTTAGAGCCAGAGGTTTTTCTTCTAATAGTGCAGTTTTCAAGTTTTTTTTATAGACCCATACTCTATTATCTAACAACATGGAATTCCTATTGATAGAGCTTGATACAAATCCTTTAACAGCCTTGAGATTCACAGTTTTATTGTACAAGGTTGTCCCGAAAGTTCGTAAACACTTGCAAAAAATTTAAATACCAATATTATTCGCCGTTATGTATAATGTCTTTGTGTATTATGTATAAAGTAATTGCATTATGTTTTTTATGTATTCGCCGTAATAATATTATTTGCCAAGAAATAATAAAAACACCGTTTTAAAAAAGACACGAACTTTTGGGACAACCTTATAGAGCTGTAATATACTGCAACAATAGGTTTTCCATATGAATGATAGAACCAAAATATTATAACAGAATGAAGTTTCACATTGGTATTGATAAACTATACATAAAACACTCCTATAACCACATGGAATTTCCATTTTACTGATAAATCTGTAGCCATTCCAATATCAGCCAAGATTTAACTATTGTTATTCCTAACATCAAAATCAACTTTTTAAACAGCAATTTTATTATAATTTAAAGGGATAACCTTTCATCTATATATAAGAGATAGAAGGATCAAAGCACGAGTATTTCATAAACATAAAAAAACTTCTACTGTCCTTACTGCGATTCAAAAATATTTGAAGGGCTTGGCTCATCCAGCGATAGTGCTATTTTAATCTACCAGACCGCTTCTTGGAGTTCTAATACTGTATTGTATGATTCTGCTTATATATGCTGCGTTTAAGAGTGGAATCTTAGAAATGATAGTTTGCTTGAATACCATTTCTAAGATTCCACCCTTTATTGCAGCATATATAAGCAGAATCGTCCATTACAGTAATAGAGCTCTAAGAAGTGGTCTAATAGATCAAAATGGCGAAACCGCTGTAAAGGGTTCACCACTGATGAGCCAAGCCCTCCCAATATTTTTTCATCGCAATAAGGACAGTAGAGGTTTGTTTTATATTTTAAAAAACATGCGTGCTTTGCTGCTTTTTATTTTCTTCTATGTCTGTCAGTATCTCTGTCTAAAAATTTATAAATCAAGTTTCCATACATTTTCACCATTTTAAAATCTTCGGACACCAATCCACAACTTAATTTATCTATTATATAGAAGCACTCAAGAACCTACATATTCTTTGTTTATCTTTTATTTCAGTTACAAAATTCTGTTTTACAGATTACAGGACTTCCAATAGACAAAGTCCAATCTTCTGCAATCACTAATGTTGATATGAATCATATTGACAATATAATCAAACATATGAATAGTCTAGAAATATATTTATATAAAGGATGTTAAAATTTACTTAATGAACTTAGCAGCCTAGACACTCTAGACATATCTTTCTCACAATAGTTTAAAGCCATTTTGAACATTTACCTAGGAAAATAGAAAATAACATAACTTTGACATTCCAAGCCATTACACATACTAGGATCAATAGTAAAATATCGAACACCAGCACATATACACACAAATATCATCATTCCTTTAGCGCCCTCTATCTTTCAAAATTAGAAGTATTTTTGACACACAAACAAATATCTGAAAATAGATTCCATTTTTACAAGTATTATTTACAAGTGAGTTTACTTGTATATATATTCCGGAATTATAGCACTATCAAAATGAATGCCCACTCGTATCTCTTCAATATCAAGAATATCAAAGAAGAAAGAAGAATACCTTATAAGGAGCTGAGAATAACGAGTATCCTCCTGATTTCATCAAGAAACAGATTAAAATTTACCAAAGTAACTTCAAACAATAGCAAATAATCAATCATTTAATGTACACTTCCATATAACTATGGCATAGAAAATTTAACAAAAGAATACTTTTAAAATACAATATTAAAACACGATATGTGGCCACAACTAATCTGAAAGAAATTCCTCGCCATTTCAATATGAAACACAATAGTAATCAAAAACCCAAATCAAATAGTGCGTATAGCATTCCCTGTAGATTCTTCCCTGACACTTACATAGGAAGAAACTGACAAAATTCTGGAAGAAAGATTAAACAAACACACAAAACAGACTTCAAAAATCATAGCTCCTTATTACCTTTGATGGATAAGACACTCAAACAGGATCACATGCCCAAATTTAAAAAAAAAATGTATAAATTATATAGAAAAAAATTCAAGATAAACACTCAAGACTCTTTTAAGAAAGTTGGATATCAATATAATACAATTACAGCATAAATAGAAAGGCTGACATTCCCCTCCTTTATATATATATAAGAAATAGAAACCCTTAAAAAAACAATAGTCAAGTTGAGAACCCTTCCTGTACACTTCCCCGCAGTTATGGAATTGAAAGAGAGAGAGAAGGGATACAACTCTCAAAATATACAATATCAAAATCCGCTCCAAACTTAAAAAAACATTCTCCGTCTTTCTTCCTCTAAACGTAACCCAAGACAGAAAACCCAAACCAACTTCATATACTTCTATCTTCCTATTGATGCTATTTTTATCTTCTATAGAAACCCTGTACAGAATAAATACACAAGATTATTTCTGGAGCTGGGCATCTATAAAAGGTAAAAATAGCATAAATAGAAAGGTATATATATACCACAATCATACCTACAGTTTAAAAAAAAAGTCATATATAGCGTTTTATTTCTGAAGATACGATTTAGAGAACTAGGAGCAAATCCTTTAATATCAGGAAGCATCTCATTGTTAGAGACAGAAAGAATTCACTAAAAAAATAGTGTTCCCCCGATTGTATTTGATAGAGTTAGCAGCTACTTTTATAACAGCATGGACTTTCCCATTGTTATTGAGAGAACCAGGAGGAAATCCTCTAAGAGCAGGAAGCATCTCATTGTTAGAGACAGAAAGAATTCACTAAAAAAATAGTGTTCCCCTGATTGTATTTGATAGAGTTAGCAGCTACTTTTATAACGGCATGGACTTTCCCATTGCTATTGAGAGAACCAGGAGAAAATATTTTAATATAAGGAAGAATCTCACTGTTAGATACAGAAATAATTCAATAAACACAATAGAGTTCCCTCGATTGTAATCGATAGCGCTAGAAGCTATAACAGCATGGACTTTCCCATTGTTATTGATAGATCCAGGAGGAAATTTTTAAGAGCAGGAAGCATCTCATTGTTAGAAACAGAAAGAATTCACTAAATACAATAGAGTGTCCCCCCTATTATATTTGATAGAGATAGAAGCAATAACAGTATGAACTTTCCCATTGTTATTGATAGAACCAGGAGGAAATCCTTTAAGAACAGGAATCGTCTCATTGTTAGAAACAGAAAGAATTCACAAAACACTATAGAGTGTTTCCCCCTATTATAATTGATAGAGCTAGAAGCAATAAAAGCATGGACTTCCCTATTGTTATTGAGAGAACCAGGAGGAAATCCTTTAAGAGCTTGGTTTATCTCATTGTTATTGATAGAGTCAGAAGCTACTCCTATACCAGCATGTACTTTCTCTCATTGTTACCGATATATCGTTTAAAAATTTACATTTAACACAATCGAATTTCCCATTGTCATTGTTAGAGTCAGAATATTTCTCTTATAATAGTGCAGTTCCCAAGTGTTTCTATAGAACCATACTCTAATTGTTTAGCATCATGGAATTTCTTATTGTTATTGATAGAGCTTGATACAAATCCTTTAACAGCCTTGAGAATCACAGTTTTATTGTTACAAGGTGTCCCAAAAGTTCGTAAACATTTGCAAAAAATTTTAAATACCAATATTATTCGCCGTTATGTATAATGTCTTTGTATTATGTAGAAAGTAATTGCATTATGTATTCGCCCTAATCATATTATTGGTCAAGTAATAAGAAAAACCTTTTAAGAAAACCACGAACTTTTGGGACAACCTTTAAGAGCTGGAATATACTGCAACACACACACACACACAATAGGTTTTCCATTTGAAAACATGATAGAACCAAAATATTATAATAGAATGAAGTTTCACATGGGTATTGATAGACCCATACATACATATCTATCCGTTTTTCTGTCTCTGAAAATACTTAAATCAAGTTCAAAACATTTTACAGTTTTTATGTTGTGGTGTCTAAAGAGTGTAAATAGATAAATTATATTGTGAATTGGTGTCTAAAAGAAGCAATCAAGAACCTATTTTGGGAAAAATTTATAGGTTCGTAGAGGAAGAGAAAGATCCTTTATTACCTAAAGGTATAAAACTATAAAAGAAGGACAAATTATATGTACATCAGCAGCTCACGCCGGCCTGCCCTATCCAATTAACCGCTAGCCTACTAACAATCCAACAAGGTCGCGCTATACACTCGTAGATAGAGATGTCAATCTGTATAGACAATACTAAACCTCTATGCAAACACAAGAGTATTGTATCGTAGAAACATTCGTAATTTCTATTTTCAACAATCTACATATACCTTATCTTTTATTTCAGTTACAAAATTCTGTTTTACAGACAAATTACAAGACTTCCAATGGGTAATCCAATCTACTGCAATCACTAATGCTGATATGAAAAAAAAAATATATATATATAAAATAAAATGTTCAGGTGTTGATATTAAAAATAAAAGAGGCATATCCTGACCAGGAGCACATGTGCTTTTTAGAAGACAGAGCGCCATCTGGCTTTTCTTGATTTATCAAGAAATTGGGTTGGCCAAATATCAGGGAACAGGCAAATCAATGTTTTGTTGATTTCTGTTCCACCAGATGGCGCTCTGCCTTCTGAAAGCACATATGCTCCTCGTCAGGATATGCCTCTTTTATTTTTAAAGTTGATATGGATCATATTGACAATATAATAAAACATATGAGTAGTCTGGAAATATATTTAAATACACAATGAATATTCGTTAGTGAACTTAGCAGCCTAGACACTCTATACATATATTTCTCACAATAGTTTAAAGCCATTTTGAACATTTACCTAGGAAAATAGAAAATAACATAACTTTGACATTCCAAGCCATTACACATACTAGGATCAATAGTAAAATATCGAACACTAGCACATATACATACAAATATCATCATTCCTTTAGCTCCCTCTATCTTTCAAAATTAGTAGTATTTTTAACACAAAAACAAATATCTGAATTATAGATTACATTTTTACAAGTATTATTTACAAGTGAGTTTACTTGTATATATATTCCGGTATTATAGCACTATCAAAAAGAATGTCCACTCGTATCTCTTCAAATATCAAGAATATCAAAAAAGAAAGAACAGTACCTTATAAGGAGCTGAGAATAACGAGTATCCTCCTGATTTCATCAAGAAACTGATATATAAATTTACCAAAGTAACTTCAAACAATAGCGAAGAATCAATCATCTAATGTACACTTCCATACAACTATGGCATAGAAAAATTAACCAAATAATACTTTTAAAATACAATATTAAAAACTCGATATGTGGCCACAAAAATTCTCAGAGAAATTCCTCGCCATTTCAACATTAAACACAATGGAAATCAAGAATTCAAATCAAGCATTGTGTATAGTATTCCCTGTAAATTCTTCCCTGACACTTACATGGGAAGAAACCGGAAAAATTCTGGGGAAGAAAGATTAAACCAATACAAAATAACTTTCAGAAAGACCATAGCTCATTTTTTACTTTTGATGATTTAGGCACTCAAACAGGACCACAATAAATAGGACCACCAAGAAATAGTGGCCAGAAAATTATGCAAATTTCAGGGTAGACGCGCCTAACCGAGTTATGCAAATGATGTAAAATGCGCAGCTCTCGTGCGCACATGGAGTAAGATATAAGGGAAGGAACTTGCAGAAAGGACAGTATTCGTGTCGTTATTTCTTCAAGGAAAATCATTGTAAAATTTTGTTCTTGTGTCAAAAGACACGTGCAATAACAGAGAATGCCAGGTCATCGTAAACGGAGGCAGTTCAAGCAGACAGACGCTTTTACGAGGGGCATGGTGATCGGACTGAAAAGGGCAGGTTGGTCCATACGTCAAATCGCAGCTGATACACACCTTGGTGCCTCCACGGTGCACCGACTGTGGAGAAGATGGTTGGAACAAGGAAATGTGGCAATTTATAGGAATGTCGGTGCAACCAGAGTGACGTCAGCACGTGTGGATCGGCGTATCCTTCGACAAGCAGTGGCGGCTCCACAAGCCACTTTTACCGCCATCCTGCAACATGTGCAAGACACCCTAGATCATTCCATCTCGACCAGAACCATTTCCCGTCTATTGGTTGCTAATGGCTTGCACTCATGCCGTCCGCTAAGAAGACTGCCATTGACCCCCACCGAATAGGCGCCAACGTTTGGAATGGTGCCGGGCTAGATCGACGTGGATGACGGAATGGCACAGGGTCGTGTTCTCAGATGAGTCGCGTTTCTGCTTGTCCAGTGATAGTCGCCGTGTACGCGTGTGGCGTCGACGTGGAGAAAGGTCCAATCCGGCAGCAATTGTGGAACGCCCCACCGTGCGACAACGTGGAATCATGGTTTGGGGCGCAATCGCGTATGATTCCAGGTCACCTTTACTTTGTATTCAGGGCACTATGACGGCCCAACGATACGTTGATGATGTGCTGCGACCGGTGACACTCCCCTACCTTCAGGGGGTACCCAATGCCCTTTATCAGCAGGATAACGCCCGACCGCACACTGCTCGCATTAGCCAACAACCTCTGCAAGATGTACAGATGCTTCCCTGGCCACCGTACTCTCCTGATCTCTCACCAATCGAGCACGTCTGGGACATCATTGGACGCCGTTTGCATGCCTTGCCACAGCCGCGTTCAGAAGACCGAACTGTGGCAAATGTTGAGAGGGAATGGAGAGCCATCCCTCAGGACGTCATCCGTACTCTGATTGACTCTCTACCTAGACGTGTTGCTGCGTGCATCGCCGTCCGCGGTGGTCCTACTTGCTACTAAGCCGACGCCGTTCTCGCTCTGTATTATGACTATCATTTTGAAATAAAGATCACTTATTGTTCGTCCCTGTCTCTCTCTGTCTGCCGAGTTTCATCACTTTCTGGCCACTATTTCTTGGTGTTCCATTTTCAATGTCACGCAGTGTTTAAACAGTTTCAAGATAAACACTCAACTTTTTTTAAGAAAGCTGGAAACATCACTAGAATAGAGTAACTGTAAAAAAAAGGATGACATCGTCCTTCTATATTTTATATGATAACAGTTTAAGTCTACTCAACCTTTAATTTACTCAAGGTGGAAATATCAGGGACTTCCTGGGATGAGTTTCTTTTTAAGTCATTTCATAAATCTCTACCTTTCGGACACGAAAGCCCATCTACAGGAGAAACACTCTAAAATAAATCGTCAATAGAGCTAGAATTAAAAATGCAACATATAGGTTGTTTACATTTATTCGAACGGGGGTCGGTGGAAGGGTGGTTAAACCGTTTGGTTTTCGACCACTACGACCCGGGTTCGATTCCCGCATTGAACACTTTTTTCTGTTAAAACAAAAAAGAAAATGCTCCAATGGCCCCCGTTTCTTACAAAAGTCCAACCCCACCAGCGAGTGCAAGTAACCAAACGTGGCTCTGGCATATTTGTAAGTGCAAAGTCGAACTGCTTTTCACATATGTAGACATGTGGTGCGCTTACAGTAAAAGCAGTCGCTAACTACCCACCATGAATATCATGGTCTGTACCACGTGTACTAGGGATAAGCAAAAGGAAAACATTTATTTGAATTCAGATATAACACGGGCTTCCATTGTATTCAAATAACTATGAATAACATATATTTTTTATTTTTCAATTCTATTATTAGCCCTATTGGCGAGAGATTTATTTTAGAGTGTTTTTCCTGTAGAAGGGCTTTCATGCCCAAAAACTAGACACTTTTGAAATAAATCGTCTCAAAAAGAAACTCATCCCCAGGAAGCCTCAATTATATTTCCATCTTGATATTGAAACAAGAGATTTTCTTGAACTTTAATTTACTCATTAGAATTTATTTTATTTTTATCAATATTTCAAAACTGATAATCTACATATGTGTACTTATATAAAGTCTTATATATACATTTCGAACATAAGTGACAGAGTTAGTGTTTTTCTAAATCCCTTATATACAGTCGCGTGAAAGTATTCTTGAGGTAAACCAAACACTTACAAAGGGAGACCCCGAAGTAGATAGGCGTACAGTCTGCGATTAATAATATCTTTCAAATAATTAAAGGTTATCCAAAATCCAATATTCTTAACCAAAATCCAATTTTTAATTAAAACCTCATATGGATAGCTTAATATTAAAAAAATAAACAGAAATGTATCATTTAAGGTAGAGAAGGAATTAAACAAATTTCGACAAAGTACGCGGATTTGGTTTCCTCGGGATCAATTTATAAATCAGTTTGTATGTATTGAGTAACATCGGGTGAAATTATATAAAATAAGTATTCAAATATAAAATAAATAGTGTGTATCACAATTTTACAAAATTATAATTTACCATTTTCATTGTTAAAGAAGTTATTGTGATTATATTGCTATGCCTTACTTCATTTTCTCTGCTTTTGTGTAGATTCTGTTACGTCATTCTTCTGAATTTTGAATTTTTCTCTTTTTTTCATATCTATTTTTCAAATAAAATCCATCTGTCCAATTATATTCGTACCATTTGCGTTCTGTTTTTCCAGTAGTCTCACCCCCATAACTTTTTGTACACGCTTGTTCGGCGGCACATATACTAAAATTGGAACGATACAGAGAAGATTAGCATGGCCCCTGCGCAAGGATGACACGCAAAATCGTGAAGCGTTCCTATAACTTTTTAAATCAAATAATGCTTAATACGTGTCCCATTCATCCCTTTTGTCTCTTGCTGAATATCTTCAACAGGCCTCTTTCTTTTCCAAATCCTCTCCTTTTCGATGATTCTTTCTTTATTCATTAAGCCTCACTTTAGATAATTAAATAATTAATTCTTCACATAAATATGCCCTTGTAGATCGGGGCTCATCATGAAAGACGGCATGAATATAATTTATATGAAAATGACTTCAATTGAATTAGTCGCCATATCTTTCTGTCAAAGGGCTTCTCTCGAATATTATATGTTATCTTATAATTTATAAATTTTAATAAGCATCTGGGAAGATCCATTGGAATTCAAAATCAAAATTAAAACAACCAGGAAAATGTAGATAATAATCACCTCAACACCAAGATTTTTTTTTTGCCGAACTTGATGCCGGAGAAGAAGACCATAAGAAAGAAGAAAAGCAGATTATCTGGAACTAAGTCAATTCTGTAATTCAAACCTCGATAATGTCTAGATTAGATAAGTAGAATACTTCGTTTCATTTGTGGAATCTATAGAAGAGTATTGTTCAATAATATATGTGACTGCTTAGAGGAGAATCGCAAATTTCTGTTGGCAATTTAACTCCAGAAAAGAGATACCAATCGAAGTTGACTGAACACATAAAGGATTCGTTCAACAGAAATTAATATCAAAGAAAATTGACAATTCTTCGATAAACTGGCTGTTAAAATTTTATTTCGATCTTCGTATATGTGATAATGAAAAATGAGACATTTACACCTGATGTGTTTGTTGGGCCTCTCTGATAGAAGCTCTTAAAAAGTATATACAGGGTGGGTGTTATTTAAAAGTGATGTAAGTACGTCAATAGTTCTTGAATATTTTATTCTCCGACTTATCGGGGGCTGAATCACTGCCATCTTTCTACGGGAAATATTTAAAAACGGTTTGTGTATTAAAGAAACTGATATGATTATCAGACTGCCACAATTTTTGGAATGGAAACCACACACGGTATTAATATTATAGGTAATGCTTGAAATATTTCTTACCAAAAATCATATCAGTTTCTTTAATGCACAAACCGCTTTAAAATATTTCTATAATATACCTTTCCCCGTAGAAAGGTGGCAGTGATTCGATAAGTCGGAGAATAAAATATTCAAGAACTAATGATATATTTACATCTCTTTTAACACTACCCCCACCCTGTATATACTTCTTACAACAGATATTATATTTATTTAATTCTACTGTCCTAAAAGCTTATGTCCATAGTTTGCTTGAATACTATTTCTAAGATTCTACCCTTTGGTGTAACATATATAAACAGAATCGTCCAATACATTATTAGAGCTCTAAAAAGCGGTGTGGTAGATCAAATTGGCGAAATCGTTGGAAAGGTTCACCACTTATGAGCTACACCCTTTTACTATTTTTTCATGGCAGTAAGGACAGTAGAAGTTTGTTTTATGTATAAAGGAAACATTCGTGATTTAATTATTTCAATTCTTATATATAGATAGCGCGTTATTGCCCTATAAATATTAATTCTATTCGGGACCTTCCTCTTTAACTTCAGCTGAATGGCCGAGATTGTAGAGAGATCAGTTTTAATGAATAATTAAGAGAAGCGGGAAGTAAGGTTACACACGCGCCATTAATTAAAGCGATGCCAGCGGCCAGAGTCCATTGTTGAGTATACACAGTATAGATCACAGCTGGCCTCGCTCCAGTACCTATATGTGTGCTAAGAGGTCAAACTTAGTTATATATATAGGCTAAATGAGCTGAAAAATGCACCTTCTATAGTCAAAATTTACAAAACGATATGCGCCATTTATTGGTAGTTTTCGCAATCTGGTAGACTCATGTTTATGACAAAGCCACAACACCATCTGTGGTAAAATTTCAGAGCGCTGTCTCTGCTACCCATGGTTTTGGGCTATGGCTCTCGACAGTCAAAGATGGCTTTGATTTAATTTACAAGGGATTCCTGAATCTAACAAAGAGGTGTTTATCTAGTGAAGTTGCTGTGCCAATACTATAGCAAAACATATAATAATCCCTAATTATAAACATAGCTTTCAATTATGCAAGAAAAAATTAATTAAAAAAATAAAAGACACACTCGTTCCAAATAGACAATGAAATTTTCCAAACTACCAATAATTTTTATTCCCTTTGCGAACTCATTCTACAACAGTGTATTCTTCAAAAAGAAATTTCTGTGATCTTTATATGTAAATAATTTCCACAATGCTACTGCGATGAGATGATATATTGAAATTACCTGGCTTAGACGTTATTTCAGTTTTTTTTCTGCTTTTCACATGTGTAGACATGTGGTGCACTTACAGTAAAAGCAGTCGCTTACCCACTACGATTACCATGGCCTGTACCACGTGTACTAGAGAAAAGCAAAAAAGAAGTTATTTCACCACTTAGATCTACCAGGCAACTCTACTGATGTATTGACTGATCAGTTTATAGAGAAAACAATTTAAGGAACTTATATAATGGTAGAGGTATTTATAGAAATTCTGGGCATGAGAGAGTTGCAGGAATGATAGAAACATGCACTTGCATTTACATATTGAATCTACCTTTTAAGCAATAAAAGACACGCAGATAGGCTGTGACTTGATTGTTGTTAACAGGCCTCTTGTGTGACCTATTTGCTGGAAAATTTTGTAGTAATATATTTATGAAAAATATAAGAAAAATAGAGAAATGGACAGGTTTTATTATTTAAAATATTTTTTTTTTTCACGTGAACAAAGTATTTACGCAAATATGGCCTTAAATGTCCATTTCTTGATTTCTTAAGAAATCTCTAAGACCAAATATTTGGTACAGCCTGCACCAGACTGACGAAGGCCAGAAGTCCGAAATTCGTACGTGGTTGGCTATCTAGATTTATCAGGAAAATGGGTTGATCAACTATCCCGGAACAAGTTAAATCAAGGTCTAGTTAATTTTTGTTCCACTAGATGGCGTTCTGCATCTTAAATGTTCATGTGAGCGGTCAGGATATGCTTTTTTTGTTGTTTTTAATGTGTTTTTGTTGTTTTTAATGTGTTTTTGTTTTTTATAATGTGTTTTTGTTGTTTTTAATGTGTTTTTGTTGTTTTTAATGTGTTTTTTGTTGTTTATAATGTGATTTTGTTGTTTTTAATGTGTTTTTGTTGTTTTTAATGTGTTTTTTTGTTGTTTTTAATGTGTTTTTGTTGTTTTTAATGTGTTTTTGTTGTTTTTATTGTGTTTTTTGTTTATGTGTTGTTGCTCGAATTACATGTTATTCCTATAACAAAGCGTTTCTTGTTAGATGACATTTTATAGTGGTATATTTATGGTTTATTATTCAAGCAAATGTCCAAGTTTTACTCCTCGGTGGTGATCCTTCCCAGCGATTCCGCCGTTATTGATATAGTGACAGAGTAATTGCTTTAACAACATGGGATTGTCTATTGTTGTTAATTAAACTACACCAACTTTTCTAACAGCATGTGATTTCATATTTCTATTGATATAGTCATTGAGTAATTGCTTTAACACAATAGAGTTTGTTATAATATTTGTGATTTCAAGAACCAGAAGCTGCTGTTAAGGCAGCAGGGTTTTGACTTTTTTTTTTTATTGATAGAACCAAAGGTTTCTCATTGCTATTGACAGAATCAGAAGCATTTCTATAACAGCATGGAGAAATTCCTATTATTACTAATATAACAAAGAGAAATTTCTATAACACCACGTGGTATTCTATTTTTAAGAAAATCCGTTGATAACAGGAAGAATCTCATTGTTAGAGGCAGAAAGAATTCACTATACACTATAGAGTTAGCCTCGATTATAATTTATATAGCTAGAAGCTATAACAGCATGGAGTATATCATTGTTATTGAGAGAACCGGGATAAAATCCTTTAATATCATAGATAATCTCATTATTAGAGACTGAAAGAATTCACTAAACACAATAGAGTGTTCCCCCGATTATAATTGATAGAAGTAGAAGCTACTTTTATAACAGCATGGAGTATATCATTGTTATTGATTGAACCAGGAGGAAATTCTTTAACATCATAGATAATCTCATTGTTATTGATCGAGACAGAAATAATTCACTAAACACAATTGAGTGTTCCCCGATTGTATTTGATAGAGCTAGAAGCTATAACAGCATGGAGTTTTCCATTGTTATTGATAAAACCAGGAGCAAATCCTTTAAGAATAGGAAGCATCTAATTGTTAGAGGCAGAAAGAATTCACTAAACATTATAGAGTGTTCCCCCGATTGTAATTAATAGAGCTAGAAGCTTTAATAGCATGGAGCGTATCATTGTTATTGATAGAACCAGGAGGAAATCCTTTAATATCATAGATAATCTCATTGTTACTGATAGAGACAGAAATAATTCACTAAGCACAATTGAGTGTTCCCCCGATTGTAAATGATAGAGCTAGAAGCTATAACAGCATGGACTTTACCATTGTTATTGATAGAACCAAGAGGAAATCCTTTAATATAAGGAAGCATCTCATTGTTAGAGACAAATAGAATTTACAAAACACTATAGAGTTACCCTCGATTATGATTGATAGAGCTAGAAGCAATAACAGCATGGACTTTCCCATTGTTGTTGAGAGAACCAGGAGCAAATCCTTTAAGAGCATGGATCATCTCATTGTTATTGATAGAGTCAGAAGCTACTCCTATATCAGCATGGAATTACTCTCATTGTTACCGATATATCGATAAATAAGTTCATTTAACACAATGGAATTTCCTATTGTTATTGTTAGAGCCAGAAGTTTCTCTTATAATAGTATGGAGTTTCCAAAAGTGTTTTTTATAGAACCATACTCTAATTATCTAACATCATGGAATTCCTATTGATAGAGCTTGATACAAATCCTTTAACAGCCTTGAGATTCACAGTTTTATTGTTACAAGGTTGTCCCAAAAGTTCGTAAACATTTGCAAAAAAAAAAAAAAAAACAATATTATTCGCTGTTATGTATAATGTCTTTGTAATATGTATAAAGTATTTGTATTATGTATTCGCCGTAATAATATCATTCGCCAAGAAATAATAAAAATAACGTTTTAAGAAAACCACGAACTTTTGGGACAACCTTATAGAGCTGGAATATACTACAACAATAGGTTTTCCATATGAATGATAGAACCAAAATATTCTCTTATAACAGAATCTATGTCTTTATGTCTGTCAGTATTTCTGTCTAAAAATATTTAAATCAAGTTTCCATACATTTTCACCATTTTAAAATTTTTGGACACCAATCCACAACTTAATTTATCTATTTACATAGAAGCACTCAAGAACCTATATATTCTTTATTTATCTTTTATTTCAGTTACAAAGTTCTGTTTTACAAACATATTACAGGACTTCCAATAGACAAAGTCCAATCTTCTGCAATCACTAATGTTGATATGATTCATATTGACAATATAATCAAACACCTGAATAGTCTAGAAATATATTTATAATAAAGATGTTGAAACTTGCCAACTTAGCAGCCTAGACACTCTAGACATATCTTCCTCACAATAGTTTAACGCAATTTTGAATATTTACCTAGGGAAATAGAATATAAAACAACTTTGACATTCCTAGCCATTACACTTACTAGAATCAATAGAAAAATATCGAACACCAGGACATATTCACACGATATCATCATTAATTCAGCTCCCTCTATCTTTAAAAACTAGAAGTATTTTTAACACACAAACAAATATCTGAATAATAGAATCCATTTTTATAAGTATTATTTACAAGTAAGTTTACTTGTATATATATTCCGGAATTATAGCACTAACAAAAACAATGTCCAATCGTATCTCTTCAAATATCAAGAATATCAAAAAAGAAAGAAGAATACCTTATAAGGAGCTGAGAATAACGAAAATATCCTCCTGATTTCATCAAGAAAAAGATATATAAATTTATCAAAGTCACTTCAAACAAAAAAAAAGCAAATAATCAATCATTTAATGTACACTTCCATATAACTATGGCATAGAAAAATTAACAAAAGAATACTCTTAAAATACAATATTAAAACACGATATGTGGCCACAACTAATCTGAAAGAAATTCTCGCCATTTCAATATGAAACACAATAGTAATCAAGAACTCAAATCAAATAGTGCGTATAGAATTCTCTGTAAATTCTTCCCTGACACTTACATAGGAAGAAACTGACAAAATTCTGGAAGAAAGATTAAAGAAACACACAAAACAGACTTCAAAAATCATAGCTCCTTATTACTTTTGATGGATAAGACACTCAAACAGGATCACATGCCCAAATTTAAAAAATGTAGAAATTATATAGAAAGAAAATCAAGATAAACACTCAAGACTCTTTTTAGAAAGTTGGATATCAATATAATACAAGTACAGCATAAATAGAAAGGTTGACATTCCCCTCCTTTATATATATAAAGGAATAGAAGCCCTTCAAAAAAACAATAGTCAAGTTCAGAACACTTCGTGACAATTGGCAATTAAACAACTTTATTGACATCTCGTCAATCTTTACACTCAAAGGGAGTTATAAGGTGATAATAATGGTAGGAATGAAGAGATATATACAATCGACGTAGCCCTCTCCGAGGGCACGTCCGGACCAGGAGCTTAAAGCCGCCTTGAATCTAGACAGATCCCTGCCATTTGGGGAGTTCATGTTCGGAACATGTTTGATGATAATGTCGAAGTGTGGTCACTGATAGCACCTCTCAGGATTTTCCATTGTGTTGTGGGTGCGATGTTGTAATTTATCGCTGTGATGTCTATTGCGGATTCTGTGCCTGTAGACTTAGATAGATAGGTGTTCTCTCCGTTATTTAACGGTGTAAGGTCGAGGTCGGTTAGCATGTCCTCAACCTGCTGATTTTTGTTATCCTAGACAGGTGATCCTCAAATTGAACTTTTGTGATATCCGAAGACGCTTCACTTAATGTCTCTATTGTGTGTACCCATACAAAATTCAAAGATTTCACGAGCTGAAAGTTGGCGATTTTGAGATGCGTCAAGAATTCGCTGCATGGGTTTTCCGGCAAATTGATATTGATGAAAACTGGCTGTCGAATGTTCTGTGGACAGATGATGCTTACCTTTCTCTAAACGGAGAATTTATCATTCAAAACAGCCGCATTTGGGCAACAGAAAACCCTAGGATTTTTACAGAAATGCCACTTTACCAGCCTAGAGTTACAGTTTTGTGTGGGTTCACTTCTTTTATTATTGGTCCATTTTTCTTTGAAAAATCAATGGAAGAACTTTTAAAACCGTTTTTGTAACTGGTGAACGTTATGTTCAACCTTTGAGAAAATAGGGTATTCCCATATTGCAGGGCAAAAGCACAAAGCGAAATAACATTCATGAAAGATGGAGGACCTCCTCATATCTCCCGAGGTGCCAAACAATTGCTGAAGGATACGTTCGGTGAAAATCGTGTGATAAGTCGCCACTTTATATACCAGTGGCCTCCAAGATCACCAGACTTGACGCCTTGCGATTTTTGTTTATGGGGGTACATTAAATCGTGTGTTTATCGATACTGGCCTACCACATTGGCCATGTTGAAGGCTTCTATCAGATGGCACGTTTTATCAATTTCAACAGATATGTTATTTAATGCTGTCCATTCTGTCATTTATCGTCTGCAGGCGGTGATTGAGAATGAAGGGTGCCACATTGAGCAAGGATTGTGACCTAATACAAGAGAGAAGGCAGTTACCTCATGTGTTATATAAGCCGCCATGTATTATATTATCTACCAATAGTTTGCAGCTCTTTTTGTTGGGATATGGGGATGATAAATGCTGTCCTCACATCTTGACTCTTTTTTTTGTGAACAGTAATATTTTGTTTGTCATTTGCTCACATATTATGTCGTGCAAACCAGAGTGTTATAACTTCTCGCATAACACTGGTACATAAATTTTTCCCCTTATGTTTAGTCTATCGCTTTTCGCTCATTAGAAGAAATAGCATAAGGAATATTTTCTGTACACCAATAACTTTAGAAATTTTGTGAAAAAAAAAAAAGATTTTACTACCACGTTTTTCAACGCAAAAGGTCGATTTAAAAATTATTTTTATTTGAGGGGGACACATTTTTAAAATTGTGTACAGTATAATAAGCAATGATAACATTTGACAAGCCCATAGGGTATTTGGAATAAAGTACGACAAATATATTTTGTCACTCCCCTCTATATTTCATTTGTTGGATCATGACAAATATCCCGTTAAATAGTCAAGGGTCGCCAATCAGTCAAGAAACTACACATTTCTTATAGCAAGAAATCCTATTAATAGTGCCATCATAATTTTTGGTACTATATTAACATTTCAAAAATTCGTGTATTGATATCAGCAGTGTTTTTCAGACATTCAATCTATTTCACAAAACCCCATATAAAATATAAATATTTTTGCTACATGTTTTAATTTGCATTTACCTATTTTACATATCTCTGATTGTATTTGAAAATCGTTAACCAATTCTTCATACTTTTGGCGAAGTGGTGTTTTATTAATTTATTATTTGACATTATTAGGGTTATTTCCTGGTATTCAAAAAGGAAAAATACATGTTGATCAGTTATATTTTTCAATTTATCAAACAATTTGGCCGCTGAATCTCTGATTCTGGTAGAGCGCCATCTGGCGAATAAAATTGTAACTAAAATCAATTTCGAATTTTTCATTATTTGCCATAAAAATTCCCATTGCATTCTGAATACAATGGTGTTTACCGCATTGCTCTAGCGCAAATATTCGCGGAGTTATTAATTTTTAAAATAGTGCGGGACTTTTGGATCACCCTGTATTATTCGCCAAATAATAATAAAAAAACGTTTTAAGAAAACCACGAACTTTTGAAACAACCTTATAGAGCTGGAATATATGGAAAAATAGGTTTTACATTTTATAAATTGATAGAACCAAAATATTATAACAGAATGAAGTTTCAAGTTAGTATTGATAAAACTATACATAAAACACTCCTATAACTTATGGAATTTTCCATTTTTACTGATAAATCTGAAGCCATTCAAATATCAGCCAAGGTTTACCTATTGTTATTCCTAACACCAAAATCAACTTTTAACAGCAATTTTATTCTATTATAAAGGGATAACGTTTCATCTATATATAAGAGATAGAAGCATCAGATCACAAATGTTTTCTAAACATAAGAAAAAAACTTCTACTGTCCTTACTGCGATGAAAAAATATTGGGAGGGCTTGGCTCATCAGGGGTTAATACTCCCAGCGGTTTCGCCAATTTAATCCACCAGACCGCTTCTTAGAGTTCTAATACTGTATTGTATGATTCTGCTTATATATGCTGCGTTTAAGAGTGGAATCTTAGAAATGATAGATATTATGTACATAGTTTGCTTGAATACCATTTCTAAGATTCCACCCTTTATTGCAGCATATATAAGCAGAATCGTCCATTACAGTAATAAAGCTATAAGAAATGGTCTAGTAGATTAAAATGGCGAAACCGCTGTAAGGGTTCACCACTGATGAGCCAAGCCCTCCCAATATTTTTTTATCGCAATAAGGACAGTAGAAGTTTGTTTTATATTTAAAAAAACATGCGTGCTTTGCGGCTTTTAATTTTCTTCTATGTCTGTCAGTATTTCTGTCTGAAAATATTTAAATCTAGTTTCCATACATTTTCATCGTTTTAAAATTTTTGGACACCAATCCACAACTTAATTTATCTATTTACATAGAAACACTCAATAACCTATATATTCTTTATTTATCTTTTATTTCAGTTACAAAATTCTGTTTTACAAACAGATTACAGGACTTCCCAATGGGTAATCCAATATTCGGCAATCACTAATGTTGATATGAATCATATTGACAATATAATCAAACATATGAATAGTCTGGAAATATATTTATATTGAAGATATGAAAATTTTTACTTAATGAACTTAGCAGCCTAGACACTCTAGACATATCTTCCTCAAAATAGTTTAACGCCATTTTGAACATTTACCTAGTAAAATAGAAAATAACATAACTTTGACATTCTTAGACATTACACTTACTAGAATCAATAGAAAAATATCGAACACCAGCACATATACACACAAATATCATCATTCCTTTAGCTCCCTCTATCTTTCAAAATTAGAAGTATTTTTGACACACAAACAAATATCTGAATTATAGATTCCATTTTTACAAGTATTATTTACAAGTAAGTTTACTTGTATATATATTCCGGAATTATAGCACTATCAAAAAGAATGACCACTCGTATCTCTTCAAATATCAAGAATATAAAAGAAGAAAGAAGAATAAGGAGCTGAAAATAACGAATATATCCTCCTGATTTCATCAAGAAACAGATATATAAATTTACCAAAGTAACTTCAAACAATAGCAAATAATCAATCATTTAATGTACACTTCCATATAACTATGGCATAGAAAAATTAACAAAAGAATACTCTTAAAATACAATATGAAAACACGATATGTGGCCACAACTAATCTGAAAGAAATTCCTCGCCATTTCAAGATTAAACACAATAGAAATCACAAAATTCAAATTAAACATTGTGTATCGTATTCCCTGTAATTCTTCCCTGCAATTTAAATAGGAAGAAACTGGCATAATTCTGGAAGAAATATTAAACAAACACACAAAACAGACTTCAAAAATCATAGCTCTTAATTACTTTTGATGGATCAGGCACTCAAACCGGATCACATGCCCAAATTTTAAAAAAATGTGGAAATTATATAGAAAGAAATTCAAGATAAACACTCAAGAATTTTTTTAGAGAGCTGGATATCAATATAATATAATTACAGCATAAATAGAAAGGTTGACATTCCCCTCCTTTATATATATAAAGAAATAGAAACCCTTCAAAAAAACAATAGTCAAGTTGAGAACCCTTCGTGTACACTTCCCCACAGTTATGGAATTGAAAGAGAGAGAAGGGATACAACTCTCAAAATATACAATATCAATATTGGATACCAATCCGCTCCAAACTTAAAAAAACATTCTCCGTCTTTCTACAACTAAACGTAACCCAAGACAGGAAACCCAAACCAACCTCATATACTTATATCTTCCTATTGATGCTATTTTTATCTTCTATAGAAACCCTGTACAGAATAAATACACAAGATTATTTCTGGAGCTGGGCATCTATAAAAGGTAAAAATAGCATAAATAGAAATATATATATATACCACAATCATACCTACAGTTAAAAAAAAAGTCAAATATAGCGTTTTATTTCTGAAGATACGATTGAGAGAACCAGGAGCATATCCTTTAATATCAGGAAGCATCTCATTGTTAGAGACAGAAAGAATTCACTAAAAAAATAGTGTTCCCCCGATTGTATTTGATAGAGTTAGCAGCTACTTTTATAACGGCATGGACTTTCCCATTGCTATTGAGAGAACCAGGAGAAAATATTTTAATATAAGGAAGAATCTCACTGTTATATACAGAAATAATTCAATAAACACAATAGAGTTCCCTCGATTGTAATCGATAGAGCTAGAAGCTATAGCAGCATGGACTTTCCCATTGTTATTGATAGATCCAGGAGGAAAATTTTTAAGAGCAGGAAGCATCTCATTGTTAGAAACAGAAAGAATTCACTAAAGACAATAGAGTGTCCCCCCCTATTATATTTGATAGAGATAGAAGCAATAACAGTATGAACTTTCCCATTGTTATTGATAGAACCAGGAGGAAATCCTTTAAGAACAGGAATCGTCTCATTGTTAGAAACAGAAAGAATTCACAAAACACTATAGAGTGTTTCCCCTATTATAATTGATAGAGCTAGAAGCAATAAAAGCATGGACTTACCTATTGTTATGGAGAGAACCAGGAGGAAATCCTTTAAGAGCTTGGTTTATCTCATTGTTATTGATAGAGTCAGAAGCTACTCCTATACCAGCATGTACTTTCTCTCATTGTTACCGATATATCGTTTAAAAATTTACATTTAACACAATCGAATTTCCCATTGTCATTGTTAGAGTCAGAATATTCTCTTATAATAGTGCAGTTCCCAAGTGTTTCTATAGAACCATACTCTAATTGTTTAGCATCATGGAATTTCTTATTGTTTATTGATAGAGCTTGATACAAATCCTTCAACAGCCTTGAGAATCACAGTTTTATTGTTACAAGGTTGTCCCAAAAGTTCGTAAACATTTGCAAAAATTTTAAATACCAATATTATTCGCCGTTATGTATAATGTCTTTGTATTATGTAGAAAGTAATTGCATTATGTATTCGCCCTAATAATATTATTGGCCAAGTAATAAGAAAAACCTTTTAAGAAAACCACGACCTTTTGGGACAACCTTTAATAGCTGGAATATACTGCAACACACACAATAGGTTTTCCATTTGAAAACATGATAGAACCAAAATATTATAATAGAATGAAGTTTCACATGGGTATTGATAGACCCATACATACATATCTATCCGTTTTTCTGTCTCTGAAAATACTTAAATCAAGTTCAAAACATTTTACAGTTTTTATGTTGTGGTGTCTAAAAAGTGTAAATGGATAAATTATATTGTGAATTGGTGTCTAAAAGAAACACCCAAGAACCTATTTTGGAAAAAATTTATAGGTTCGTAGAGGAAGAGAAAGATCCTTTATTACCTAAAGGTATAAAACTATAAAAGAAGGACAATATATCAAATTATATGTACATCAGCAGCTCACGCCGGCCTGCCCTATCCAATTAACCGCTAGCCTACTATCAATCCAACAAGGTCGCGCTATATACTCGTAGATAGAGATGTCAATCTGTATAGACAATACTAAACCTCTATGCAAACACAAGAGTATTGTATCGTAGAAACATTCGTAATTTCTATTTTAAACAATCTACATATACCTTATCTTTTATTTCCGTTACAAAATTCTGTTTTACAGACAAATTACAAGACTTCCAATGGGTAATCCAATCTACTGCAATCACTAATGCTGATATGAAAAAACAATAGAAAAAATATAAAATAAAATGTTCAGGTGTTGATATTAAAAATAAAAGAGGCATATCCTGACCAGGAGCACATGTGCTTTTTGAAGACAGAGCGCCATCTGGCTTTTCCTGATTTATCAAGAAATTGGGTTGGCCAAATATCAGGGAACAGGCAAATCAATGTTTTGTTGATTTCTGTTCCCCCAGATGGCGCTCTGCCTTCTGAAAAGCACATGTGCTCCTCGTCAAGATATACCTCTTTTATTTTTAATGTTGATATGAATCATATTGACAATATAATAAAACATATGAATAGTCTGGAAATATATTTATATACACAATGAATATTCGTTAGTGAACTTAGCAGCCTAGATACTCTATACATATCTTTCTCACAATAGTTTAAAGCCATTTTGAACATTTACCTAGGAAAATAGAAAATAACATAACTTTGACATTCCTAATCATTACACTTACTAGGATCAATAGTAAAATATCGAAAACTAGCACATATACATACAAATATCATCATTCCTTTAGCTCCCTCTATCTTTCAAAATTAGAAGTATTTTTGACACACAAACAAATATCTGAATTAAAGATTTCATTTTTACAAGTATTATATTTACAAGTGAGTTTACTTGTATATATATTCCGGAATTATAGCACTATCAAAAAGAATGTCCACTCGTATCTCTTCAAATATCAAGAATATCAAAAAAGAAAGAAGAGTACCTTATAAGGAGCTGAGAATAACGAGTATCCTCCTGCTTTCATCAAGAAATAGATATATAAATTTACCAAAGTAACTTCAAACAATAGCGAAGAATCAATCATCTAATGTATACTTCCATATAACTATGGCATAGAAAAATTAACAAAATAATACTTTTAAAATACAATATTAAAAACTCGATATGAGGCCACAAAAAATCTCAGAGAAATACCTCGCCATTTCAAAATTAAACACAATGGAAATCAAGAATTAAAATCAAGCATTGTGTATAGTATTCCCTGTAAATTCTTCTTCCCTGACACTTACATGGGAAGAAACCGGAAAAATTCTGGGGAAGAAAGATTAAACCAATACAAAATAACTTTCAGAAAGACCATAGCTCATTTTTACTTTTGATGATTTAGGCATTCAAGCAGGAGCACAATCCCAATTTATAAAAAAAAAAACATGCAGAAACTATATATAAACAGTTTCAAGATAAACACTCAACTATTTTTAAGAAAGTTAGAAACATCACTAGAATACAGTAACTGTAAAAAAAGTTGACATCGTCCTTCTATATTTTATATGATAAAAGTTTAATCTACTCTACCTTTAATTTACTCAAGGTGGAAATATCAAGGGCTTCTGGGATAAGTTTCTTTTTAAGTCATTTCATAAATCTCCATCTTTCGGACACGAAAACTCTTTTACAGGAGAAACCTTCTAAATAAATCGTCAATAGGGCTAGAATTAAAAATCCAACACATACGAGGTGTGTTCAAAGAGTATTGCGACTTTTGAATTTTCGCGGGTTACGTATATTCGAATTTCGAACTTTTTGTGGCTTTATGTTGGTACTCATGTCTCTCACTTATGCCGACAAGCTCGGCCATTTTGAATGTTTACTTAATTGTTGACAGCTGTATTGTATGATTCTGCTTATATATGCTGCGTTTAAGAGTGGAATCTTAGAAATGATAGAAATTATGTACATAGTTTGCTTGAATAACGTTTCTAAGATTCCACCCTTTATTCCAGCATATATAAGCAGAATCGTCCATTACAGTAATAGAGCTCTAAGAAGTGGTCTAGTAGATCAAAATGGCGAAACCGCTGTAAGGGTTCACCACTGATGAGCCAAGCCCTCCCAATATTTTTTCATCGCAATAAGGACAGTAGAAGTTTGTTTTATATTTAAAAAAAAAACATGCGTGCTTTGCTGCTTTTAATTTTCTTCTATGTCTGTCAGTATTTCTGTCTAAAAATATTTAAATCAAGTTTCAATATATTTTTACCGTTTTAAAATTTTAGACATCAATTCACCACTTAATTTATCTATTTACATAGAAGCACTCAAGAACCTATATATTCTTTGTTTTTCTTTTATTTCAGTTACAAAATTCTGTTTTACAAACAGATAACAGGACTTCCAATAGACAAAGTCTAATCTTCTGCAATCACTAATGTTGATATGAATCATATTGACTATATAATCAAACATATGAATAGTCTAGAAATATATTTATATAAAGGATGTTAAAAATTACTTAATGAACTTAGCAGCCTAGACACTCTAGACATATCTTCCTCACAATAGTTTATCGCCATTTTGAACATTTACCTAGGGAAATAGAAAATAACATAACTTTGACATTCCTAGACATTACATTTACTAGAATCAATAGAAAAATATCGAACACCAGCACATATACACACAAATATCATCATTCCTTTAGCTCCCTCTATCTTTCAAAATTAGAAGTATTTTTGACACACAAACAAATATCTGAATTATAGATTCCATTTTTACAAGTATTATTTACAAGTAAGTTTACTTGTATATATATTCCGGAATTATAGCACTATCAAAAAGAATGACCACTCGTATCTCTTCAAATATCAAGAATATAAAAGAAGAAAGAAGAATAAGGAGCTGAAAATAACGAATATATCCTCCTGATTTCATCAAGAAACAGATATATAAATTTACCAAAGTAACTTCAAACAATAGCAAATAATCAATCATTTAATGTACACTTCCATATAACTATGGCATAGAAAAATTAACAAAAGAATACTCTTAAAATACAATATGAAAACACGATATGTGGCCACAACTAATCTGAAAGAAATTCCTCGCCATTTCAAGATTAAACACAATAGAAATCACAAAATTCAAATTAAACATTGTGTATCGTATTCCCTGTAATTCTTCCCTGCAATTTAAATAGGAAGAAACTGGCATAATTCTGGAAGAAATATTAAACAAACACACAAAACAGACTTCAAAAATCATAGCTCTTAATTACTTTTGATGGATCAGGCACTCAAACCGGATCACATGCCCAAATTTTAAAAAAATGTGGAAATTATATAGAAAGAAATTCAAGATAAACACTCAAGAATTTTTTTAGAGAGCTGGATATCAATATAATATAATTACAGCATAAATAGAAAGGTTGACATTCCCCTCCTTTATATATATAAAGAAATAGAAACCCTTCAAAAAAACAATAGTCAAGTTGAGAACCCTTCGTGTACACTTCCCCACAGTTATGGAATTGAAAGAGAGAGAAGGGATACAACTCTCAAAATATACAATATCAATATTGGATACCAATCCGCTCCAAACTTAAAAAAACATTCTCCGTCTTTCTACAACTAAACGTAACCCAAGACAGGAAACCCAAACCAACCTCATATACTTATATCTTCCTATTGATGCTATTTTTATCTTCTATAGAAACCCTGTACAGAATAAATACACAAGATTATTTCTGGAGCTGGGCATCTATAAAAGGTAAAAATAGCATAAATAGAAATATATATATATATACCACAATCATACCTACAGTTAAAAAAAAAGTCAAATATAGCGTTTTATTTCTGAAGATACGATTGAGAGAACCAGGAGCATATCCTTTAATATCAGGAAGCATCTCATTGTTAGAGACAGAAAGAATTCACTAAAAAATAGTGTTCCCCCGATTGTATTTGATAGAGTTAGCAGCTACTTTTATAACGGCATGGACTTTCCCATTGTTATTGAGAGAACCAGGAGGAAATCCTCTAAGAGCAGGAAGCATCTCATTGTTAGAGACAGAAAGAATTCACTAAAAAAATAGTGTTCCCCCGATTGTATTTGATAGAGTTAGCAGCTACTTTTATAACGGCATGGACTTTCCCATTGCTATTGAGAGAACCAGGAGAAAATATTTAGACATCAATTCACAACTTAATTTATCTATTTACATAGAAGCACTCGCGAACCTATATATTCTTTATTTATCTTTTATTTCAGTTACAAAATTCTGTTTTACAAACAGATTACAGGACTTCCCATTGGGTAATCCAATATTCTGCAATCACTAATGTTGATATGAATCATATTGACAATATAATCAAACATATGAATAGTCTAGAAATATATTTATATAAAAGTTATAATTTCGTTAATGAACATAGCAGCCCAAACACTCTAGACATATCTTCCTCACAATAGTTTAACGCCATTTTGAATATTTACCTAGGAAAATAGAAAATAACACAACTTTGACATTCTTAGACATTACACTTACTAGAATCAATAGAAAAATATCGAACACCAGCACATATACACACAAATATCATCATTCCTTTAGCTCCCTCTATCTTTCAAAATTAGAAGTGTTTTAATACACACAAAAATATTAATTATATATTCCGGATTTAGAGCATTTTCATAACGAATTTCTACTCATTTCTCCTTAAATATCAAGAATATCAAAGCGCACAAAAGAAAACCTTATAATTAGCTGAAAATAACGATAATCCTCCTGATTCCATAAAGAAACAGATATTGTGGCGAAGAAATAATTTATATTTTATTATCAATTAAATTATTCAATGAAAATACTTATCAGATTATATATATATATGTTATATAAAAATATTATTTAATTTAAAATTATATATCATAGATTCAAATATTCTGTTAAATCGAACGCCAGAAGTCACACTTTTCATATAATAACTCATTGTTGTTTTATCCCGATGGCCGGCTCAAAACTTTTGTACATTATGTAAATAATCTTTTGTTTTCCTTATTCTACTCGCCTAAAGCCAGGTATTACTTTTATCAAATTGTTTTTTTATATATATTCCATGGGTTCAATTAAAGCAATATCTGATCAAGAATATTTTTATTATTATTCTTTCAAGATTTTTAACCACGACTGCATTACCATAAACCTCAACAAGATCAAAAATACAACAGAAAATCTCTAATTTTTCATTTGAAAAAAAAATATATTTTTAATTAAAAAGGCATATATTGGATCAAAATATCAAGTCATATACCTTTTTAATTAAGATATATTTATGGATAGCTCTATTTTCAAATAGATTTTATATATATTATTCTGTATTTGTAAAATCATCATAAAAAATATTCATTTGCTTACTTGTTCAATATTCTCTAGCTTTAGATAGTTTTGTTGATAATTGACGACTAGCCTTCCTGACGCCATCAATAAATGCTTTTAAATCTTAAGATAATCCAAGAATTGATTTATTCGGTACAATATATAGACTTACCAAAGTAACTTCAAACAATAGCGAAGAATCAATCATCTAATGTACACTTCCATATAACTATGGCATAGAAAATTTAACATAAGAATACTTTTAAAATACAATATTAAAAAACACGATATAAAGCTACAACAAATCTGAGAGAATTTCCTCGCCATTTCAAGATTAAACACAATAGAAATCACAAAATTCAAATTAAACATTGTGTATCGTATTCCCTGTAAATTCTTCCCTGCAACTTAAATAGTAAGAGAAACCGGCAAAATTCTGGAAGAAATATTAAACAAACACACAAAACAGACTTCAAAAATCATAGCTCTTTATTACCTTTGATGGATCAGGCACTCAAACCGGATCACATGCCCAAATTAAAAAAAAAATGTGGAAATTATATAGAAAGAAATTCAAGATAAACACTCAAGACTCTTTTAAGAAAGTTGGATATCAATATAATACAATTACAGCATAAATAGAAAGGTTGACATTCCCCTCCTTTATATATATAAAGAAATAGAAACCCTTCAAAAAACAATAGTCAAATTCAGAACACTTCGTGACAATTGGCAATTAAACAACTTTATTGACATCTCGTCAATCTTTAAACTCAAAGGGAGTTATAAGGTAATAATAATGGTAGGAATGAAGAGAGATATATACAATCTACGTAGCCCTCTCTGAGGGGCACGTCCAGATCAGGAGCTTAAAGCCGCCTTGAATCTAGACAGATCCCTGCCATTTGGGGAGTTCATGTTCGGAACATGTTTGATGATAATGTCGAAGAATTTGTCGAGAAGAATCTTGTATTCAGGCATGAGTAGCCCGAGGAGGTGCTCCGTTTCTTCTTCGTAAAAGACCGCGAGTATGATATCCATCCTGACCACATTATTCTTGTTATATATGGAGTGCAGAAATTCTCGATCCTTCAATCGGAATCCTTCGTGTACACTTCCCTATAGTTTTTATCTTCTATAGATACCCTATACAGAATAAATACACAAGATTATTTCTGGAGAGCTGGGCATATATAAAAGGTATAAATAGCATAAATAGAAATATATAAATAACACAATCATACCTACAATTAAAGGAAAAATAATAGTCAAATATAGCATTTTATTTCTGAGGATACGATTGAGAGAACCAGGAGCAAATCCTTTAATATCAGGAAGCATCTCATTGTTAGAGACAGAAATAATTCACTAAACACAATTGAGTGTTCCCCCGATTGTATTTGATAGAGCTAGAAGCTATAACAGCTTGGACTTTCCCATTGTTATTGAGAGAACCAGGAAGATATTTTTTAAGAGCAGGAAGCATCTCATTGTTATAAACAGAAAGAATTCATTAAAGACAATAGTGTGTTCCCCGATTATATTTGATAGAACTAGAAGCAATAACAGCATGGACTTCTCTTTTGTTATTGATAGAACCAGGAGGAAAACCTTTAAGAGCAGGAAGCATCTCATTGTTAGAAACAGAAAGAATTCACTAAAGATAAGAGAGTGTTCTTCCGATTATATTTGATAGAACTAGAAGCAATTACAGCATGGACTTCCCTATTGTTATTAAGAGAACCAGGAGCAAATCCTTTAAGAGCTTGGATCATCTCATTGTTATTGATAGAGTCAGAAGCTACTCCTATATCAGCATGGAATTTCTCTCATTGTAACCGATATATCGATAAATAAGTTCATTTAACACAATGGAATTTCCCATTGTTATTGTTAGAGCCAGAGGTTTTCCTTCTAATAGTGCAGTTTTCAATTTTTATTTTATATAGAACCATACTCTAATTATCTAACATCATGGAATTCCTATTGATAGAGCTTGATACAAATCCTTTAACTGCCTTGAGATTCACAGTTTTATTGTTACAAGGTTGTCCCAAAAGTTCGTAAACATTTGCAAAAAATTTAAATACCAATATTATTCGCCGTTATGTATAATGTCTTTGTATTATGTAGAAAGTAATTGCATTATGTTTTTTATGTATTCGCCCTAATAATATTATTGGCCAAGTAATAAGAAAAACCTTTTAAGAAAACCACGAACTTTTGGGACAACCTTATAGAGCTGAAATATACTGCAACAATGGATTTTCCATTTAAAAAGGATAGAACCAAATTATTATAACAGAATGAAGTTTCAAGTTAGTATTGATACAACTATACATAAAACACTCCTATAACAATATGGAATTTCCCATTTTTATTGATAAATCTGAAGCCATTCCAATATCAGCCAAGATTTAACTATTGTTATTCATAACACCAAAATCAACTTTTTAAACAGCAATTTTATTCTATTATAAAGGGATAACGTTTCATCTATATATATGAGATAGAGGCATCAGATCACGAATGTTTTCTAAACATAAGAAAAAAACTTCTACTGTCCTTACTGCGATTTAAAAATATTTGAAGGGCTTGGCTCATCCAGCGATTTCGCTATTTTAATCTACCAGACCGCTTCTTAGAATTCTAATACTGTATTGTATGATTCTGCTTATATATGCTGCGTTTAAGAGGGGAACCTTAGAAATGATAGAAATTATGTACATAGTTTGCTTGAATACCATTTCTAAGATTCCACGCTTTATTGCAGCATATATAAGCAGAATCGTCCATTACAGTAATAAAGCTCTAAGAAGTGGTCTAGTAGATTAAAATGGCGAAACCGCTGTAAGGGTTCACCACTGATGAGCCAAGCCCTCCCAATATTTTTACATCGCAATAAGGACAGTAGAAGTTTGTTTTATATTTTAAAAAAATGCGTGCTTTGCTGCTTTTAATTTTCTTCTATGTCTGTCAGTATTTCTGTCTAAAAATATTTAAATCAAGTTTCCATACATTTTCACCATTTTAAATTTTTGGACACCATCCACAACTTAATTTATCTATTTATATAGAAGCACTCAAGAACCTACATATTCTTTGTTTATCTTATATTTCAGTTACAAAATTCTGTTTTACAAACAGATTACAGGACTTCCAATAGACAAAGTCCAATCTTCTGCAATCACTAATGTTGATATGAATCATATTGTCAATATAATCAAACACCTGAATAGTCTGGAAATATATTTATATAAAGGATATTTAAATATACTTAATGAACTTAGCAGCCTAGACACTCTAGACATATCTTCCTCACAATAGTTTAAAGTCATTTTGAATATTCACCTAGTAAAATAGAAAATAACATAACTTTGACATTCCTAGGACATTACACTTACTAGATTCAATAGAAAAATATCGAACACCAGCACATATACACACAAATATCATCATTCCTTTAGCTCCCTCTATCTTTCAAAACTAAGAAGTATTTTTAATACACACAAATATATAAATTATATATTCCGGAATTAGAACATTTTCATAACGAATTTCTACTCATTTCTCCTTACATATCAAGAATATCAAAGCACAAAAGAAAACCTTATAATTAGCTAAAAATACCGAATATCCTCCTGATTCCATAAAGAAACAGATATTGTGGCGAAGAAATAATTTATATTTTATTATTAATTAAATTATTCAATGAAAATACTCATCAGATTATATATATATATATGTTATATAAAAATATCATTTTATTTAAAATTATATATCATAGATTCAAATATTCTGTTAAATCGAACGCCAGAAGTCACACTTTTCATATAATAACTCATTGTTGTTTTATCCCGATGGCCGGCTCAAAACTTCTGTACATTATGTTTATAATCTTTTGTTTTCCTTATTCTACTCGCCTCAAGCCAGGCATTACTTTTATCAAATTGTTTTTTTTTATATATATATATTCCATGGGTTCAATTAAAGCAATATCTGATCAAGAATATTTTTTTATTATTATACTTTCAAGAATTTTAACCACGACTGCATTACCATAATCCTCAACATGATCAAAAATACAACAGAAAATCTCTAATTTTTCATTAAAAAAATATATTTTTTTAATTAAAAAGGCATATATTGGATCAAAATATCATGTCATATACCTTTTTAATAAGAGATTTATTTATGGATTGCTCTATTTTAAAAAAGAAATTATATATATTATTCTGTATTTGTAAAATCATCATAAAAAATATTCATTTGCTTACTTGTTCAATATTCTCTAGCTTTAGATAGTTTTGTTGATAATTGACGACTAGCCGTCCTGACGCCATCAATAAATGCTTTTAAATCTTAAGATATTCCAAGACTTGATTTATACGGTACAATATATAGACTTACAAAGTAACTTCAAACAATAGCGAAGAATCAATCATCTAATGTACACTTCCATATAACTATGGCATAGAAAATTTAACATAAGAATACTTTTAAAATACAATATTAAAAAACACGATATGTGGCCACAACAAATCTGAGAGAAATTCCTCGCCATTTCAAGATTAAACACAATAGAAATCACAAAACTCAAATCAAACATTGTGTATCGTATTCCCTGTAAATTCTTCCCTGCAACTTAAATAGGAAGAAACCGGCAAAATTCTGGAAGAAATATTAAACAAACACACAAAACAGACTTCAAAAATCATAGCTCTTTATTAATTTTGATGATCAGGCACTCAAACCGGATCACATGCCCAAATTTAAAAAAAATGTAGAAATTATATAGAAAGAAATTCAAGATAAACTATCAAGACTCTTTTTAGAAAGCTGGATATCAATATAATACAATTACAGCATAAATAGAAGGTTGACATTCCCCTCCTTTATATATATATAAAGAAACAGAAACCCTTAAAAAAAACAATAGTCAAGTTGAGAACCCTTCATGTACACTTCCCCACAGTTATGGAATTGAAAGAGAGAAGGGATACAACTCTCAAAATATACAATATCAATATTGGATACCAATCCGCTCCAAACTTAAAAAAAACATTCTCCGTCTTTCTACAACTAAACATAACCCAAGACAGGAAACCCAAACCAACCTCATATACTTCTATCTTCCTATTGATGCTATTTTTATCTTCTATAGAAACCCTATACAGAATAAATACACAAGATTATTTCTGGAGCTGGGCATCTATAAAAGGTATAAATAGCATAAATAGAAAGATATATATATACCACAATCATACCTACAGTTTGAAAAAAATAGCAAATATAGCGTTTTATTTCTGAAGATACGATTGAGAGAACCAGGAGCAAATCCTTTAATATCAGGAAGCATCTCATTGTTAGAGACAGAAAGAATTCTCTAAACAAAATAGTGTTACCCCTGATTGTATTTGATAGAGCTAGCAGCTACTTTATAACGGCATGGACTTTCCCATTGCTATTGAGAGAACCTGGAGAAAATCATTTTAATATCAGGAAGCATCTCACTGTTAGAGACAGAAATAATTCACTAAACACCTTAGAGTGTTCCCTGATTATATTTGATAGAGCTAGAAGTAATAAACAGCATGGACTTCCCTATTGTTATTGAAAGAACCAGGAGCAAATCCTTTAAGAGCTTGGTTCATCTCATTGTTATTGATAGAGTCAGAAGCTAACTCCTATACCATCATGGTAATGCTTTCATTGTTACCGAAATATCGTTTAAAAATTTCTAATTAACACAGGGAATTTCCCATTGTTATTGTTAGAGCCAGAGGTTTTTCTTCTAATAGTGCAGTTTTCAAGTTTTTTTTATATAGAATCATACTCTAATTATTTAACATCATGGTATTCCTATTGAAAAAAGCTTGATACAAATCCTTTAAACTGCCTTGAGATTCTCAGTGTTATTGTTACAAGGCTGTCCAAAAGTTCGTAAACACTTGCAAAATATTTAAATACCAATATTATTCGCCGTTATGTATAATGTATTTGTATTATGAATAAAGTAACAGTTTTATGTATTCGCCGTAATAATATTATTGCCAAAAAATAAGAAAAACAACGTTTTAAAAAGACACGAACTTTTGGGACAACCTTATAGAGCTGTAATATACTGCAACAATGGATTTTCCATTTTAAAAAGGATAGAACCAAAATATTATAACAGAATGAAGTTTCCAAGTTAGTATTGATAATATACTATACATAAAACACTCTTATAACAACATGGAATTTCCATTTTACTGATAAATCTGAAGCCATTCCAATATCAGCCAAGATTTAACTATTGTTATTCATAACAGCAAATCAACTTTTCAAACAGCAATTTTATTCTATTTTAAGGGATAACGTTTCATCTATATATAAGAGATAGAGGCATCAGATCACAAATGTTTTCTAAACATAAGAAAAAAACTTCTACTGTCCTTACTGCGATTTAAAAAATATTTGAAGGGCTTGGCTCATCCCAGCGATTTCGCTATTTTAATCTACAGACCGCTTCTTAGAGTTCTAATACTGTATTGTATGATTCTGCCTATATATGCTTCGTTAAGAGTGGAATCTTAGAAATGATAGAAATTATGTACATAGTTTGCTTGAATACCATTTCTAAGATTCCACCCTTTATTGCAGCATATATAAGCAGAATCGTCCATTACAGTAATAAAGCTCTAAGAAGTGGTCTAGTAGATTAAAATGGCGAAACCGCTGTAAGGGTTCACCACTGATGATCCAAGGCCCTCCCAATATTTTTTCATCCCAATAAGGACAGTAGAAGTTTGTTTTATATTTTAAAAAACATGCGTGCTTTGCGGCTTTTAATTTTCTTCTATGTCTGTCAGTATATTCTGTCTAAAATATTAAATCTAGTTTCCATACATTTTCACCATTTTAAAATTTTTGGACACCAATCCAAATCTTAATTTATCTATTTATATAGAAGCACTCAAGAACCTACATATTCTTTGTTTATCTTTTATTTCAGTTACAAAATTCTGTTTTACAAACAGATTACAGGGACTTCCCAATGGGTAATCCAATATTCGGCAATCACTAATGTTGATATGAATCATATTGACAATATAATCAAACATATGAATAGTCTGGAAATATATTTATATTGAAGATGTGAAAATTTTTACCTTAATGAACTTAGCAGCCTAGACACTCTAGACATATCTTCCTCACAATAATTTAAAGTCATTTTGAATATTCACCTAGTAAAATAGAAAATAACATAACTTTGACATTCTTAGACATTACACTTACTAGATTCAATAGAAAAATATCGAACACCAGCACATATACACACAAATATCATCATTCCTTTAGCTCCCTCTATCTTTCAAAATTAGAAGTATTTTTAATACACACAAATATATAAATTATATATTCCGGAATTAGAACATCTTCATAACGAATTTTCTACTCATTTCTCCTTAAATATCAAGAATATCAAAGCACAAAAGAAAACCTTATAATTAGCTGAAAATAACGATAATCCTCCTGGTTCCATAATGAAACAGATATTGTGGCGAAGAAATAATTTATATTTTATTATTAATTAAATTATTCAATGAAAATACTCATCAGATTATATATATATGTTATATAAAAATATTATTTTATTTAACAATTATATATCATAGATTCACAATAATTCTGTTAAAAAGAACGCCCAGAAGTCACACTTTTCATATAATAAACTCATTGTTGTTTTATCCCGATGGCCGGCTCAAAACTTTTGTACATTATGTAAATAATCTTTTGTGTTCCTTATTCTACTCGCCTTAAGCCAGGCATTACTTTTATCAAATTGTTTTTTATATATATTCCATGGGTTCAATTAAATCAATATCTGATCAAGAATATTTTTATTATTATTCTTTCAAGAATTTTAACCACGACTGCATTACCAAAATTCTCAACATGATCAAAAATACAACAGAAAATCTCTAATTTTTCATAAAAAAATATAATTTTTAAATTAAAAAGGCATATATTGGATCAAAATATCATATAATATATACCTTTTTAATTAAGTATATATTTATGGATAGCTCTATTTTCAAATAGATTTTATATATATTATTCTGTATTTGTAAAATAATCATAAAAATATTCATTTGCTTACTTGTTCAATATTCTCTCTAGCTTTAGATAGTTTTGTTGATAATTGACGACTAGCCTTCCTGACCGCCATCAATAAATGCTTTTAAATCTTAAGATAATCCAAGACTTGATTTATTCGGTACAATATATAGACTTACCAAAGTAACTTCAAAACAATAGCGAAGAATCAATCATCTAATGTACACTTCCCATATAACTATGGCATAGAAAATTTAACATAAGAATACTTTTAAAATACAATATTAAAAAACACGATATAAAGCTACAACAAATCTGAGAGAATTTTCTCGCCATTTCAAGATTAAACACAATAGAAATCACAAAATTCAAATTAAACATTGTGTATCGTATTCCCTGTAAATTCTTCCCTGCAACTTAAATAGTAAGAGAAACCGGCAAAAATCTGGAAGAAATATTAAACAAACACACAAACACACAAAACAGACTTTCAAAAATCATAGCTCTTTATTACCTTTGATGGATCAGGCACTCAAACCGGATCACATGCCCAAATTAAAAAAAAAATGTGGAAATTATATAGAAAGAAATTCAAGATAAACACTCAAGACTCTTTTAAGAATGTTGGATATCAATATAATACAATTACAGCATAAATAGAAAGGTTGACATTCCCCTCCTTTATATATATAAAGAAATAGAAACCCTTCAAAAAAACAATAGTCAAATTCAGAACACTTCGTGACAATTGGCAATTAAACAACTTTATTGACATCTCGTCAATCTTTAAACTCAAAGGGAGTTATAAGGTAATAATAATGGTAGGAATGAAGAGAGATATATACAATCTACGTAGCCCTCTCCGAGGGCACGTCCAGATCAGGAGCTTAAAGCCGCCTTGAATCTAGACAGATCCCTGCTATTTGGGGAGTTCATGTTCGGAACATGTTTGATGATAATGTCGAAGAATTTGTCGAGAAGAATCTTGTATTCAGGCATGAGTAGCCCGAGGAGGTGCTCCGTTTCTTCTTCGTAAAAGACCGCGAGTATGATATCCATCCTGACCACATTATTCTTGTTATATATGGAGTGCAGAAATTCTCGATCCTTCAATCGGAATCCTTCGTGTACACTTCCCTATAGTTTTTATCTTCTATAGATACCCTATACAGAATAAATACACAAGATTATTTCTGGAGAGCTGGGCATATATAAAAGGTATAAATAGCATAAATAGAAATATATAAATAACACAAATCATACCTACAATTAAAGCAAAAATAAATAGTCAAATATAGCATTTTATTTCTGAGGATACGATTGAGAGAACCAGGAGCAAATCCTTTAATATCAGGAAGCATCTCATTGTTAGAGACAGAAATAATTCACTAAACACAATTGGAGTGTTCC
>CP092875.1:52975323-53007847 GCA_030710605.1 Cordylochernes scorpioides
CGGTAAATTTTGGTCAGCCTTCACCAGACTGACGAAGGCCAGAAGTCCGAAATTCGTACGTGGTTGGCTATCTAGATTTATCAGGAAAATGGGTTGATCAACTATCCCGGAACAAGTTAAATCAAGGTCTAGTTAATTTTTGTTCCACTAGATGGCGTTCTGCATCTTAAATGTTCATGTGAGCGGTCAGGATATGCTTTTTTTTTGTTGTTTTTAATGTGTTTTTGTTGTTTTTAATGTGTTTTTTGTTGTTTTTAATGTGTTTTTGTTGTTTTTAATGTGTTTTTGTTGTTTTTAATGTGTTTTTTGTTGTTTATAATGTGTTTTTTGTTGTTTTTAATGGGTTTTTGTTGTTTTTAATGTGTTTTTGTTGTTTTTAATGTGTTTTTGTTGTTTATAATGTGTTTTTTGTTGTTTATAATGTGTTTTTTTTGTTGTTTTTAATGTGTTTTTGTTGTTTTTAATGTGTTTTTTGTTGTTTATAATGTGATTTTGTTGTTTATAATGTGATTTTGTTGTTTTTAATGTGTTTTTGTTGTTTTTAATGTGTTTTTTGTTGTTTTTAATGTGTTTTTGTTGTTTTTAATGTGTTTTGTTGTTTTTATTGTGTTTTTTGTTTATGTGTTGTTGCTCGAATTACATGTTATTCCTATAACAAAGCGTTTTTTGTTAGATGACATTTTATAGTGGTATATTTATGGTTTATTATTCAAGCAAATGTCCAAGTTTTACTCCTCGGTGGTGATCCTTCCCAGCGATTCCGCCGTTATTGATATAGTGACAGAGTAATTGCTTTGACAACATGGGATTGTCTATTGTTGTTAATTAAACTACACCAACTTTTCTAACAGCATGTGATTTCATATTTCTATTGATATAGTCATTGAGTAATTGCTTTAACACAATAGAGTTTGTTATAATATTTGTGATTTCAAGAACCAGAAGCTGCTGTTAAGGCAGCAGGGTTTTGACTTTTTTTTTAAATCGGTGGAAACAAAGGTTTCTCATTGCCATTGACAGAATCAGAAGCATTTCTATAACATGGAGAAATTCCTATTATTACTAATATAACAAAGAGAAATTTCTATAACACCACGTGGTATTCTATTTTTAAGAAAATCCTTTAATAACAGGAAGAATCTCATTGTTAGAGGCAGAAAGAATTCACTATACACTATAGAGTTAGCCTCGATTATAATTGATAGAGCTAGAAGCTACTTTTATAACAGCATGGCGTATAACATTGTTATTGAGAGAACCAGGATAAAATCCTTTAATATCATAGATAATCTCATTGTTAGAGGCAGAAAGAATTCACTATACACTATAGAGTTAGCCTCGATTATAATTTATAGAGTTAGAAGCTATAACAGCATGGAGTATATCATTGTTATTGAGAGAACCGGGATAAAATCCTTTAATATCATAGATAATCTCATTGTTAGAGACAGAAAGAATTCACTAAACACAATAGAGTGTTCCCCCGATTATAATTGATAGAGCTAGAAGCTACTTTTATAACAGCATGGAGTATATCATTGTTATTGATTGAACCAGGAGGAAATTCTTTAACATCATAGATAATCTCATTGTTATTGATAGAGACAGAAATAATTCACTAAACACAATTGAGTGTTCCCCGATTGTATTTGATAGAGCTAGAAGCTATAACAGCATGGAGTTTTCCATTGTTATTGATAAAACCAGGAGCAAATCCTTTAAGAGTAGGAAGCATCTAATTGTTAGAGGCATAAAGAATTCACTAAACACTATAGAGTGCTCCCCCGATTGTAATTAATAGAGCTAGAAGCTTTAATAGCATGGAGCGTATCATTGTTATTGATAGAACCAGGAGGAAATCCTTGATATAAGGAAGCATTTCATTGTTAGAGACAGAAAGAATTCACTAAACACAATAGAGTGTTCCCCCGATTATAATTGATAGAGCTAGAAGCTATAACAGCATGGAATATATCATTGTTATTGATTGAACCATGAGGAAATCCTTTAATATCATAGATAATCTCATTGTTACTGATAGAGACAGAAATAATTCACTAAGCACAATTGAGTGTTCCCCCGATTGTAAATGATAGAGCTAGAAGCTATAACAGCATGGACTTTACCATTGTTATTGATAGAACCAAGAGGAAATCCTTTAATATAAGGAAGCATCTCATTGTTAGAGACAAATAGAATTTACAAAACACTATAGAGTTACCCTCGAATATGATTGATAGAGCTAGAAGCAATAACAGCATGGACTTTCCCATTTTTGTTGAGAGAACCAGGAGCAAATCCTTTAAGAGCATGGATCATCTCATTGTTATTGATAGAGTCAGAAGCTACTCCTATATCAGCATGGAATTACTCTCATTGTTACCGATATATCGATAAATAAGTTCATTTAACACAATGGAATTTCCTATTGTTATTGTTAGAGCCAGAAGTTTCTCTTATAATAGTATGGAGTTTCCAAAAGTGTTTTTTATAGAACCATACTCTAATTATCTAACATCATGGAATTCCTATTGATAGAGTTTGATACAAATCCTTTAACAGCCCACAGATTCTCAGTGTTATTGTTACAAGGTTGTCCCAAAAGTTCGTAAACATTTGCAAAAAAAAAAACAATATTATTCGCTGTTATGTATAATGTCTTTGTATTATGTATAAAGTATTTGTATTATGTATTCGCCGTAATAATATCATTCGCCAAGAAATAATTAAAATAACGTTTTAAGAAAACCACGAACTTTTGGGACAACCTTATAGAGTGGAATATACTACAACAATAGGTTTCTCATATGAATGATAGAACCAAAATATTCTCTTATAACAGAATCTATGTCTTTATGTCTGTCAGTATTTCTGTCTAAAAATATTTAAATCAAGTTTCCATACATTTTCACCATTTTAAAATTTTTGGACACCAATCCACAACTTAATTTATCTATTTACATAGAAGCACTCAAGAACCTATATATTCTTTATTTATCTTTTATTTCAGTTACAAAGTTCTGTTTTACAAACATATTACAGGACTTCCAATAGACAAAGTCCAATCTTCTGCAATCACTAATGTTGATATGAATCATATTGACAATATAATCAAACACCTGAATAGTCTAGAAATATATTTATAATAAAGATGTTGAAATTTGCTAACTTAGCAGCCTAGACACTCTAGACATATCTTCCTCACAATAGTTTAACGCAATTTTGAATATTTACCTAGGGAAATAGAATATAACACAACTTTGACATTCCTAGCCATTACACTTACTAGAATCAATAGAAAAATATCGAAAACCAGGACATATTCACACAAATATCATCATTAATTCAGCTCCCTCCATCTTTAAAAACTAGAAGTATTTTTAATACACAAACAAATATCTGAATAATAGAATCCATTTTTACAAGTATTATTTACAAGTAAGTTTACTTGTATATATATTCCGGAATTATAGCACTATCAAAAAGAATGTCCACTCGTATCTCTTCAAATATCAAGAATATCAAAAAAGAAAGAAGAATACCTTATAAGGAGCTGAGAATAACGAAAATATCCTCCTGATTTCATCAAGAAAAAGATATATAAATTTATCAAAGTCACTTCAAACAAAAAAAAAGCAAATAATCAATCATTTAATGTACACTTCCATATAACTATGGCATAGAAAAATTAACAAAAGAATACTCTTAAAATACAATATTAAAACACGATATGTGGCCACAACTAATCTGAAAGAAATTCTCGCCATTTCAATATGAAACACAATAGTAATCAAGAACTCAAATCAAATAGTGCGTATAGCATTCCCTGTAAATTCTTCCCTGACACTTACATAGGAAGAAACTGACAAAATTCTGGAAGAAAGATTAGAGAAACACACAAAACAGACTTCAAAAATCATAGCTCCTTATTACTTTTGATGGATAAGACACTCAAACAGGATTACATGCCCAAATTAAAAAAAATGTAGAAATTATATAGAAAGATAATCAAGATAAACACTCAAGACTCTTTTTAGAAAGTTGGATATCAATATAATACAAGTACAGCATAAATAGAAAGGTTGACATTCCCCTCCTTTATATATATAAAGGAATAGAAGCCCTTCAAAAAAACAATAGTCAAGTTCAGAACACTTCGTGACAATTGGCAATTAAACAACTTTATTGATATCTCGTCAATCTTTACACTCAAAGGGAGTTATAAGGTGATAATAATGGTAGGAATGAAGAGATATATACAATCGACGTAGCCCTCTCCGAGGGCACGTCCGGACCAGGAGCTTAAAGCCGCCTTGAATCTAGACAGATCCCTGCCATTTGGGGAGTTCATGTTCGGAACATGTTTGATGATAATGTCGAAGAATTTGTCGAGAAGAATATTGTATTCAGGCATGAGTAGCCCGAGGAGGTGCTCCATTTCTTCTTCGTAATAGACCGCGAGTATGATATCCATCCTGACCACATTATTCTTGTTATATATGGAGTGCAGGAATTCTCGATCCTTTTCAATCGGAACCCTTCGTGTACACTTCCCTACAGGTATGGATTTAAAATAATAGGCAGAACTCTCAAAAGATACAATATCAATATTGGATACCAATCCGCTCCAAACTTAAAAAAAACATTTTCCGTCCTTCTTCAACTATACGTAACCCAAGACAGGAAACCCAAACCAACTTCATATACTTATATCTTCCTATTGATGCTATTTTATCTTCTATAGAAACCCTATACAGAATAAATACACAAGATTATTTCTGGAGCTGGGCATCTATAAAAGGTAAAAAGAGCATAAATAGAAAGATATAAATACCACAATCATACCTACAGTTAAAAAATAGTCAAATATAGCTTTTTTTTTCTGAAATTACGATTGAGAGAACCAGGAGCAAATCCTTTAATATCAGTAGGCATCTCATTGTTAGAGACAGAAATAATTCACTAAACACAATAGGGTTCCCCCGATTGTATTTGATAGAGCTAGAAGCTATAACAGCATGGACTTTCCCATTGTTATTAAGAGAACCAGGAGGAAAATTTTTTTAAGAGCAGGAAGCATCTCATTGTTAGAAACAGAAAGAATTCATTAAAGACAATAGAGTGTTCCCTCGATTATATTTGATAGAGCTAGAAGCAATAACAGCATGGACTTCCCTATTGTTATTTAGAGAACCAGGAGCAAATCCTTTAAGAGCTTGGATCATCTCATTGTTATTGATAAAGTCAGAAGTTACTCCTATATCTTCATGGAATTGCTTTCATTGTTACCGATATATCGTTTAAAAATTTACATTTAACACAATTGAATTTCCCATTGTTATTGTTAGAGCCAGAATATTCTCTTATAATAGTGCAGTTCCCAAGTGTTTTTTATAGAACCATACACTAATTGTTCAACATCATGGAATTTCTTATTGTTATTGATAGAGCTTGATACAAATCCTTTAAGAGCCTTGAGATTCACAGTTTTATTGTTACAAGGTTGTCCCAAAAGTTCGTAAACACTTGCAAAAAATTGAAATACCAATATTATTCGCCGTTATGTATAATGTATTTGTATTATGTATAAAGTAATTGCATTATGTATTCGCCGTAATAATATCGCCAAGTAATAATAAAAATAACGTTTTAAGAAAACTACGAACTTTTGGGACAACCTTATAGAGCTGGAATATACTGCAACAGTAGGTTTTTCCATTTTAAAAAATGATAGAACCAAAATATTCTCTTATAACAGAATGAAGTTTCACGTTTTTATTAATAGAACCATACATAAAACACTCCTATAACAATATGGAATTTCCCATTTTTATTGATAAATTTGAAGCCATTCCAATATCAGCCAAGATTTAACTATTGTTATTCATAACACCAAAAGCATTCTTTTGAACAGCAATTTTTATCTATGTGTGTCCGTCTTTCTGCCAAAAATATTTAAATCAAGTTTCAAAACATTTTACAGTTTTTATGTTGTGGTGTCTAAAGAGTGTAAATAGATAAATTATATTGTGAATTGGTGTCTAAAAGAAGCACCCAAGAACCTATGTGGGGAAAATATTATAGATTCGTAGAGGAAGAGAAAGATCCTTTATTACCTAAAGGTATAAAACTATGAAAGAGAAGGACAAAAGATCAAACTATATGTACATCAGCAGTTCACGCCGACCTGTCCTATTCACTTAACCACTAGCCTACTAACTAACAAACAAGGTCGCGCTATATAGGCAGAGATGTCAATTAGCATAGACAATACTAAAACTCTATGCAAACACAAAAGTATTTATTTATAGTTGTATATAATTCTACTGTCCTCAAAGCTTATGTCCATAGTTCTTCTAAAATACCCATTCCAAGAGTCTAGCAACAGTATCACTATAAAAGGAAGTTCGAAAAATGCAATATAACATCGGTATGGTAGATTAAACTGGCGAAACCGCTGGGAGGGTTCACCACTGATGAACCAGGCCCTCCCATTAATTTTTCCATTACAGTAAGGGCAGTAGAATTGTTGAATTTCAAAAAGAATATTACGCGTTCAAAATAGTTTCGAATTCTCACGAGAGTATTGTATTGTCGAAAGATCCGGAATTGCTATTTTCAACAATCTACATATTATTTATCTTTTATTTCAGTTACAACATTCTGTTTTACAAACAGATTACAGGACTTCCAATGGACAATCCAATCTTCTACAATCACTAATGTTGATATTAATCATATTGACAATATTTGCAATCCTGAATAGTCTGGAAATATATTTATATTGAAGATAATTTTCCTTAGTGAACATAGCAGCCTAGACACTCTAGACATATCTTCCTCACAATAGTTTAACGCCATTTTGGACATTTACCTAGGGAAATAGAAAATAACACAACTTTGACATTCCTAGCCATTACAAATACTAGGATCAATAGCAAAATATCGAACACCAGCACATATACACACAAATATCATCATTGCTTTAGCTCCCTCTATCTTTCAAAATTAGAAGTGTTTTAATAAACAAACAAATATATGAATTATAGATTCCATTTTTACAAATATTATTTATTACAATTATTATATTTATCACAATTAAAAATGAGACATTTACACCTGATGTGTTTGTTGTGCCTCTCTGATAGAAGCTCTTAAGCAAGGGCGCGATGTTCCTAAAATTGAAATTTTTAGCAAGAAATATTAAAAGCATTACCTATAAAATTAATATAATGTGTGGTTTCCTATTCCAAAAATTCTGGCAGAGTCTGATTATCATATCAGTTTCTTTAATACACAAACCGTTTTTAATTTTTCTATAATTCCCCACGAACCTTTCCCCACAGAAAGACGGCAATGATCCACTCCCCTTCACCCCGATAAGTCGGAGAATAAAATATTCAAGAACTATTAATGTATTTATATCACTTTTAAACAGACCCCCACTCTGTATATACTTTTATAGAACAAATATTATGGGAACCAATATGGTGGTAGCCAGATAGACATCTCCCCCCAATAATGAAAACTACAGCCTAATATAAATTCCTTGATTCCTCATTTTTGTCCATAGTTTTGAACCATACTCTAATTATCTAACAACATGGAATTCTTATTGATAGAGCTTGATACAAATCCTTTAACAGCCTTGAGATTCACAGTTTTATTGTTACAAGGTTGTCTCAAAAGTTTGTAAACACTTTCAAAAAGTTGAAATACCAATATTATTCGCCGTTATGTATAATGTCTTTGTATTATTTATGATGTATTTGTATTATGTATTCGCCGTAATTATATAATTCTCCAAGTAATAAGAAAAACATCGTTTTAAGAAAACCACAAACTTTTGGGACAACCTTATAGAGCTGGAATATACTGCAACAATAGGTTTTCCATTTTATAAATTGATAGAACCAAAATATTATAACAGAATGAAGTTTCACGTTGTTATTTATAGAACCATACATAAAACACTCCTATAACAATATGGAATTTCCATTTTTATTGATTATTTTGAAGCCATTCCAATATCAGCCAAGATTTAACTATTGTTATTCATAACACCGAAAGCAACTTTTTAACAGCAATTTTATTTTATATCTATCCGTTTTTCTGTCTCTGAAAATATTTAAATCAAATTTCAATACATTTTACAGTTTTTATGTTGTGGTGTCTAAAGAGTGTAAATAGATAAATTTATATTATGAATTGGTGTCTAAAAGAAGCATTCAAGAACCTATGTTGGGAAAAAATTAAAGATTCGTAGAGGAAGAGAAAGATCCTTTATTACCTAAAGGTATAAAACTATAAAAGAAGGACAAAGAGATCAAATTATATGTACATCAGCAGTTCACGCCGGCCTGCCCTATCCAATTAACCGCTAGCCTAATAACAATCCAACAAGGTCGCGCTATATACTCGTAGATAGAGATGTCAATCTGTATAGACAATACTAAAACTCTATGCAAACACAAGAGTATTGTATCGTAGAAACATTCGTAATTTCTATTTTCAACAATCTACATATTCCTTATCTTTTATTTCAGTTACAAAATTCTGTTTTACAGACAAATTACAAGACTTCCAATGGGTAATCCAATCTACTGCAATCACTAATGCTGATATGAAAAAAACAATAGAAAAAATATAAAATAAAATGTTCAGGTGTTGATATTAAAAATAAAAGAGGCATATCCTGACCAGGAGCACATGTGCTTTTTAGAAGACAGAGCGCCATCTGGCTTTTCTTGATTTATCAAGAAATTGGATTGGCCAAATATCAGGAAACAGGCAAATCAATGTTTTGTTGATTTCTGTCCCACCAGATGGCGCTCTGCCTTCTGAAAAGCACATGTGCTCCTCGTCAGGATATGCCTCTTTTATTTTTAAAGTTGATATGAATCATATTGACAATATAATAAAACATATGAATAGTCTGGAAATATATTTATATACACAATGAATATTCGTTAGTGAACTTAGCAGCCTAGATACTCTATACATATATTTCTCACAATAGTTTAAAGCCATTTTGAACATTTACCTAGGAAAATAGAAAATAACATAACTTTGACATTCCAAGCCATTACACATACTAGGATCAATAGTAAAATATCGAACACTAGCAAATATACATACAAATATCATCATTCCTTTAGCTCCCTCTATCTTTCAAAATTAGAAGTATTTTTAACACACAAAAAATATCTGAATTATAGATTCCATCTTTACAAGTATTATTTACAAGTGAGTTTACTTGTATATATATTCCGGTATTATAGCACTATCAAAAAGAATGTCCACTCGTATCTCTTCAAATATCAAGAATATCAAAAAAGAAAGAACAGTACCTTATAAGGAGCTGAGAATAACGAGTATCCTCCTGATTTCATCAAGAAACTGATATATAAATTTACCAAAGTAACTTCAAACAATAGCGAAGAATCAATCATCTAATGTACACTTCCATATAACTATGGCATAGAAAAATTAACCAAATAATACTTTTAAAATACAATATTAAAAACTCGATATGTGGCCACAAAAATTCTCAGATTAATTCCTCGCCATTTCAACATTAAACACAATGGAAATCAAGAATTCAAATCAAGCATTGTGTATAGTATTCCTTGTAAATTCTTCCCTGACACTTACATGGGAAGAAACCGGAAAAAATTTAACCATTACAAAATAACTTTCAGAAAGACCATAGCTCATTTTTACTTTTGATGATTTAGGCACTCAAACAGGACCACAATCCCAATTTATAAAAAAAAAACATGCAGAAACTATATATAAACAGTTTCAAGATAAACACTCAACTCTTTTTAAGAAAGCTGGAAACATTACTAGAATAGAGTAACTGTAAAAAAAAGGATGACATCGTCCTTCTATATTTTATATGATAACAGTTTAAGTCTACTCAACCTTTAATTTACTCAAGGTGGAAATATCAGGGACTTCCTGGGATGAGTTTCTTTTTAAGTCATTTCATAAATCTCTACCTTTCGGACACGAAAGCCCATCTACAGGAGAGACACTCTAAAATAAATCGTCAATAGAGCTAGAATTAAAAATGCAACATATAGGTTGTTTACATTTATTCGAACGGGGGTCGTGGGAAGGCTGGTTAAACCGTTTGGTTTTCGACCACTACGACCCGGGTTCGATTCCCGCATTGAACACCTTTTTCTGTTAAAACAAAAAAGAAAATGCTCCAATGGCCCCCGTTTCTTACAAAAGTCCAACCCCACCAGCGAGTGCAAGTAACCAAACGTGGCTCTGGCATATTTGTAAGTGCAAAGTCAAACTGCTTTTCACATGTGTAGACATGTGGTGCGCTTACAGTAAAAGCAGTCGCTAACTACCCACCATGAATATCATGGTCTGTACCACGTGTACTAGGGATAAGCAAAAGGAAAACATTTATTTGAATTCAGATATAACACGGGCTTCCATTGTATTCAAATAACTATGAATAACATATATTTTTTATTTTTCAATTCTATTATTAGCCCTATTGGCGAGAGATTCATTATAGAGTGTTTCTCCTGTAGAAGGGCTTTCATGCCCGAAAACAAAACACTTTTGAAATAAATCGTCTCAAAAAGAAACTCATCCCCAGGAAGCCTCAATTATATTTCCATCTTGATATTGAAACAAGAGATTTTCTTGAACTTTATTTTACTCATTAGAATTTATTTTATTTTTATCAATATTTCAAAACTGATAATCTACATATGTGTACTTATATAAAGTCCTATATATACATTTCGAACATAAGTGACAGAGTTAGTGTTTTTCTAAATCCCTTATATACAGTCGCGTGAAAGTATTCTTGAGGTAAACCAAACACTTTCAAAGGGAGACCCCGAAGTAGATAGGCGTACAGTCTGCGATTAATAATATCTTACAAATAATAAAAGGTTATCCAAAATCCAATATTCTTATCCAAAATCCACTTTTTAATTAAAAACTCATATGGATAGCTCAATATTAAAAAAATAAACAGAAATGTATCATTTAAGGTAGAGAAGGGGTTTAAAACAAATTTCGACAAAGAACGCGGATTTGGTTTCCTTGGGATCAATTTATAAATCAGTTTGTATGTATTGAGTAACATCGGGTGAAATTATATAAAATAAATAGTGTATCACAATTTTACAAAATTAGAATTTACAATTTTCATTGTTTTAGAAGTTATTTTGATTATATTGCTATGCCTTTCTTTATTTTTTCTGCTTTTGTGTAGATTCTGTTACGTCATGTTTCTGAATTTTGAACTTTCTCTTTTTTCATATCTATTTTTCAAATAAAATCCATCTGTCCAATTATATTCGTACCATTTGCGTTCTGTTTTTCCAGTAGTCTCACCCCCATAACTTTTTGTACACGCTTGTTCGGCGGCACATATACTAAAATTGGAACGATACAGAGAAGATTAGCATGGCCCCTGCGCAAGGATGACACGCAAAATCGTGAAGCGTTCCTATAACTTTTTTAATCAAATAATGCTTAATACGTGTCCCATTCATCCCTTTTGTCTCTTGCTGAATATCTTCAACAGGCCTCTTTCTTTTCCAAATCCTCTCCTTTTCGACGATTCTTTCTTTATTCATTAAGTCTCACTTTAGATAATTAAATAATTAATTCTTCACACAAATATGCCCTTGTAGATCGGGGCTCATCATGAAAGACGGCATGAATATAATTTATATGAAAATGACTTCAATTGAATTAGTCGCCATATCTTTCTGTCAAAGGGCTTCTCTCGAATATTATATGTTATCTTATAATTTATAAATTTTAATAAGCATCTGGGAAGATCCATTGGAATTCAAAATCAAAATTAAAACAACCAGGAAAATGTAGATAATAATCACCTCAACACCACGATTTTTTTTTTTTTTGCCGAACTTGATGCCGGATAAGAAGACCATAAGAAAGAAGAAAAGCAGATTATCTGGAACTAAGTCAATTCTGTAATTCAAACCTCGATAATGTCTAGATTAGATAAGTAGAATACTTCGTTTCATTTGTGGAATCTATAGAAGAGTATTGTTCAATAATATATGTGACTGCTTAGAGGAGAATCGCAAATTTCTGTTGGCAATTTAACTCCAGAAAAGAGATACCAATCGAAGTTGACTGAACACATAAAGGATTCGTTCAACAGAAATTAATATCAAAGAAAATTGACAATTCTTCGATAAACTGGCTGTTAAAATTTTATTTCGATCTTCGTATATGTGATAATGAAAAATGAGACATTTACACCTGATGTGTTTGTCGGGCCTCTCTGATAAAAGCTCTTAAAAAGTATATACAGGGTGGGGGTTATTTAAAAGTGATGTAAGTACGTCAATAGTTCTTGAATATTTTATTCTCCGACTTATCGGGGGCTGAATCACTGCCATCTTTCTACGGGAAATATTTAAAAACGGTTTGTGTATTAAAGAAACTGATATGATTATCAGACTGCCACAATTTTTGGAATGGAAACCACACACGGTATTAATATTATAGGTAATGCTTGAAATATTTCTTACCAAAAATCATATCAGTTTCTTTAATGCACAAACCGCTTTAAAATATTTCTATAATATACCTTTCCCCGTAGAAAGGTGGCAGTGATTCGATAAGTCGGAGAATAAAATATTCAAGAATTATTGACGTATTTACATCACTTTTAAATAAACCTCCACCCTATATATACTTTTTACAACAGATATTATATTTATTTAATTCTACTGTCCTAAAAGCTTATGTCCATAGTTTGCTTGAATACCATTTCAAAGATTCTACCCTTTAGTGTAGCATATATAAACAGAATCGTCTCCAATAGAGTATTAGAGCTCTAAAAAACGGTCTGGTAAATTAAATTGGCGAAATCGTTGGAAAGGTTCACCACTTCTGAGCTACACCCTTTTACTATTTTTTCATGGCAGTAAGGACAGTAGAAGTTTGTTTTATGTATAAAGGAAACATTCGTGGTTTAATTATTTCATTTTTTATATATAGATCGCACTTTATTGCCCTATAAATATTAATTCTATCCAGAACCTTCCTCTCTAACTTCAGCTGAATGGCCGAGATTGTAGAGAGATCCGTTTTAATGAATAATTAAGAGAAGCGGGAAGTAAGGTTACACACGCGCCATTAATTAAGGCGATGCCAGCGGCCAGAGTCCATTGTTGAGTATACACAGTATAGATCACAGCTGGCCTCGCTCCAGTACCTATATGTGTGCTAAGAGGTCAAACTTAGTTATATCTATAGGCTAAATGAGATACAAAATACACCTTCTATTGTCAAAATAGACCAAAGGTTATACGCCATTTATTGGTAGTTTTCACAATCTGGTAAACTCAGGTTTGTGACAAAGCCACAACACCATCTATGGTAAAAATTCAGAGCGCTGCCTCTGCTACCCATGGTTTTAGGCTATGGCTCTCGACAGTCAAAGATGGCTTTGATTTAATTTACAAGGGATTCCTGAATCTAACAAAGAGGTGTTTATCTAGTGAGGTTGCTGTGCCAATCCTATGGCAAAAATATATAATAATTACCTAATTATAAACATAGCTAATTACACTAGTACACAAAAAGAAAAAATATTCTCCTCCTCAAATAAACAAAACATTTTCTGAGTTACCTTTTTATGCTGATTAACGTGGTATCAATATTTGTTTTCGGTTAGCTCAATTTCTCAAGTTATGGATATAATGCCTTTTACCCATGATATTCATCTATTGGAGGAAAGGTAATGGCATTAAACTTATTATAATATAAATAAATGCTCCAAAGATAGTGCAAATGAAGAAACAATATTATACATATATGCATGTTTATATATTTTACTTCAATAACTGCCCTTAGATATATACAGGGTGATCCAAAAGTCCCGCACAACTTTAAAAATTAATAACTCCGCGAATATTTGCGCTAGAGCAATGCGGTAAACACCATTGTGTTCAGAATGCAATGGGATTTTTTATGGCAAATATTGAAAATTTCGAAATTGATTTTAGTTACAATTTCATTCCCTAGATGGCGCTGTACCAGAATCAGAAATTCAGCGGCCAAATTGTTTGATTAATTGAAAAATATAACTGATCGGCACGTATTTTTCCTTTTTGTATACCAGGAAAGAATCCTAATAATATCAAATCGTTAATTAATAAAGCACCATTTCGCCAAAAGTTAGAAGAAATGGTTAACGATTTTTAAATACAATCTGAGATATGTAAAATAGGTATATGCAAATTAAAACATGTAGCAAAAAATATTTATATTTTTGATAGTTTTTTCAAATATATTGAATGTTTGAAAAACATAGCTGAATTCAATACACGATTTTTTGAAATGTTAATATAGTACCAAAAATTATGATGGTACTACTAATAGGATTTCTTGCTATAAGGAATGTGTAATTTCTTGAATAATTGGCGACACTCGACTATTTAACTGGAAATTTGTCATGATCCAACAAATGAAATATAGATGGGAGTGACAAAATACATTTGTCGTACTTTATTCCAAATATCCTATGGGCTTGTCAAATGTTATCATTGTTTATTATACTGTACACGATTTTTAAAAATGTATCCCCTCAAATAAATATAATTTTTAAATCAACCTTTTGCGTTGAAAAACGTGGTAGTAAAATCATTTTGTATTATTTTTTTTGCCCAAAATTTCTAAAGGTGGGGGGTTACAGAGAATATTCCTTATGCTATTTCTTTTAATGAGCGAAAAGCGATAAATTAAACATAAGGGATAAAATTGTGTGTACAGTGTTATTCGAGAAGTTATGACACTTTGGTCTGCACGACATAATATAAGATGTGGGCAAATGACAAACAAACAAAAATTACTGTTCACAAATAAAAAAGAGACAAGATATGAGGACAGAATTTATTTACCCATAACCTAACACAAAGAGCTGCAAAACATTGGTAGATAATATAATACATGGCAGCTTATATAACACATGAGGTAACTTGTCTCTTGGAGGCCTTGTCTCTTGTATTAGATCACAATCCTTGCTCAATGTGGCGCCCTTCATTCTCAAACACCGCCTGCAGACGATAGATGACAGATTGGACAGCATTAAATAACATATCTGTTGAAATTGATGAAACGTGCCGTCTGATAGAAGCCTTCAACATGGCCAATGTGGTAGGCCGGCATCGATAAACACGCGACTTAATGTACCCCCATAGCCAAAAATCGCAAGGCGTTAAGTCTGGTGATCTTGAAGGCCACTGGTGTATAAAGTGGCGACTTATCACACGATCTTCACCGAACGTATCCTTCAGCAATTGTTTGGCACCGCGGGAGATATGAGGAGGTCCTCCATCTTGCATGAATGTTATTTCGCTCAGTGCTTGTCTGTCCTGCAATATGGGGATAACCTTTTCTCTCAAAAGTTGAACATAACGTTCACCAGTTACAGAAACGGTTTTAAAAGTTCTTCCATTTATTTCTTCAAAGAAAAATGGCCCAATAATAAAAGAAGAAGTGAACCCACACCAAACTGTAACTCTGGGCTGATGAAGTGGCATTTCTGTAAAAATCCTAGGGTTTTCTGTAGCCCAAATGCGGCTGTTTTGAGTGTTGACTTCTCCATTTAGAGAAAAGTGAGCTTCATCTGTCCACAGAGCATTCGACAGCCAGTTTTCATCAATATCAATTTGCCGGAAAACCCATGCAGCAAATTCTTGACGCTTCTCAAAATCGCCGACTTTTAGCTCGTGAAATCTTTGAATTTTGAACATGTATTTTTTAAGAAAAATTCTTAGAGCTCTCCAAACTGTTCCATACGAAATACCCGTTTGTCGAGAAACTTGTCGAGCACTTACTTCTCCATACGTGGATAACGTTTCAATAGCTTCAACATTCTGCGAAACCGTAACAGCCACTGACTTGCGTGTCGATGGTCTTCCACTCCGAGGTTTTGCTTCCAGAGATCCAGTCTTCTCAAAATTTTTTATCATTCTCCTTAGAGAGTAGCAACTCATGGGTCCTTTACCTCTTCGAATACCTTTAAAGTTACGAAACGCTCGTAAAGCTTCAGTGGAAGATTCTGAATTGCAATAATAAAATTTCACCAAGAGTACTTTATCCTGTAGTGACGGCATCCCAGAGTAAAATAAATGATCAGAGATAGTTGAATTTTTCAAATGAATTTGTGGCGACCGCACTTTGCTTCAGCGAACAAAGCTTCAAAACACATACGGGCAGAAAGATGGCGGCCCCACTTTGCCTCGGCAAGCACGTGTTTTAAGAACACTTCACTACGCATGCGCGGGCGTCATCCAGAACTTTCTAGCGGCTGGCTTCTTCCGACACACTTGATCTGGCCACACTGCAGCGGTAAACATCTAGGGCTAAAACTCCAACGGCCGTTATTTCAACCGTTGCTTATTTTCTCTTTATAATGTCTTGCTTTAAATAAATTAATTTTAATTATAATTTTTTCAGCAGCCTTTCCACAAGCCACACCAACAAATTAAAATAAACATAATCGATATATGGCTTCTGAAGCCAACTGTGCGGACGTGTTTGGCATCGCTTGTCTCGTACCGCGAATGGGATTTAACTCTGCATATCACAATATAGTATTAAAAGTAACTCCTAAAGTTTACCAAATTTTAAGAAAAATGGGTAATGAGATATACACCTATTTTGAGCGATGTTCTACACAAGACAGAATATTTGCAAGACAATGCCAAAATTGTTTTGAATTTAATCCGTACCACAAAACAAAAGACTGCCAAAACATTAAAATATGTAAAATATGCGGTGTACAGGGTAGCCACAACTGTACTGAAGCGCCAAATTGTCACCATTTCTCTAAGCACCCTAAATTTAAAAACCTTTCTACAAACCATAAATCAAATTCAAGTGAATGCCCGATTTACAAATCACAAATAGACAAAATTATCCAAAGGACACAATATTCACAAATACACGAGGGAAATGATGTAGCAAATACAATTTAAAGCTTAATCTTAAATAGATTAATATCCTATATGATTGAAAATGTGAGATGTATTCAACAAAATGTAAGAAAAAGTTTTACTGCGATAAGTAAACTACAGGCCAACACTAGAGATGACCCACCTGACAAGGACGAGTGGGTAACACCCTCATTTCCAGACAGTCATGAACCGGGATCGAATCCCGCGTTAACATTTGTTTGATATGTGAATATCCTTCACCTGACATTCTTTTGATTCAAGAACCATATGTTTTACATGAAAATGTTATTTATGATATGGACTCTCAAATTATATGTTCGAATAAAACTGGGGAAAAATATACGGCAACTATAATTTTAAATAAAAATATAAAGTTCAGCAAAGAGGAAAAATTCACAAATTCTTTTTGTACAACAATATCTATTTCTACAGTTAAAGCAAAATAATTATTTCTAATTTCTACATTCATCCGAATACATTTAACCCTGTTCATCAAACATTCATTAGAGATCTGCTCAAAACGTATATAAATCAACCTGTAATCCTTTGCGGTGATTTTAATTCAAGACCTACTATATGGTTTGTTATAAACTCTAATGGATATAGATTACAACCTATTATAGACGAATGTAACCTCTTTATACATAACCTGAAAAAACACCCACCTGCCGCGGAGAGTAAGTATAATTGATCTCACAATCTCGAATAAACACTCACTAAGTTTAATAAACAACTGGCATACCTCTGATTTGACTAATATTTCCGACCATGTTGCTGTTAAATTTGATATCAGGTTAAAGAATGGTCATTTATTCAATAATCAAATTTCCACTTTGAAAAAAATGCGAATTGGGCAAATTTTTCTAATAACATATCATTACAAGATACAAAAAACTGGTAATTGATATAAGCAGAGTGAAAGATGAGGAAGACATTGATGGGATAGTGAACGCACTCATGAATTTATTGAGAGAAGCAGCATATAAATCTTCGAAGGTTAAATCCCCCATTAATAAACATGTTTCCAGAATTGACTGGTGGACTAATGAACAGGAAATAATAAAAAATCATTTTCATTATATTAGAAACTAGTATTATCGTCATAAAACAATCAGTTACTATACATTTAAGTTGGCAAGAAACAAATACACTAATGCAATAAGAAAAGCTAAAAGAACTAACTGGCGAAACGTTATTGAAGAAAATTACACAGATAATCCATTTGGTAATGCTTATAAGTTCTTCAATAAATTAAGATCCTCAAATGTAAAGAATGGAATTCCCATAATTGACAATTCACCAGAATATCTAAAAGAGCAAACAATGACCATATTAATGGACGATTTAATTCCTGAAGACGATCCTAATTTGGACAATTTTCAACAACAAATAATTAGAAATTTTAAGCCACGAATGAATAATCCAAGCATAATTATTATCGAAGTAGAAGAAATAATGAATATCATTTCTAATTCTGATGTTTAAAAAGCTCCAGGTTTAGACAACATAAGTAACAATATTGTAGCGTAGAAATCAAGCCTTGAAATATCCTAAGATATAAAATAATTTATTGATGACGTCACAACGACGAGTCGACAATTATTAACAAGTCAGCAAAACTATCTACAGCTAGGGAATCTTAAGCAAGCAAGCAAAGAAATATTTTAAAGATGATTTCACAAATACAGAGTAATATATATTTTTTTATAATCTGTTGAGTATTTTCATTGAATTATATTAAATTAAATAATAAAATATTTCTTCGCCACAATATGATCAAATGTGCTTACCCAAAAATTAAGCATATGTCATGCAAACTATTTAATAAATGTATTCAAAAAGGGGTATTATCCGGAGAAATGGAAAATAGCAGCTCTAAAGATAATTCCTAAACCACATAAATCTAATTTAGAATCAACAAAAAGTTATCGACCTATCTCATTGATATCAAATCTTTCAAAAATTTTCGAAAAAATTTTGAAAAATCGAATTTATGAATTTTATGAAAGTAATAATCTTTTGAGCTCCAGACAACATGGATTTGTCAAATAAAAATCAACGACAACGTGCTTGAATAAAATATTTATCGATCGAGGATCAACAGCGATACGACTTGGATATTCCAGATATAATTGAAAATTTGATTAAATATAAAATTACACTATTGAAGAAAAATACTAACCAAACATTTCAAAGTTTCTTTCCCTCTAATATTCCGAATTATTTTCGGGCAAATTTCCACAACTCTCAATTTATTACAAATCACGGAAATTTTAGAAGCTTTTTAAAATTCATCAAAGCAGTGCAGGATTCAAGATGCTTCTGTGGATGTGAGGAACAAATTTCTATTCATCTGCTGCTAAATTGCCCCGTCTTCCAAGAGTATAGAGAGAGAAATAAGGATAACCCAGGCCCCTGGAGCGCAAGAAACGCCAACTGCCCGGGCTGTCAAGCTAACTAGTAGAAACCAGTTACTCTAGATTATATTTATATAGAGCCAATTGCAGAGCCGAACCAGCTGGTCAGGAAGTTCCATGCCTGCAGAGAACCCGGGAGTCCAGCCAACGAGACTGGGTCGAAGGAGGTCTTCCCAAGCAGCAGAGCTGTCTTCATTCTGTGTTGCTTGAAAGCAGGGCATCTGAATAGAAGGTGGTCCACAGTCTGTTGTTCCTCCATACAATGTGGGCAAGATGGGTCTTGCCCAAGACGCCAGAGAACCAAGTCTGCCCGAACATGGCCATGTCCTGTAAGTAAGGTGGTGGTGACTTCTCCAGGACAGACCTTAGGGAGGAATTGGAGCAGCCGGTCTGGAGTATGGGCTATTCTCCTCAGGTGTCTGTTGTAGTGGTCCTGGCAATAACCTCCGTCCATGCGTCTAGGGCTGCCGCGCGTGAGTGGTTACGGGCCAGGCTTCTAGGCAGAATGGAAAATGATGGCTCTAAGATCAAAACGGCCGCGTTCTTAGCAGCTCTGTCTGCTCTTTCCTTTCCGTCGATGCCGCAGTGTCCCGGCACCCAACACAGATTTACGTTTTGGTTGGTGTTCAGTGCGAGAATAATCTTAGCTACTAATGTCGATCGAACTGGACCTGACGTACATATGGCTGACAGAGCTGATCTGCAGTCCGACGCGATAGTGATCGCATTTCTTGAATAACCTTCCTTCACCAGACGGACCGCCCAGCGGATTGCCAGAAGTTCAGCCTGGAAGGCTGTGCAGTCGGGATGGAGCCGTAAGAGAACGGGCTGCTGATCTTCTGATGAGGGAACAATTGCAGCGCCCACCCCAGCCTCATTTTTTGATCCGTCTGTGAATATTATAGGTGTTGTTATCTCCTCGATGTTTAGACTGAAAGACAATTGACGTCTATCTGGAGGGTATGGCAAAGAAGCAGGGCCTGGTCTAGATTCAAAATTTCCTTCATTGATTTCCTTCAGGAACGCCGTACGAGACCTAACAATAATATCGAAAGGAGGGCTGCCGGTGATGGAGATGGCTGAGACTGTAGGTGTGTAAGGACCTCCTCTCAGTACACGTTTCGCAAAATTGCAGTGAAGGCTCCTAAGTTGCCTAATGCCTTCGCTGGAGAGAGCACGACCTCCCCATGCTGACGCTCCGTCCAGCTGAAAAGAAGATTCCAAATTTACCCTGTATGGTGTGGGTGAGTCGTGGGATTATTGATCTGCATCTACGTGTGATCTTGCGTAGGTGGGCGACAAATCCGCGGGTCTGGTAAAACTCCACTCCTAAGATTGTGACGGTCTTCTTGATGTTTAAAGGTTGACCAAGGACTCTGAGCCCTGTCTCGGAGTTGGGGTGGACATTACGCCATTGGAACAGGCAAGCTTGAGTCTTAATGGGGTTTATATTAAGACCATTTATCGTGCACCAAGATGTCAACCTCTCCAAGAAGGTGTTAGTGGCAGAGACCGGCAGGCGACTACGAACCTGAGTCATAAGGGTGAAGTCGTCCGCGTAAGCTATTAATCGGCTATCTATGATGGAGGGAAGGGTGAAGATGGTCCGAGCAACTATGTTCCACAGGAAAGGACTTAGCGCTGAACCCTGGGGAGTGCCGAGTTGGGAGGACGTACATTCTGTTGCTGTCCAAGCTGAGTAAGAAACCGTCCGGTCTTCCAAAAAGCTTTTTACTAAACAGGTAATAGACTCTGAACAATTTAGACGTTCAAGATTTTGTATGATTGCCGGCCTCCAAACAGTGTCGAAGGCCTTACTGATGTCCGAGCTGATGACAAGAGTTTTCCTCCAGTGAGCTTGTCTTTCTTCAATTAATTGAGTGATACTCGCCAGTGCATCTTCCGCTGAACGACCATTTACGGTACCCAATACGGTTTTGTATTGATCTTCAAAGAACCATCCATGACGATCCGCGAGCCTCTGAAGTCGGGCCAGGATACATCTCTCAAATACTTTGGCCATAGTGTTCAATAAAGTAATAGGTCTGTATTGGCTGAATTGGAGGATTTAGGCAGAAGTATGAGGCGGCCTTCTTTCCATTGACGGGGGAAGTGGCCTATACGAAGGCATTTGGTGAACAATTCGGCCAGCAGGAATTGCAAGGAAGGGCCGCCCAGGTCTAGGCATTTTGAACCAAGACCGTCAGGGCCCAGGGCTTTCCTTTTTCCACAGCGATGAATGGCTCGCAAAACTTCCCAGGGTTTGAATTCAGGTTCGTCTGAGTGAGCAGAAATTGCATTCCTTTGCGGGTGAGGTCTGGTGTCAGGTAGGAAAAAGTGATTTAACAGGGTCTGGCAAGTCTCATGAGGATTGTAAAGAGAGCCGTTATCATGTTTGAGAAGTGGCGGACCTCGGGGGGAGCCGCGGCCCCGGGCGATAAATCGATGTATGTCACTCCAGTATGCGGATGACACCTCCTTGCAGAGATTAAACCAGGATTTACTTTTAGCTTTCCGTATAGCCGCCTTCAGTCGATTATGGCACGCTCGGTATAAACCGCGGAAGAAATTCCTAATAGAACACCGGACTTTCTGACTATAACGGCGGAGGGAGATAACCAACCTTCTGATCCGACTCAGTTAGGGGGTCCACCACGGCTTTGACGGTCTTGTAGTATTGGAGCGTCTCCCCATGGAAGAGTCACAAGCTGATTGCAGGATGGAAGTCAGAAGGAGGACCACCCTGTCAATATCTTCTGGGCTAGAGGCCTCGTTTAATAAGGTAGTTCCACCATCAAATTATAGGGGCATTGCCCTTATAAGCAACTTGTCAAAACATTTTACATCCATATTAAAAAATAGACTAAGTAATTGGATTGAAAATAGAAAACTCATAGCGGAAAACCAGGCAGGATTCAGAAAGGGCTACTCGTGCAAAGACCATATCTTCACGCTTACGTCACTAATTCAAATGACATTAAACCGCAAAAGGAGGAAACTTTACACATTCTTTGTTGATCTTAAAAAGCGTTTGATACAGTTCCACATCTACTATTATGGAGAAAGCTTGCGCTTGTTGGTTTAAGTGGGCGATTTATCAAACTTATACAGAACTACTATGCTCAAATGATGGCAGCGGTCAGATGGAGCGGCTCTTTTACAGAATTTATCAAAATACAATCAGGTGTTCTTCAGGGTGAACCTCTTTCACCGTATTTATTTATTATTTTCAATAACGATCTGGTTGCTACGCTGGATGATTCTGACCTGCCAGGTATATACTTACCGGGCCATGGAACTATACACCTGCTCCTGTTCGCGGATGATATAGTCTTCCGTGGTGAATCCAAGATAAATATCCAAATAAAGATTAATTTAATAAAAAATATTTTGAGGAAAATAGTTTAACTCTGAACCAATTCCAGTCTAAAATCGTAGCGTTTCGAAATGGAGGCCGCTTGGCTAGATCTGACGTTTGGTTTTGGGGCCAACAACCTTTGACAGTTACCTCAAAATATACGTATCTTGGCTACCCCTTAACAATCAAGAATCCAACTGCTTACGTGGCGCAGCACTTTAAAAGCAAAGCATTGATTGATACAAACGCAGTATGGAGAATACTATCTAAGTCAAGAACCATATCGTTCGGAGCAGTGATGAAATTACTTGACTCCATAGTTTTATCCACGTTATTATACTCGGCCCCACTGTGGGCGACGAATCAGATAGGAGTTGTAAACCAGATCCAGGATATTTTTCTTACGGCGATTTCTTGACCTTCGCAAATTTACACTCCGGGCTATATCTTACGAACAGAAACCGAAAGGATGTACCTTGAATTAAACATTACGAAATTGATTCTAAAGTTCTAGATACGGATTTTAAAAATGGACAGGACAAGATTACCTTATGTTTGCTTGTTCCAGCTCTAGGAAGTTTCAATTTTGGGAAAAGCGGGAAACAACTTTATTTATAACCTGAATAACATCATTGACTCTTGGGGTTTTTCTTTTCTTAAGAACTGTGAAGATTATATGGTTTTGCGAGGAGAAATGCCTAGAATAGTTCAAACCACAGTGGACCAGCTACTCCAATTTGACCGAGCTAAGATACAAAACTCAACTCATTGTATTCACTATCAATCTCTAAGTAGCTCCTTTATGACGGAGGACTACTTACTATCAAACCTCTCTTTGAAAATAGCCCGTCAAAGGATTATATGGCTATTTTCCCCCGAGGATATCACGGGATTTTGGAACAGCGACCCTTTAAATTTCTACTTCTGCAATGCTGGCATCCACAAAATTTGGTTCATTATCTATTCCATTGCCCATTCCTACAGGAAAAGAGACTGGAAATTCGCGAAATTTCGGGGCTAACTCACTATAATGAACAACATGTATATACAATTTTTACTACTCTCCAGCTGGATAAAACATTTGTTTATAAATATTTAAAATTTTTCAAGGCGATTGACAAAATGAGGGAAGAAGTGCTCAACTCCCCAGACAACGGCTGATTGCTCCACCTCCCCTCTAAATTGCTTTTCCTCCTCACTCATGTACATATATAACCTCTTAGGGGAATCCTCTTGTAAGACAATAGTGTCTTAATGAAGGTTTTTGTTGTTGTTGTTATAATAGGGTAGTTACCTGGTGGAGAGAAGAGTTGAGGAAGGATTTAAAGGTCTGTTCTTTACATGAGGATTCAACCCAGGAGGATTTTGTCACGTTATTGACCATGTCTAGGAATGTAGTCCAGATAGGTATATGGTCAGTGAAGGCCATCTCATCTAATAAACCTCTAGTGACATGGATAGCCAATGAGCTGGATGCCAGAGTTACATCTATAGAAGAAGATAAAGGCCCATTTGACCAGGTCGAGTCCACAGGAGGTCCCAAGAAATGAAAATCATTGAAGCTGGCGAACTCTTCAAGATTAGCACCCCGGAAGTCCAACCTCGCACCGATGCCCCAGGTAGGAGAGTGGGCGTTAGTGTCCATACCCAGGATCACTGGAAGAGAGGTCCGTCTTATCGTATCTTCCAGAAGAGGGATGAAATCATCGGCAGCTCTAAGGCCGTGCCAGTAGGCCGAGTGCACCACGATGATGCTCTGCTCTAGACATATGGCGGTGTCTGGGGAGGTTAGAGGGATGGGATGAAGGTTGCTACGTGCCACAATTCCCGAGGGGATGTAGGCGCCTGGGACAAAAAAAATGCCTGAAACCCACGTGTGGGCCAGAAGAAGTTAGTTGAGAGTTCTTGCAGGAGCACGATGTCGGCCTGTGTCGAATTTGCCAAATTTGCAATTTCAAGAATGACAGTTGGTGATTTTTTAGCGTTCACCTGCAGGACACGCAATGGCCTAGACATTGTTACTTGTTCGGGGTATTCTCTCTTTTACAAAGGGACAGGTAGATAATGTGGCAAAGTGGTTGTGGGAGCTCCAGATTTTTTTCTGCAGCGGCAGCAGCGGCTTTGGCTTGGCTCGACCGAGCATCGGATGCCCTCATGCTCTGCAGAGCCGCAGCGATAGCAGATTGGATGGGCAGCTGGACAGGCAGAAGCGCGGTGGCCGAAGCCACAGCAACGGAAGCATTGCTTTAAAGTATGACTGCGCTCATACCTGTGCACTAGACCCGCCACAGGAATACGTCCATGTTGACCGAGGATTTCGGCGACTTGGTTGTCCACTTCGATGAACACTGTACTAGTGCTGTGTGCCGCATTATTCGATCGATGGACTACCCTGATTTCACGCTTTTCCAGGAGTGACTGCACGGAGTGGTTGGAGCGGAAGCTCTCGCATATCTCATCGTCCCGCACCTCCCCGTCCACTCTGAAGAGGCAGTATCTTGGTAGGATAACCGGGCACTCGGAGCAGCTTAGGCCCGTTGGCAGGGAGGTCAGCCCAGTGGCCAGCTACTTTGCCATTTGGGTTGTTTTGGGGTGAAAAACCACCTCGCCGCTGGTGTTGATGGACGCCACCACGTGTTTTGATGACGCTAGGGAAAGATGAATCTTTTGAATTTCCCTCAAAAATTCCCTTGGGTTGCTTTGGGGTTAGCCGACCTGACGACGACATGCGATTCGAAGGAAGGAGCCAGATTCACAAATGTGGATTTCGCTTTGGGTTTCGGAGGTGCAGGCTTTACCGGCTTGTCTTTCTCTGCCACTACCGAGGCGAAAGAGGTGGAGGGAATCGGGACGTTGGCTGTGGGATTGGGTCTTCCTAGACTGGCTCCCTTGAAGGCGTCCTTAAGAAGAAGTTCTGCCTCTTGGACGAGAGTCAGTATCAGTCCTTTGGTGGCCATCTGTATTTTTTCGGGGGAGTCCAGGCTGGTGTCGGCAATGATCGCTTCGAAGGTTTGGCACTCAAAGTTGAACAAGTTCGCCGTGCTGTTGAATTTAAATTGGTGATGGGAAGACGGGAGGAGGTCTTCGTCCTCAGAACGCGGCCGCTTGTTGGCCTGCTGACTTCCTCCACCACCGCCATCATACTGGTTCAGCTCCATAAATAAAAACTATCAAAAAGCAAATCTACTCCAAAGAGAGTAAAAAAAGGCAGACCAGACAAAGAACATTATTCCGTTAACGAGATGAGGTGTGTATGGTTATTGGTTCGGCCAACAACAAATATCCAATTTATATACACATATATTTTTACATAATGAGGTTTTGAAAAATGCAAATAATCTTCATCTATTTACATGCACAACAATTTATTTTACCATCACTACAGCATAAATCACTCTTGGTGAAATTTTTTTATTGCAATAAGATTCTGCAACTGAAGCTTTACAAGCGTTTCGTACCTTTAAAGGTATTCGAAGCGGTAAAGGACCCATGTGTTGCTACTCTCTAAGGCGAATGATAAAAACTTTGGAGAAGACTGGATCTCTGGAAGCAAAATCTCGGAGTGGAAGACCATCGACATGCAAGTCAGGGGTTGCTACGGTTTCGCAGAATGTTGAAGCTATTGAAACGTTATCCACGTATGGAGAAGTAAGTGCTCGACAAACGGGGATTTTGTATGGAAAAGTTTGGAGAGCACTAAGAATTTGTCTTAAAAAATACCCGTAAAAAAATTCAAAGACTTCACGAGCTAAAAGTCGGCGATTTTGAGAAGCGTCAAGAATTCGCTTCATGGGTTTTCCGGCAAATTGATATTGATGAAAACTGGCTGTTGAATGTTCTGTGGACAGATGAAGCTCAATTTTCTCTGAACGGAGAAGTTAACACTTAAAACAGCCGCATTTGGGCAACAGAAAACCCTAGGATTTTTACAGAAATGCCACTTCATCAGCGCAGAGTTATAGTTAAGGTGTGGGTTCACTTCTTTTATTATTGGACAATTTTTCTTTGAAGAAATAAATGGAAGAACATTTAAAACCGCTTCTGTAACTGGTGAACGTTATGTTCAACTTTTAAGAGAAAAGGTTATCCCCATATTGCAGGACAGACAAGCACTGAGCGAAATAACATTCATGCAAGATGGAGAACCTCCTCATATCTCCCGCGGTGCCAAACAATTGCTGAAGGATACGTTCGGTGAAGATCGTGTGATAAGTCGCCACTTTATACACCAGTGGCCTTCAAGATCACCAGACTTGACGCCTTGCGATTTTTGGATATGGGGGTACATTAAGTCGCGTGTTTATCGATGCCGGCCTACCACATTGGCCATGTTGAAGGCTTCTATCAGACGGCACGTTTCATCAATTTCATCAGATATTTTATTTAATGCTGTCCATTCTGTCATCTATCGTCTGCAGGCGGTGTTTGAGAATGAAGGGCGCCACATTGAGCAAGGATTGTGATCTAATACAAGAGACAAGGCCTCCAAGAGACAAGTTACCTCATGTGTTATATAAGCTGCCATGTATTATATTATCTACCAATGTTTTGCAGCTCTTTGTGTTGGGTTATGGGTAAATAAATTCTGTCCTCATATCTTGTCTCTTTTTTATTTGTGAACAGTAATTTTTGTTTGTTTGTCATTTGCTCACATCTTATATTATGTCGTGCAGACCAAAGTGTCATAACTTCTCGAATAACACTGTACACACAATTTTATCCCTTATGTTTAATTTATCGCTTTTCGCTCATTAAAAGAAATAGCACAAGGAATATTCTCTGTAACCCCCCACCTTTAGAAATTTTGGGCAAAAAAAAAATAATACAAAATAATTTTACTACCACGTTTTTCAACGCAAAAGGTTGATTTAAAAATTATATTTATTTGAGGGGATACATTTTTAAAAATCGTGTACAGTATAATAAACAATGATAACATTTTACAAGCCCATAGGATATTTGGAATAAAGTACGACAAATGTATTTTGTCACTCCCATCTATATTTCATTTGTTGGATCATGACAAATTTCCAGTTAAATAGTCGAGTGTCGCCAATTATTCAATAAATTACACATTCCTTATAGCAAAAAATCCTATTAGTAGTACCATCATAATTTTTGGTACTATATTAACATTTCAAAAAATCGTGTATTGAATTCAGCTATGTTTTTCAAACATTCAATATATTTGACAAAACTCTATCAAAAATATAAATATTTTTTGCTACATGTTTTAATTTGCATATACCTATTTTACATATCTCAGATTGTATTTAAAAATCGTTAACCATTTCTTCTAACTTTTGGCGAAATGGTGCTTTATTAATTAACGATTTGATATTATTAGGATTCTTTCCTGGTATACAAAAAGGAAAAATACGTGTCTATCAGTTATATTTTTCAATTAATCAAACAATTTGGCCGCTGAATTTCTGATTCTGGTACAGCGCCATCTAGGGAATGAAATTGTAACTAAAATCAATTTCGAAATTTTCAATATTTGCCATAAAATATCCCATTGCATTCTGAACACAATGGTGTTTACCGCATTGCTCTAGCGCAAATATTCGCGGAGTTATTAATTTTTAAAGTTGTGCGGGACTTTTGGATCACCCTGTATATTTATCGAACTACTTACTCTATATCCATATGAATTTTCATTTATATATATATATAAATCTAATTTCTTTCCCTTTCTTTTTCAAAATTATCTGAAGAATTGTTTTTATATATAAGGTCTTAACAAAAAGCTGTGTATGCGAAAAAAACATTTTATTTGGTTTAATAAACATTATTTATAAAGATGCAGTAATATTTAGGAAGTAATAAAAAAATTATATTCATGGATTTAAAGATTTTTTCAGTCAAGTTTTGCTTTTTATTACGCATCAGATTCCAACAATAATCCGCAACTATATGTTGATTCCACAGACCATTGTATAGTTTCTCAATGATTTTAATATCTTGGTGTAAGCGTTCGCCTTGTTCTTCGCTCTCTGCACCAAGATTATCAGGGAAAAAGTTTGAATGTGAATCCATAAAATGAAATTTTAGATTCGTTATGCACTCGAGCTTATGGAATTTGGAAATCAGATTTTCGACGATTCTCGCATAATTCGGTGACTTATTATTGCCTAAAAAGTGTTTGACAACGTCGATGAGTGCAAGCCAAGCATTTTTCACATCTTCTTTCAATGTTGCAATTTGCAATGTTTACGAATTTGAGGTCCAATGAAAATACCTTCCGTTATCTTAGAACAACTAATCTTCGGAAATTTAGTCATTAAATATTTGACAGAATCACCATCTTTCTTTAAAGCCTCTACAAAATTTTTCTTTAACCATAATTTGATATGTAAAGGGGGAAGAAGCATTTTAGTTTATGGAAAAGCGGTTCATTTTCGACGTTTTGTTCACCTAATCGAAACATACTTCTTTCAGGCCACATTTTTTGTATGTAATGATTATTTCTGTCTCTGCTGTCCCACTTGCATAAAAAGCAAGGATACTTTGTGTTTCCTTTCTGCAAGCCCTGTAAAATTCCTATTGTTCCCTATTACGATGGGCAGAGATTTTGGTTTGTGGTAACAAGAGGTTCCTTTGCTTTAATCTTGATCCAAGGATTTCTGCTGCTTCTTTTGATAGCCCTAGATCCCTAACTAGATCATTTAATGATGCCTGATCAAATAAATGTGGAGCCGGGTAATCCTGCTTCAAAAAAGTATACAACCACTCAGGTTTTCTTGAACGCAGATTGACGTAGATTGCTCGACCGTTTGGAATGAGCTCTCTCTAGTACTATACTATCCCTTCAAATATTCCATCAGGCACACAGCATCACTTATGTCCACCTTAGTCAACAGGTTCAACAGGTTGACCCGGGCCCAACTTCTACTTTTAAGTGTTAGGATTACGGAAAAAAAGACTATTTTTAAAATAACAAATGAGATTTTTATTTTTAAGGCGTACATCATGCGGATTAGCCAGCAGTTTCATGCACACTTACATTCAGCGGATCACCTTTGCTGGCGTCAATTAGTAAGATACAAAGCGGCAGTTCCTGTTGGCCTTTCATAGTTCGTGAGGCTGACAAACCACGGTAGTTTGTGATGTTCCTAGATGGCTTGACAGTCTCCAAGTGGCACAAGGAGTCATTGTCTGCGGTTCGCTATCTCTTTCGTTTCTTGGGTTATCTTTAAGATTCCTCTTTTCTAAGAGAAATTTCTTGGTTATGGTGATGTGGTTCAAGGACTTTTCACATAACAAATTTTTCACGTCGAGTCAATAGCATTATGGTACAATTGAAGCTTATAAAGTAATAACTCTCTAATAAGTTTGTTTTGACAATACATTTAAGTTAACTTAAAGCGAATTATAAAAGAAAACAATAACGAATCATGGGTAATATACTAAAAACCTTCGCGTTTTTCAGAATAGCAGTTTAAACAATCAAGTGAAACGGTTTATAAAAGCGATACCTTTAAATATTTCAAAATTTTCGGTTCACCCCGCCCTCTGTACAAATTCAACAAAGAATTACAATAGTAGAGATATATATTGTCGCGTGTAAGGCCTCCAAATGATTACAACCTCCGCCAATAGATGGCGCTTTCGCCTGTTTCCCTTCTCTGGCTGATGTGGGAGTCGCCGACTGCTGTGGTCCTGTTTCCTGAGGAGGTTAATTGTAAATACCCTTTTATGTTGGCCCCAGGATGTAATATAATGTAAATACCCATTGTTATTTATCTCATTTAAGTGTAATGTTTAGTAGTGGATGACAATAAAGGTCAGTGCTTCAAGTCTCCGTGCCGCCTTCTGTCGTTACTCTCGCCATTGCCATCATCGCCAGGCTGCTACTCTTCTGGTAAGTCTCTCGTGTCCCCCCACCAGTGGTAAGGGCGAGAGATACTGCCAGAGGAAGGGAGTTTCCACTGGAGAGGTGGAACTCAGGACGTCTTTGGGTGGCCTGCGGGGAAAAGCTGCAGGGAAGAGCAACGGGAGCCTGAGTAGGTGATCCACGAAGGAGGAAACGGCGTTGTCGCAAAGAACCGGTAGGGTCCAGCCGCGACAATATATATATATGATCAAACTGGTGAAACCGTGGAGGGTTCACCATTACTGAACTAGACTCTTTCAAGATATTTTATAATTACAGAAAGAACTGTAGAAAATTGTTTTGAAGAAAAAAATGCCATACTATTTTTCAATCTAAATAAAATATGAGGAGAAGATCTTAAGCCAGTAAATTGTCGAAAATTCAGACGAAGAGTCTAAAAATGTGACGCTACTTTTCCACATTGAAACGATGGAAAGCGAACAAGTTAATACTTAATTTTATATACACCGAGTTCTCTATCTCCAAAATTGCATATTACACTAACGTTTGGTTTCAATTCTCTTAATACATTTATCCCTTTCTCAAAATTTCACCAGTAGAATTCTGTTCAACTTGATGCATACCACCACTGGTATACTTTAATACAAAGACAAACATATGAATAATTGACTATATCCTGAGAACACCAAGAAACTCTGAGATGACTGTCCACTGATTTTTGTTACTCCATGGAAAGGGGGGTGCCATTGCCCCGTTAGTCAGCCACATTTCAGAGTTCCCTGTGGGCCTTCATGGTTACCGTAGCGGCTCGGGGCTCACGACACCGTACTTCGCCCTACAGGGCAGTCCCTTACTTGTGCTGCTTCTCCCGCCCGCTACGTAGAGGAGGACTTCTGGACAGGAACTCTGAGGTATATTTCCTATATGCTCATAATGTCTCCAACGTTGTGGCACCACCTGATAGACAATTGACAATTAAAATAATTTTATTGACATCTTGTCAATACATTCAAAGTTCACAGTCTGCACTATTTAAAAAAGATAATATGCATTATATACACTATGTATAATGAATATGACGCCTCTACCAGCGCTGCAGAGTTTGGTGGAGAATCGCCAGTGGGTCTTCAGCGACACCACGCATTTCGCGATCTACGAAGACCGTACTTGGATCGTGCTAACCTAGTGGATTCCGCAGCTATCTTCGACGCGGATCATGAGCCAACAAGAATTTCCACCACCTGATAGAATGGAATATATTTCAACTCTATACAATCTTTATATTTCTGGGCAATAGTGTGAAGTATTACCAAATGGAAAGTTCAAGATTAACCCATGATACACCGCTATTACACCTCAGATTAAATACTAACTACTAATCAATATTCGGATAATAAAGGATATTTGCACAAATAAATATATCTGATAAAAACAAACGAAAAGATATGCAAAGAATATCTTTTTTTTTTTTTGCAAATCTTTTCATTTGTTTATTGGGTATTTTGTTATAGTTTCAAAGAGATCTGATTAATAGGGCAAAATAGATTCCAGACATAATCACTGATGGTTAACCTAATAAATTTAAATAAGGTGATTAAATAAAAAAGAGAATGCGTCAGGTAAATGTGTTGTCCCATAAACGCAACTTGTAGCTCCAGGGTGCGATTGAAGAAGTTATATATAGATTGTTACTACCTATAGAAGCCTTTTTTTTTGGGGGGGGGGGGGGGGGGGGGATAAAAAGTAAACTGAAAGAGCATCATGAAACAACGACCGAAAGTATATCGATGTAATATTTACCAAAAGTGTGCAAGCTGAAGTAGCATTATAAAAGAAAAAAGATAAAGAAAGGAATCTACACCTGTTGAAGTCCGGGTAGAAATTCCGCTAGTGGGGGTGGCTGCTCGATGTGATTTATCAGACGGAA
>CP092875.1:53007947-53284441 GCA_030710605.1 Cordylochernes scorpioides
ACATCATTAGAAAGAGATTACAAACTTCCAGAATCGAAAGACAATAAATAACTTCATGTTATTAGATATAAAGCATCGTATAAGTTTGAAGATAAAATCTACTATTAGAACTTTTATCATGAATTCACATCATATATATGCATCTCCTTGTAAAAAATGGAACCTATTGCTTATCTGTATTCCAATATTAACTTTTACCTTTACCTTACTTATTTCGTAATGCATATGTGTGTGTGAGTAACTCATGGATATTAAAAATAGTGTCCATATGCATTTATATTAAATAGCGTCTTCATATATATGCATATCATACATATATATATATTTAGATATTGCTGTGGATTAGGCATAGTAAAGTATACTTAATTGAAATTGCTAAAGCAAGAAATTTTTAATTATTCATGAATAATCGAGATATTCATTAGTAAAATGAGTGTGAGCTTGTTTGACTGCCCTGATATCTGAAATCAGGAGACCTTTGTCGATGCATTCTTCTCCTAATGAATGGGAAAAGAAGGAAAGAGGTTCCGATAATAGGTGTATTGATTATTACTTTTTAACTATTTGTCGTCTATGCGAGCTCAAATAAATTAAACAATGCGTTAACATAATGTATCATTAATACATTGGATGTTATCATTCATTATATCATGTGGAGCAAACTACGATTTTATTCACGGCAGATCAACTTTACACACAAGACAAGTCACAATTAACCAATAATTTCATGATGAGCTGACATAGGTCCACCAGCGTACAGTAGAGTCCGACCAGACACAATAGACATGGAATGTAGCCTTGAAGCAGTACAGTAGGTTGGCTGTCGTGATACATCATCTGGAGAGAAGGAACAAAGAGATAGAGTTGTCGAGTAGATAACGTCTATTGTCGATGTAGGCGCTGTGGAAGTCTTATCATGATATTCTATATGAGTTTATTCCACAGGGAGCTGCATTCCTCCACTCTTCTTTGTTGTTGTCATTGTTACCGATAAAGGTAAACGCCATTATTGGAACGCCACGATTTCCTACTAGAATGAGTTGTTGTTGGTGTCGTGTCCAATGTTTTTAGTTGTCTCCATGCACCTCTATCATAGCAGTCGCAATTTAGAGTGACTCTCAATACCTATCAGCGTGTAGTTTCCAGTTCTTCATGATATAGTTGAATGCCTTTCTTATAACATCATTTGCTATTGTTAATTAAACCACACCAACTCTTTGAACTCTACATGTAATATCTTATTTCTATTGATATAGTTACTGAGTAATTGCTTTAACAGTACTTTTTATTGTTTTGTGATAGACCCAGAAGCCACCGTTAAGGCAGCATGGATTTAACTTTTTTTTTTAAATCGATAGAAGCAAAGGTTTCTCATTGCCATTGACAGAATCAGAACCATTTCTATAACAGCATGGAGAAATTCCTATTATTACTAATATAACCAAGAGAAATTTCTATAACAGCACGTGGTATTCTATTGTTACTGATAGAACCAGGAGAAAATCCTTTAAGAGCAGGAAGCATCTCATTGTTAGAGGCAGAAAGAATTTACTAAACACTATAAAGTGTTCCCCCAATTATAATTGATAGAGCTAGAAGCTACTTTTATAACATCATGGAGTATATCATTGTTATTGATAGAACCAGGAGGAAATCCTTTAATATCATAGATTGTCCCATTGTTACTGTTAGAGACAGAAATAATTCACTAACCACAATTGAGTGTTCCCCCGATTGTAATTAATAGAGCTAGAAGCTTTAACAGCATGGAGTATATCATTGTTATTGATAGAACCAGGAGGAAATCCTTTGATATAAGGAAGCATCTCATTGTTAAAGACATAAATAATTCACTAAACACAATAGAGTGTTCCCCCGATTATAATTGATAGAGCTAGAAGCTATAACAGCATGGACTTTCACATTGTTATTGATAGAACCAGGAGCAAATCCTTTAAGAGCTTGGAGCATCTAATTGATATTGATAGAGTCAGAATCTACTCCTATACCAGCATGTACTTTCTCTCATTGTTACCGATATATCGTTTAAAATTTTCTTTTTAACACAAAGGAATTTTCCATTGTTACTGTTAGATCCAGAGGTTTTTTTTATAATAGTGCAGTTTTCAAGTTTTTTTTTTTTTATAGAACCATACTCTAATTATCTAACATAATGGAATTCCTATTGATAGAGCTTGATACAAATCCTTTAACAGTCTTGAGATTCACAGTTTTATTGTTACAAGGTTGTCCCGAAAGTTCTTAAACACTTGCAAAAATTTGAAATACTAATATTAATAGCCGTTATGTATAATGTCTTTGTATTACGTAAGAAGTAATTGCATTATGTATTCGCCGTAATAATATTATTCGCCAAATAATAATAAAAAACGTTTTAAGAAAACCACGAACTTTTGAAACAACCTTATAGAGCTGGAATATATGGAACAATAGGTTTTACATTTTATAAATTGATAGAACCAAAATATTATAACAGAATGAAATTTCACATTGGTATTGATAGAACTATACATAAAACACTCCTATAACAATATGGAATTTTCCGTTTTTACTGTTAAATTTGAAGTCATTCAAATATCAGCCAAGATTTAACTATTGTTATTCCTAACACCAAAAGCAACTTTTAAACAGCAATTTTTTTCTATTATAAAGGGATAACGTTTCATCTATATATAAGAGATAGAAGGATCAAAGCACGAATGTTTTCTAAACATAAGAAAAAAACTTCTACTGTCCTTACTGCGATTTAAAAATATTTGAAGGGCTTGGTTCATCCAGCGATTTCGCTATTTTAATCTACCAGACCGCTTCTTAGAGTTCTAATACTGTATTGTATGATTCTGCTTATATATGCTGCGTTTAAGAGTGGAATCTTAGAAATGATAGAAATTATGTACATAGTTTGCTTGAATACCATTTCTTAGATTCCACCCTTTATTGCAGCATATATAAGCAGAATCGTCCATTACAGTAATAGAGCTCTAAGAAGTGGTCTAGTAGATTAAAATGGCGAAACCGCTGTAAGGGTTCACCACTGATGAGCCAAGCCCTCCCAAACAAAAGGACAGTAGAAGTTTGTTTTACATTTAAAAAAAAACATGCGTGTTTGCTGCTTTTAATTTTCTTCTATGTCTGTCAGTATTCTGTCTAAAACTATTTAAATCAAGTTTCCATACATTTTCACCATTTTAAAATTTTTGGACACCAATCCACAACTTAATTTATCTATTTACATAGAAGCACTCAAGAACCTACATATTCTTTATCTTTTATTTCAGTTACAAAATTCTGTTTTACAAACAGATTACAGGACTTCCAATAGACAAAGTCTAATCTTCTGCAATCAGTAATGTTGATATGAATCAAATTGACAATATAATCAAACATATGAATAGTCTGGAAATATATTTATATTAAATATATGAATTTCTTTAGTGAACATAGCAGCTTAGACACTCTAGACATATCTTCCTCACAATAGTTTAACGCCATTTTGAACATTTACCTAGTGAAATAGAAAATAACATAACTTTGACATTCCTAGCCATTACACTTACTAGAATTAATAGAAAAATAATAAACACTAGCACATATACATACAAATATCATCATTCCTTTAGCTCCCTCTATCTTTCAAAATTAGAAGTATTTTTAACACACAAACAAATATCTGAATAATAGATTCCATTTTTACAAGTATTATTCACAAGTAAGTTTACTTGTATATATATTCCGGTATTATAGCACTATCAAAAAGAATGCCCACTCGTATCTCTTCAAATATCAAGAATATCAAAGAAGAAAGAAGAATACCTTATAAGGAGCTGAGAATAACGAATATCCTCCTGATTTCATCAAGAAACAGATATATAGACTTACCAAAGTCACTTCAAACAATAGCAAATAATCAATCATTTAATGTACATTTCCATATAACTATGACATAAAAAAATTAACAAAAGAATACTCTTAAAAATACAATATGAAAACACGATATGTGGCCACAACTAATCTGAAAGAAATTCCTCGCCATTTCAATATGAAACACAATAGTAATCAAGAAATCAAATCAAATAGTGCGTATAGTATTCTCTGTAAATTCTTCCCTGACACTTACATAGGAAGAAACTGACAAAATTCTGGAAAAAAGATTAAACAAACACACAAAACAGACTTCAAAAATCATAGCTCTTTATTACTTTTGATGGATCAGGCACCCAAACAGGATCACATGCCGAAATTTAAAAAAAAATGTAGAAATTATATATAAAAAAATAAAGATAAACACTCAAGACTCTTTTTAGAAAGTTGGATATCAATATAATACAATTACAGCATAAATAGAAAGGTTGACATTCCCCTCCTTTATATATATAAAGAAATAGAAACCCTTCAAAAAAACAATAGTCAAGTTGAGAACCCTTCGTGTACACTTCCCCACAGTTATGGAATTGAAGGAAGGGATATAACTCTCAAAATATACAATATCAATATTGGATACCAATCCGCTCCAAACTTAGAAAATAAAAAAAATAAAAACATTTTCCATCCTTCTACAACTAAACGTAACCCAAGACAGGGACCCCAAACCAACCTTATATACTTATATCTTCCTATTGATTCTATTTTTATCTTCTATAGAAACCCTGTACAGAATAAATACACAAGATTATTTCTGGAGAGCTGGGCAATTATAAAAGGTAAAAATAGCATAAATAGAAAGATATATATACCACAATCATATCTACAGTAAAAAAATGTCAAATATAGCGTTTTATTTCTGAAGATATGATTGAGAGAACCAGGAGCAAATCCTTTAATATCAGGAAGCATCTCATTGTTAGAGACAGAAAGAATTCACTAAACAAAATAGTGTTCCCCCGATTGTATTTGATAGAGCTAGCAGCTACTTTTATAACAGCATGGACTTTCCCATTGCTATTGAGAGAACCAGGAGAAAATATTTTAATATCAGCAAGCATCTCACTGTTAGAGACAGAAATAATTCACTAAACACAATAGAGTTTCCCTCGATTGTAATCGATAGAGCTAGAAGCTATAACAGCATGGACTTTCCCATTGTTGTTGAGAGAACCAGGAACAAATCCTTTAAGAGCATGGATTATCTCATTGATATTGATAGAGTCAGAAGCTACTCCTATACCATCATGGAATTGCTTTCATTGTTACCGATATATTGTTTAAAAATTTCTAATTAACACAATGGAATTTCCCATTGTTATTGTTAGAGCCAGAGGTTTTTCTTCTAATAGTGCAGTTTTCAAGTTTTTTTATATAGAACCATACTCTAATTATCTAACATCATGGAATTCCTATTGAAAAAGCTTGATACAAATCCTTTAACTGCCTTGAGATTCACAGTGTTATTGTTACAAGGTTGTCCCAAAAGTTCGTAAACATTTGCAAAAAAATTAAATACCAATATTATTCGCGTTATGTATAATGTCTTTGTATTATGTATAAAGTAATTGTATTATGTATTCGCCGTAATAATATTATTCGCCAAGTAATAATAAAAATAACGTTTTAAGAAAACCACAAACTTTTGGGACAACCTTATAGAGCTGGAATATACTGCAACAATAGGTTTTCAATTAAATGATAGAACCAAAATATTATAACAGAATATAGTTTCACGTTGTTATTTATAGAACCATACATAAAACACTCCTATAACAATATGGAATTTCCCATTTTTATTGATAAATTCGAAGCCATTCCAATATCAGCCAAGATTTAACTATTGTTATTCCTAACACCAAAAGCAACTTTTTAAACAGCAATTTTATTCTATTATAAAGGGATAACGTTTCATCTATATATAAGAGATAGAGGCATCAGATCACGAATGTTTTCTAAACATAAGAAAAAAACTTCTACTGTCCTTACTGCGATTTAAAAATATTTGAAGGGCTTGGCTCATCCAGCGATTTCGCCAATTTAATCCACCAGACCGCTTCTTAGAGTTCTAATACTGTATTGTGTGATTCTGCTTATATATGCTGCGTTTAAGAGTGGAATCTTAGAAATGATAGAAATTATGTACATAGTTTGCTTGAATACCATTTCTAAGATTCCACCCTTTATTGCAGCATATATAAGCAGAATCGTCCATTACAGTAATAAAGCTCTAAGAAGTGGTCTAGTAGATTAAAATGGCGAAACCGCTGTAAGGGTTCACCACTGATGAGCCAAGCCCTCCCAATATTTTTACATCGCAATAAGGACAGTAGAAGTTTGTTTTATATTTTTAAAAAAATGCGTGCTTTGCTGCTTTTAATTTTCTTCTATGTCTGTCAGTATTTCTGTCTAAAAATATTTAAATCAAGTTTCCATACATTTTCACCATTTTAAATTTTTGGACACCAATCCACAACTTAATTTATCTATTTATATAGAAGCACTCAAGAACCTACATATTCTTTGTTTATCTTTTATTTCAGTTACAAAATTCTGTTTTACAAACAGATTACCGGACTTCCAATGGACAATCCAATTTTCTGCAATCACTAATGTTGATATGAATCATATTGACAATATAATCAAACATATGAATAGTCTGGAAATATATTTATATAAAGGATATTAAAATATACTTAAAGAACTTAGCAGCCTAGACACTCTAGACATATCTTCCTCACAATAGTTTAAAGTCATTTTGAATATTCACCTAGTAAAATAGAAAATAACATAACTTTGACATTCTTAGACATTACACTTACTAGAATCAATAGAAAAATATCGAACACCAGCACATATACACACAAATATCATCATTCCTTTTGCTCCCTCTATCTTTCAAAACTAGAAGTATTTTTAATACACACAAATATATAAATTATATATTCCGGAATTAGAACATTTTCATATATGAATTTCTACTCATTTCTCCTTAAATATCAAGAATATCAAAGCACAAAAGAAAACCTTATAATTAGCTGAAAATAACGATAATCCTCCTGGTTCCATAAAGAAACAGATATTGTGGCGAAGAAATAATTTATATTTTATTATTAATTAAATTATTCAATGAAAATACTCATCAGATTATATATATATGTTATATAAAAATATTATTTTATTTAAAATTATATATCATAGATTCAAATATTCTGTTAAATCGAACGCCAGAAGTCACGCTTTGCATATAATAACTCATTGTTGTTTTATCCCGATGGCGGGCTCAAAACTTTTGTACATTATGTATATAATCTTTTGTTTTCCTTATTCTACTCGCCTCAAGCCAGGCATTACTTTTATCAAATTGTTTTATATATATATTTCATGGGTTCAATTAAAGCAATATCTGATCAAAAATATTTTTTATTATTATACTTTCAAGAATTTTAACCACGACTGCATTACCATAATTCTCAAGATGATCAAAAAAATACAACAGAAAATCTCTAATTTTTCATTTAAAAAATATATTTTTTTTTTAATTAAAAAGGCATATATTGGATCAAAATATCTTATCATATTTGCCTTTATAATGAAAGATTTATTTATGGATTGCACTATTTTCAGAAAATATTTTTTATATATTATTCTGTATTTGTAAAATAATCATAAAAATATTCATTTGCTTACTTGTTCAATATTCTCTAGCTTTAGATAGTTTTGTTGATAATTGACGACTAGCCTTCCTGACGCCATCAATAAATGCTTTTAAATCTTAAGATATTCCAAGACTTGATTTATACGGTACAATATATAGACTTACTAAAGTAACTTCAAACAATAGCGCAGAATCAATCATCTAATGTAAACTTCCATATAACTATGGCAGAGAAAAATTAACATAAGAATACTTTTAAAATACAATATTAAAAAACACGATATAAAGCTACAACAAATCTGAGAGAAATTCCTCGCCATTTCAAGATTAAACACAATAGAAATCACAAAATTCAAATTAAACATTGTGTATCGTATTCCCTGTAAATTCTTCCCTGCAACTTAAATAGGAAGAAACCGGCAAAATTCTGGAGGAAATATTAAACAAACACACAAAACAGACTTCAAAAATCATAGCTCTTTATTACTTTTGATGGATCAGGCACTCAAACCGGATCACATGCCCAAATTTAAAAAAAAAATGTAGAAATTATATAGAAAGAAATTCAAGATAAACACTCAAGACTCTTTTAAGAAAGTTGGATATCAATATAATACAATTACAGCATAAATAGAAAGGTTGACATTCCCCTCCTTTATATATATAATGAAATAGAAACCTTTCAAAAAAACAATAGTCAAGTTCAGAACACTTCGTGACAATTGGCAATTAAACAACTTTATTGACATCTCATCAATCTTTACACTCAAAGGGAGTTATAAGGTAATAATAATGGTAGGAATGAAGAGAGATATATACAATCTACGTAGCCCTTCCGAGGGCGCGTCCGGATCAGGAGCTTAAAGCCGCCTTGAATCTAGACAGATCCCTGCCATTTGGGGAGTTCATGTTCGGAACATTTTTGATGATAATGTCGAAGAATTTGTCGAGAAGAATCTTGTATTCAGGCATGAGTAGCCCGAGGAGGTGCTCCGTTTCTTCTTCGTAATAGACCGCGAGTATGATATCCATCCTGACCACATTATTCTTCTTATATATGGAGTGCAGGAATTCTCGATCCTTCAATCGGAACCCTTCGTGTTCAATTCCCTACAGGTATGGATTTAAAATAATAGGCAGAACTCTCAAAAGATACAATACCAATATTGGATACCAATCCCCGCTCCAAACTTAAAAAACATTTTCCATCCTTCTACAACTAAACGTGACCCAAGACAGGAAACCCAAACCAACCTTATATACTTATATCTTCCTATTGATGCTATTTTTATCTTCTATAGAAACCCTATACAGGATAAACCCACAAGATTATTTCTGGAGCTGGGCATCTATAAAAGGTATAAATAGCATAAATAGAAAGATATATATACCACAATCATACCTACAGTTTAAAAAATAGTCAAATATAGCATTTTATTTCTTAAGATACGATTGAGATAACCAGGAGCAAATCCTTTAATATCAGGAAGCATCTCATTGTTAGAGGCAGAAAGAATTCACTAAACACAATAGTGTTCCCCCGATTGTATTTGATAGAGCTAGCAGCTACTTTTATAACGGCATGGACTTTCCCATTGCTATTGAGAGAACCAGGAGAAGATATTTTAATATCAGCAAGCATCTCACTGTTAGAGACAGAAATAATTCACTAAATACAATAGAGTTCCTCTCGATTGTAATCGATAGAGCTAGAAGCTATAACAGCATGGACTTTCCCATTGTTATTGATAGAACCAGGAGGAAATCCTCTAAGAGCAGGAAGCATCTCATTGTTAGAAACAGAAATAATTCACTAAACACTATAGAGGTACCCTCGAATATAATTGATAGTGCTAGAAGCAATAACAGCATGGACTTTCCCATTGTTGTTGAGAGAACAAGGAGCAAATCCTTTAAGAGCTTGGAGCATCTAATTGATATTGATAGAGTCAGAATCTACTCCTATACCAGCATGTACTTTCTCTCATTTTTACCGATATATCGTTTAAAATTTTCCTTTTAACACAAAGGAATTTCCCATTGTTACTGTTAGAGCCAGAGGTTTTTCTTATAATAGTGCAGTTTTCAAGTTTTTTTATAGAACCATACTCTAATTATCTAACATAATGGAATTCCTATTAATAGAGCTTGATACAAATCCTTTAACAGCCTTGAGATTCTCAGTGTTATTGTTACAAGGTTGTCCCGAAAGTTCGTAAACACTTGCAAAAATTTGAAATACCAATATTATTCGCCGTTATGTATAATGTCTTTGTATTACGTATGAAGTAATTGTATTATGTATTCGCCGTAATAATATTATTCGCCAAATAATAATTAAAAAAACGTTTTAAGAAAACCACGAACTTTTGAAACAACCTTATAGAGCTGGAATATATGGAGAACAATAGGTTTTACATTTTATAAATTGATAGAACCAAAATATTATAACAGAATGAAGTTTCACATTGGTGTTGATAGAACCATACATAAAACACTCCTATAACAATATGGAATTTTCAATTTTTACTGATAAATTGAAGCCATTCCAATATCAGCCAAGATTTAACTATTGTTATTCCTAACACCAAAAGCAACTTTTTAAACAGCAAATTTATTCTATTATAAAGGGATAACGTTTCATCTATATATAAGAGATAGAAGGATCAAAGCACGAAGGTTTTCTAAACATAAGAAAAAAACTTCTACTGTCCTTACTGCGATTTAAAAATATTGGAAGGGCTTGGCTCATCAGTGGTTAACACTCCCAGCGGTTTCGCCAATTTAATCTACCAGACCGCTTCTTAGAGTTCTTTTTTTTTTTGTTTTTCCCTAGTACACGTGGTACAGGCCATGATAATCATGGTGGGTAGTTAGCGACTGCTTTTTACTGTAAGCGCACCACATGTCTACACATGTGAAAAGCAGTTCGACTTTGCACTTACAAATGCCAGAGCCCCGTTTGGTTACTTGCACTCGTGGTGGGGTTGAACTTTTGCAAGAATCGGGGGCCATTGGAACATTTTTTTTTAAACAGAAAAAAGTGTCCAATGCGGGAATCGAACCCGGGTCCTAGTGGTCGAAAACCAAACGGTTTAACCAGCCTTCCACCGACCCCCTTAGAGTTCTAATACTGTATTGTATGATTCTGCCTATATATGCTTCGTTTAAGAGTGGAATCTTAGAAATGGTAGAAATTATGTACATAGTTTGCTTGAATACCATTTCTAAGATTCCACCCTTTATTCCAGCATATATAAGCAGAATCGTCCATTACAGTAATAAAGCTCTAAGAAGTGGTCTAGTAGATTGAAATGGCGAAACCGCTGTAAGGGTTCACCACTGATGAGCCAAGCCCTCCCAATATTTTTTCATCGCAATAAGGACAGTAGAAGTTTGTTTTATATTTAAAAAAACATGCGTGCTTTGCTGCTTTTAATTTTCTTCTATGTCTGTCAGTATTTCTGTCTAAAAATATTTAAATCAAGTTTCCATACATTTTCACCATTTTAAAATCTTTGGACACCAATCCCCAACTTAATTTATCTATTTTTACATAGAAGCACTCAAGAACCTATATATTCTTTTTTTATCTTTTATTTCACTTACAAAGTTCTGTTTTACAAATAGATTACAGGACTTCCAATAGACAAAGTCTAATCTTCTGCAATCACTAATGTTGATATGAATCATATTGACAATATAATCAAACATATGAATAGTCTAGAAATATATTTATAAAAAGGATGTTAAAATTTACTTAATGAACTTAGCAGCCTAGACACTCTAGACATATCTTCCTCACAATAGTTTAAAGTCATTTTAAATATTTACCTAGGGAAATAGAAAATAACATAACTTTGACATTCCTAACCATTACACTTACTATAATCAATAGTAAAAATATCGAACACCAGCACATATACACACAAATATCATCATATATTCAGATCCCTCTATCTTTAAAAATTAGAAGTAATTTTAATACACAAACAAATATCTTAATTATAGAATCCATTTTTACAAGTAATATTTACAAGTAAGTTTACTTGTTTATATATTCCGGAATTATAGCACTATCAAAAAGAATGCCCACTCTTATCTCTTCAAATATCAAGAATATCAAAGAAGAAAGAAGAATAAGGAGCTGAGAATAACGAAAATATCCTCGTGATTTCATCAAGAATCAGATATATAAATTTACCAAAGTAATTTCAAACAATAGCAAATAATCAATCATTTAATGTACACTTCCATATAACTATGGCATAGAAAAATTAACAAAAGAATACTCTTGAAAATACAATATGAAAACACGATATGTGGCCACAACTAATCTGAAAGAAATTCCTCGCCATTTCAATATGAAACACAATAGTAATCAAAAACCCAAATCAAATAGTGCGTATAGAATTCCCTGTAGATTCTTCCCTGACACTTACATAGGAAGAAACTGACAAAATCTGGAAGAAAGATTAAGCAAACACACAAAACAGACTTCAAAAATCATAGCTCCTCATTACCTTTGATGGATAAGACACTTAAACAGGATCACATGCCCAAATTTAAAAAAAAAAATGTATAAATTATATAGAAAAAAAGTCAAGATAAACACTCAAGACTCTTTTAGGAAAGTTGGATATCAATATAATACAATTACAGCATAAATAGAAAGGTTGACATTCCCCCTTCTTTATATATATAAAGAAATATAAACCCTTCAAAAAAACGATAGTCAAGTTCAGAACACTTCGTGACAATTGGCAATTAAACAACTTTATTGACATCTCGTCAATCTTTACACTCAAAGGGAGTTATCTATATAGATAATACCGTAACAGAGTTTTCCATTGTAAAGTCCTGAGCTATCTCCTCCGAAGATTCTGAACTACACATAACAATCTATATACCAAAATTTTCGTTATTTCTTTCTTCGTGTCATAGGCCTGTTTTTATTTTCCTAATGTTAACAGTTATTTTAATTTTTTAATTTACTCTATTTTACAATCGTAGATTTTTTGCATTTATCATCATCAATCATTTGTTTTGAAATTCCGTAGAAATTTGTTTTGAAATAATATATATATCTGATTAATTTGCTTATGTAAGTACTTTGTTATAGTTTTTCATTTGAATATATACATTTTTCGATTTGTAGATTGAATTATTACTTTATTCTATAATAATTATCTTTTATAACTGTTTGTTATAGTTTTTCATTTGAATTTAGCTCCATTTTTGTGTCTTATTTCTTCTGTATATTAAAAAAAATATTGAAACTTAGTTTTTCATTTAAATATATACATTTTTCGATTTGTAGATTGAATTATTACTTTATTCTATAATAATTATCTTTTATAACTGTTTGTTATAGTTTTTCATTTGAATTAAGCTCCATTTTTGTGTCTTATTTCTTCTGTATATTAAAAAAAATATTGAAACTTAGTTTTTCATTTAAATATATACATTTTTCGATTTGTAGATTGAATTATTACTTTATTCTATAATAATTATCTTTTATAACTGTTTGTTATAGTTTTTCATTTGAATTTAGCTCCATTTTTGTGTCTTATTTCTTCTGTATATTGAAAAAAAAATTGAAACTTAGAATTAAGCTTTGCTTTTTCATATACATGTTTGTTACACATTTAGCAATATATATACCAAAATATTTTTTTGGATACTTAACTCTTTTAGTGAATTTTTGTCAGGGGGGCTGCAAAAATGCCTTACTTATTTTGGAATATTTAACTTTTTTGGTGAATTTTTGTCAGGGAAAATATTGAAACTTAGAATTAAGCTTTGCTTTTTCATATACATGTTTGTTACACATTTAGCAATATATATACCAAAATATTTTTTTGGATACTTAACTCTTTTAGTGAATTTTTGTCAGGGGGGCTGCAAAAATGCCTTACTTATTTTGGAATATTTAACTTTTTTGGTGAATTTTTGTCAGGGAAGCTATGGACTGCCATAATCATGCAATATGTTGATGTTCTTCTCATAAAAAAAATATTTGGGTTTAGAATTGGGCTTTGCTTTTTTATATACATATTATTTGCACTTTTTTTTTTTCATCAATTGTTTCCTCACATGCTTGGAATTTTCTTTTTATGCCTGTCCTGGCTTTCAGTTTTATAGTTTTCCTCTGCTTGGTTCTTATTTTACCTTTTTTTTTCAGCGTCTTTTTTGTATTTCTGATTAAATTAATTTGTGGGTTCTTTGTTATAGTTTTTACTTTTACATTTTGCTCAATTTTTTGTGTCTGATTTTCTTTTTTGCCGTATCTTTCATAATTCTTTTTTGCAGTATCTTTCATAATGTCTTTGGCATCTTTATTTTTCTCAATAAGAGGCTAATTATTTATTTGTATAATCAATTGTTGATTACTTAATTTGTTATATGATAAAATGTTATATGATACATACAATTTTCTACATTTTTGCACTGTGCAATTTAATATGTTGTTTATATTGAGATCTTTTACATTAAATTTATTTTGACATGTATTTGCTCAACTTGGTTTTTAGTTTAGCTTTTTTTTTTTTCAGCGGCTTCTGTATCATGCCTCGCAGAGGCCGTGGAAGACTCGCTTATAGGACTCGCCGCGGGAACAACGCCCCTAATCCTATATTTTATATATATTATATTTTTGTTATAGAATCCATGGACAGATCTATCATTTGACTGGGCCCCTTCATCCTCATGGAAACAGAGCCCCGTCTTATGCCCAACTTTATATTTTGGATTCTGAGGCTACGAATAATACACGCATTGCAGCATCTAGGCCTTTGGAATGCCATCCTGGTATATTGACTCTTTTGGATTCTGTGCTTAGGCGTGTGAATCCGTATACTTCTGCTTATAGGCAGATGCACCAGGTGGAACTAGCTGAGGAACACCGGGCTCGCATTGAGAACCGGCAAATGTGTCAGGTTCAGATGCTCATCCGGCAAAATCATTGTAGAGATCTTCGCCGATATAATGCCCCAAGTGTAAGTGAAGTTGCGGCCATTTTTGTTGATCAAGATGGCCATGTACCTTCTAACAGAGATATTGCTGTTTTTCCGCATGATTGTGGTTTAGTGCGTATTTCTCCACTTAATCCTAACTGTGACCCAATGACATACCCTCTTTTATTTCCTGCCGGTGATCCTGGTTGGGCAATAGGAATCTTACATGAAGAAAACATGCGCACAAGCACTAGAAACCATGTTACCATGCTTCAGTTCTATAGTTATAGGTTGGCCATCAGACCTGGCTTTTCGCCCATTCACTATGGCAGGAGACTATTTCAGCAATATGTTGTTGATGCCTATGTTAAAACAGAGGGCAATCGCCTGAACTATATTCGCCAAAATCAGTCCCTGCTTAGGGTGGAGTTATATCAAGGTCTGATGGATTATATCCATGAGCAGGAACATTCTCGGGGTGTGCGAATAGGCCGTATTTTTATTCTTCCATCTTCCTTTCCTGGGAGTTCCCGGGCCATGCAACAAAACTATCAGGATGCTATGGCCATTGTTAGAAAGTTTGGAAGACCTGACCTATTCGTGACATTTACCTGTAACCCACGTTGGACTGACATTGTTGAAAATCTTCTTCCTAACCAGAATCCTTCTGATAGACCGGATCTGGTGGCTAGAGTTTTCAATCTCAAGTTACAACAATTACTGCACGAGATTGTTAGTCAGCATGTATTGGGAGTGGTCATTGCTCGGGTGCATGTTGTTGAGTTCCAAAAACGCGGTTTACCGCATGCCCACATGCTGTTTATGCTTAGAGAAGAAGACAAGCCTAGAGACAGGGATGCCATTGACAGATTGGTTTGTGCAGAAATTCCTAGCCCTACTATGCAGGTTCAGCTGTATGACATGGTTCGTAAACATATGATCCATGGTCCTTGTGGAAACTTCAATCTTCACTCACCATGCATGTCTGATGGCAAGTGTACTAAAGACTTCCCTAAATCATTCCTGCAGCTGACTGAGGCTAACAATAATGGCTATCCTCGCTACAGACGTCGAGATGACGGCCAGACATTAGTTGTGGGCACTCACGAGGTGGATAACCGCTGGGTTGTTCCCTATAACCCCTATCTGCTGGTTAGGTTCAATGCTCACATTAATGTGGAGGTCTGTGCCTCTGTGAAAAGTGTCAAATATCTTTTCAAGTATGTATATAAGGGACACGACAGGGCTGAGGTGGAAGTGTCTGTTGGAAATTTAGATATGGAAAGCAGGGCACATGATGAAATCAAAAACTTTCTTGACGCTCGGTATGTAAGTGCTCCTGAGGCAATGTGGCGAATGTTTGAATATCGCTTGCATGCTCACTCGCATACCATATGTCGCTTAGCTGTTCATCTACCTAATTTTCAATCTGTCTATTTTGTTGAAGGTAGTGAAGAACAGGCTCTTGAAAATGCCTCACGCAGACGCACAACTCTGACTGCCTGGTTTCAGCTCAATTGTGTTAATGTATCCGCAAGATCACTTTTATATGGAGACATACCTTCCGCTTATGTTTTCAGGCAGAATCAATGGAGTGCTAGAGTTCGGGGTGGGGCTTTGTGCATTGGACGTATGTGTTCAGTGAATCCTAAAGATTCTGAGCGTTACCACCTCCGGCTTCTACTATTACATGTTGCAGGTGCTCAGAGTTTTGAAGATTTGCGAACTGTGGATGATATTGTTTGCTCCACTTTTAAAGAGGCTGCCCAGCGCCGTGGATTATTGGCTGATGATTCTGAATGGGATGCATGCTTAGCTGAGGCGGCTTTGTTCCAAATGCCTTGTCAACTGCGGCAGCTCTTTGCGACAATTCTCATCTACAATAATCCTACCGACCCTGTATCACTGTGGACCAAATACAAGGGATATCTTAGTGAGGACTTTTCTCGTGCAACATCTGACGCAGCTGCTGAACAGATGACTCTCAGAGAGCTTGAATTCCAGCTGAGAGAAAATCGCCTCAGTTGCCACCATTATGGACTTCCTGCACCCCTAACCCCACTTCTTGATTCAGGAGAGGATCACCTTGATGTTAATGCAGAGCTGCAAATTGGGACAGAAATGTATAGGTCCCTTACACCAGATCAAAAGTCAATTGTTGACACAATTGTTGATTCCCTCAATGTAAATCCACGTTGCTTTTTTATTGATGGGCCTGGTGGTACGGGCAAGACTTATGTTTATAACACCCTAATTCATTGTGTTAGAGCCGTTGGAAAAATTGTCATTCCGCTGGCCTCCACTGGAATAGCGGCTACCCTTTTGTCAGGTGGCCAGACTGTCCATTCCAGGTTTAAGCTGCCGATTCCCTTGCTTGAGAATTCTGTAGCTGCGATCTCGGCCAATAGTTCTGAGGCTGAGCTTATTCGTAGATCATCCTTAATTATTTGGGATGAGGCTCCTATGGCCCACTACAGAGCACTTGAAATTGTGGATCGTCTCCTAAAGGACATTATGCATTGTGACCTTGCTTTTGGCGGAAAGGTTGTTGTTCTTGGAGGTGACTTTCGCCAAGTGCTACCTGTGGTACCTCGAGCTTCAAGAGCTGAAATTGTTGCTGCTTGCATTAAGCAAAGCAAGCTATGGCCATTGTTTGTGATCTTGCGCCTTACTCAGAATATGCGAGCAGGTATTGATGCACAGAGCTTCTCTCAATGGTTACTTAAAGTTGGTGATGGTGATCTACCTACAGACCAACAGGGCCTCATTTCTCTTCCAGAAAGCTGTATCTTTCATGGGGTTGACCTGGTGCAGGAAATATTTGGTTCTTCCTATGGTGATATTACCGCCCTTAGCCAGTCTGTGATTTTAACGCCAAAAAACACAGATTCATTAGAGATTAATGAAAAAGTTTTGGATCGCTTACCAAACAGGAGTCAGTGTTTTCTCAGTGTTGACAGTGTCGAGTGTGAGAATGTGGAGGAACAAAATAACTACCCTACTGAATTCCTTAATAGCCTTACTCCCACAGGAATGCCTCCACACCGGTTAAACCTTAAGATTGGTGCTATTGTTATGCTCCTTAGAAATTTGAATCCTAAGCAGGGTCTCTGCAATGGCACACGTATGGTTATCCAGCGCATGCGCTCTCATGTCCTAGAAGCACAAATACTGACAGGGACCAAAGTTGGACAAACTGTATTGGTGCCAAAAATATCTTTGGCTCCTTCAGATACCAACCTTCCCTTCATTCTGAAGAGGCGTCAGTTTCCACTAAGGTTGGCTTTTGCCATGACTATTAATAAGGCTCAAGGCCAAACCTTTGCTAGAGTGGGTCTCTTGCTACATGAGCCCGTGTTTACTCATGGACAGCTCTATGTGGCTTTTTCACGTGTGCGAACTTTGAATAGCATACGGGTAAAGTTGAACCCACGTATTTATAAAACTAGAAATATAGTTTTTAATGAGGTCCTTTAAATGAATTTTTCCTTTTTATGTTGTCTTATCTGCTATATAGTTGTGTTGTATTCAATTTTATTTTCAGATTTGTTTTCTTTTATTTTTTTTTTTCATTTCAAATAAATGAATGTATGCCTTTTATGTTGTCTAATTTGGTATATTGTTGTGTTGTATTTAATTTTCTTTTAAGATTTGTTTTCTTTTACTTTTTGTTTCATTTCCAAAAAAATTGTTTAAAGTTTCACCAATGCCTATAAACAAAAGGTAATAAGACCAAATCCAAATAAATAAATAGTGTGTGACGTTTCGGTAACAGCGTTGTTACCATCTTCAGACAAAAGTACTATGGCCTACGGCCATACCACGTTGAAAACACCGGTTCTCGTCCGATCACCGAAGTTAAGCAACGTCGGGCTCGGTCAGTACTTGGGAGGGTGACAACCTGGGAACACCGGGTGCTGTAGGCTCCTTTTTTCCATTCAGTACTTTTGTCTGAAGATGGTAACAACGCTGTTACCGAAACGTCACACACTATTTATATATTTGGATTTGGTCTTATTACCTTTTGTTTATAATCTACAATCCAAATTGTGCCTCATCAACCAATGCCTATAGTTTCTCACACCTCCCATGCTTACCCCTCTGTAACTGGCCTGTGGTGCAGTGGACATTGTTGGGAGGTACAGTAAACTCTCTACACGATTGTATCAAGTCTTGTTCTGGTAGACTTGATGCTGTAACCAGGAGGGACACTCCCTCTTTAAAAATCCTGAGTTCAACTGACCCAGTTGATGGACCTCAGCAATGGTTCCACTCCAGGGATACGGAGGAGCTGCGTCTGTGCTCATGTTAGAGTCAGAAACAAAGGCTTCCATATTTGGAATGGCCTCAAATCACAGGCAAAGTCAGACTTTCACCAAAGTGTGCCTGGATCATGGTGCCATGATCAACGAAAGCTGCACCCCTATACCCCATTCCATGAGATCATGGAATTCGTGTAATCTTTACACAAGGGGATAAGAAACATCAACAACATAGTTTCTCACCTGAAAGGATTTTTTTTGTATTAGTTGTTCACTAATAAAATATTTATAATTAAGTATTTTGATTTTTGGTCTTTATTTACCTATTTTCCCCAGTGCTCTATACATTGATTCAGGATCTATGCAATGTCACACATATGGTTATCTAGCGCTTCACATGTTTTTAGGCTAAACCCGGGGCGTTGCCGGGTCACTCGGCTAGAAATAATGGCTGTATTTGCTATATAGTTGTGTTGTATTGAATTTTCTTTTAATATTTGTTTTCTTTTTTTTTTTTCAATATAATTTTTTAAAGTTTTCACCAATGCCTATAGTTTCTCACCTGAAAGCAATTTTTTGTATTATTTGTTCATTCATAAAATATTTATTATTATTTTGACTTTTGGTCGGTGGAAAGCTGGGTAAACCGTTTGGTTTTCGACCACTAGGACCCGGGTTCGATTCCCGCATTGGGCACTTTTTTCTGTTTAAAAAAAAAAAAATGCTCCAATGGCCCCCGATTCTTGCAAAAGTCCAACCCCACCAGCGAGTGCAAGTAACCGAACGGGGCTCTGGCATTTGTAAGTGCAAAGTCAAACTGCTTTTCACATGTGTAGACATGTGGTGCGCTTACAGTAAAAGCAGTCGCTAACTACCCACCATGATTATCATGGCCTGTACCACGTGTACTAGGGATAAGCAAAAAAAAAAAAAACTATTTTCCCCAGTGCTCTATACATTGATTTAGGATCTTTGCAATGGCACACATATGGTTATCCTGCCCATTCACAGGCCTTTAGGGTAAACCTGGGGCTTTGCCCAGGTCACTCGGCTAGAAATGCAGTTTTTAGTGAGGTCCATTAAATGAATTTATCCCTTTTATGTTATCTTATTTTCTATATTGAAAAGTTAATAAATATGAAAAAAAATTAAAAATGTTTAAGAATATTATTAAAAAAGAATCATAAAGATATTTTAAAGGAGTCCTTTAGGGATGTCTGTTTTTGCACTTATGATTCCAGAGTTACATGGTCCAGTGGGCCGTATGAAAATCGAGTTGTTCATATAATAACATGTTTAAAAAATGATATTTTCTTTTAATGTAATCTATATAGCTTGAAATAAATAAAAATAATGGCTGCTTGAACTCGGTCGCATGTGACATTTTACAGGTACATTGGGACAGCTGACATTCCCCCCCAACCCAACCCACTGATAAATAGGCAAGAAGGTATGGGAAACGATCCCAGTTGACGCGAATTCGCGTTGGTAGCCTACAATTTTATGTTAATTTTTAGAAATCAGGGACATGAATTCGCATCCTTTAGGCTTGACACCCTATAAGTGAGGATATGAATTTGCATTATATGGGTTCAAAATGTTTCGTTGCTCGCATCTATAATACCTTTTTTTTAGTAAAGTTGTAAGTAAACATCAATCGTCGAAATTTACATTTTAAAATGGTTGAATTATCAGAAGTGGTGAATAATTAATATTGTCGAATTACCGTTTGTTATTTGATAGGCCAGAGATTGGGAAATCAAATCAAGGTCGAATTATCGCAAGGGGTCGAATTATCGGTATTGTCGAATTACTGTTTGTAATTTCATAGGTTCTGGAAATCAAAACATGGTCGAATTAACGAATTTATACTTAGAAAGTATTTTTACTTATCCTTACTTGAAATGCTGCTTCTAGGAAATCTGAATATACCCATTGCGATTTTTAAGCCACCATCTATACTTTTAAAGTCTCTGCAGGCCCTTTGGGTAAACCCTGGGCGTTGCCCGGGTCACTCGGCTAGTAAGGTAATAATAATGGTAGGAATGAAGAGAGATATATACAATCTACGTAGCCCTCTCCGAGGGCACGTCCGGATCAGGAGCTTAAAGCCGCCTTGAATCTAGAAAGATCCCTGCCATTTGGGGAGTTCATGTTCGGAACATGTTTGATGATAATGTCGAAGAATTTGTCGAGAAGAATCTTGTATTCAGGGATGAGTAGCCCGAGGAGGTGCTCCGTTTCTTCTTCGTGATAGACCGCGAGTATGATATCCATCCTGACCACATTATTCTTGTGATATATGGAAGGCAGGAATTCTCGATCCTTCAATCGGAACCCTTCGTGTACACTTCCCTATAGTTATGAATTTCAAAGAATAGGCAGAACTCTCAAAAGATACAATACCAATATTGGATACCAATCCCCGCTCCAAACTTAAAAAACATTTTCCATCCTTCTACAACTAGACGTAACCCAAGACAGGAAACCCAAACCAACTTCATATACTTCTATCTTCCTATTGATGCTATTTTTATCTTCTATAGAAACCCTGTACAGAATAAACCCACAAGATTATTTCTGGAGCTGGGCATCTATAAAAGGTATAAATAGCATAAATAGAAAGATATATATACCACAATCATACCTACAGTTAAAAAGATAGTCAAATATAGCATTTTATTTCTTAAGATACGATTGAGAGAACCAGGAGCAAATCCTTTAATATCAGGAAGCATCTCATTGTTAGAGACAGAAATAATTCACTAAACAAAATAGAGTTACCCTCGATAATAATTGATAGAGTTAGAAGCAATAACAGCATGGACTTTTCTATTGTTGTTGAGAGAACCAGGAGCAAATCCTTTAAGAGCATGGATCATCTCATTGTTATTGATTGAGTCAGAAGCTACTCCTATACCAGCATGTACTTTCTCTCATTGTTACCGATATATCGTTTAAAAATTTACATTTAACACAATCGAATTTCCCATTGTCATTGTTAGAGTCAGAATATTCTCTTATAATAGTGCAGTTCCAAAGTGTTTTTTTATAGAACCATACTCTAATTATCTAACATCATGGAATTCCTATTGAAAAAGCTTTATACAAATCCTTTAACAGCCTTCAGATTCTCAGTGTTATTGTTACAAGGTTGTCCCAAAAGTTCGTAAACATTTGCAAAAAATTGAAATACCAATATTATTCGCCGTTATGTATAATGTCTTTGTATTATGAATAAAGTAACAGTTTTATGTATTCGCCGTAATAATATTATTTGCAAATAAATAAGAAAAACAACCTTTTAAATAAACCACGAACTTTTGGGACAACCTTATAGAGCTGGAATATACTGCAACAATAGGTTTTCAATTAAATGATAGAACCATAATATTATAACAGAATGAAGTTTCAAGTTAGTATTGATAAAACTATACATAAAACACTCCTATAACAACATGGAATTTCCATTTTACTGATAAATCTGAAGCCATTCCAATATCAGCCAAGATTTAACTATTGTTATTCATAACACCAAAATCAACTTTTCAAACAGCAGTTTTATTCTATTTTAAAGGGATAACGTTTCATCTATATATAAGAGATAGAGGCATCAGATCACGAATGTTTTCTATACATAAGAAAAAAACTTCTACTGTCCTTACTGCGATTTAAAAATATTGGGAGGGCTTGACTCATCCAGCGATTTCGCTATTTTAATCTACCAGACCGCTTCTTAGAGTTCTAATACTGTATTGTATGATTCTGCTTATATATGCTGCGATAAAGGGTGGAATCTTAGAAATGGTAGAAATTATCTCCATAGTTTGCTTGAATACCATTTCTGAGATTCCACCCTTTATATTGCAGCATATATAAGCATAATCCTCCAATACAGTATTAAAGCTCTAAGAAGCGGTCTGGTAGATTAAAATGGCGAATCCACTGGATGAGCCAAGCCCTCCCAATATTTTTCATCGCAATAAGGACAGTATTTTAAAAAAAAACATGCGTGCTTTGCTGCTTTTAATATTCTTCTATGTCTGTTAGTATTTCTATCTAAAAATATTTAAATCAAGTTTCCATACATTTTCACCATTTTAAAATTTTTAGACATCAATTCACAACTTAATTTATCTATTTACATAGAAGCACTCGAGAACCTATATATTCTTTATTTATCTTTTATTTCAGTTACAAAGTTCTGTTTTACAAACATATTACAGGACTTCCAATAGACAAAGTCCAATCTTCTGCACAATCACTAATGTTGATATGAATCATATTAACAATATAATCAAACATATGAATAGTCTGGAAATATATTTATATAGATGTTAAATATACGTTAGTGAACATAGCAGCCTAGACACTCTAGACATATCTTCCTCACAATAGTTTAAAGTCATTTTGAATATTTACCTAGTAAAATAGAAAATAACATAACTTTGACATTCCTAGACATTACACTTACTAGAATCAATAGAAAAATATCGAACACCAGCACATATACACACAAATATCATCATTCCTTTAGCTCCCTCTATCTTTCAAAATTAGAAGTATTTTTAACACACAAATATATAAATTATATATTCCGGAATTAGAACATTTTCATAAGAATTTCTACTCATTTCTCCTTAAATATCAAAAATATCAAAGCACAAAAGAAAACCTTACAATTAGCTGAAAATAACGATAACCCTCCAGGTTCCATAAAGAAACAGATATTGTGGCGAATATATAATTTATATTTTATTATTAATAAAATTATTCAATGAAAATACTCATCAGATTATATATATATATGTTATATAAAATATCATTTTTTTAAAAATTATATATCATAGATTCAAATATTCTGTTAAATCGAACGCCAGAAGTCACACTTTTCATATAATAACTCATTGTTGTTTTATTCCGATTGCCGGCTCAAAACTTTTGTACATTATGTAAATAATCTTCTGTTTTCCTTATTCTACTCGCCTCAAGCCAGGCATAACTTTTATCAAATTGTTTTTTATATATATTCCATGGGTTCAATTAAAGCAATATCTGATCAAGAATATTTTTTATTATTATTCTTTCAAGAATTTTAACCCCGACTGCATTACCATAATTCTCAAGATGATCAAAAAATACAACAGAAAATCTCTAATTTTTCATAAAAAAATATATTTTTTAAATTAAAAAGGCATATATTGGATCAAAATATCATATAATATATACCTTTTTAATTAAGTATATATATATATGGATAGCTCTATTTTCAAATAGATTTTATATATATTATTCTGTATTTGTAAAATAATCATAAAAATATTCATTTGCTTACTTGTTCAATATTCTCTAGCTTTAGATAGTTTTGTTGATAATTGACGACTAGCCTTCCTGACGCCATCAATAAATGCTTTTAAATCTTAAGATAATCCAAGACTTGATTTATTCGGTACAATATATAGACTTACCAAAGTAACTTCAAACAATAGCGAAGAATCAATCATCTAATGTACACTCCATATAACTATGGCATAGAAAATTTAACATAAAAAAACTTTTAAAATACAATATTAAAAAACACGATATAAAGCTACAACAAATCTGAGAGAAATTCCTCGCCATTTCAAGATTAAACACAATAGAAATCACAAAATTCAAATTAAACATTGTGTATCGTATTCCCTGTAAATTCTTCCCTGCAACTTAAATAGGAAGAAACCGGCAAAAATCTGGAAGAAATATTAAACAAACACACAAAACATACTTAAAAATCATAGCTCCTTATTACTTTTGATGGATTAGGCACTCTAACAGGATCACATGCCCAAATTTAAAAAAAATGTAGGAATTATATATACAAAAATCAAGATAAACACTCAAGACTCTTTTTAGAAAGCTGGATATCAATATAATACAATTACAGCATAAATAGAAAGGTTGACATCCCCTCCTTTATATTTATAAAGAAATAGAAGCCCTTCAAAAAACAATAGTCAAGTTGAGAACCCTTCGTGTAAACTTCCCCACAGTTATGGAATTGAAAGAATGGATAGAACTCTCAAAAGATACAATACCAATATTGAATACCAATCCGCTCCAAACTTTAAAAAACATTCTCCGTCTTTCTACAACTAAACGTAACCCAAGACAGGAAACCCAAACCAACCTCATATACTTATATCTTCCTATTGATGCTATTTTTATCTTCTATAGAAACCCTGTACAGAATAAATACACAAGATTATTTCTGGAGCTGGGCATCTATAAAAGGTATAAATAGCATAAATAGAAAGATATATAAACCACAATCATACCTACAGTTAAAAAAAAAGTCAAATATAGCGTTTTATTTCTGAAGATATGATTGAGAGAACCAGGAGCAAATCCTTTAATATCAGGAAGCATCTCATTGTTAGAGACAGAAAGAATTCACTAAACAAAATAGTGTGTTCCCCCGATTGTATTGGATAGAGCTAGCAGCCTACCTTTATAACGGCATGGACTTTCCCATTGCTATTGAGAGAACCAGGAGCAAATATTTTAATATCAGGAAGCATCTCACTGTTAGAGACAGAAATAATTCACTAAACACAATAGAGTTCCCCTCGATTGTAATCGATAGAGCTAGAAGCTATAACAACATGGACTTTCCCATTGTTATTAATAGAACCAGGAGGAAATCCTCTAAGAGCAGGAAGCATCTCATTGTTAGAGACAGAAATAATTCACTAAACACTATAGAGTTACCCTCGAATATAATTGATAGAGCTAGAAGCAATAACAGCATTGACTTTCCCATTGTTGTTGAGAGAACCAGGAGCAATTCCTTTAAGAGCATGATTGATCTCATTGTTATTAATAGAGTCAGAAGCTACTCCTATATCAGCATGGAATTTCTCTCGTTGTTACCGATATATCGATAAATAAGTTCATTTAACACAATGGAATTTCCTATTGTTATTGTTAGAGCCAGACTTTTCTCTTATAATAGTACAGTTTCAAAGTGTTTTTTATAGAACCATACTCTAATTATCTAACAACATGGAATTCCTATTGATGGAGCTTGATACAAATCCTTTAACAGACTTCAGATTCTCGTAAACATTTGCAAAAAATTGAAATACCAATATTATTCGCCGTTATGTATAATGTATTTTTATTATGTACTAGCGGACGTACCTGGCTTCGCCCGGGTTTTCCCCGAGTCTCTCGATAAAGTGAACATTTTTTCCCGGTCCCTTGAAAAATACTCGATAAGTTGAATAAAATCAATATTAATTGGTTCCCTCGGTAATATTGGAAGTTAAAGGAATAGTATCTTGCCTTGGAATTGTATCATTATTCTTGTATGGATGTACCCGGCTTCGCCTGGGTTTTACCCGAGTAAAGGTTTGTCTAACGAATCTCTCGATAAAGTGAACATTTTTTCCCGGTCCCTTGAAAAATACTCGATAAGTTGAATAAAATCAATATTAATTGGTTCCCTCGGTAATTGGAAGTTAAAGGAATAGTATCTTGCCTTTGAATTGTATCATTATTCTTGTCTCAAATAAATTGCCGTGTCATCCTGAATTTTGTCTTTCCTAATTTTCTACATTACAAAATCATCGTATCATCATGATAATAATAGAGCAGATTGTTGAATTATAACAGATAAATTAGAATATTTATCTTGATTATTTCTAGGCGAAAAGTTATTTCAAAAATTTTATTTGCTAGAAACCTTCCCAGTACTATACTAAATAACTTCCCAAAGTTTCATGGCGATCCAATGAGTGGTTTGGTCAGGCATAAAGGACAAACAAACAAACAAACAGACACACATACATTCATTTTTATATATATAAATAAATTAGAATATTTATCTTGATAAAATATTTTAATTTTTTCATATTTTAATATATGTAAATAGTGTCTCTTAAGAAAGACCACCTAAAAACATGAATCAACTTGTTTCTCCTGTTGGTGGTCTCTCATTGAAGATTCTAATTGCTATTAAAGAATCTCTAATAGACCTTTAATAAGAGACTGCCTCTTGGAGAGACGGGTTAAGCTACGAAATGGATATTCCCGGCTTCGCCCGGGTTTTACCCGAATAAAGGTTTGTTTAACGAATCTCTCCATAAAGTGAACATTTTTTCCCGGTCCCTTGAAAAATTCTCGATAAGTTGAATAAAATCAATATTAATTGGTTCCCTCGGTAATTGGAAGTTAAAGGAATAGTATCTTGCCTTTGAATTGTATCATTATTCTTGTCTCAAATAAATTGCCATGTCATCCTGAATTTTGTCTTTCCTAATTTTCTACATTACAAAATCATCGTATCATCATGATAATATTTAGAGCAGATTGTTGAATTATAACAGATAAATTAGAATATTTATCTTGATTATATCTAGGCGAAAAGTTATTTCAAAAATTTTATTTGCTAGAAACCTTCCCAGTACTATACTAAATAACTTCCCAAACACTCCTATAACAATATGGAATTTCCCATTTTTATTGATAAATTTGAAGCCATTCAAATATCAGCCAAGGTTTAACTATTGTTATTCCTAACATCAAAAGCAACTTTTTAAACAGCAATTTTATTCTATTTTAAAGGGATAACGTTTCATCTATATATAAGAGATAGAAGGATCAAAGCAAGAATGTTTTCTAAACATAAGAAAAAAACTTCTACTGTCCTTACTGCGATTTAAAAATATTTGAAGGGCTTGGCTCATCCAGCGATTTCGCTATTTTAATCTACCAGACCGCTTCTTAGAGTTCTAATACTGTATTGTATGATTCTGCTTATATATGCTGCGTTTAAGAGTGGAATCTTAGAAATGATAGAAATTATGTACATAGTTTGCTTGAATACCATTTCTAAGATTCCACCCTTTATTGCAGCATATATAAGCAGAATCGTCCATTACAGTAATAGAGCTCTAAGAAGTGTTCTAGTAGATTGAAATGGCGAAACCGCTGTAAGGGTTCACCACTGATGAGCCAAGCCCTCCCAATATTTTTTCATCGCAATAAGGACAGTAGAAGTTTGTTTTATATTTAAAAAAACATGCGTGTTTTGCTGCTTTTAATTTTCTTCTGTGTCTGTCAGTATTTCTGTCTAAAAATATTTAAATCAAGTTTCCATACATTTTCACCATTTTAAAATTTTTGGACACCAATCCACAACTTAATTTATCTATTTATATAGAAGCACTCAAGAACCTACATATTCTTTGTTTATCTTTTATTTCAGTTACAAAATTCTGTTTTACAAACAGATTACCGGACTTCCAATGGACAATCCAATCTTCTGCAATCACTAATGTTGATATGAATCATATTGACAATATAATCAAACATATGAATAGTCTGGAAATATTTTATATTAAAATTAAAATTTACGTTAGTGAACATAGCAGCCTAGACACTCTAAACATATCTTCCTCACAATAGTTTAACGCCATTTTGAATATTTACCTAGTAAAATAGAAAATAACATAACTTTGACATTCCTAGCCATTACACTTACTAGAATCAATAGAAAAATATAGAACACCACCACATATACACACAAATATCATCAATTTTTTAGCTCCCTCTATCTTTCAAAATTAGAAGTATTTTTAACACACAAACAAATATCTGAATAATAGATTCCATTTTTACAAGTATTATTTACAAGTGAGTTTACTTGTATATATATTCCAGAATTATAGCACTATCAAAAAGAATGACCATTCGTATCTCTTCAATATCAAGAATATCAAAGAATAAAGAAGAATAAGGAGCTGAAAATAACGAATATATCCTCCTGATTTCATCAAGAAAAAGATATATAAATTTATCAAAGTCACTTCAAACAACAAAAAGCAAATAATCAATCATTTAATGTACACTTCCATATAACTATGGCATAGAAAAATTAACAAAAGAATACTCTTAAAATACAATATGAAAACACGATATGTGGCCACAACTAATCTGAAAGAAATTCCTCGCCATTTCAATATGAAACACAATAGTAATCAAAAACCAAATTCAAATAGTGCGTATAGCATTCCCTGTAGATTCTTCCCTGACACTTACATAGGAAGAAACTGACAAAATTCTGGAAGAAAGATTAAACAAACACACAAAACAGACTTCAAAAATCATAGCTCCTTATTACCTTTGATGGATAAGATACTCTGACAGGATCACATGCCCAAATTAAAAAAAAATGTATAAATTATATAGAAAAAAGTCAAGAAAAAACACTCAAGACTCTTTTAAGAAAGTTGGATATCAATATAATACAATTACAGCATAAATAGAAAGGTTGACATTCATCTCCTTTATATATATAAAGAAATAGAAACCCTTCCAAAAAACAATAGTCAAGTTCAGAACACTTCGTGACAATTGGCAATTAAACAACTTTATTGACATCTCGTCAATCTTTACACTCAAAGGGAGTTATAAGGTAATAATAATGGTAGGAATGAAGAGAGATATATACAATCTACGTAGCCCTCTCCGAGGGCACGTCCGGATCAGGATCTTAAAGCCTCCTTGAATCTAGACAGATCCCTGCCATTTGGGCAGTTCATGTTCGGAACATGTTTGATGATAATGTCGAAGAATTTGTCGAGAAGAATCTTGTATTCAGGCATGAGTAGGCCGAGGAGGTGCTCCGTTTCTTCTTCGTAATAGACCGCGAGTATGATATCCATCCTGACCACATTATTCTTGTTATATATGGAGTGCAGGAATTCTCGATCCTTCAATCGGAACCCTTCGTGTACACTTCCCTATAGTTATGAATTTGAAAGAATAGGCAGAACTCTCAAAAAATACAATACCAATATTGTATACCAATCCCCGCTCCAAACTTAAAAAACATTTTCCATCCTTCTACAACTAAACGTAACCCAAGACAGGAAACCCAAACCAACTTCATATACTTATATCTTCCTATTGATGCTATTTTTATCTTCTATAGAAACCCTGTACAAGATAAATACACAAGATTATTTCTGGGGAGCTGGGTATCTATAAAAGGTAAAAATAGCATAAATAGAAAGATATATATACCACAATTTTACCTACAGTTAAAAAAATAGTCAAATATAGCATTTTATTTCTTAAGATACGATTGAGAGAACCAGGAGCAAATCCTTTAATATCAGGAAGCATCTCATTGTTAGAGGCAGAAAGAATTCACTAAACACAATAGAGTTCCCCTCGATTGTAATCGATAGAGCTAGAAGCTATAACACCATGGACTTTCCCATTGTTATTGATAGAACCAGGAGGAAATCCTCTAAGAGCAGGAAGCATCTCATTGTTAGAGACAGAAATAATTCACTAAACAAAATAGGGTTACCCTCGAATATAATTGATAGAGCTAGAAGCAATAACAGCATGGACTTTCACATTGTTATTGATAGAACCAGGAGCAAATCCTTTAAGAGCTTGGAGCATCTAATTGATATTGATAGAGTCAGAATCTACTCCTATACCAGCATGTACTTTCTCTCATTGTTACCGATATATCGTTTAAAATTTTCCTTTTAACACAAAGGAATTTCCCATTGTTACTGTTAGAGCCAAAGGTTTTTCTTATAATAGTGCAGTTTTCAATTTTTTTTTTTATAGAACCATACTCTAATTATCTAACATAATGGAATTCCTATTGATAGAGCTTGATACAAATCCTTTAACAGCCTTGAGAATCACAGTTTTATTGTTACAAGGTTGTCCCGAAAGTTCGTAAACACTTGCAAAAATTTGAAATACCAAAATTATTCGCCGTTATGTATAATGTCTTTGTATTACGTATGAAGTAATTGCATTATGTATTCGCCGTAATAATATTATTCGCCAAATAATAATAAAAAAAAACGTTTTAAGAAAACCACGAACTTTTGAAACAACCTTATAGAGCTGGAATATATGGAACAATAGGTTTTACATTTTATAAATTGATAGAACCAAAATATTATAACAGAATGAAGTTTCAAGTTAGTATTGATAAAACTATACATAAAACACTCCTATAACAATATGGAATTTCCATTTTACTGATAAATCTGAAGCCATCCCAATATCAGCCAAGGTTTAATTATTGTTATTCATAACAGCAAAATCAACTTTTTAAACAGCAATTTTATTCTATTTTAAAGGGATAACGTTTCATCTATATATAAGAGATAGAAGGATCAAAGCACGAATGTTTTCTAAACATAAGAAAAAAACTTCTACTGTCCTTACTGCGATTTAAAAATATTGGAAGGGCTTGGCTCATCCAGCGATTTCGCTATTTTAATCTACCAGACCGCTTCTTAGAGTTCTAATACTGTATTGTGTGATTCTGCTTATATATGCTGCGTTTAAGAGGGGAACCTTAGAAATGATAGAAATTATGTACATAGTTTGCTTGAATACCATTTCTAAGATTCCACCCTTTATTGCAGCATATATAAGCAGAATCGTCCATTACAGTAATAGAGCTCTAAAAGGTGGTCTAGTAGATTAAAATGGCGAAACCCCTGTAAGGGTTCACCACTGATGCGCCAAGCCCTCCCAATATTTTTTCATCGCAATAAGGACAGTAGAAGTTTGTTTATATTTTAAAAAACATGCGTGCTTTGCTGCTTTTAATTTTCTTCTGTGTCTGTCAGTATTTCTGTCTAAAAATATTTAAATCAAGTTTCCATACATTTTCACCATTTTAAAATCTTTGGACACCAATTCCCAACTTAATTTATCTATTTTTACATAGAAGCACTCAAGAACCTATATATTCTTTTTTTATCTTTTATTTCACTTACAAAGTTCTGTTTTACAAATAGATTACAGGACTTCCAATAGACAAAGTCCAATCTTCTGCAATCACTAATGTTGATATGAATCATATTGACAATATAATCAAACATATGAATAGTCTAGAAATATATTTATAAAAAGGATGTTAAAATTTACTTAATGAACTTAGCAGCCTAGACACTCTAGACATATCTTCCTCACAATAGTTTAAAGTCATTTTAAATATTTACCTAGGGAAATAGAAAATAACATAACTTTGACATTCCTAACCATTACACTTACTATAATCAATAGTAAAAATATCGAACACCAGCACATATACACACAAATATCATCATATATTCAGATCCCTCTATCTTTAAAAATTAGAAGTATTTTTAATACACAAACAAATATCTTAATTATAGAATCCATTTTTACAAGTAATATTTACAAGTAAGTTTACTTGTTTATATATTCCGGAATTATAGCACTATCAAAAATAATGCCCACTCTTATCTCTTCAAATATCAAGAATATCAAAGAAGAAAGAAGAATAAGGAGCTGAGAATAACGAAAATATCCTCGTGATTTCATCAAGAAACAGATATATAAATTTACCAAAGTAACTTCAAACAATAGCAAATAATAAATCATTTAATGTACACTTCCATATAACTATGGCATAGAAAAATTAACAAAAGAATACTCTTGAAAATACAATATGAAAACACGATATGTGGCCACAACTAATCTGAAAGAAATTCCTCGCCATTTCAATATGAAACACAATAGTAATCAAAAACTCAAATAAAATAGTGCGTATAGCATTCCCTGTAAATTCTTTCCTGACACTTACATAGGAAGAAACCGGCAAAATTCTAGAAGAAAGTTTAAATAAACAAACAAAACTTACTTCAAAAGATCATAGCTCCATATTACTTTTGATGGATCAGGCACTTTAACAGGATCACAAGCCCAAATTTAAAAAAAAAATGTATAAAATATATATAAATAAAATCAAGATAAACACTCAAGACTCTTTTTAGAAAGCTGGATATCAATATAATACAATTACAGCATAAATAGAAAGGTTGACATTCCCCTCCTTTATATATATAAAGAAATAGAAACCCTTCAAAAAAACAATAGTCAAGTTCAGAACACTTCGTGACAATTGGCAATTAAACAACTTTATTGACATCATGTCAATCTTTACACTCAAAGGGAGTTATAAGGTAATAATAATGGTAGGAATGAAGAGAGAGATATACAATCTACGTAGCCCTCTCCGAGGGCACGTCCGGATCAGAAGCTTAAAGCCGCCTTGAATCTAGACAGATCCCTGCCATTTGGGGAGTTCATGTTCGGAACATGTTTGATGATAATGTCGAAGAATTTGTCGAGAAGAATCTTGTATTCAGAAATGAGTAGCCCGAGGAGGTGCTCCGTTTCTTCTTCGTAATAGACCGCGAGTATGATATCCATCCTGACCACATTATTCTTGTTATATATGGAGTGCAGGAATTCTCGATCCTTCAATCGGAACCCTTCGTGTACACTTCCCTATAGTTATGAATTTGAAAGAATAGGCAGAACTCTCAAAAGATACAATACCAATATTGGATACCAATCCCCGCTCCAAACTTAAAAAACATTTTCCATCCTTCTACAACTAAACGTAACCCAAGACAGGAAACCCAAACCAACTTCATATACTTATATCTTCCTATTGATGCTATTTTTATCTTCTATAGAAAACCTATACAGAATAAATACACAAGATTATTTCTGGAGCAGGGCATCTATAAAAGGTATAAATAGCATAAATAGAAAGATATATATATACCACAACCATACATACAGTTAAAAAAATAGTCAAATATAGCATTTTATTTCTTAAGATACGATTGAGAGAACCAGGAGCAAATCCTTTAATATCAGGAAGCATCTCATTGTTAGAGGCAGAAAGAATTCACTAAACACAATAGAGTTCCCCTCGATTGTAATCGATAGAGCTAGAAGCTATAACACCATGGACTTTCCCATTGTTATTGATAGAACCAGGAGGAAATCCTCTAAGAGCAGGAAGCATCTCATTGTTAGAGACAGAAAGAATTCACAAAACACGATAGAGTGTTTACCCAATTATATTTGATAGAGCTAGAAGCAATGAAAGCATGGACTTCCCTATTGTTATTGAGAGAACCAGGAGGAAATCCTTTAAGAGCTTGGTTTATCTCATTGTTATTGATAGAGTCAGAAGCTACTCCTATACCAGCATGTACTTTCTCTCATTGTTACCGATATATCGTTTAAAAATTTACATTTAACACAATCGAATTTCCCATTGTCATTGTTAGAGTCAGAATATTCTCTTATAATAGTGCAGTTCCCAAGTGTTTCTATAGAACCATACTCTAATTGTTTAGCATCATGGAATTTCTTATTGTTATTGATAGAGCTTGATACAAATCCTTTAACAGCCTTGAGAATCACAGTTTTATTGTTACAAGGTTGTCCCAAAAGTTCGTAAACATTTGCAAAAATTTTAAATACCAATATTATTCGCCGTTATGTATAATGTCTTTGTATTATGTAGAAAGTAATTGCATTATGTATTCGCTCAAATAATATTATTGGCCAAGTAATAAGAAAAACCTTTTAAGAATACCACGAACTTTTGGGACAACCTTTAAGAGCTGGAATATACTGCAACACACACACACACAATAGGTTTTCCATTTGAAAACATGATAGAACCAAAATATTATAATAGAATGAAGTTTCACATTGGTATTGATAAACCTATACATAAATAACTCCTATAACAATATGGAATTTCCATTTTACTGATAAATCTGAAGCCATTCCAATATCAGCCAAGATTTAACTATTGTTATTCATAACAGCAAAATCAACTTTTCAAACAGCAATTTTATTCTATTTTAAAGGGATAACCTTTCATCTATATATAAGAAATAGAAAAATCAAAGCACGAATGTTTTTTAAACATAAAAAAAAACTTCTACTGTCCTTACTGCGATTTAAAAATATTGGGAGAGCTTTCCTCATCCAGCGATTTCGTTATTTCAATCTACCAGACCGCTTCTTAGAGTTCTAATACTGTATTGTATGATTCTGCTTATATATGCTGCGTTTAAGAGGGGAACCTTAGAAATGATAGAAATTATGTACATAGTTTGCTTGAATACCATTTCTAAGATTCCACCCTTTATTCCAGCATATATAAGCAGAATCGTCCATTACAGTAATAGAGCTCTAAAAGGTGGTCTAGTAGATTAAAATGGCGAAACCGCTGTAAGGGTTCACCACTGATGAGCCAAGCCCTCCCAATATTTTTTCATCGCAATAAGGACAGTATAAGTTTATTTTATATTTAAAAAAACATGCGTGCTTTGCTGCTTTTAATTTTCTTCTGTGTCTGTCAGTATTTCTGTCTAAAAATATTTAAATCTAGTTTCCATACATTTTCACCATTTTAAAATTTTTGGACACCAATCCACAACTTAATTTATCTATTTATATAGAAGCACTCAATCACCTACATATTCTTTGTTTATCTTTTATTTCAGTTACAAAATTCTTTTTACAAACAGATTACCGGACTTCCAATGTACAATCCAATCTTCTGCATTCACTAATGTTGATATGAATCATATTGGCAATATAATCAAACATATGAATAGTCTGGAAATATTTTATATTAAAATTATAATTTACGTTAGTGGACATAGCAGCCTAGACACTTTAGATATATCTTCCTCACAATAGTTCAACGCCATTTTGAACATTTACCTAGGGAAATAGAAAATAACATAACTTTGACATTCGTAGCCATTACACTTACTAGAATCAATAGAAAAATATCGAACACCAGCATATATACACACAAATATCATCATTCATTTAGCTCCCTCTATCTTTCAAAATTAGAAGTATTTTTGACACACAAACAAATATCTGAATAATAGATTCCATTTTTACAAGTAATATTTACAAGTAAGTTTACTTGTATATGTATTCCGGAATTATAGCACTATCAAAAAGAATGACCACTCGTATCTCTTCAAATATCAAGAATATCAAAGAAGAAAAAAGAATAAGGAGCTGAAAATAACGAATATATCCTCCTGATTTCATCAAGAAACAGATATATAAATTTACCAAAGTAACTTCAAACAATAGCAAATAATCAATCATTTAATGTACACTTCCATATAACTATGGCATAGAAAAATTAACAAAAGAATACTCTTAAAATACAATATGAAAACACGATATGTGGCCACAACTAATCTTAAAGAAATTCCTCGCCATTTCAATATGAAACACAATAGTAATCAAGAACTCAAATCAAATAGTGCGTATAGCATTCCCTGTAGATTCTTCCCTGACACTTACATAGGAAGAAACCGGCAAAATTCTAGAAGAAAGTTTAAACAAACACACAAAACAGACTTCAAAAATCATAGCTCCTTATTACCTTTGATGGATAAGACACTCAAACAGGATCACATGCCCAAATTAAAAAAAGAAATGTATAAATTATATAGAAAAAAAGTCAAGATAAACACTCAAGACTCTTTTATAAGAAAGTTGGATATCAATATAATACAATTACAGCATAAAGAGAAAGGTTGACATTCCCCTCCTTTATATTTATAAAGAAATAGAAACCCTTCAAAAAACGATAGTCAAGTTCAGAACACTTCGTGACAATTGGCAATTAAACAACTTTATTGACATCTCGTCAATCTTTACACTCAAAGGGAGTTATAAGGTAATAATAATGGTAGGAATGAAGAGAGATATATACAATCTACGTAGCCCTCTCCGAGGGCACGTCCAGATCAGGAGCTTAAAGCCGCCTTGAATCTAGACAGATCCCTACCATTTGGGGAGTTCATGTTCGGAACATGTTTGATGATAATGTCGAAGAATTTGTCGAGAAGAATCTTGTATTCAGGCATGAGTAGCCCGAGGAGGTGCTCCGTTTCTTCTTCGTAATAGACCGCGAGTATGATATCCATCCAGACCACATTATTCTTGTTATATATGGAGTGCAGGAATTCTCGATCCTTCAATCGGAACCCTTCGTGTACACTTCCCTATAGTTATGAATTTGAAAGAATAGGCAGAACTCTCAAAAGATACAATACCAATATTGGATACCAATCCCCGCTCCAAACTTAAAAAACATTTTCCATCCTTCTACAACTAAACGTGACCCAAGACAGGAAACCCAAACCAACCTCATATACTTATATCTTCCTATTGATGCTATTTTTATCTTCTATAGAAACCCTATACAGAATAAATACACAAGATTATTTCTGGAGTTGGGCATCTATAAAAGGTAAAAATAGCATAAATAGAAAGATATATATACCACAATCATACCTACAGTTTAAAAAAAAGTCAAATATAGCGTTTTATTTTTGAATATACGATTGAGAGAACCAGGGGCAAATCCTTTAATATCAGGAAGCATCTCATTGTTAGAGACAGAAAGAATTCACTAAACAAAATAGTGTTCCCCCGATTGTATTTGATAGAGCTAGCAGCTACTTTTATAACGGCATGGACTTTCCCATTGCTATTGAGAGAACCAGGAGAAAATACTTTAATATCAGGAAGCATCTCATTGTTAGAGACAGAAATAATTAACTAAACACAATAGAGTTCCCCTCGATTGTAATCGATAGAGCTAGAAGCTATAACAGCATGGACTTTCCCATTGCTATTGAGAGAACCAGGAGAAAATATTTTAATATCAGGAAGCATCTCACTGTTAGAGACAGAAATAATTCACTAAACACAATAGAGTTCCCCTCGATTGTAATCGATAGAGCTAGAAGCTATAACAGCATGGAATTTCCCATTGTTATTGATAGAACCAGGAGGAAATCCTCTAAGAGCAGGAAGCATCTCATTGTTAGAGACAGAAATAAATCACTAAACACTATAGAGTTACCCTCGAATATAATTGATAGAGCTAGAAGCAATCACAGCATGGACTTTCCCATTGTTGTTGAGAGAACCAGGAGCAAATCCTTTAAGAGCATGGATCATCTCATTGTTTTTGATAGAGTCAGAAGCTACTCCTATATCAGCATGGAATTTCTCTCATTGTTACCGATATATCGATAAATAAGTTCATTTAACACAATGGAATTTCCTATTGTTATTGTTAGAGCCAGACTTTTCTCTTATAATAGTACAGTTTCAAAGTGTTTTTATAGAACCATACTCTAATTGTTTAGCATCATGGAATTTCTTATTGTTATTGATAGAGCTTGATACAAATCCTTTAACAGCCTTGAGATTCACAGTTTTATTGTTACAAGGTTGTCCCAAAAGTTCGTAAACATTTGCAAAAAATTGAAATACCAATATTATTCGCCGTTATGTATAATGTCTTTGTATTATGTAGAAAGTAATTGCATTATGTATTCGCTCAAATAATATTATTGGCCATGTAATAAGAAAAACCTTTTAAGAAAACCACGAACTTTTGAAACAACCTTATAGAGCTGGAATATATGGAACAATAGGTTTTACATTTTATAAATTGATAGAACCAAAATATTATAACAGAATGAAGTTTCACATTGGTATTGATAAAACTATACATAAAACACTCCTATAACAATATGGAATTTCCCATTTTTATTGATAAATTTGAAGTCATTCCAATATCAGCCAAGGTTTAACTATTGTTATTCATAACACCAAAATCAACTTTTCAAGCAGCAATTTTATTCTATTTTAAAGGGATAACGTTTCATCTATATATAAGAGATAGAAGGATCAAAGCACGAATGTTTTCTAAACATAAGAAAAAAACTTCTACTGTCCTTACTGCGATTTAAAAATATTTGAAGGGCTTGGCTCATCCAGCGATTTCGCTATTTTAATCCACCAGACCGCTTCTTAGAGTTCTAATACTGTATTGTATGATTCTGCTTATATATGCTGCGTTTAAGAGGGGAACCTTAGAAATGATAGAAATTATGTACATAGTTTGCTTGAATACCATTTCTAAGATTCCACCCTTTATTGCAGCATATATAAGCAGAATCGTCCATTACAGTAATAAAGCTCTAAGAAGTGGTCTAGTAGATTAAAATGGAGAAACCGCTGTAAGGGTTCACCACTGATGAGCCAAGCCCTCCCAATATTTTTACATCGCAATAAGGACAGTAGAAGTTTGTTTTATATTTAAAAAAAAAATGCGTGCTTTGCTGCTTTTAATTTTCTTCTATGTCTGTCAGTATTTCTGTCTAAAAATATTTAAATCAAGTTTCCATACATTTTCACCATTTTAAATTTTTGGACACCAATCCACAACTTAATTTATCTATTTATATAGAAGCACTCAAGAACCTACATATTCTTTGTTTATCTTTTATTTCAGTTACAAAATTCTGTTTTACAAACAGATTACCGGACTTCCTATAGACAATCCAATTTTCTGCAATCACTAATGTTGATATGAATCATATTGACAATATAATCAAACATATGAATAGTCTGGAAATATATTTATAAGGGAGAAATTACATACGTTAGTGAACATAGCAGCCTAGACACTCTAGACATACTTCCTCACAATAGTTTAAAGTCATTTTGAATATTCACCTAGTAAAATAGAAAATTACATAACTTTGACATTCCTAGACATTACACTTACTAGAATCAATAGTAAAATATCGAACACCAGCACATATACACACAAATATCATCATTCCTTTAGCTCCCTCTATCTTTCAAAATTAGAAGTATTTTTAATACACACAAATATATAAATTATATATTCTGGAATTAGAACATTTTCATAACGAATTTCTACTCATTTCTCCTTAAATATCAAAAATATCAAAGCACAAAAGAAAACCTTACAATTAGCTGAAAATAACGATAATCCTCCTGGTTCCATAAAGAAACAGATATTGTGGCGAAGAAATAATTTATATTTTATTATTAATAAAATTATTCAATGAAAATACTCATCAGATTATATATATATATGTTATATAAAAATATCATTTTTTTAAAATTATATATCATAGATTCAAATATTCTGTTATATTGAACGCCAGAAGTCACAGTTTTCATATAATAACTCATTGTTGTTTTATCCCGATGGCCAGCTCAAAACTTTTGTACATTATGTAAATAATCTTTTGTTTTCCTTATTCTACTCGCCTCAAGCCAGGCATAACTTTTATCAATTTGTTTTTTATATATATTCCATGGGTTCAATTAAAGCAATATCTGATCAAGAATATTTTTTATTATTATTCTTTCAAGAATTTTAACCACGACTTCATTACCATAATCCTCAACATGATCAAAAATACAACAGAAAATCTCTAATTTTTCATTAAAAAATATATATTTTTAATTATAAAGGCATATATTGGTTCAAAATATCTTATCATATATGCCTTTTTAATTAAAGATATATTTATGGATTGCTCTATTTTCAAAAAATATTTTATATATATTATTCTGTATTTGTAAAATCATCATAAAAAATATTCATTTGCTTACTTGTTCAATATTCTCTAGCTTTAGATAGTTTTGTTGATAATTGACGACAAGCCTTCCTGACGCCATCAATAAATGTTTTTAAATCTTAAGATAATCCAAGACTTGATTTATACGGTACAATATATAGACTTACCAAAGTAACTTCAAACAATAGCGAAGAATCAATCATCTAATGTACACTTCCATATATAACTATGGCATAGAACATTTAACATAAGAATACTTTTAAAATACAATATTAAAAAACACGATATAAAGCTACAACAAATCTGAGAGAAATTCCTCACCATTTCAAGATTAAAAACACAATAGAAATCACAAAATTCAAATTAAACATTGTGTATCGTATTCCCTGTAAATTCTTCCCTGCAACTTAAATAGGAAGAAACCAGCAAAATTCTGGAGGAAATATTAAACAAACACACAAAACAGACTTCAAATATCATAGCTCTTTATTACTTTTGATGGATCAGGCACTCAAACCGGATCACATGCCCAAATTTGAAAAAAAAAGTAGAAATTATATAGAAAGAAATTCAAGATAAACACTCAAGATTCTTTTAAGAAAGTTGGATATCAATATAATACAATTACATCATAAATAGAAAGGTTGACATTCCGCTCCTTTATATATATAAAGAAATAGAAACCCTTCAAAAAACGATAGTCAAGTTAAGAACCCTTCGTGACAATGGGCAATTAAACAACTTTATTGACATCTCATCAATCTTTACACTCAAAGGGAGTTATAAGGTAATAATAATGGTAGGAATGAAGAGAGATATATACAATCTACGTAGCCCTCTCCGAGGGCGCGTCCGGATCAGGAGCTTAAAGCCGCCTTGAATCTAGACAGATCCCTGCCATTTGGGGAGTTCATGTTCGGAATATGTTTGATGATAATGTCGAAGAATTTGTCGAGAAGAATCTTGTATTCAGGCATGAGTAGCCCAGGAGGTGCTCCGTTTCTTCTTCGTAATAGACCGCGAGTATGATAACCATCCTGACCACATTATTCTTGTTATATATGGAGTGCAGGAATTCTCGATCCTTCAATCGGAACCCTTCGTGTACACTTCCCTATAGTTATGAATTTGAAAGAATAGGCAGAACTCTCAAAAGATACAATACCAATATTGGATACCAATCCCCGCTCCAAACTTAAAAAACATTTTCCATCTTTCTACAACTAAACATAACCCAAGACAGGGACCCCAAACCAACTTCATAAAATTCTATCGTCCTATTGATGCTATTTTATCTTCTATAGAAACCCTGTACAGAATAAATACACAAGATTATTTCTGGAGCTGGGCATCTATAAAAGGTATAAATAGCATAAATAGAAAGATATATATATACCACAATCATACCTACAGTTTGAAAAAAAGGCAAATATAGCGTTTTATTTCTGAAGATACGATTGAGAGAACCAGGAGCAAATCCTTTAATATCAGGAAGCATCTCATTGTTAGAGACAGAAATAATTCTCTAAACAAAATAGTGTTCCCCTGATTATATTTGATAGAGCTAGCAGCTACTTTTATAACGGCATGGACTTTCCCATTGCTATTGAGAGAACCAGGAGAAAATATTTTAATATCAGGAAGCATCTCACTGTTAGAGACAGAAATAATTCACTAAACACATTAGAGTGTTCCCGATTATATTTGATAGAGCTAGAAGTAATAACAGCATGGACTTCCCTATTGTTATTGAGAGAACCAGGAGCAAATCCTTTAAGAGCTTGGTTTATCTCATTGTTTTGATAGAGTCAGAAGCTGCTCCTATACCATCATGAAATTGCTTTCATTGTTACCGATATATCGTTTAAAAATTTCCATTTAACACAATCGAATTTCCCATTGTTATTGTTAGAGCCAGAATATTCTCTTATAATAGTGCAGTTCCCAAATGTTTCTATAGAACCATACTCTAATTGTTTAGCATCATGGAATTTCTTATTGTTATTGATAGAGCTTGATACAAATCCTTTAACAGCCTTCAGATTCTCAGTGTTATTGTTACAAGGTTGTCCCAAAAGTTCGTAAACATTTACACAAAAATTTAAATACCAATATTATTCGCCGTTATGTATAATGTATTTGTATTATGTATAAAGTAATAGTATAATGTATTCGCCGTAATAATATTATTCGCCAAGTAATAATAAAAACAACGTTTTAAGAAAACCACGAACTTTTGGGACAACCTTATAGAGCTGGAATATACTGCAACAATAGGTTTCCCATTTAAAAAGGATAGAACCAAAATATTATAACATAATGAAGTTTCAAGTTAGTATTGATAAAACTATACATAAAACACTCCTATAACAACATGGAATTTCCATTTTACTGATAATTCTGAAGCCATTCCAATATCAGCCAATTATTGTTATTCATAACAGCAAAATCAACTTTTCAAACAGCAATTTTATTCTATTTTAAAGGGATAACGTTTCATCTATATATAAGAGATAGCAGGATCAAAGCACGAATGTTTTCTAAACATAAGAAAAAAACTTCTACTGTCCTTACTGCGATTTAAAAATATTTGAAGGGCTTGGCTCATCCAGCGATTTCGCTATTTTAATCCACCAGACCGCTTCTTAGAGTTCTAATACTGTATTGTATGATTCTGCTTATATATGCTGCGTTTAAGAGTGGAATCTTAGAAATGATAGAAATTATGTACATAGTTTGCTTGAATACCATTTCTAAGATTCCACCCTTTATTGCAGCATATATAAGCAGAATCGTCCATTACAGTAATAGAGCTCTAAGAAGCGGGGCATCTATAAAAGGTATAAAAGGAAATAAATAGAAAGATATATATACCACAATCATACCTACAGTTTAAAAAATAGTCAAATATAGCATTTTATTTCTTAAGATACGATTGAGAGAACCAGGAGCTAATCCTTTAATATCAGGAAGCATCTCATTGTTAGAGGCAGAAAGAATTCACTAAACAAAATAGAGTTCCCCTCGATTGTAATCGATAGAGCTAGAAGCTATAAAACCATGGACCTTCCCATTGTTATTGATAAAACCAGGAGGAAATCCTCTAAGAGCAGGAAGCATCTCATTGTTAGAGACAGAAATAATTCACTAAACAAAATAGAGTTACCCTCGAATATAATTGATAGAGCTAGAAGCAATAACAGCATGGACTTTCAAATTGTTGTTGAGAGAACCAGGAGCAAATCCTTTAAGAGCATGGATCATCTCATTGTTATTAATATAGTCAGAAGCTACTCCTATATCAGCATGGAATTTCTCTCGTTGTTACCGATATATCGATTAATAAGTTCATTTAACACAATGGAATTTCCTATTGTTATTGTTAGAGCCAGACCTTTCTCTTATAATAGTACAGTTTCAAAGTGTTTTTTATAGAACCATACTCTAATTATCTTACATCATGGAATTCCTATTGATAGAGCTTGATACAAATCCTTTAACAGCCTTGAGATTCACAGTTTTATTGTTACAAGGTTGTCCCAAAAGTTCGTAAACATTTGCAAAAAAATGTAAATACCAATATTATTCGCCGTTATGTATAATGTATTTGTATTATGTATAAAGTAATAGTATAATGTATTCGCCGTAATTATATAATTCTCCAAGTAATAAGAAAAACAACGTTTTAAGAAAACCACAAACTTTTGGGACAACCTTATAGAGCTGGAATATATGGAACAATAGGTTTTACATTTTATAAATTGATAGAACCAAAATATTATATCAGAATGAAGTTTCAAGTTAGTATTGATAAAACTATACATAAAACACTCCTATAACAACATGGAATTTCCATTTTACTGATAAATCTGAAGCCATTCCAATATCAGCCAAGGTTTAACTATTGTTATTCATAACACCAAAAGCAACTTTTTAAACAGCAATTTTATTCTATTATAAAGGGATAACGTTTCATCTATATATGAGAGATAGAAGGATCAAAGCACGAATGTTTTCTAAACATAAGAAAAAACTTCTACTGTCCTTACTGCGATTTAAAAATATTTGAAGGGCTTGACTCATCCAGCGGTTTCGCCAATTTAATCTACCATACCGCTTCTTAGAGTTCTAATACTGTATTGTATGATTCTGCCTATATATGCTTCGTTTAAGAGTGGAATCTTAGAAATGATAGAAATTATGTACATAGTTTGCTTGAATACTATTTCTTAGATTCCACCCTTTATTGCAGCATATATAAGCAGAATCGTCCATTACAGTAATAAAGCTCTAAGAAGTGGTCTAGTAGATTAAAATGGCGAAACCGCTGTAAGGGTTCACCACTGATGAGCCAAGCCCTCCCAATATTTTTTCTTCGCAATAAGGACAGTAGAAGTTTGTTTTATATTAAAAAAAAACATGCGTGTTTGCTGCTTTTAATTTTCTTCTGTGTCTGTCAGTATTTCTGTCTAAAAATATTTAAATCAAGTTTCCATACATTTTCACCATTTTAAAATTTTTGGACACCAATCCACAACTTAATTCATCTATTTTTACATAGAAGCACTCAAGAACCTATATATTCTTTATTTATCTTTTATTTCAGTTAAAAAATTCTGTTTTACAAACTGATTACAGGACTTAAAATAGACAAAGTCTAATCTTCTGCACAATCACTAATGTTGATATGAATCATATTAACAATATAATCAAACATATGAATAGTCTGGAAATATATAATGTTTCCCGTATAAATATACGTTAGTGAACATAGCAGCCTAGACACTCTAGACATATCTTCCTCACAATAGTTTAAAGTCATTTTGAATATTCACCTAGTAAAATAGAAAATAACATAACTTTGACATTCTTAGACATTACACTTACTAGAATCAATAGAAAAATATCGAACACCAGCACATATACACACAAATATCATCATTCCTTTAGCTCCCTCTATCTTTCAAAATTAGAAGTATTTTTAACACACAAATATATAAATTATATATTCCGGAATTAGAACATTTTCATAACGAATTTCTACTCATTTCTCCTTAAATATCAAAAATATCAAAGCACAAAAGAAAACCTTACAATTAGCTGAATATAACGATAATCCTCCTGGTTCCATAAAGAAACAGATATTGTGGCGAAGAAATAATTTATATTTTATTATTAATAAAATTATTCAATGAAAATACTCATCAGATTATATATATATATATATATGTTATATAAAAATATCATTTTTTTTAAATTATATATCATAGATTCAAATATTCTGTTAAATCGAACGCCAGAAGTCACACTTTTCATATAATAACTCATTGTTGTTTTATCCCGATGGCCGGCTCAAAACTTTTGTACATTATGTAAATAATCTTTTGTTTTCCTTATTCTACTCGCCTCAAGCCAGGCATAACTTTTATTAAATTGTTTTATATATATATTCCATGGGTTCAATTAAAGCAATATCTGATCAAGAATATTTTTTATTATTATTCTTCAAGAATTTTAACTACGACTGCATTACCATAATTCTCAAGATGATCAAGATTACAACAGAAAATCTCTAATTTTTAATTAAAAAAATATATTTTTTTAAATTAAAAAGGCATATATTGGATCAAAATATCTTAGCATATATACATTTTCAATTAAAGATATATATTTATGGATAGCTCTATTTTTAAATAGATTTTATATATATTATTCTGTATTTGTAAAATCATCATAAAAAATATTCATTTGCTTACTTGTTCAATATTCTCTAGCTTTAGATAGTTTTGTTGATAATTGACGACAAGCCGACCTGACGCCATCAATAAATGCTTTTAAATCTTAAGATAATCCAAGACTTGATTTATTCGGTACAATATATAGACTTACCAAAGTAACTTCAAACAATAGCGAAGAATCAATCATCTAATGTACACTTCCATATAACTATGGCATAGAAAATTTAACATAAGAATACTTTTAAAATACAATATTAAAAAACACGATATAAAGCTACAACAAATCAGAGAGAATTTCCTCGCCATTTCAAGATTAAACACAATAGAAATCACAAAATTCAAATTAAACATTGTGTATCGTATTCCCTGTAAATTCTTCCCTGCAACTTAAATAGTAAGAGAAACCGGCAAAATTCTGGAAGAAATATTAAACAAACACACAAACACACAAAACAGACTTCAAAAATCATAGCTCTTTATTACCTTTGATGGATCAGGCACTCAAACCGGATCACATGCCCAAATTAAAAAAAAAATGTGGAAATTATATAGAAAGAAATTCAAGATAAACACTCAAGACTCTTTTAAGAAAGTTGGATATCAATATAATACAATTACAGCATAAATAGAAAGGTTGACATTCCCCTCCTTTATATATATAAAGAAATAGAAACCCTTCAAAAAACAATAGTCAAATTCAGATCACTTCGTGACAATTGGCAATTAAACAACTTTATTGACATCTCGTCAATCTTTAAACTCAAAGGGAGTTATAAGGTAATAATAATGGTAGGAATGAAGAGAGATATATACAATCTACGTAGCCCTCTCCGAGGGCACGTCCAGATCAGGAGCTTAAAGCCGCCTTGAATCTAGACAGATCCCTGCCATTTGGGGAGTTCATGTTCGGAACATGTTTGATGATAATGTCGAAGAATTTGTCGAGAAGAATCTTGTATTCAGGCATGAGTAGCCCGAGGAGGTGCTCCGTTTCTTCTTCGTAAAAGACCGCGAGTATGATATCCATCCTGACCACATTATTCTTGTTATATATGGAGTGCAGAAATTCTCGATCCTTCAATCGGAATCCTTCGTGTACACTTCCCTATAGTTTTTATCTTCTATAGATACCCTATACAGAATAAATACACAAGATTATTTCTGGAGAGCTGGGCATATATAATAGGTATAAATAGCATAAATAGAAATATATAAATAACACAATCATACCTACAATTAAAGCAAAAATAATAGTCAAATATAGCATTTTATTTCTGAGGATACGATTGAGAGAACCAGGAGCAAATCCTTTAATATCAGGAAGCATCTCATTGTTAGAGACAGAAATAATTCACTAAACACAATTGAGTGTTCCCCCGATTGTATTTGATAGAGCTAGAAGCTATAACAGCTTGGACTTTCCCATTGTTATTGAGAGAACCAGGAAGATATTTTTAAGAGCAGGAAGCATCTCATTGTTAGAAACAGAAAGAATTCATTAAAGACAATAGTGTGTTCCCCCGATTATATTTGATAGAACTAGAAGCAATAACAGCATGGACTTCTCTTTTGTTATTGATAGAACCAGGAGGAAAACCTTTAAGAGCAGGAAGCATCTCATTGTTAGAAACAGAAAGAATTCACTAAAGATAAGAGAGTGTTCTTCCGATTATATTTGATAGAACTAGAAGCAATTACAGCATGGACTTCCCTATTGTTATTAAGAGAACCAGGAGCAAATCCTTTAAGAGCTTGGATCATCTCATTGTTATTGATAGAGTCAGAAGCTACTCCTATATCAGCATGGAATTTCTCTCATTGTTACCGATATATCGATAAATAAGTTCATTTAACACAATGGAATTTCTTATTGTTATTGTTAGAGCCAGAGGTTTTCCTTCTAATAGTGCAGTTTTCAATTTTTATTTTATATAGAACCATACTCTAATTATCTAACATCATGGAATTCCTATTGAAAAAGCTTGAAACAATTCCTTTAACAGTCTTGAGATTCTCAGTGTTATTGTTACAAGGTTGTCCCAAAAGTTCGTAAACATTTGCAAAAAATTAAATACCAATATTATTCGCCATTATGTATAATGTCTTTGTATTATGTATAAAGTAATTGTATTATGTATTCGCCGTAATAATATTATTCGCCAAGTAATAATAAAAATAACGTTTTAAGAAAACCACAAACTTTTGGGACAACCTTATAGAGCTGGAATATACTGCAACAATAGGTTTTCAATTAAATGATAGAACCAAAATATTATAACAGAATATAGTTTCACATTGGTATTGATAGAACCATACATAAAACACTCCTATAACAATATGGAATTTTCCGTTTTTACTGATAAATTTGAAGTCATTCAAATATCAGCCAAGATTTAACTATTGTTATTCCTAACACCAAAAGCAACTTTTAAACAGCAATTTTATTCTATTTTAAAGGGATAACGTTTCATCTATATATAAGAGATAGATGGATCAAAGCACGAATGTTTTCTAAACATAAGAAAAAACTTCTACTGTCCTTACTGCGATTTAAAAATATTTGAAGGGCTTGGCTCATCCAGCGATTTCGCTATTTTAATCTACCAGACCGCTTCTTAGAATTCTAATACTGTATTGTATGATTCTGCTTATATATGCTGCGTTTAAGAGGGGAACCTTAGAAATGGTAGAAATTATGTACATAGTTTGCTTGAATACCACTTCTAAGATTCCACCCTTCATTGCAGCATATATAAGCAGAATCGTCCATTAGAGTAATAGAGCTCTAAAAGGTGGTCTAGTAGATTAAAATGGCGAAACCGCTGTAAGGGTTCACCACTGATGAGCCAAGCCCTCCCAATATTTTTTCATCGCAATAAGGACAGTAGAAGTTTGTTTTATATTTAAAAAAACATGCGTGTTTTGCTGCTTTTAATTTTCTTCGATGTCTTTCTGTCTAAAAATATTTAAATCTAGTTTCCATACATTTTCACCGTTTTAAAATTTTTGGACACCAATCCACAACTTAATTTATCTATTTATATAGAAGCACTCAAGAACCTACATATTCTTTGTTTATCTTTTATTTCAGTTACAAAATTCTGTTTTACAAACAGATTACCGGACTTCCAATGGACAATCCAATCTTCTGCAATCACTAATGTTGATATGAATCATATTGACAATATAATCAAACATATGAATAGTCTGGAAATATTTAATATTAAAATTATAATTTTAGTTAGTGAACATAGCAGCCTAGACACTCTAGACATATCTTCCTCGAAATAGTTTAACGCCATTTTGAACATTTACCTAGGGAAATAGAAAATAACATAACTTTGACATTCCTAACCATTACACTTACTAGAATCAATAGTAAAATATCGAACACTAGCACATATACACACAAATATCATCATTCCTTCAGCTCCCTCTATCTTTCAAAATTAGAAGTATTTTTGACACACAAACAAATATCTGAATTATAGAATCCATTTTTACAAGTATTATTTACAAGTGAGTTTACTTGTATATATATTCCGGAATTATAGTACTATCAAAAAGAATGGCCACTCTATCTCTTCAAATATCAAGAATATCAAAAAAGAAAGAAGAATACCTTATAAGGAGCTGAGAATAACGAGTATCCTCCTGATTTCATCAAGAAACAGATATATAAATTTACCAAAGTAACTTCAAACAATAGCAAATAATCAATCATTTAATGTACACTTCCATATAACTAAGGCATAGAAAAATTAACAAAAGAATACCTTTAAAATACAATATTAAAAACTCGATATGAGGCCACAACTAATCTGAAAGAAATTCCTCGCCATTTCAATATGAAACACAATAGTAATCAAAAACCCAAATCAAATAGTGCGTATAGCATTCCCTGTAGATTCTTCCCTGACACTTACATAGGAAGAAACTGACAAAATTCTAGAAGAAAGATTAAACAAACACACAAAACAGACTTCAAAAATCATAGCTCCTTATTACCTTTGATGGATAAGACACTCAAACAGGATCACATGCCCAAATTTAAAAAAAAAAATGTATAAATTATATAGAAATAAAGTCAAGATAAACACTCAAGACTCTTTTAAGAAAGTTGGATATCAATATAATACACACACACAGAAGCCTTTTTATTGGGGCATCCAGCCCTATACATGATTCCCCTCTACAGGATTTAGCAAGGGAAGATGTTTCAAAAGTAAAAACTAGAATACAAGAGGTAATAAAGAAAAAGAAAAGAGAGAAGAAAGAAAAAAACAAACAGAAAGAAATATAACCATATATACAAAAAATAAACCTACAGAGCAAAAAGAACCATACATGAATAAATATTTAAATTAAAGTACCAATGTTTAGGATATGTCAAGGTTAAGATATCATTGAGAGGGCTAGTGTGGAATCAGCCTCGTTCAATCTTCGCCTTCTTCCTCCAAGCAAACCACGACATTCGGCGACTCCATTATTCTCCAACGGACATTGACTGCGGCCTTGTAGAATTTATATAAACCGAGGGAGAGACCCTGATCAACCATCAGTGTGTTCATCCAGCTGCAAATTTGTTGGCAGTCAGGTTGAGACCAGGGTAAGTCACCCAAAATTTCTTTCCTCTGTTTCTCTAAGCAAGAGCATCCAAATATTATATGCATAATTTCGTCTTGGATTCTGTTTTTACACAGATCGCAAGTTAGAGTCAAATCAATCTTCCAGCGCTTTGAACGATTTTCTGGGAAGATCGTCCATAGGAGTCTCAGTTGTGCAAAAAATCTTTTAATTGCTAGAGGAATAGTTGTGAATAAATATCGTTCTGCTGTTATTGAATTTTTTAGGTATTTGAAGTGACTGTAATGTGAAGTATTTAGGATTTTCGCCATGTCGCTTTGGATGCTTTGTTCGGTTGCTATTCGAATAATAGCAGGGATTTCAGTCAGTATTGCAGTGTAATCCGGACAACCCTTCAAGAACGAAAAACCGTTTGAGTCTAAAATGGTTGACAGGTTTTCGACAAAGGTTAAACCAGCCCTTTGATTACTGTGTAATGTCCAGAGGTGTGACAAACATGCCCGGGGAAACCTACTCTCCTCCATTTTCATAATCCTCACCCAAAATCTCAGGACCTGTTTAGTTATGATAACTTCCTGTGATACTCGTCCACACTCCATTCTTAGCATAAAGCCCGGGGTATACTTTGGTAAATTTAGGTAGCGTCTTAGGAAAATATTCTGAACCTGGTCAACTACCTTTACTTGGTTGAGTGCCCAGCAGGGTGCGGCGTATAGCATGTGAGGCAAGACCGCCGAATCAAGTAATCACATTGCCGCATTTAGAGAGTTCATTTTGGATTTTGTCAGAACTTGCCACACAGCGCCAATTGCTGCCAGGGCTTTGCCCTTGTAGTGTGACGCTACCTTGTTTAGTGAATTTGCACTTGTAAGCGGATATCCCAAGTATAGATATTTCGTAGTAACAGACAGTTGCCGCTCACCCCAAAACCATTTGTCATTTTGTGCTAATCGACCGCCGTTTCTGAAAACTACTATTTTTGACTTATTTTCATTCAGGGTTAATGAATTTGTTTCAAAATATTTTCTTAGCATATTGATTTTTATTTGAAGGTTATTTTTGGATTCTCCAATCAAGACAATATCGTCTGCGTATAGTAGAATATGAACATATGATATCAATATAATACAATTACAGCATAAATAGAAAGGTTGACATTCCCCTCCTTTATATATATAAAGAAATAGAAACCCTTCAAAAAAACAATAGTCAAGTTCAGAACACTTCGTGACAATTGGCAATTAAACAACTTTATTGACATCTCGTCAATCTTTACACTCAAAGGGAGTTATAAGGTAATATTAATGGTAGGAATGAAGAGAGATATATACATTCTACGTAGCCCTCTCCGAGGGCACGTCCGGATCAGGAGCTTAAAGCCGCCTTGAATCTAGACAGATCCCTGCCATTTGGGGAGTTCATGTTCGGAACATGTTTGATGATAATGTCGAAGAATTTGTCGAGAAGAATCTTGTATTCAGGCATGAGTAGCCCGAGGAGGTGCTCCGTTTCTTCTTCGTAATAGACCGCGAGTATGATATCCATCCTGACCACATTATTCTTGTTATATATGGAGTGCAGGAATTCTCGATCCTTCAATCGGAACCCTTCGTGTACACTTCCCTATAGTTATGAATTTGAAAGAATATGCAGAACTCTCAAAAGATACAATACCAATATTGGATACCAATCCCCGCTCCAAACTTAAAAAAACATTTTCCATCCTTCTACAACTAAACGTAACCCAAGACAGGAAACCCAAACCAACCTCATATACTTCTATCTTCCTATTGATGCTATTTTTATCTTCTATAGAAATCCTGTACAGGATAAACCCACAAGATTATTTCTGGAGCTGGGCATCTATAAAAGGTATAAGTAGCATAAATATATATACCACAATCATACCTACAGTTTGAAAAATAAAGTCAAATATAGCGTTTTATTTCTGAAGATACGATTGAGATAACCAGGAGCAAATCCTTTAATATCAAGAAGCTTCTCATTGTTAGAGACAGAAAGAATTCACTAAACAAAATAGTGTTCCCCGATTGTATTTGATAGAGCTAGCAGCTACTTTTATAACGGCATGGACTTTCCCATTGCTATTGAGAGAACCAGGAGAAAATATTTTAATATCAGGAAGCTTCTCACTGTTAGAGACAGAAATAATTCACTAAACACAATAGAGTTCCCCTCGATTGTAATCGATAGAGCTAGAAGCAATAACAGCATGGACTTTCCCATTGTTATTAATAGAACCAGGAGGAAATCCTCTAAGAGCAGGAAGCATCTCATTGTTAGAGACAGAAATAATTCACTAAAAACTATAGAGTTACCCTCGAATATAATTGATAGAGCTAGAAGCAATAACAGCATGGACTTTCCCATTGTTGTTGAGAGAACCAGGAACAAATCCTTTAAGAGCTTGGATCATCTCATTGTTATTGATAGAGTCAGAAGTTACTCCTATACCATCATGGAATTGCTTTCATTGTTACCGATATATCGTTTAAAAATTTCTAATTAACACAATGGAATTTCCCATTGTTACTGTTAGAGCCAGAGGTTTTTCTTATAATAGTGCAGTTTTCAAGTTTTTTTATAGAACCATATTCTAATTATCTAACAACTTGGAATTCCTATTGAAAAAGCTTGATACAAACCCTTTAACTGCCTTGAGATTCACAGTTTCATTGTTACAAAGTTGTCCCAAAAGTTCGTAAACATTTGCAAAAAGTTGAAATACCAATATTATTCGCCGTTATGTATAATGTCTTTGTATTATTTATGATGTATTTGTATTATGTATTCGCCGTAATTATATAATTCTCCAAGTAATAAGAAAAACAACGTTTTAAGAAAACCACAAACTTTTGGGACAACCTTATAGAGCTGGAATATACTGCAACAATAGGTTTTCCATTTTAAAAAATGATAGAACCAAAATATTATAACAGAATGAAGTTTCAAGTTAGTATTGATAGAACCATACATAAAACACTCCTATAACAATATGGAATTTCACATTTTTATTGATAAATTTGAAGCCATTCCAATATCAGCCAAGATTTAACTATTGTTATTTATAACACCGAAAGCAACTTTTTAACAGCAATTTTATTTTATATTTATCCGTTTTTCTGTCTCTGAAAATATTTAGATCAAGTTTCAATACATTTTACAGTTTTTATGTTGTTGTGTCTAAAGAGTGTAAATAGATATATTTTTTTTTTATATTGCGAATTGATGTCTAAAAGAAGCACTCAAGAACCTATGTTGGGAAAAATGTATAGGTTCGTAGAGGAAGAGAAAGATCCTTCATTACCTAAAGGTATAAAACTATAAAAGAAGGACAAGAGATCAAATTATATGTACATCAGTAGCTCACGCCGGCCTGCCCTATTCAATTAACCGCTAGCCTACTAACAATCCAACAAGGCCGGGCTATATACTCGTAGATAGAGATGTCAATCTGTATAGACAATACTAAAACTCTATGCAAGCACAAGAGTATTGTATCTTAGAAACATTCGTAATTTCTATTTTCAACAATCTACATATTCCTTATCTTTTATTTCAGTTACAAAATTCTGTTTTACAAACAGATTACAAGACTTCCAATGGGTAATCCAATCTTCTGCAATCACTAATGCTGATATGAGAAAACAATCGAAAAAATAAATTAAAAAAGGTCAGGTGTTGATATTAAAAATAAAAGAGGCATATCCTGACCAGGAGCACATGTGCTTTTTAGAAGGCAGAGCGCCATCTGGCTTTTCTTGATTTATCAAGAAGTTGGGTTGGCCAAATATCAGGGAACAGGCTAAATCAATGTTTAGTTGATTTCTGTTCCACCAGATGGCGCTCTGCCTTCTTAAAAGCACATGTGCTCCTCGTCAAAATATGCCTCTTTTATTTTTAATGTTGATATGAATCATATTGACAATATAATAAAACATATGAATAGTCTGGAAATATATTTAAATACACAATGAATATTCGTTAGTGAACTTAGCAGCCTAGACACTCTATACATATATTTCTCACAATAGTTTAAAGCCATTTTGAACATTTACCTAGGAAAATAGAAAATAACATAACTTTGACATTCCAAGCCATTACACATACTAGGATCAATAGTAAAATATCGAACACTAGCACATATACATACAAATATCATCATTCCTTTAGCTCCCTCTATCTTTCAAAATTAGAAGTATTTTTAACACACAAACAAATATCTGAATTATAGATTCCATTTTTACAAGTATTATTTACAAGTGAGTTTACTTGTATATATATTCCGGTATTATAGCACTATCAAAAAGAATGTCCACTCGTATCTCTTCAAATATCAAGAATATCAAAAAAGAAAGAACAGTACCTTATAAGGAGCTGAGAATAACGAGTATCCTCCTGATTTCATCAAGAAACTGATATATAAATTTACCAAAGTAACTTCAAACAATAGCGAAGAATCAATCATCTAATGTACACTTCCATACAACTATGGCATAGAAAAATTAACCAAATAATACTTTTAAAATACAATATTAAAAACTCGATATTTGGCCACAAAAATTCTGAGAAATTCCTCGCCATTTCAACATTAAACACAATGGAAATCAAGAATTCAAATCAAGCATTGTGTATAGTATTCCCTGTAAATTCTTCCCAGACACTTACATGGGAAGAAACCGGAAAAATTCTGGGGAAGAAAGATTAAACCAATACAAAATAACTTTCAGAAAGACCATAGCTCTTTTTTACTTTTGATGATTTAGGCACTCAAACAGGACCACAATCCCAATTTATAAAAAAACATGCAGAAACTATATACACTGCGTGACATTGAAAATGGAACACCAAGAAATAGTGGCCAGAAAATTATGCAAATTTCAGGGTAGACGCGCCTAACCGAGTTATGCAAATGATGTAAAATGCGCAGCTCTCGTGCGCACATGGAGTAAGATATAAGGGAAGGAACTTGCAGAAAGGACAGTATTCGTGTCGTTATTTCTTCAAGGAAAATCATTGTAGAAATTTTGTTCTTGTGTCAAAAGACACGTGCAATAACAGAGAATGCCAGGTCATCGTAAACGGAGGCAGTTCAAGCAGACAGACGCTTTTACGAGGGGCATGGTGATCGGACTGAAAAGGGCAGGTTGGTCCATACGTCAAATCGCAGCTGATACACACCTTGGTGCCTCCACGGTGCACCGACTGTGGAGAAGATGGTTGGAACAAGGAAATGTGGCAATTTATAGGAATGTCGGTGCAACCAGAGTGACGTCAGCACGTGTGGATCGGCGTATCCTTCGACAAGCAGTGGCGGCTCCACGAGCCACTTGTACCGCAATCCTGCAACATGTGCAAGACACCCTAGATCATTCCATCTCGACCAGAACCATTTCCCGTCGATTGGTTGCTAATGGCTTGCACTCATGCCGTCCGCTAAGAAGACTGCCATTGACCCCACCGAATAGGCGCCAACGTTTGGAATGGTGCCGGGCTAGATCGACGTGGATGACGGAATGGCACAGGGTCGTGTTCTCAGATGAGTCGCGTTTCTGCTTGTCCAGTGATAGTCGCCGTGTACGCGTATGGCGTCGACGTGGAGAAAGGTCCAATCCGGCAGAAATTGTGGAACGCCCCACCGTGCGACAACGTGGAATCATGGTTTGGGGCGCAATCGCGTATGATTCCAGGTCACCTTTACTTTGTATTCAGGGCACTATGACGGCCCAACGATACGTTGATGATGTGCTGCGACCGGTGACACTCCCCTACCTTCAGGGGGTACCCAATGCCCTTTATCAGCAGGATAACGCCCGACCGCACACTGCTCGCATTAGCCAACAACCTCTGCAAGATGTACAGATGCTTCCCTGGCCACCGTACTCTCCTGATCTCTCACCAATCGAGCACGTCTGGGACATCATTGGACGCCGTTTGCATGCCTTGCCACAGCCGCGTTCAGAAGACGAACTGTGGCAAATGGTTGAGAGGGAATGGAGAGCCATCCCTCAGGACGTCATCCGTACTCTGATTGACTCTCTACCTAGACGTGTTGCTGCGTGCATCGCCGTCCGCGGTGGTCCTACTTGCTACTAAGCCGACGCCGTTCTCGCTCTGTATTATGACTATCATTTTGAAATAAAGATCACTTATTGTTCGTCCCTGTCTCTCTCTGTCTGCCGAGTTTCATCACTTTCTGGCCACTATTTCTTGGTGTTCCATTTTCAATGTCACGCAGTGTATAAACAGTTTCAAGATAAACACTCAACTCTTTTTAAGAAAGCTGGAAACATCACTAGAATAGAGTAACTGTAAAAAAAAGGATGACATCGTCCTTCTATATTTTATATGATAACAGTTTAAGTCTACTCAACCTTTAATTTACTCAAGGTGGAAATATCAGGGACTTCCTGGGATGAGTTTCTTTTTAAGTCATTTCATAAATATCTACCTTTCGGACACGAAAGCCCATCTACAGGAGAAACACTCTAAAATAAATCGTCAATAGAGCTAGAATTAAAAATGCAACATATAGGTTGTTTACCTTTATTCGAACGGGGGTCGGTGGAAGGCTGGTTAAACCGTTTGGTTTTCGACCACTACGACCCGGGTTCGATTCCCGCATTGAACACTTTTTTCTGTTAAAACAAAAAAGAAAATGCTCCAATGGCCCCCGTTTCTTACAAAAGTCCAACCCCACCAGCGAGTGCAAGTAACCAAACGTGGCTCTGGCATATTTGTAAGTGCAAAGTCGAACTGCTTTTCACATATGTAGACATGTGGTGCGCTTACAGTAAAAGCAGTCGCTAACTACCCACCATGAATATCATGGTCTGTACCACGTGTACTAGGGATAAGCAAAAGGAAAACATTTATTTGAATTCAGATATAACACGGGCTTCCATTGTATTCAAATAACTATGAATAACATATATTTTTTATTTTTCAATTCTATTATTAGCCCTATTGGCGAGAGATTCATTATAGAGTGTTTCTCCTGTAGAAGGGCTTTCATGCCCGAAAACAAAACACTTTTGAAATAAATCGTCTCAAAAAGAAACTCATCCCCAGGAAGCCTCAATTATATTTCCATCTTGATATTGAAACAAGAGATTTTCTTGAACTTTATTTTACTCATTAGAATTTATTTTATTTTTATCAATATTTCAAAACTGATAATCTACATATGTGTACTTATATAAAGTCTTATATATACATTTCGAACATAAGTGACAGAGTTAGTGTTTTTCTAAATCCCTTATATACAGTCGCGTGAAAGTATTCTTGAGGTAAACCAAACACTTTCAAAGGGAGACCCCGAAGTAGATAGGCGTACAGTCTGCGATTAATAATATATTTCAAATAATTAAAGGTTATCCAAAATCCAATATTCTTATCCAAAATCCAATTTTTAATTGAAACCTCATATGGATAGCTTAATATTAAAAAAATAAACAGAAATGTATCATTTAAGGTAGAGAAAGAGTTTAAACAAATTTCGACAAAGAACGCGGATTTGGTTTCCTTGGGATCAATTTATAAATCAGTTTGTATGTATTGAGTAACATCGGGTGAAATTATATAAAATAATTATTGAAATATAAAATGAATAGTGTATCCCAATTTTACAAAATTAGAATTTACAATTTTCATTGTTAGAGGAGTTATTGGGATTATGTTTCTATGCCTTTCTTTATTTTCTCTGCTTTTGTGTAGATTCTGTTACGTCATGTTTTTGAATTTTGAATTTTTCTCTTTTTTAATATCTATTTTTCCAATAAATCCATCTGTTCAATTATATTCGTACCATTTTCGTTCAATTTCCCAGTAGTTTCATCCCCATAATTTTTAAATCAAATAATTATTAATACGTGTCCCATTCATCCCTTTTGTCTCTTCCTGAAGATCTTCTACAGGCCTCTTTCTTTTCCAAATCCTCTCCTTCTCAATGATTCTCTCTTTATTCATTAAGCCTCACTTTAGATAATAAATAATTAATTCTTCACACAAATATGCCCTTGTAGATCGGGGCTCATCATGAAAGACGGCATGAATATTAATAAGGAACATGTCTCCTTTTATTTGACAATGACTTCAATTGAATTAGTCGCCATATCTTTCTGTCAAAGGGCTTCTCTCGAATATTATATGTTATCCTATAATTAATGAATTTTAATAAGCATCTGGGTTGATCCATTGGAATTCAAATTCAAAATTAAAACAACCAGGAAAATGAAGATGAAAATCGCCTCAACACCGCGATTTTTTTTTTTTTTTGCTGAACTTGATGCCGGAGAACAAAACCCTAAGAAAGAAGCAAAGAAGATTATCTGGAACTAAGTCAACTTTGTAACTCAAATCTCGATGATGTCTATATTAGATAAGTAGAATACTTCGTTTCATGTGTGGAATCTTTAGAAAAGAATTGTTCAATAATATATGTGACTGCTTAGAGGAGAATCTCAAATTCCTGTTGGCAATGTAAGTCCAGAAAATAGCTACCAATCGAAGTTGACTGAACACATAAAGGATTCGTTCAACAGAAATTAATATCGAAGAAATCTGACAATACTTCGATAAACTGGCTGTTAAAATTTTATTTCGACCTCCGTATATGTCATAATGAAAAATAAGACATTTACACCTGATGTGTTTGTTGGGCCTCTCTGATAGAAGCTCTTAAAAGGTATATACAGGGTGGGGGTATAGTTAAAACTGATGTAAGTACGTCAATAGTTCCTGAATATTTTATTCTCCGACTTATCGGGGGGTGAATCACTGCCACTTTTCTACGGGGAAAGGTTAGTCGGGAATTATAGAAATATTTTAAAACGGTTTGTGTTTTAAAGAAACTGATATGATTATCAGACTCTTCCACAATTTTTGGAATGGAATCCACACATGGTATTAATATTATAGGTAAAGCTTGAAATATTCCTTACCAAAAATCATATCAGTTTCTTTAATGCACAAACCGTTTTTAAATATTTCTATAATTCCCGACGAACCTATCCCCGAAAAGGTGGCAGTGATTCCGATAAGTCGGAGAAAAAAATATTCAAGAACTATTGGCGTATTTACATCAGTTTTAACCAACCCCCCACCCTACGTATACCTTTTACAACAGATATTATATTTATATAAAATAAAAGGATTTAAAAGCGCGAATGTTTCTTTTATACATATATAACGAACTTCTACTGTCCTTACTGCGATGAAAAATATATTGGGAGGGCTTGGCTCATCAGTGGTGAACCCTCCCAGCGGTTTCGCCAATTTAATCCACCAGACCGCTTCTCAGAGCTCTAATACTGTATTGGACGATTCTGCTTTTATATGCTACACTGAAGGATGGAATCTTTCTTGAAAACCATTTCTAAGATTCCATCCTTCAGTGTAGCATATAAAAGCAGAATGATCCAATACAGTATTAGAGCTCTGAGAAGCGGTCTGGTGGATTAAATTGGCGAAACCGCTGGGAGGGTTCACCACTTATGATCCAAACCCTCCCAATATTTTTTTCATGGCAGTAAGGACAGTAGAAGTTTGTTTAAGGTATATAGGAAACATTCGTGGTTTAATTCTATCATGTCTTATATATAGATCTTACTCTTTATTGCCTTATAACTATTAATTCTATCCAGGACCTTCCTCTCTAACTTCAGCCGAATGGCCGAGATTGTAGAGAGATCAGTTTTAATGAATAATTAAAAGAAGCGGGAAGTAAGGTTACACACGCGCCATTAATTAAAGCGATGCCAGCGGCCAGAGTCCATTGTTGAGTATACACAGTATATTTCACAGCTGGCCTCGCTCCAGTAACTATATGTGTTCTAAGAGGTCAAACTTAGTTATATCTATAGGCTAAATGAGATACAAAATACACCTTCTATAGTCAAATTCTACAAAAGGATATGCGCCATTTATTGGTAGTTTTCGCAATCTGGTAAACTCAGGTTTGTGACAAAGCCACAACACCAGCTGTGGTAAAATTTCAGAGCGCTGCCCCTGCTACCCATGGTTTTGGGCTATGGCTCTCGACAGTCAAAGATGGCTTTGATTTAATTTACAAGGGATTCCTGAATCTAACAAAGAGGTGTTTATCTAGTGAAGTTGCTGTGCCAATACTATAGCAAAACATATAATAATCCCTAATTATAAACATAGCTTTCAATTATGCAAGAAAAAATTAATAATAAAAAATAAAAGACACACTCGTTCCAAATAGACAATGAAATTTTCCAAACTACCAATGATTTTTATTCCCTTTTCGAACTCATTCTACAACAGTGTATTCTTCAAAAAGAAATTTCTGTGATCTTTATATGTAAATAATTTCCACGATGCTACTGCGATGAGATGATATATTGAAATTACCTGGCTTAGACGTTATTTCAGTTTTTTTTTCTGCTTTTCACATGTGTAGACATGTGGTGCACTTACAGTAAAAGCAGTCGCTTACCCACTACGATTACCATGGCCTGTACCACGTGTACTAGAGATAAGCAAAAAAAAAAAAGAAGTTTTTTCACCACTTAGATCTACCAGACCACTTTACTGATGTATTGACTGATCAGTTCATAGAGCGAACAATTTAAGGAACTTATATAATGGTAGAGGTATTTATAGAAATTGTGGCCATGAGAGAGTTGCAGGAATGATAGAAACATACACTCGCATTTACATATTGAATCTACCTTTTAAGCAATAAAAGACACGCTGATAGGCTGTGACTTGATTGTTGTTAACAGGCCTCTTGTGTGACCTATTTGCTGGAAAATTTTGTAGTAATATATTTATGAAAAATATAAGTAAAATAGAGAAATGGACAGGTTTTATTATTAAAAATTTTTTTTTTTCACGTGAACGAAGTATATACGCAAATATGTCCTTAAATGCCATTTCTTGATTTCTTAAGAAATCTCTAAGACCAAATATTTGGTACAGCCTTCACCAGACTGACGAAGGCCGGAAGTCCGAAATTCGTACGTGGTTGGCTATCTGGATTTATCAGGAAAATGGGTTGATCAACTATCCCGGAACAAGTTAAATCAAGGTCTAGTTAATTTTTGTTCCACTAGATGGCGTTCTGCATCTTAAATGTTCATGTGAGCGGTCAGGATATATTTTTTTGTTGTTTTTAATGTGTTATTGTTGTTTTTAATGTGTTTTTAATGTTTTTTTGTTGTTTATAATGTGTTTTTAATGTGTTTTTTGTTTTTAATGACCACTAGGCTATATATTATATATCAATTATATATGAATTAAATATTAGAACTATATATTCAAATTATTCAACTTAGCTCACGAACAGCGCCCGCTATCAAGGTTATAAATACGTTTAAAATCGAAATTTTTAAAAATTTTATTAATAATAGTTCGCTTACTAATTAGAATACTTGATCTAAATCGAAATATTTATAAACGCTCGCTCGATTTGAAGATTTATATCGTAACTAATCTGACTGTAAAGTTTGGAGCGGGACGTTTCACGAAAGTGACATCCACGGCGCCAATTTATAATTGTAACGAATAGTGTTTGAATAAAACATTTAATCGGGTAAACCCGGGCGTTGCCCGGGTCATTCGGCTAGTGAAATATAACAGCGGTATGGTAGATTAAACTGGCGAAATCGCTGGGAGGGTTCAGCACTGATGAGCCAGGCCCTCCCATTAATTTTTCCATTACAGTAAGGGCAGTAGATATTGTTTATTTTCAAAAAGAATCATACGCGTTCAAAATAGTTTCGAATTTCCACAAGAGTATTGTATCGTAGAAAGATCCGGAATTGCTATTTTCAACAATCTACATATTCTTTAGCTTTTATTTCAGTTACAACATTCTGTTTTACAAACAGATTACAGGACTTCCAATAGATAAAGTTCAATCTTTTTCATTCACTAATGTTGATATGAATGATATTGACAATATTTGCAATCCTGAATATTCTGGAAATATATTTATATTGAAGGCATAAATTCGTTAGTGAACTTAGCAGCCTAGACACTCTAGACATATCTTCCTCACAATAGTTTAACGCCATTTTGAACATTTACCTAGGGAAATAGAAAATAACATAACTTTGACATTCCTAGCCATTGCACTTATTAGATTCAATAGTAAAATATCGAACATCAGTACATATACACACAAATATCATCATTCCTTTAGCTCCCTCTATCTTTCAAAATTAGAAGTATTTTAATACACACAAACAAATATCTGAATTATAGATTCCATTTTTACAAGTATTATTTAATTACAATTATTATTTATCACAAGTAAAAATGAGACATTTATATCTGATGTGTTTGTTGGGCCTCTCTGATAGAAGCTCTTAAACAAGGGCGCGATGTTCCAAAAATTGAAATTTTTAGCAAGAAATATTTAAAGCATTACCTATAATATGATGCACTAGCGCGCCATCTGTTATCAAAATTAAAGATCAAAATCAAGATTAAACTGGCGAAACCGCTGGGAGGGTTCACCACTGATGAGCCAGGCCCTCCCATTAATTTTTCCATTGCAGTAAGGGCAGTAGAAATTGTTTATTTTCAAAAAGAATCATACGCCTTTAAAATAGTTTCGAATTTTGATTACCTATAATATCAATACCATGTGTGTTTTCCATTCTGGCAGAGTCTGATAATCATATCAGTTTCTTTAATACACAAACCGTTCTTAAATATTTCTATATATTTTTATAGATTTATATTGATTTTTCGTTGAAAAGAAACACATGCGGGATAGTTTTCAAATGTCGTTTTACAATCATAAGCCGCATTATATTATATTATACTATAAATTACTTTATGTATTATTTACGAAAGGAAAAATATGTCCAGGGTAGCCTAGTGGACATGGCATCTGCCCGGGAAGCGGAATACTGTGGGTCCGATTCCCATCCCTGGACACTTTTATTTTTCCGTTTATCATTACTCTTCACAATTCACCCTTTCATACCTCAACCCAAAGGTTGGAAATAATCGTTATTTCTCCTTGAAATAAATTTTGATTTTTCGTTGAAAAGAAACACATGCGGGATAGTTTTCAAATGTCGTTTTACAATCACAAGCCGCATTATATTATATTATACTATAAATTACTTTATGTATTATTTACGAAAGGAAAAATATGTCCAGGGTAGCCTAGTGGACATGGCATCTGCCCGGGAAGCGGAATACTGTGGGTCCGATTCCCATCCCTGGACACTTTTATTTTTCCGTTTATCATTACTCTTCACAATTCACCCTTTCATACCTCAACCCAAAGGTTGGAAATAATCGTTATTTCTCCTTGAAATAAATTTTGATTTTTCGTTGAAAAGAAACACATGAGGGATAGTTTTCAAATGTCGTTTTACAATCACAAGCCGTATAATAATATAATGTACGATAAATTTCTAGAATTCCCGACGAACTTCTCCTCGCAGAAAGGCGGCAATGATTCACCCCTCCCCCGATAAGTCGGAGAATAAAATATTCAAGAACTATTAATGTATTTACATGACTTTTAAACAGACCCCCACCCTGTATATACCTTTTAGAACAAATATTTTGGGAACCAATATGGTCGTAACCAGTTAGACATCTCCTAATAATGATAACTACAGTCTAAATATGTATTCCTTGCTTCCTTAGTTATGCCCTAGTGGCCTATATTTATTTATTTATTTATTTGTTCTCTTATTAGAGTTATATATTTTAATAATATTTTGTCACCATTTATAATAGTTAATATAAATAATATTTTTATATCTATAGAATTTTATGAAATTATGTATAATAGTATCCGATTATATTTAACTCGTGTTCTATTGGCGAATTATTATACCAGGTTTCTCCTGTAGAAGGACATCCGTGCCTGAAAACTAGAGAACAATAAAAATGTTTTGAAAAGACACTTTTCCCTGGAGGAATGATTGATTTTACTCGATATTGATGCAAGGTATTATTTTATAGAATTATATTGATATAATTATACTGTCCTAAAAGCTTATATCCATAGTTTGATTGAATACCATTTCTAAGATTCAACCCTTTAGTGTAGCATATTATAAACAGAATCGCCCAATACAGTATTAGAGCTCTAAAAAGCGGTCTGGTAAATTAAATTGGTGAAACCGTTGGGAAGGTTCAACACTTATGAGCTACACCCTTTAGTGTAGCATATTATAAACAGAATCGTCTCCAATACAGTATTAGATATCTAAAAAAACGGTCTGGTAAATTAAATTGGTGAAACCGTTGGGAAGGTTCACCACTAATGAGCCAAACCCTCCCAATATTTTTTCATAGCAGTAAGGTTAGTAGAAGTTTGTTTTATGTGTAAAGGAAACATTTGTGGTTTAATTACCTAATTATAAACATAGTTAATAATTATGCAGGAGCATATATTAATAATTAAAATAAAAGACACACTCGTTCAAAATAGACAATGAAATTTTCCAAGTTACCAATGATTTTTATTCCCTTTGCGAACTCATTCTACAACAGTGTATTCTTCAAAAAGAAATTATCTTTATATGTAAATAATTTCCACAATGCTACTGCGATGAGATGATATATTGAAATTACCTGGCTTAGACGTTTTTTCAGTTTTTTCTGCTCTTCACATGTGTAGACATGTGGTGCACTTACAGTAAAAGCAGTCGCTTACCCACTACGATTACCATGGCCTGTACCACGTGTACTAGAGATAAGCAAAAAAGAAGTTATTTCACCACTTAGATCTACCAGACCACTCTACTGATGTATTGACCGATCAGTTTATAGAGAAAACAATTTAAGGAACTTATATAATGGTAGAGGTATTCATAGAAATTGTGGGCATGAGAGAGTTGCAGGAATGATAGAAACATACACTCGCATTTACATATTGAATCTACCTTTTAAGCAATAAAAGACACGCTGATAGGCTGTGACTTGATTGTTGTTAACAAGCCTCTTGTGTGACCTATTTGCTGGAAAATTTTGTAGTCATATATATATGAAAAATATAAGAAAAATAGAGAAATGGACAGGTTTTATTATTAGAAAATATATTTTTTTTTCACGTGAACAAAGTATTTACGCAAATATGGCCTTAAATGTCCATTTCTTGATTTCTTAAGAAATCTCTAAGACCAAATATTTGGTACAGCCTTCACCAGACTGACGAAGGCCAAAAGCCCGAAATTCGTACGTGGTTGGCTATCTAGATTTATCAGGAAAATGGGTTGATCAACTATCCCGGAACAAGTTAAATCAAGGTCTAGTTAATTTTTGTTCCACTAGATGGCGTTCTGCATCTTAAATGTTCATGTGAACGGTCAGGATATGCTTTTTTTGTTGTTTTTAATGTGTTTTTGTTGTTTTTATGTGTTTTTGTTGTTTTTATGTGTTTTTGTTGTTTTTAATGTGTTTTTGTTGTTTTTAATGTGTTTTTTGTTGTTTATAATGTGTTTTTTGTTGTTTTTAATGGGTTTTTGTTGTTTTTAATGTGTTTTTGTTGTTTTTAATGTGTTTTTGTTTTTTATAATGTGTTTTTTGTTGTTTATAATGTGTTTTTGTTGTTTTTAATGTGTTTTTGTTGTTTTTAATGTGTTTTTTGTTGTTTATAATGTGATTTTGTTGTTTTTAATGTGTTTTTGTTGTTTTTAATGTGTTTTTTGTTGTTTTTAATGTGTTTTTGTTGTTTTTAATGTGTTTTTGTTGTTTTTATTGTGTTTTTTGTTTATGTGTTGTTGCTCGAATTACATGTTATTCCTATAACAAAGCGTTTCTTGTTAGATGACATTTTATAGTGGTATATTTATGGTTTATTATTCAAGCAAATGCCCAAGTTTTACTCCTCGGTGGTGATCCTTCCCAGCGATTCCGCCGTTATTGATATAGTGACAGTAATTGCTTTAACAGCATGGGATTGTCTATTGTTGTTAATTAAACTACACCAACTTTTCTAACAGCATGTGATTTCATATTTCTATTGAAATAGTCATTGAGTAATTGCTTTAACACAATAGAGTTTGTTATAATTTTTGTGATTTCAAGAACCAGAAGCTGCTGTTAAGGCAGCAGGGTTTTGACTTTTTTTTTTTAATTGATAGAACCAAAGGTTTCTCATTGCTATTGACAGAATCAGAAGCATTTCTATAACAGCATGGAGAAATTCCTATTATTACTAATATAACCAAGAGAAATTTCTATAACACCACGTGGTATTCTATTTTTAAGAAAATCCTTTAATAACAGGAAGAATCTCATTGTTAGAGGCAGAAAGAATTCACTATACACTATAGAGTTAGCCTCGATTATAATTGATAGAGCTAGAAGCTACTTTTATAACAGCATGGAGTATAACATTGTTATTGAGAGAACCAGGATAAAATCCTTTAATATCATAGATAATCTCATTGTTAGAGGCAGAAAGAATTCACTATACACTATAGAGTTAGCCTCGATTATAATTTATAGAGTTAGAAGCTATACAGCATGGAGTATATCATTGTTATTGAGAGAACCGGGATAAAATCCTTTAATATCATAGATAATCTCATTGTTAGAGACAGAAATAATTCACTAAACACAATAGAGTGTTCCCCCGATTATAATTGATAGAGCTAGAAGCTACTTTTATAACAGCATGGAGTATATCATTGTTATTGATTGAACCAGGAGGAAATTCTTTAACATCATAGATAATCTCATTGTTATTGATAGAGACAGAAATAATTCACTAAACACAATTGAGTGTTCCCCGATTGTATTTGATAGAGCTAGAAGCTATAACAGCATGGAGTTTTCCATTGTTATTGATAAAACCAGGAGCAAATCCTTTAAGAGTAGGAAGCATCTAATTGTTAGAGGCATAAAGAATTCACTAAACACTATAGAGTGCTCCCCCGATTGTAATTAATAGAGCTAGAAGCTTTAATAGCATGGAGCGTATCATTGTTATTGATAGAACCAGGAGGAAATCCTTGATATAAGGAAGCATTTCATTGTTAGAGACAGAAAGAATTCACTAAACACAATAGAGTGTTCCCCCGATTATAATTGATAGAGCTAGAAGCTATAACAGCATGGAGTATATCATTGTTATTGATTGAACCATGAGGAAATCCTTTAATATCATAGATAATCTCATTGTTACTGATAGAGACAGAAATAATTCACTAAGCACAATTGAGTGTTCCCCCGATTGTAAATGATAGAGCTAGAAGCTATAACAGCATGGACTTTACCATTGTTATTGATAGAACCAAGAGGAAATCCTTTAATATAAGGAAGCATCTCATTGTTAGAGACAAATAGAATTTACAAAACACTATAGAGTTACCCTCGAATATGATTGATAGAGCTAGAAGCAATAACAGCATGGACTTTCCCATTTTTGTTGAGAGAACCAGGAGCAAATCCTTTAAGAGCATGGATCATCTCATTGTTATTGATAGAGTCAGAAGCTACTCCTATATCAGCATGGAATTACTCTCATTGTTACCGATATATCGATAAATAAGTTCATTTAACACAATGGAATTTCCTATTGTTATTGTTAGAGCCAGAAGTTTCTCTTATAATAGTATGGAGTTTCCAAAAGTGTTTTTTATAGAACCATACTCTAATTATCTAACATCATGGAATTCCTATTGATAGAGTTTGATACAAATCCTTTAACAGCCTTGAGATTCACAGTTTTATTGTTACAAGGTTGTCCCAAAAGTTCGTAAACATTTGCAAAAAAAAAAAAAAACAATATTATTCGCTGTTATGTATAATGTCTTTGTAATATGTATAAAGTATTTGTATTATGTATTCGCCGTAATAATATCATTCGCCAAGAAATAATAAAAATAACGTTTTAAGAAAACCACGAACTTTTGGGACAACCTTATAGAGCTGGAATATACTACAACAATAGGTTTCTCATATGAATGATAGAACCAAAATATTCTCTTATAACAGAATCTATGCCTTTATGTCTGTCAGTATTTCTGTCTAAAAATATTTAAATCAAGTTTCCATACATTTTCACCATTTTAAAATTTTTGGACACCAATCCACAACTTAATTTATCTATTTACATAGAAGCACTCAAGAACCTATATATTCTTTATTTATCTTTTATTTCAGTTACAAAGTTCTGTTTTACAAACATATTACAGGACTTCCAATAGACAAAGTCCAATCTTCTGCAATCACTAATGTTGATATGAATCATATTGACAATATAATCAAACACCTGAATAGTCTAGAAAGATATTTATAATAAAGATGTTGAAATTTCCTAACTTAGCAGCCTAGACACTCTAGACATATCTTCCTCACAATAGTTTAACGCAATTTTGAATATTTACCTAGGGAAATAGAATATAAAACAACTTTGACATTCCTAGCCATTACACTTACTAGAATCAATAGAAAAATATCGAACACCAGGACATATTCACACGATATCATCATTAATTCAGCTCCCTCTATCTTTAAAAACTAGAAGTATTTTTAATACACAAACAAATATCTGAATAATAGAATCCATTTTTACAAGTATTATTTACAAGTAAGTTTACTTGTATATATATTCCGGAATTATAGCACTATCAAAAAGAATGTCCACTTGTATCTCTTCAAATATCAAGAATATCAAAAAAGAAAGAAGAATACCTTATAATGAGCTGAGAATAACGAAAATATCCTCCTGATTTCATCAAGAAAAAGATATATAAATTTATCAAAGTCACTTCAAACAAAAATATAACTATGGCATAGAAAAATTAACAAAAGCATACTCTTAAAATACAATATTAAAACACGATATGTGGCCACAACTAATCTGAAAGAAATTCTCGCCATTTCAATATGAAACACAATAGTAATCAAGAACTCAAATCAAATAGTGCGTATAGCATTCCCTGCAAATTCTTTCCTGACACTTACATAGGAAGAAACTGACAAAATTCTGGAAGAAGTTAAATCAAGGTCTAGTTAATTTTTGTTCCAATAGATGGCGCTCTGCATCTTAAATGTTCATGTGAACGGTCAGGATATGCTTTTTTTGTTGTTTTTAATGTGTTCTTTTGTTGTTTTTAATGTGTTTTTTGTTGTTTTTAATGTGTTTTTTGTTGTTTTTAATGTGTTTTTTTTTTGTTTTTAATGTGTTTTTTTGTTTATGTGTTGTTGTTCGAATTACATGTCATTCCTATAACAGAGTGTTTCTTGTGAAAAAATAGTACAAATGTGTTATGGTACTGGGATAAGGTGCATATATTAAGAAAAGGGCATCTCCTTATCATGCAACTGAAAGTTGCTGATGGCTTGCGCCATCTATCGGGATAAATATCAACTATTCTTGTTGATTTCTAATTATTCCAGAATTGGCCAAATATTTGGCCATTATTTGGCCAATTCTGGAATAATTAGAAATCAACGAGAATAGTTGATATTTATTCCGATAGATGGCGCAAGCCATCAGCAACTTTCAGTTGCACGATGAGGAGATGCCTTTTTCCTAAAAGCGTTTCTGTTTAGATGACATTTTATAGTGGTATATATATGGTTTAATATTCAAGAAAATGCCCAAGTTTTACTCCTCGGTGGTGATCCTTCCCAGCGATTCCGCCGTTATTTATATAGTGACAGAGTAATTGCTTCAACAGCATGGGATTGTCTATTGTTGTTAATTAAACTACACCAACTTTTCTAACAGCATGTGATTTCATATTTCTATTGAAATAGTCATTGAGTAATTGCTTTAACACTATAGAGTTTGTTATAATTTTTGTGATTTCAAGAACAAGAAGCTGCTGTTAAGGCAGCAGGGTTTTGACTTTTTTTTTTTTAATTGATAGAACCAAAGGTTTCTCATTGCTATTGACAGAATCAGAAGCATTTCTATAACAGCATGGAGAAATTCCTATTATTACTAATATAACCAAGAGAAATTTCTATAACACCACGTGGTATTCTATTTTTAAGAAAATCCTTTAATAACAGGAAGAATCTCATTGTTAGAGGCAGAAAGAATTCACTATACACTATAGAGTTAGCCTCGATTATAATTTATATAGCTAGAAGCTATAACAGCATGGAGTATATCATTGTTATTGAGAGAACCGGGATAAAATCCTTTAATATCATAGATAATCTCATTGTTAGAGACTGAAAGAATTCACTAAACACAATAGAGTGTCCCCCCGATTATAATTGATAGAGCTAGAAGCTACTTTTATAACAGCATGGAGTATATCATTGTTATTGATTGAACCAGGAGGAAATTCTTTAACATCATAGATAATCTCATTGTTATTGATCGAGACAGAAATAATTCACTAAACACAATTGAGTGTTCCCCGATTGTATTTGATAGAGCTAGAAGCTATAACAGCATGGAGTTTTCCATTGTTATTGATAAAACCAGGAGCAAATCCTTTAAGAATAGGAAGCATCTAATTGTTAGAGGCAGAAAGAATTCACTAAACACAATAGAGTGTTCCCCCGATTATAATTGATAGAGCTAGAAGCTACTTTTATAACAGCATGGAGTATATCATTGTTATTGATTGAACCAGGAGGAAATTCTTTAACATCATAGATAATCTCATTGTTATTGATCGAGACAGAAATAATTCACTAAACACAATTGAGTGTTCCCCGATTGTATTTGATAGAGCTAGAAGCTATAACAGCATGGAGTTTTCCATTGTTATTGATAAAACCAGGAGCAAATCCTTTAAGAGTAGGAAGCATCTAATTTTTAAAGGCAGAAAGAATTCACTAAACACTATAGAGTGTTCCCCCGATTGTAATTAATAGAGCTAGAAGCTTTAATAGCATGGAGCGTATCATTGTTATTGATAGAACCAGGAGGAAATCCTTGATATAAGGAAGCATTTCATTGTTAGAGACAGAAAGAATTCACTAAACACAATAGAGTGTTCCCCCGATTATAATTGATAGAGCTAGAAGCTATAACAGCATGGAGTATATCATTGTTATTGATTGAACCAGGAGGAAATCCTTTAATATCATAGATAATCTCATTGTTACTGATAGAGACAGAAATAATTCACTAAGCACAATTGAGTGTTCCCCCGATTGTAAATGATAGAGCTAGAAGCTATAACAGCATGGACTTTACCATTGTTATTGATAGAACCAAGAGGAAATCCTTTAATATAAGGAAGCATCTCATTGTTAGAGACAAATAGAATTTACAAAACACTATAGAGTTACCCTCGATTATGATTGATAGAGCTAGAAGCAATAACAGCATGGACTTTCCCATTGTTGTTGAGAGAACCAGGAGCAAATCCTTTAAGAGCATGGATCATCTCATTGTTATTGATAGAGTCAGAAGCTACTCCTATATCAGCATGGAATTACTCTCATTGTTACCGATATATCGATAAATAAGTTCATTTAACACAATGGAATTTCCTATTGTTATTGTTAGAGCCAGAAGTTTCTCTTATAATAGTATGGAGTTTCCAAAAGTGTTTTTTATAGAACCATACTCTAATTATCTAACATCATGGAATTCCTATTGATAGAGTTTGATACAAATCCTTTAACAGCCTTGAGATTCACAGTTTTATTGTTACAAGGTTGTCCCAAAAGTTCGTAAACATTTGCAAAAAAAAAAAAAACAATATTATTCGCTGTTATGTATAATGTCTTTGTAATATGTATAAAGTATTTGTATTATGTATTCGCCGTAATAATATCATTCGCCAAGAAATAATAAAAATAACGTTTTAAGAAAACCACGAACTTTTGGGACAACCTTATATAGCTGGAATATACTACAACAATAGGGTTTCCATATGAATGATAGAACCAAAATATTCTCTTATAACAGAATCTATGTCTTTATGTTTGTCAGTATTTCTGTCTAAAAATATTTAAATCAAGTTTCCATACATTTTCACCATTTTAAAATTTTTGGACACCAATCCACAACTTAATTTATCTATTTACATAGAAGCACTCAAGAACCTATATATTCTTTATTTATCTTTTATTTCAGTTACAAAGTTCTGTTTTACAAACATATTACAGGACTTCCAATAGACAAAGTCCAATCTTCTGCAATCACTAATGTTGATATGAATCATATTGACAATATAATCAAAACCTGAATAGTCTAGAAATATATTTATAATAAAGATGTTGAAACTTGGCAACTTAGCAGCCTAGACACTCTAGACATATCTTCCTCACAATAGTTTAACGCAATTTTGAATATTTACCTAGGGAAATAGAATATAAAACAACTTTGACATTCCTAGCCATTACACTTACTAGAATCAATAGAAAAATATCGAACACCAGGACATATTCACACGATATCATCATTAATTCAGCTCCCTCTATCTTTAAAAACTAGAAGTATTTTTAATACACAAACAAATATCTGAATAATAGAATCCATTTTTACAAGTATTATTTACAAGTAAGTTTACTTGTATATATATTCCGGAATTATAGCACTATCAAAAAGAATGTCCACTCGTATCTCTTCAAATATCAAGAATATCAAAAAAGAAAGAAGAATACCTTATAAGGAGCTGAGAATAACGAAAATATCCTCCTGATTTCATCAAGAAAAAGATATATAAATTTATCAAAGTCACTTCAAACAAAAAAAAAGCAAATAATCAATAATTTAATGTACACTTCCATATAACTATGGCATAGAAAAATTAACAAAAGAATACTCTTAAAATACAATATTAAAACACGATATGTGGCCACAACTAATCTGAAAGAAATTCTCGCCATTTCAATATGAAACACAATAGTAATCAAGAACTCAAATCAAATAGTGCGTATAGCATTCCCTGTTAATTTTTCCCTGACACTTACATAGGAAGAAACTGACAAAATTCTGGAAGAAAGATTAAAGAAACACACAAAACAGACTTCAAAAATCATAGCTCCTTATTACTTTTGATGGATAAGACACTCAAACAGGATCACATGCCCAAATTTAAAAAATGTAGAAATTATATAGAAAGAAAATCAAGATAAACACTCAAGACTCTTTTTAGAAAGTTGGATATCAATATAATACAAGTACAGCATAAATAGAAAGGTTGACATTCCCCTCCTTTATATATATAAAGGAATAGAAGCCCTTCAAAAAAACAATAGTCAAGTTCAGAACACTTCGTGACAATTGGCAATTAAACAACTTTATTGACATCTCGTCAATCTTTACACTCAAAGGGAGTTATAAGGTGATAATAATGGTAGGAATGAAGAGATATATACAATCGAAGTAGCCCTCTCCGAGGGCACGTCCGGACCAGGAGCTTAAAGCCGCCTTGAATCTAGACAGATCCCTGCCATTTGGGGAGTTCATGTTCGGAACATGTTTGATGATAATGTCGAAGAATTTGTCGAGAATAATATTGTATTCAGGCATGAGTAGCCCGAGGAGGTGCTCCGTTTCTTCTTCGTAATAGACCGCGAGTATGATATCCATCCTGACCACATTATTCTTGTTATATATGGAGTGCAGGAATTCTCGATCCTTCAATCGGAACCCTTCGTGTTCACTTCCCTACAGGTATGGATTTAAAATAATAGGCAGAACTCTCAGAAGATACAATATCAATATTGGATACCAATACGCTCCAAACTTAAAAAAACATTTTCCGTCCTTCTTCAACTAAACGTAACCCAAGACAGGAAACCCAAACCAACCTCATATACTTATATCTTCCTATTGATGCTATTTTATCTTCTATAGAAACCCTGTACAGAATAAATACACAAGATTATTTCTGGAGCTGGGCATCTATAAAAGGTAAAAAGAGCATAAATAGAAAGATATAAATACCACAATCATACCTACAGTTAAAAAATAGTCAAATATAGCATTTTATTTCTGAAAATACGATTGAGAGAACCAGGAGCAAATCCTTTAATATCAGGAAGCATCTCATTGTTAGAGACAGAAATAATTCACTAAACACAATAGGGTTCCCCCGATTGTATTTGATAGAGCTAGAAGCTATAACAGCATGGACTTTCCCATTGTTATTAAGAGAACCAGGAGGAAATTTTTTAAGAGCAGGAAGCATCTCATTGTTAGAAACAGAAAGAATTCATTAAAGACAATAGAGTGTTCCCTCGATTATATTTGATAGAGCTAGAAGCAATAACAGCATGGACTTCCCTATTGTTATTTAGAGAACCAGGAGCAAATCCTTTAAGAGCTTGGATCATCTCATTGTTATTGATAAAGTCAGAAGTTACTCCTATATCTTCATGGAATTGTTTTCATTGTTACCGATATATCGTTTAAAAATTTACATTTAACACAATTGAATTTCCCATTGTTATTGTTAGAGCCAGAATATTCTCTTATAATAGTGCAGTTCCCAAGTGTTTTTTATAGAACCATACTCTAATTGTTCAACATCATGGAATTTCTTATTGTTATTGATAGAGCTTGATACAAATCCTTTAAGAGCCTTGAGATTCACAGTTTTATTGTTACAAGGTTGTCCCAAAAGTTCGTAAACACTTGCAAAAAATTGAAATACCAATATTATTCGCCATTATGTATAATGTCTCTGTATTATGTATAAAGTAATTGCATTATGTATTCGCCGTAATAATATCGCCAAGTAATAATAAAAATAACGTTTTAAGAAAACTACGAACTTTTGGGACAACCTTATAGAGCTGGAATATACTGCAACAATAGGTTTTTCCATTTTAAAAAATGATAGAACCAAAATATTCTCTTATAACAGAATGAAGTTTCACGCTGTTATTGATAGAACCATACATAAAACACTCCTATAACAATATGGAATTTCCCATTTTTATTGATAAATTTGAAGCCATTCCAATATCAGCCAAGATTTAACTATTGTTATTCATAACACCAAAAGCATTCTTTTGAACAGCAATTTTTATCTATGTGTGTCCGTCTTTCTGCCAAAAAATATTTAAATCAAGTTTCAAAACATTTTACAGTTTTTATGTTGTGGTGTCTAAAGAGTGTAAATAGATAAATTATATTGTGAATTGGTGTCTAAAAGAAGCTCTCAAGAACCTATGTGGGGAAAATATTATAGATTCGTAGAGGAAGAGAAAGATCCTTTATTACCTAAAGGTATAAAACTATGAAAGAGAAGGACAAAAGATCAAAATATATGTACATCTGCAGTTCACGCCGACCTGTCCTATTCACTTAACCACTAGCCTACTAACTAACAAACAAGGTCGCGCTATATAGGCAGAGATGTCAATTAGCATAGACAATACTAAAACTCTATGCAAACACAAAAGTATTTATTTATAGTTGTATATAATTCTACTGTCCTCAAAGCTTATGTCCATAGTTCTTCTAAAATACCCATTCCAAGAGTCTAGCAACAGTATCACTATAAAAGGAAGTTCGAAAAATGCAATATAACAGCGGTATGGTAGATTAAACTGGCGAAACCGCTGGGAGGGTTCACCACTGATGAACCAGGCCCTCCCATTAATTTTTCCATTAGAGTAAGGGCAGTAGAAATTGTTTAATTTCAAAAAGAATATTACGCGTTCAAAATAGTTTCGAATTCTCACGAGAGTATTGTATCGTCGAAAGATCCGGAATTGCTATTTTCAACAATCTACATATTCTTTATCTTTTATCTCGGTTACAAAGTTATGTTTAACAAACAGATTACAGAACTTTCAATAGATAAAGTTCAATCTTCTTCCTTCTCTAATGTTGATATGAATCATATTGACAATATAATCAAACATATGAATAGTCTGGAAATATGTTTATATTGAAGCTCTTATTTTCGTTAGTGAACATAGCAGCCTAGACACTCTAGATATATCTTCCTCACAATAGTTGAACGCCATTTTGAACATTTACCTAGGAAAATAGAAAATAACATAACTTTGACATTCCTAGCCATTACACTTACTAGATTCAATAGTAAAATATCGAACAACAGCACATATACATACAAATATCATCATTCCTTTAGCTCCCTCTATCTTTCAAAATTAGAAGTGTTTTAATACACAAACAAATATCTGAATTATAGATTCCATTTTTACAAGTATTATTTATTACAATTATTATTTATCACAAGTAAAAATAAGACATTTACATCTGATGTGTTTGTTGGGCCTCTCTGATAGAAGCTCTTAAACAAGGGCGCGATGTTCCAAAAATTGAAATTTTTAGCAAGAAATATTTAAAGCTTTACCTATAATACAAGGTGCGTTCATTAATTTCCAGGACTGCTCTGTATCTTTGAAAAAATAAAACAAATAAAAAAACTAATTTAATATTTTTCAAAATATGCCCCTCCTCCCTCAATACACCTGTTCCATCTTTTTTTCAAATTGTCGAAGCAGGAGATAAAATTACTTTTTGAGAGATTCCTCAAGGTTGCCTTCGATTCAGCTTGTATCATATCAACGTTGTCAAATTTCCTTCCTTTTAACTGCATTTTCAATTAAGGATAGAGGAAAAAGTCTTTGGGGGCTAAGTCGGGGAAATAGGTTGGATGAGGGATCTGTAAGGTTAAATGCTTGGCCAAGAACTGCAAAACAACATGGGCTGTGTGCGGCCACGCATTATTGACGTGAAGTATCCAGTCATTGTATTGCCATCTTTCAGGTCTTTTAAGGCGCACTGCCTCCCTTAAGCGCCTCATTATCCCCAAATAAACCTCTTGATTAATTGTACGTCCGAAAGGAATAAATTCATGGTGAACCAAACCATTAATATAAAAAAATGTAACAAGCAATGTCTTGACTTTGGATTTTGTAAATCTTGCCTTTTTGGGTTTCGGTTCCCGTCTTTCAAACCATTGGCTGGATTGACGTTTGGTTTCCGGGCATACTGATACACCCATGTCTCATCCCCGGTAATGATTTTTTTGCATCCATTCTGGATCGTTCCGAGTCATTTCAACCATGTTTTTGCAGACATCCATTCTAACCTCCTTTTGTTCCTCTGTTAGAATCCGAGGAACAAATTTTGAAGACGTCCGGATCATGTCCAAATCTTTTGTTACTATTTGATGACACAGTCCTACAGATAGTCCAGTCTCTGAAGATAAGTCTTTAAAAGAAATTATTCTGTTAGATTTAATTAATTCCTTTATTTTGAGCTTGTTTTCCTCGCAACGTAATGATCTTGGACGCCCAGTATGCTGATCATCGTTTACCTTTTCCCGACCTTTTAGAAAGCGTGAAAACCATTCAAAAGTTCTTGAACGGGATAAAGCTGCATCGCCAAAAGCTTCTTTAATCAATTCATACGTCTCAGTAGCACTTTTTTCAATTTAAAACAAAACTTAATGCAGATTCTCTTCTCTTCGAAAATGGCCATTTTAAAATTAGAATTGCGAACCTTACAAGGAAGTTGTTTTGTTCTATTTTTAGATCGGCGCGTGCGCCACGAGACTCGTACTTTCAGTCAGGTGTGGTCGAATGTCGGATATTTAACTCTGTATAAAAATTTTTTCTTTAGCTTTTTAATTTTTTAACCAGTCCTGGAAATTAAAGAACACACCTTGTATTAATACCATGTGTGGTTTCCATTCTGGCAGAGTCTGATATTCATATCAGTTTCAATACACAAACTGTTTTTAAATATTTCTATTAAAAAATAAATGAAGCTTCCAGGGTTAAGTATCTTGTACAACTTTTATTTTCAAGCTTTCGGACTTGTCAGTCCTTCAACAGGATTATCACTTTAACAATTTAATATTAAATACATTTTTCATATACATGGTTTAAATACCTACTATTTAATGAGAGAAAAACATATCACATAATTTCTGTTTGAAAATCAAAATATTTTGGAAATATGCGTGCGTGGTGGATGATACGTGCTGGTTGAATGATATCTTGAGACTTCAAATTAAATTTAATAAATTCATGAACTATTGTGTTATATATAGAGGAGTGCCTACATCTATGGGATAGTATTTGTCCATATTGTTTCGTATGTTTCTGATATTTCAATACATCTGTTTATGCTTTTTTTTGCTATTTGATTATTATAGATTCTATTAAAAGTATTTGGTATTTACTATGAATATTGTCATAATACACTATCGGTTGAGATAAGTTAAATGTATGACCTGTTTCTTTTATGTGTTGAACTATTAAAGATCTTGGATCGCTATTGTTAATATTCCTATTATGTTCGGCTATTCTATTATGGACTTTTCTCCCAGTCTCCCCATCATATTTAGAACTACAGTTATATTGCAAGATATGGGGAGAAGATAGCTTCTTTTTTATTAAGTGGAATATTGGATTGATTCTTTGTTAATGGGTTTCTAATAATATTAGAAATATTTCTATAATTCCCGACGAAAACTTTTCCCCGCAGAAAGGCGGCAATGATCCACCCCCCTTTCCCCCGATGAGTCGCGGAGTATAAAATATTCAAGAACTATTAATATATTCACATCACTTTTAAACAGACCCCCACTCTGTATATACTTTTATAGAACAAATATTATGGGAACCAATATGGTGGTAACCAGATAAACATCTCCCAATAATACAGTCTAACTATGTATTCCTTGCTTTCTTAGTTATTTTCTAGAGGCATTTATTTATTTATTTGTTTGTCCTCTTACTAGAGATATATATTTTTAGAATATTTTGTCTCAATTTGTATAATAGTTAATAAAAAAATATGTTTATATCTATAGAATTTTATAAAATTATGTCAAATTAAAGTATTTTATACTACTTGTAGTATCCGATTATATTTAACACTCGTGGTCTTTCGGCGAATTATCATACCAGGTTTTCTCCTGTAGTAGGACGTCCGTACCCGAAAGCTAGAGGATAAAAATGTTTTGAAAAGACAGTTTTCCCTGGAGGAATGATTGATTTTACTTAATATTGATAAAAGGGGTTGTTTTATAGAATTATATTTATATATTTCTGTGAAAAATAGACACTTCGGCCAGTTAAAGTTTTTTATTTTCTCAACGTTTCGACAAAAATATTTTTTCTTCGTCAGGAGAAGTAAATAAAAATAAAGCATTTAGCAATGCGTTAAAAATTGTTCTGAGGTTGCAAGGGCGTTCTCACGTGATTTTTCGAATTTAGTACAACATCCAAAGTACGAGTCAAAAACAAATATTAAACTCGTCAAAGACTATGATCTTGGAAATAAAAATATATAATAATAAAATTATAATCAAAATAAATAAAGTAATAAAATGATAATAATCACAAAGATTACATATTATTTAATAAATTTCTAACTATTATGTACAATTTATATCTAGCTTTTAACTACTTTTTAAATTTAAAAATGAAGCTAATTGTGTTGCGGAATATCTTCAAAAGTATTTATAGTTCTTTTCCTAAATTCTCGTGATACCCATCCCTCTAAAAATAATCTTTCCTTTTTAAATTTAAAAACCCCCCGGATACTTCACGTCGATTATGCGCGGCCGCACACAGCCCATGTTGTTTTGCAGTTCTTGGCCAAGCATTCAACCATACAGATCCCTCATCCACCCTATTCCCTCGACTTAGCCCCCAATGACTTTTTCCTCTATCCTAAATTGAAAATGAAGTTAAAAGGAAGGCTATTTGACAACGTTGATATGATACAAGCTGAATCGAAGGCAACCTTGAGGAACCTCTCAAAAAGTGATTTTATCTCCTGTTTCGACAATTGGAAAAAAAAGATAGAACAGGTGTATTGAAGCAGAAGGGGCATATTTTGAAAAATATTAAATTAGTTTTTTTATTTGTTTTATTTTTCAAAGATACAGAGCAGTCCTGGAAATCAATGAACGCACCTTGTATTATGTACAATTTATATCTAGCTTTTAACTACTTTTTAAATTTAAAAATGAAGCCTATTGTTGCAGAATATCTTCAAATGTATTTATAGTTCTTTTCCCAAATTCTCGTGATACCCATCCCTCTAAAAATAATCTTTCCTTTTTAAATTTTATATTCCTATGAAATATCTCAATTTCATTCCAATCTGGCTTATATGTCCCGTATACAATGCATGCTCCCCAATTTTGCTTAACGCTCTTCTCCCCAATAAACCCTGTTGGTGTTCCTTAATTCTGGTCTCTAAATTTCGGCCAGTTTCTCCTACATAAATTTTGTAGCTGTATATAATTATACTGTCATAAAAGCTTATGCCCATAGTTTGCTTAAATACCATTTCTAAGATTCTACCCTTTGGTGTAGCATATATAAACAGAATCGTCCAATACAGTTTTAGAGCTCTAAAAAGCGCTCTGGTAAATTAAATTGGTGAAACCGTTGGGAGGGTTCACCACTTCTAAGCTACACCCTTTTAATATTTTTTCATGGCAGTAAGGACAGTAGAAGTTTGTTTTAGGTGTAAAGGAAACATTCGTGGTGTAATTATTTATTTTTTTATATATAGAGAGATCGCACTTTATTGCCCTATAAATATTAATTCTATCCGGGACCTTCCTCTCTAACTTCAGCTGAATGGCCGAGATTGGAGAGAGATCAGTTTTAATGAATAATTAAGAGAAGCGGGAAGTAAGGTTACACACGCGCCATTAATTAAAGCGATGCCAGCGGCCAGAGTCCATTGTTGAGTATACACAGCATAGATCACAGCTGGCCTCGCTCCAGTACCTATATGTGTGCTAAGAGGTCAAACTTAGTTATATCTATAGGCTAAATGAGCTATAAAATACACCTTCTATAGTCAAAATCTACAAAAGGATATGCGCCATTTATTGGTAGTTTTCACAATCTGGTAGACTCAGGTTTGTGACAAAGTCACAATACCACCTGTGGTCTTCTTCTTTCTTATCTCCACACTGGGTGAAGTAGAATGCGTCTGCCTTTGTCATCGAGACTGTTGCTGTATGGCCTCATAAGCATAAATAAATCGAGACTGTGAGCACTATTCAGTGGCAGGCCGACTTAGCTTCAAAAAACTGGCCGCCTCTGACATGAGGAACAGACGCCATGTGCAGCCGCTCCTAACATGGAGTACAGACGCTGCTCATCCTGTATCCCTGGATTAGGAGCCCTTACAGGGTACTATCAGCCAGGCCAGCTGAGTTCAGGTTTTTTAGCGAGCTTGTTACTGCTCCCCCTTCTCTTTTTTCATCCGAGCTTGGGACCGGCAAATGCGGAGTTCCAGCTGTGGTGAAAATCCAAAGCGCTGCCCCTGCTACCCGTGTATTCGGGCTCTCGTCAATCAAAGATGGATCCTATTTAATTTACAAGGAATTTCTAAATCTAACAAAGAGGTGTTTATCTAGTGAAGCTGCTGTGCCAATCCTATGGCAAAGATATATAATAATTACCTAATTATAAACATAGTTAATAATTCTGCAGGAGCATATATTAATAATTAAAATAAAAGACACACTCGTTCCAAATAGACAATGAAATTTTCCAAACTACCAATAATTTTTATTCCCTTTTCGAACTCATTCTACAACAGTGTATTCTTCAAAAAGAAATTTCTGTGATCTTTATATGTAAATTATTTCCACAATGCTATTGCGATGAGATGATATATTGAAATTACCTGGCTTAGACGTTATTTCAGTTTTTTTTCTGCTTTTCACATGTGTAGACATGTGGTGCACTTACAGTAAAAACAGTCGCCTACCCACCATGATTACCATGGCCTGTACCACGTGTACTAGAGATAAGCAAAATAGAAGTTATTTCACCACTTAGATCTACCAGACCACTCTACTGATGTATTGACTGATCAGTTTATAGAGCGAACAATTTAAGGAACTTATATAATGGTAGAGGTATTTATAGAAATTGTGGGCATGAGAGAGTTGCAGGAATGATAGAAACATACACTCGCATTTACATATTGAATCTACCTTTTAAGCAATAAAAGACACGCTGATAGGCTGTGACTTGATTGTTGTTAACAGGCCTCTTGTGTGACCTATTTGCTGGAAATTTTGTAGTCATATATATATGAAAAATATAAGAAAAATAGAGAAATGGACAGGTTTTATTATTAAAAAATATTTTATTTTCACGTGAACAAAGTATTTAGGCAAATATGGCCTTAAATGCCCATTTCTTGATTTCTTAAGAAATCTCAAAGACCAAATATTTGGTACAGCCTTCACCAGACTGACGAAGGCCAAAAGTCAGAAATTTGTACGTGGTTGGCTATCTAGATTTATCAGGAAAATGGGTTGATCAACTATCCTGGAACAAGTTAAATCAAGGTCTAGTTAATTTTTGTTCTAATAGATGGCGTTCTGCATCTTAAATGTTCATGTGAGCGGTCAAAATATGCTTTTTTTGTTGTTTTTAATGTGTTTTTTTGTTGTTTTTAATGTGTTTTTTGTTGTTTTTAATGTGTTTTTTTTTGTTGTTTTTAATGTGTTTTTTTTTGTTTATGTGTTGTTGTTCGAATTACATGTCATTCCTATAACAGAGTGTTTCTTGTGAAAAAATAGTACAAATGTGTTATGGTACTGGGATAAGGTGCATATATTAAGAAAAGGGCATCTCCTTATCATGCAACTGAAAGTTGCTGATGGCTTGCGCCATCTATCGGAATAAATATCAACTATTCTCGTTGATTTCTAATTATTCCAGAATTGGCCAAATATTTGGCCATTATTTGGCCAATTCTGGAATAATTAGAAATCAACGAGAATAGTTGATATTTATTCCGATAGATGGCGCAAGCCATCAGCAACTTTCAGTTGCACGATGAGGAGAAGCCTTTTTCCTAAAAGCGTTTCTTTTTAGATGACATTTTATAGTGGTATATATATGGTTTATTATTCAAGAAAATGCCCAAGTTTTACTCCTCGGTGGTGATCCTTCCCAGCGATTCCGCCGTTATTGATATAGTGACAGAGTAATTGCTTTAACAGCATGGGATTGTCTATTGTTGTTAATTAAACTACACCAACTTTTCTAACAGCATGTGATTTCATATTTCTATTGATATAGTTATTGAGTTTGTTATAATATTTGTGATTTCAAGAACCAGAAGCTGCTGTTAAGGCAGCAGGATTTTGACTTTTTTTTTTAAATCGGTAGAACCAAAGGTTTCTCATTGCCATTGACAGAATCAGAAGCATTTCTATAACAGCATGGAGAAATTCCTATTATTACTAATATAACAAAGAGAAATTTCTATAACACCACGTGGTATTCTATTTTTAAGAAATTCCGTTGATAACAGGAAGAATCTCATTGTTAGAGGCAGAAAGAATTCACTATACACTATAGAGTTAGCCTCGATTATAATTTATATAGCTAGAAGCTATAACAGCATGGAGTATATCATTGTTATTGAGAGAACCGGGATAAAATCCTTTAATATCATAGATAATCTCATTGTTAGAGACTGAAAGAATTCACTAAACACAATAGAGTGTTCCCCCGATTATAATTGATAGAGCTAGAAGCTACTTTTATAACAGCATGGAGTATATCATTGTTATTGATTGAACCAGGAGGAAATTCTTTAACATCATAGATAATCTCATTGTTATTGATCGAGACAGAAATAATTCACTAAACACAATTGAGTGTTCCCCCATTGTATTTGATAGAGCTAGAAGCTATAACAGCATGGAGTTTTCCATTGTTATTGATAAAACCAGGAGCAAATCCTTTAAGAGTAGGAAGCATCTAATTGTTAGAGGCAGAAAGAATTAACTAAACACTATAGAGTGTTCCCCCGATTGTAATTAATAGAGCTAGAAGCTTTAATAGCATGGAGCGTATCATTGTTATTGATAGAACCAGGAGGAAATCCTTGATATAAGGAAGCATTTCATTGTTAGAGACAGAAAGAATTCACTAAACACAATAGAGTGTTCCCCCGATTATAATTGATAGAGCTAGAAGCTATAACAGCATGGAGTATATCATTGTTATTGATTGAACCAGGAGGAAATCCTTTAATATCATAGATAATCTCATTGTTACTGATAGAGACAGAAATAATTCACTAAGCACAATTGAGTGTTCCCCCGATTGTAAATGATAGAGCTAGAAGCTATAACAGCATGGACTTTACCATTGTTATTGATAGAACCAAGAGGAAATCCTTTAATATAAGTAAGCATCTCATTGTTAGAGACAAATAGAATTTACAAAACACTATAGAGTTACCCTCGATTATGATTGATAGAGCTAGAAGCAATAACAGCATGGACTTTCCCATTGTTGTTGAGAGAACCAGGAGCAAATCCTTTAAGAGCATGGATCATCTCATTGTTATTGATAGAGTCAGAAGCTACTCCTATATCAGCATGGAATTACTCTCATTGTTACCGATATATTGATAAATAAGTTCATTTAACACAATGGAATTTCCTATTGTTATTGTTAGAGCCAGAGGTTTCTCTTATAATAGTATGGAGTTTCCAAAAGTGTTTTTATAGAACCATACTCTAATTATCTAACATCATGGAATTCCTATTGATAGAGTTTGATACAAATCCTTTAACAGCCTTCAGATTCTCAGTGTTATTGTTACAAGGTTGTCCCAAAAGTTCGTAAACATTTGCAAAAAAAAAAAACAATATTATTCGCTGTTATGTATAATGTCTTTGTAATATGTATAAAGTATTTGTATTATGTATTCGCCGTAATAATATCATTCGCCAAGAAATAATAAAAATAACGTTTTAAGAAAACCACGAACTTTTGGGACAACCTTATAGAGCTGGAATATACTACAACAATAGGTTTTCCATATGAATGATAGAACCAAAATATTCTCTTATAACAGAATCTATGTCTTTATGTCTGTCAGTATTTCTGTCTAAAAATATTTAAATCAAGTTTCCATACATTTTCACCATTTTAAAATTTTTGGACACCAATCCACAACTTAATTTATCTATTTACATAGAAGCACTCAAGAACCTATATATTCTTTATTTATCTTTTATTTCAGTTACAAAGTTCTGTTTTACAAACATATTACAGGACTTCCAATAGACAAAGTCCAATCTTCTGCAATCACCAATGTTGATATGAATCATATTGACAATATAATCAGACACCTGAATAGTCTAGAAATATATTTATAATAAAGATGTTGAAACTTGCCAATTTAGCAGCCTAGACACTCTAGACATATCTTCCTCACAATAGTTTAACGCAATTTTGAATATTTACCTAGGGAAATAGAATATAAAACAACTTTGACATTCCTAGCCATTACACTTACTAGAATCAATAGAAAAATATCGAACACCAGGACATATTCACACGATATCATCATTAATTCAGCTCCCTCTATCTTTAAAAACTAGAAGTATTTTTAATACACAAACAAATATCTGAATAATAGAATCCATTTTTACAAGTATTATTTACAAGTAAGTTTACTTGTATATATATTCCGGAATTATAGCACTATCAAAAAGAATGTCCACTCGTATCTCTTCAAATATCAAGAATATCAAAAAAGAAAGAAGAATACCTTATAAGGAGCTGAGAATAACGAAAATATCCTCCTGATTTCATCAAGAAAAAGATATATAAATTTATCAAAGTCACTTCAAACAAAAAAAAGCAAATAATCAATCATTTAATGTACACTTCCATATAACTATGGCATAGAAAAATTAACAAAAGAATACTCTTAAAATACAATATTAAAACACGATATGTGGCCACAACTAATCTGAAAGAAATTCTCGCCATTTCAATATGAAACACAATAGTAATCAAGAACTCAAATCAAATAGTGCGTATAGCATTCCCTGTAAATTATTCCCTGACACTTACATAGGAAGAAACTGACAAAATTCTGGAAGAAAGATTAAAGAAACACACAAAACAGACTTCAAAAATCATAGCTCCTTATTACTTTTGATGGATAAGACACTCAAACAGGATCACATGCCCAAATTTAAAAAATGTAGAAATTATAGAGAAAGAAAATCAAGATAAACACTCAAGACTCTTTTTAGAAAGTTGGATATCAATATAATACAAGTACAGCATAAATAGAAAGGTTGACATTCCCCTCCTTTATATATATAAAGGAATAGAAGCCCTTCAAAAAAACAATAGTCAAGTTCAGAACACTTCGTGACAATTGGCAATTAAACAACTTTATTGACATCTCGTCAATCTTTACACTCAAAGGGAGTTATAAGGTGATAATAATGGTAGGAATGAAGAGATATATACAATCGACGTAGCCCTCTCCGAGGCCACGTCCGGACCAGGAGCTTAAAGCCGCCTTGAATCTAGACAGATCCCTGCCATTTGGGGAGTTCATGTTCTGAACATGTTTGATGATAATGTCGAAGAATTTGTCGAGAAGAATATTGTATTCAGGCATGAGTAGCCCGAGGAGGTGCTCCGTTTCTTCTTCGTAATAGACCGCGAGTATGATATCCATCCTGACCACATTATTCTTGTTATATATGGAGTGCAGGAATTCTCGATCCTTTTCAATCGGAACCCTTCGTGTTCACTTCCCTACAGGTATGGATTTAAAATAATAGGCAGAATTCTCAGAAGATACAATATCAATATTGGATACCAATCCGCTCCAAACTTAAAAAAACATTTTCCATCCTTCTTCAACTAAACGTAACCCAAGACAGGAAACCCAAACCAACCTCATATACTTATATCTTCCTATTGATGCTATTTTATCTTCTATAGAAACCCTGTACAGAATAAATACACAAGATTATTTCTGGAGCTGGGCATCTATAAAAGGTAAAAAAAGCATAAATAGAAAGATATAAATACCACAATCATACCTACAGTTAAAAAATAGTCAAATATAGCATTTTATTTCTGAAAATACGATTGAGAGAACCAGGAGCAAATCCTTTAATATCAGGAAGCATCTCATTGTTAGAGACAGAAATAATTCACTAAACACAATAGGGTTCCCCCGATTGTATTTGATAGAGCTAGAAGCTATAACAGCATGGACTTTCCCATTGTTATTAAGAGAACCAGGAGAAAATCCTTTAAGAGCTTGGATCATCTCATTGTTATTGATAAAGTCAGAAGTTACTCCTATATCTTCATGGAATTGCTTTCATTGTTACCGATATATCGTTTAAAAATTTACATTTAACACAATTGAATTTCCCATTGTTATTGTTAGAGCCAGAATATTCTCTTATAATAGTGCAGTTCCCAAGTGTTACTTGTTGTAATTGTTGTAAGTGTAATTGTTCAACATCATGGAATTTCTTATTGTTATTGATAGAGCTTGATACAAATCCTTTAAGAGCCTTGAGATTCACAGTTTTATTGTTACAAGGTTGTCCCAAAAGTTCGTAAACACTTGCAAAAAATTGAAATACCAATATTATTCGCCATTATGTATAATGTCTTTGCATTATGTATAAAGTAATTGCATTATGTATTCGCCGTAATAATATCGCCAAGTAATAATAAAAATAACGTTTTAAGAAAACTACGAACTTTTGGGACAACCTTATAGAGCTGGAATATACTGCAACAATAGGTTTTTCCATTTTAAAAAATGATAGAACCAAAATATTCTCTTATAACAGAATGAAGTTTCACGTTGTTATTGATAGAACCATACATAAAACACTCCTATAACAATATGGAATTTCCCATTTTTATTGATAAATTTGAAGCCATTCCAATATCAGCCAAGATTTAACTATTGTTATTCATAACACCAAAAGCATTCTTTTGAACAGCAATTTTTATCTATGTGTGTCCGTCTTTCTGCCAAAAAATATTTAAATCAAGTTTCACAACATTTTACAGTTTTTATGTTGTGGTGTCTAAAGAGTGTAAATAGATAAATTATATTGTGAATTGGTGTCTAAAAGAAGCACTCAAGAACCTATGTGGGGAAAAAAATTATAGATTCGTAGAGGAAGAGAAAGATCCTTTATTACCTAAAGTTATAAAACAATAAAGAAGGACAAGAGATCAAATTATATGTACATCAGCAGTTTACGTCGGCCTGCCCTATTCACTTAACCACTAGCCTACTAACTAACAAACAAGGTCGCGCTATATAGGCAGAGATGTCAATTAGCATAGACAATACTAAAACTCTATGCAAACACAAAAGTATTTATTTATAGTTGTATATAATTCTACTGTCCTCAAAGCTTATGTCCATAGTTCTTCTAAAATACCCATTCCAAGAGTCTAGCAACAGTATCACTATAAAAGGAAGTTCGAAAAATGCAATATAACAGCGGTATGGTAGATTAAACTGGCGAAACCGCTGGGAGGGTTCACCACTGATGAACCAGGCCCTCCCATTAATTTTTCCATTACAGTAAGGGCAGTAGAAATTGTTGAATTTCAAAAAGAATATTACGCGTTCAAAATAGTTTCGAATTCTCACGAGAGTATTGTATCGTCGAAAGATCCGGAATTGCTATTTTCAACAATCTACATATTCCTTATCTTTTATTTCAGTTATAAAATTCTGTTTTACAAACAGATTACAGGACTTCCAATAGACAAAGTCCAATCTTCTGCAATCACTAATGTCGATATGAATCATATTGACAATATAATCAAACATATGAATAGTCTGGAAATATATTTATATTGAAGCTCTTATTTTCGTTAGTGAACATAGCAGCCTAGACACTCTAGATATATCTTCCTCACAATAGTTGAACGCCATTTTGAACATTTACCTAGGAAAATAGAAAATAACATAACTTTGACATTCCTAGCCATTGCACTTACTAGGATCAATAGAAAAATATCGAACAACAGCACATATACACACAAATATCATCATTCCTTTAGCTCCCTCTATCTTTCAAAATTAGAAGTGTTTTAATACACAAACAAATATCTGAATTATAGATTCCATTTTTACAAGTATTATTTATTACAATTATTATTTATCACAAGTAAAAATAAGACATTTACATCTGATGTGTTTGTTGGGCCTCTCTGATAGAAGCTCTTAAACAAGGGCGCGATGTTCCAAAAATTGAAATTTTTAGCAAGAAATATTTAAAGCTTTACCTATAATACAAGGTGCGTTCATTAATTTCCAGGAATGCTCTGTATCTTTGAAAAAATAAAACAAATAAAAAAACTAATTTAATATTTTTCAAAATATGCCCCTCCTCCCTCAAAACACCTGTTCCATCTTTTTTTCAAATTGTCGAAGCAGGAGATAAAATTACTTTTTGAGAGATTCCTCAAGGTTGCCTTCGATTCAGCTTGTATCATATCAACGTTGTCAAATTTCCTTCCTTTTAACTGCATTTTCAATTAAGGATAGAGGAAAAAGTCTTTGGGGGCTAAGTCGGGGGAATAGGGTGGATGAGGGATCTGTAAGGTTAAATGCTTGGCCAAGAACTGCAATTACAGTAAGGGCAGTAGAAATTGTTGAATTTCAAAAAGAATATTACTCGTTCAAAATAGTTTCGAATTCTCACGAGAGTATTGTATCGTCGAAAGATCCGGAATTGCTATTTTCAACAATCTACATATTCTTTATCTTTTATTTCAGTTATAAATTTCTGTTTTACAAACAGATTACAGGACTTCCAATGGACAATCCAATCTTCTACAATCACTAATGTTGATATTAATCATATTGACAATATTTGCAATCCTGAATAGTCTGGAAATATATTTATATTGAAGATAATTTTCCTTAGTGAACATAGCAGCCTAGACACTCTAGACATATCTTCCTCACAATAGTTTAACGCCATTTTGGACATTTACCTAGGGAAATAGAAAATACCACAACTTTGACATTCCTAGACATTACACTTACTAGATTCAATAGTAAAATATCGAACACCAGCACATATACACACAAATTTCATCATTGCTTTAGCTCCCTCTATCTTTCAAAATTAGAAGTAGTTTAATAAACAAACAAATATATGAATTATAGATACCATTTTTACAAATATTATTTATTACAATTATTATTTATTACAATTAAAATGAGACATTTACACCTGATGTGTTTGTTGGGCCTCTCTGATAGAAGCTCTTAAACAAGGGCGCGATGTTCCAAAAATTGAAATTTTTAGCAAGAAATATTAAAAGCATTACCTATAAAATTAATATAATGTGTGGTTTCTATTCCAAAAATTCTGGCAGAGTCTGATTATCATATCAGTTTCTTTAATACACAAACCGTTTTTAAATTTTTCTATAATTCCCCACGAACCTTTCCCCACAGAAATACGGCAATGATCCACTCCCCTTCACCCCGATAAGTCGGAGAATAAAATATTCAAGAACTATTAATGTATTTATATCACTTTAAACAGACCCCCACTCTGTATATACATTTATAGAACAAATATTATGGGAACCAATATGGTGGTAGCCAGATAGACATCTCCCAATAATGAAAACTACAGCCTAATATAAATTCCTTGATTCCTTATTTTTGTCCATAGTTTTGAACCATACTCTAATTATCTAACAACATGGAATTCTTATTGATAGAGCTTGATACAAATCCTTTAACAGCCTTGAGATTCACAGTTTTATTGTTACAAGGTTGTCTCAAAAGTTTGTAAACACTTTCAAAAAGTTGAAATACCAATATTATTCGCCGTTATGTATAATGTCTTTGTATTATTTATGATGTATTTGTATTATGTATTCGCCGTAATAATATTATTGGCCAAGTAATAAGAAAAACAACGTTTTAAGAAAACCACAAACTTTTGGGACAACCTTATAGAGCTGGAATATACTGCAACAATAGGTTTTCCATTTTGAAAAATGATAGAACCAAAATATAATAACAGAATGAAGTTTCACGTTGTGTTATTGATAGAACCATACATAAAACACTCCTATAACAATATGGAATTTCCCATTTTTAATGATGAATTTGAAGCCATTCCAATATCAGCCAAGATTTAACTATTGTTATTCATAACACCGAAAGCAACTTTTTAACAGCAATTTTATTTTATATTTATCCGTTTTTCTGTCTCTGAAAATATTTAAATCAAGTTTCAATACATTTTACAGTTTTTATGTTGTGGTGTCTAAAGAGTGTAAATAGATAAATTATATTATGGATTGGTGTCTAAAAGAAGCACTCAAGAACCTATGTTGGGAAAAATTTATAGGTTCGTAGAGGAAGAGAAAGATCCTTTATTACCTAAAGGTATAAAACTATAAAAGAAGGACAAAGAGATCAAATTATATGTACATCAGCAGCTCACGCCGGCCTGCCCTATCCAATAACCGCTAGCCTACTAACAATCCAACAAGGTCGCGCTATATACTCGTAGATAGAGATTTCAATCTGTATAGACAATACTAAAACTCTATGCAAACACAAGAGTATTGTATCGTAGAAACATTCGTAATTTCTATTTTCAACAATCTACATATACCTTATCTTTTATTTCAGTTACAAAATTCTGTTTTACAGACAAATTACAAGACTTCCAATGGGTAATCCAATCTACTGCAATCACTATTGCTGATATGAAAAAAACAATAGAAAAAATATAAAATTATAAAATAAAATAAAATATAATATTAAAAATAAAAGAGGCATATCCTGACCAGAAGCACATGTGCTTTTTAGAAGACAGAGCGCTATCTGGCTTTTCTTGATTTATCAAGAAATTGGGTTGGCCAAATATCAGAGAACAGGCAAATCAATGTTTTGTTGATTTCTGTTCCACCAGATGGCGCTCTGCCTTCTGAAAAGCACATGTGCTCCTCGTCAGGATATGCCTCTTTTATTTTTAAAGTTGATATGAATCATATTGACAATATAATAAAACATATGAATAGTCTGGAAATATATACACAATGAATATTCGTTAGTGAACTTAGCAGCCTAGATACTCTATACATATCTTTCTCACAATAGTTTAAAGCCATTTTGAACATTTACCTAGGAAAATAGAAAATAACATAACTTTGACATTCCAAGCCATTACACATACTAGGATCAATAGTAAAATATCGAACACTAGCACATATACATACAAATATCATCATTCCTTTAGCTCCCTCTATCTTTCAAAATTAGAAGTATTTTTAACACATAAACAAATATCTGAATTATAGATTCCATCTTTACAAGTATTATTTACAAGTGAGTTTACTTGTATATATATTCCGGTATTATAGCACTATCAAAAAGAATGTCCACTCGTATCTCTTCAAATATCAAGAATATCAAAAAAGAAAGAACAGTACCTTATAAGGAGCTGAGAATAACGAGTATCCTCCTGATTTCATCAAGAAACTGATATATAAATTTACCAAAGTAACTTCAAACAATAGCGAAGAATCAATCATCTAATGTACACTTCCATATAACTATGGCATAGAAAAATTAACCAAATAATACTTTTAAAATACAATATTAAAAACTCGATATGTGGCCACAAAAATTCTCAGATTAATTCCTCGCCATTTCAACATTAAACACAATGGAAATCAAGAATTCAAATCAGGCATTGTGTATAGTATTCCCTGTAAATTCTTCCCTGACACTTACATGGGAAGAAACCGGAAAAATTCTGGGGAAAAAAGATTAAACCAATACAAACTAACCTTCAAAGAGACCATAGCTCATTATTACTTTTGATGGATTAGGCACTCAAACAGGACCACAATCCCAATTTATAAAAAAAAAAATGCAGAAACTATATATAAACAGTTTCAAGATAAACCCTCAACTCTTTTTAAGAAAGCTGGAAACATCACTAGAATAGAGTAACTGTAAAAAAAAGGATGACATCGTCCTTCTATATTTTATATGATAACAGTTTAAGTCTACTCAACCTTTAATTTACTCATGGTGGAAATATCAGGGACTTCCTGGGATGAGTTTCTTTTTAAGTCATTTCATAAATCTCTACCTTTCGGACACGAAAGCCCATCTACAGGAGAAACACTCTAAAATAAATCGTCAATAGAGCTAGAATTAAAAATGCAACATATAGGTTGTTTACATTTATTCGAACGGGGGTCGGTGGAAGGCTGGTTAAACCGTTTGGTTTTCGACCACTACGACCCGGGTTCGATTCCCGCATTGAACACCTTTTTCTGTTAAAACAAAAAAGAAAATGCTCCAATGGCCCCCGTTTCTTACAAAAGTCCAACCCCACCAGCGAGTGCAAGTAACCAAACGTGGCTCTGGCATATTTGTAAGTGCAAAGTAAAACTGCTTTTCACATGTGTAGACATGTGGTGCGCTTACAGTAAAAGCAGTCGCTAACTACCCACCATGAATATCATGGTCTGTACCACGTGTACTAGGGATAAGCAAAAAAAAAACATTTATTTGAATGCTGATATAACACGGGCTTCCACTTTTTTCAAATAACTATAAATAACATAGATTTTTTATTTTTCAATTCTATTATTAGCCCTATTGGCAAGAGATTTATTATAGAGTGTTTTTCCTGTAGAAGGGCTTTCATGCCCGAAAACAATACACTTTTGAAATAAATCGTCTCAAAAAGAAACTTATCCCCAGGAAGCCTCAATTATATTTCCATCTTGATATTGAAACAAGAGATTTTCTTGAACTTTATTTTACTCATTAGAATTTATTTTATTTTTATCAATATTTCAAAACTGATAATCTACATATGTGTACTTATATAAAGTCTTATATATACATTTCGAACATAAGTGACAGAGTTAGTGTTTTTCTAAATCCCTTATATACAGTCGCGTGAAAGTATTCTTGAGGTAAACCAAACACTTTCAAAGGGAGACCCCGAAGTAGATAGGCGTACAGTCTGCGATAAATAATATCTTTCAATTAATAAAAGGTTATCCAAAATCCAATATTCTTATCCAAAATCCAATTTTTAATTAAAACCTCATATGGATAGCTTAATATTTAAAAAAATAAACAGAAATGTATCATTTAAGGTAGAGAAGGGGTTTAAACAAATTTCGACAAAGAACGCGGATTTGGTTTCCTTGGGATCAATTTATAAATCAGTTTGTATGTATTGAGTAACATCGGGTGAAATTATATAAAATAAGTATTGAAATATAAAATAAATAGTGTATCACAATTTTACAAAATTAGAATTTGCCATTTTCATTGTTAAAGAAGTTATTGTGATTATATTGCTATGCCTTACTTCATTTTCTCTGCTTTTGTGTAGATTCTGTTACGTCATGCTTCTGAATTTTGAATTTTTCTCTTTTTTTCATATCTATTTTTCAAATAAAATCCATCTGTCCAATTATATTCGTACCATTTGCGTTCTGTTTTTCCAGTAGTCTCACCCCCATAACTTTTTGTACACGCTTGTTCGGCGGCACATATACTAAAATTGGAATGATACAGAGAAGATTAGCATGGCCCCTGCGCAAGGATGACACGCAAAATCGTGAAGCGTTCCTATAACTTTTTTAATCAAATAATGCTTAATACGTGTCCCATTCATCCCTTTTGTCTCTTGCTGAATATCTTCAACAGGCCTCTTTCTTTTCCAAATCCTCTCCTTTTCGACGATTCTTTCTTTATTCATTAAGTCTCACTTTAGATAATTGAATAATTAATTCTTCACACAAATATGCCCTTGTAGATCGGGGCTCATCATGAAAGACGGCATGAATATAATTTATATGAAAATGACTTCAATTGAATTAGTCGCCATATATCTTTCTGTCAAAGGGCTTCTCTCGAATATTATATGTTATCTTATAATTTATAAATTTTAATAAGCATCTGGGAAGATCCATTGGAATTCAAAATCAAAATTAAAACAACCAGGAAAATGTAGATAATAATCACCTCAACACCACGATTTTTTTTTTTTTTGCCGAACTTGATGCCGGAGAAGAAGACCATAAGAAAGAAGAAAAGCAGATTATCTGGAACTAAGTCAATTCTGTAATTCAAACCTCGATAATGTCTAGATTAGATAAGTAGAATACTTCGTTTCATTTGTGGAATCTATAGAAGAGTATTGTTCAATAATATATGTGACTGCTTAGAGGAGAATCGCAAATTTCTGTTGGCAATTTAACTCCAGAAAAGAGATACCAATCGAAGTTGACTGAACACATAAAGGATTCGTTCAACAGAAATTAATATCAAAGAAAATTGACAATTCTTCGATAAACTGGCTGTTAAAATTTTATTTCGATCTTCGTATATGTGATAATGAAAAATGAGACATTTACACCTGATGTGTTTGTCGGGCCTCTCTGATAAAAGCTCTTAAAAAGTATATACAGGGTGGGGGTTATTTAAAAGTGATGTAAGTACGTCAATAGTTCTTGAATATTTTATTCTCCGACTTATCGGGGGCTGAATCACTGCCATCTTTCTACGGGAAATATTTAAAAACGGTTTGTGTATTAAAGAAACTGATATGATTATCAGACTGCCACAATTTTTGGAATGGAAACCACACACGGTATTAATATTATAGGTAATGCTTGAAATATTTCTTACCAAAAATCATATCAGTTTCTTTAATGCACAAACCGCTTTAAAATATTTCTATAATATACCTTTCCCCGTAGAAAGGTGGCAGTGATTCGATAAGTCGGAGAATAAAATATTCAAGAATTATTGACGTATTTACATCACTTTTAACTAAACCTCCACCCTGTATATACTTCTTACAACAGATATTATATTTATTTAATTCTACTGTCCTAAAAGCTTATGTCCATAGTTTGCTTGAATACCATTTCTAAGATTTTACCCTTTGGTGTAGCATATATAAACAGAATCGTCCAATACAGTATTAGAGCTCTAAAAAGCGGTCTGGTAGATTAAATTGGCGAAACCGTTGGAAAGGTTCACCACTTCTGAGCTACACCCTTTTAATATTTTTTCATGGCAGTAAGAACAGTAGAAGTTTGTTTAATGTATAAAGGAAACATTCGTGTTTTAATTATTTCAATTCTTATATATAGATAGAACGTTATTGCCCTATAAATATTAATTCTATTCAAGACATTCCTCTCTAACTACAGCCGAATGGCCGAGATTGTAGAGAGATCAGTTTTAATGAATAATTAAGAGAAGAGGAAAGTAAGGTTACTCACGCGCCATTAATTAAAGCGATGCCAGCGGCCAGAGTCCATTGTTGAGTATACACAGTATAGATCACAGCTGGCCTCGCTCCAGTACCTATATGTATGCTAAGAGGTCAAACTTAGTTATAGGCTAAATGATCTACAAAATACACCTTCTATAGTCAAAATAGACCAAAGGTTATACGCCATTTATTGGTAGTTTTCGCAATCTGGTAGACTCAGGTTTGTGACAAAGCCACAACAACTGTGGTAAAAATTCAGAGCGCTGCCCCTGCTACCCATGGTTTTGGGTTATGGCTCTCGACAGTCTGAGATGGCTTTGATTTAATTTAAAAGGGATTCCTGAATCTAACAAAGAGGTGTTTATCTAGTGAGGTTGCCGTGCCAATCCTATGGCAAAATATATAATAATTACCTAATTATAAACATAGATAATAACACTAGTACACAAAATGAAAAAAGAATTCTCCTCCTCAAATAAACAAAACATTTTCTGGATTAACCTTTTGTGCTGATTAACCTGGTATCAATATTTGTTTTCGGTTAGCTCAATTTCTCAAGTTATGGCTATAATGCCTTTTACCCATGATATTCATCTATTGGAGGAAAGGTAATGACATTAAACTAATTATTATATAAATAAATGCGCCAAAGATAGTGCAAATGAAGAAACAATATTATACACATATGCATGTTTATATATTTTACTTCAATAACTGCCCTTAGATATATATGTTTATCGAGAACTACTTACTCTATATTCATATGAATTTTCATTTATATATATATATGTGACAATATAGTGGTAAATGTGGTGAGGAGAGAAAAAATCACACGACGAGTTATTAGAGGCAAAATCCAGGCAGCCAGCCGAGAGAGAAAGTGGTGGCGAGTGAGACGTTATCAGCTGAACGACTGTTTTTCCCTGTGTACACAAGCGGGGCTAACAAAAGATAGGCGCCAGGTGGTGACGCCCCCCTCAGGAATGTGGCCAAAAAATGGTCGTAAGTTAGTTTTCTTAGCTTTAGCTGCCCATCTCTCTCTCGTTGGCTGTTGGATTGTTTTATTAATCCTGGAAGAGCATATATTATGACATATGGCCCCCGTTGAAGAAGGCTGAACATGGTTTAAGTATATTTAAAGCTGGAGAAGCCAGGAATAGAGAAAATAATTTTACATTTAAAATTAGTTAAGGTAATGGTGACATAGTTTTATGTAAATAAAATATTGTATAGTACACAAATAAATATTATTTACAAGCAGTTTTACAACACCGGGGAGTTTGACATTTAAGGAAATCTTTGAAAATATCATGGTTATAAAAAGCTATATACAACAAAATCTAATGTACTATAAGGGAAGTGATATGGAGGAGTGTGAACAACGAGAAGAAGAGTCACATACATATGGTGAAATTCTGAAGATCATTAAGACTGGGGAACTCTACACTTTAAGATATTTTTCAGGCGGACATGGCAAGGGGAAACTTGTCATGGGCTTTCTATGCTATAAGTGTAGAGTACGAGAAATGAGATTGAGGTTGACAATTGTGTGAGCTCAGGACTGCGGTAAATATAAAACTACATACAATGTTAGAACCTCGGCGAACAGAGCGAGGGGAGACTTGCCCTGGGCCAATCTAACTTATCTATGCAGCTACTTGTGTAGCGAGTCCGAGGGGAAAAGTCCCGTGTGTAGGTGAGGAAGTCGAATGGACTTATATTTAATTTGCGGAAAGTCTGCGCGCACAGTGCCAAAAATTGGGACGAGGACTGCGTTGTCCGTTACAAGTGACAAGCTGCTCGGACACGAGGTGTTTGAACCGTCGTGGGAGCTTGTGCAAGGCGATGATTTCGCGGTGGGTTGAAAGTAAGACCCATGTCTGCGCGAAATGATGACGGACCGGACAAAATCAGCGACGATGTTTAACGTACCTCGGTGGGAAATATCGGAGGTAGGCTATATCGTGCTGGTTTGGACAATGGACAAACATAGATTTGAAGACAGGGTCCGTGTGGCGAACGTGTGGCGCGAGAAGAAGGAGCGAACTGTGTCGCTCGATGCAGATTGTTCAAGTGCGAACAAAAAGGGGTTGATAAATATCTAGCAGTTAGTCAATCTGCACCCTGTGACGAACACACCATTGGCTAGATGGTGTGGGTCGGTGGATAGGCTAGAGATGAACTACGAAATAAATTATCATAAATGAAGGGTGAAGGTTAGGATTTTGAAATGACAATATCGAAGTTCGATAATTGATTAATCAATAATTCTCTATAAAGGTCCTGAGCTGGTATAAAGTTACCAAAGTTGTAAGAATGAGAGGGGCATTAAGGGGAAGATAGATAAGAGTCACCAAGTGTTGGTTGTAAGCAAGGCTCACGTGGTGGTTGAAATTCTTCGACGCCTGAATTACAGGGTGAATTTTGAATCGATTAGGGAAAGAAATTATTTTTCGTGAGCCGTGCTTACAAGTAGGAGAGGTCTATACAAAAGTTTAGTTGCTGGAGGCATATTTTTATAAATAATTTGATTATAAAAAATCTATTGTTAATAGTAAAAATCGTAAAGCATTAATATGTAGAATTCCAATTTTTTTTTTAAGAGTTTTTTTTTTTTTTAAAGAGTTACGTTAAAAATGGAAATTATTTAATTAAAATAACGATTGTTAAATTCTACTGGTAAGGTAACTAATTAAATGAGTTACAAATATCTCGATAAATAGTATGGAGAATAAAATCATTGTTAATCGGCATGGAGAGAATAAATGGAGCTAATTATGTAAATATTGGGACAATTTACAAGGAATGACTTATTTAAAGAATGAATGGAAGGGGTAAAACAATTTCACTTACAGGTTATGCTGGTTTAGAGAGCAGGTAAGTTCATTGAGATTCGGGAGAGTTCTGTCTGTGACACTGAGCGTACCAGTGTTGTACATCACAGTAGCGGCAGGGATATGGCGGAGTCTTGTCCATGATGATTGAAGGTGTCCTGCTCTGGCACGGTGGTCGTTCTTAGGTAGATCTAGTGCTGGAAGAAGTGTGTGGCAGCTCCATCTCCGTCGTAGGTGAATACTTCTTCGGGATCACGGTTCAAAGGTTGGCGAAGAAGGGGTTGAGGGCTCGAAGCGGAGTGGTTACAGTTGAGTTGGGTTTGGCCGATCATCGTGGCTTGGCTTCTTGTTCTTCATACTCCGGTATATGAGGGATTTGCTTCCCGGCCAGGTCTTATCCTGTCGACTTTCATTGTGACAATATAGTGGTAAATGTGGTGAGGAGAGAAAAAATCACACGACGAGTTATTAGAGGCAAAATCCAGGCAGCCAGCCGAGAGAGAAAGTGGTGGCGAGTGAGACGTTATCAGCTGAACGACTGTTTTTCCCTGTGTACACAAGCGGGGCTAACAAAAGATAGGCGCCAGGTGGTGACGCCCCCCTCAGGAATGTGGCCAAAAAATGGTCGTAAGTTAGTTTTCTTAGCTTTAGCTGCCCATCTCTCTCTCGTTGGCTGTTGGATTGTTTTATTAATCCTGGAAGAGCATATATTATGACATATATATATGTCATAATATATACTCTTCCAGGAATAATAAAGCAAACCTAGAGCCAGCCCAGAGAGAGATGGGATGTAAAGTCCGGTCAATTGAGACAGCAGCGACATTCCAAGGGGCGGCAAATGGGGCTCGTCCGTCAACACCTTGGGACTTTTAGGACAGTTGGTGATTGTGTGCGACACGAACGGCCGCTCAGCGGTGGCAGGCCCCTCTCTCTCTGGTTGTCTGGGTTCCTCTTCCAAATTGTGGTGTCCTTATTTCTCTTTCTCCACCTTATTATTTTATTATTGCCACATAAATATAAAAAAAATCTAATTTCTTTCCCTTTCTTTTTCAAAATTATCAGAAGAATTGTTTTTATATATAAGATGAAAGGTCTTAACAAAAAGCTGTGTATGCGAAAAAACATTTTATTTGGTTTAATAAACATTATTTATAAAGATGCAGTAATATTTAGGAAGTAATAAAAACATTATATTCATGGATTTAAAGATTTTTTTGTGAAGTTTTGCTTTTCATTACGCATCAGATTCCAACAATAATCCGTTACTATATGTTGATTCCACATACCATTGTATCGTTGCTCAATGATTTTAATATCTTGGTGTAAGCGTTCACCTTGTTCTTCGCTCTCTGCACCGAGATTATCAGGGAAAAGGTTTAAATGTGAATCCATAAAATGAAATTTTAGATTCGTTATGCACTCGAGCTTAAGGAATTTGGAAATCAGATTTTCGACGATTCTCGCATAATTCGGCGACTTATTATTGCCTAAAAAGTGTTTGACAACGTCGATGAGTGCAAGCCAAGCATTTCTCATATCTTCTTTCGATGTTTCAATTTGCAATGTTTACGAATTTGAGGTCCAATGAAAATACCTTCCGTTATCTTAGAACAACTAATCTTCGGAAATTTAGTCATTAAATATTTGACAGAATCCCTATATTTCTTTAAAGCCTCTAAAAAATGTTTCTTTAACCCTAATTTGATATGTAAAGGGGGAAAAGCATTTTTAGTTTATGGAAAAGCGGTTCATTTTCGACGTTTTGTTCACCTAAGCGAAACATACTTCTTTCAGGCCACATTTTTTGTATATAATGATTATTTCTGTCTCTGCTGTCCCACTTGCATAAAAAGCAAGGATACTTTGTGTTTCCTTTCTCCAAGCACTGTAAAATTCCTATTGTTCCCTATTACGATGGACAGAGATTTTGGTTTGTGGTAACAAGAGGTTCCTTTGCTTTAATCTTGATCCAAGGATTTCTGCTGCTTCTTTTGATAGCCCTAGATCCCTAACTAGGTCATTTAATGATGCCCGATCAAATAAATGTGGAGCCGGGTAATCCTGCTTCAAAAAGTATACAACCACTCAGGTTTTCTTGAACACAGATTGACGTAGATTGCTCGACCGTTTGGAATGAGCTCACTCTAGTACTATACTATCCCTTCAAAATATTCCATCAGGCACACATCATCACTTATGTCCACCTTGGTCAACAGGTTAAGGAGGTTGACCCGGGCCCAACTTCTACATTTGAGTGTTAGGATTACGGAAAAAAAGACTATTTTTAAAAATAACAAATGAGATTTTTATTTTTAAAGCGTACATCATGCGGATTAGCCAGCAGTTTCATGCACACTTACATTCGGCGGTTCACCTGTGCTGGCGTCAATTAGTAAGATACAAAGCGGCAGTTCCTGTTGGCCTTTCATAGTTCGTGAAGGCTGACAAACCACGGTAGTTTGTGATGTTCCTAGATGGCTTGATAGTCTCCAAGTGGCACAAGGAGTCATTGTCTGCGGTTCGCTATCTCTTTCGTTTCTTGGGTTATCTTTAAGATTCCTTTTTTCTAAGAGAAATTTCTTGGTTATGGTGATGTGGTTCAAGGACTTTTCACATAACAAATTTTTCACGTCGAGTCAATAGCATTATGGTACAATTGAAGCTTATAAAGTAATAACTCTCTAATAAGTTTGTTTTGACAATACATTTAAGTTAACTTAAAGCGAATTATAAAAGAAAACAATAACGAATCATGGGTAATATACTAAAAACCTTCGCGTTTTTCAGAATAGCAGTTTAAACAATCAAGTGAGACGGTTTATAAAAGCGATACCTTTAAATATTTCAAAATTTTCGGTTCACCCGCCCTCTGTACAAATTCAACAAAGAATTACAATAGTAGAGATATATATTGTCGCGTGTAAGGCCTCCAAATGATTACAACCTCCGCCAATAGATGGCGCTTTCGCCTGTTTCCCTTTTCTGGCTGATGTGGGAGTCGCCGACTGCTGTGGTCCTGTTTCCTGAGGAGGTTAATTGTAAATACCCTTTTATGTTGGCCCCAGGATGTAATATAATGTAAATACCCATTGTTATTTATCTCATTTAAGTGTAATGTTTAGTAGTGGATGACAATAAAGGTCAGTGCTTCAAGTCTCCGTGCCGCCTTCTGTCGTTACTCTCGCCATTGCCATCATCGCCAGGCTGCTACTCTTCTGGTAAGTCTCTCGTGTCCCCCACCAGTGGTAAGGGCGTGAGATACTGCCAGAGGAAGGGAGTTTCCACTGGAGAGGTGGAACTCAGGACGTCTTTGGGTGGCCTGCGGGGAAAAGCTGCAGGGAAGAGCAACGGGAGCCTGAGTAGGTGATCCACGAAGGAGGAAACGGCGTTGTCGCAAAGAACCGGTAGGGTCCAGCCGCGACAATATATATATGATCAAACTGGTGAAACCATGGAGGGTTCACCATTACTGAACTAGACTCTTTCAAGATATTTTATAATTACAGAAAGAACTATAGAAAATTGTTTTGAAGAAAAAAATGCCATACTAACTATTTTTCAATCTAAATAAAATATGAGGAGAAGATCTTAAGCCAGTAAATTGTCGAAAATTCAGACGAAGAGTCTAAAAATGTGACGCTACTTTTCCACATTGAAACGATGGAAAGCGAACCAGTCAATACTTAATTTATATACACAGAGTTCTATATCTCCAAAATTGCATATTACTCTAACGTTTGGTTTCAATTATTTTAAAAGATTTATCCCTTTCTCAAAATTTCACCAGTAGAATTCTGTTCAACTTGATGCATACCACCACTGGTATACTTTAATACAAAGACAAACATATGAATAATTGACTATTTTCTTAGAACTCCAAGAGACTCTGAGGTCTGTCCACTGTCTTGTCCACTGATTTTGTTACTCCATGGAAAGGGGGTGCCATTGCCCCGTTAGTCCGCCACATTTCAGAGTTCCCTGTAGGCCTTCACGGTTACAGTAGCGGCTCGGGGCTCACGACACCGTACTTCGCCCTACAGGACAGTCCCTTACTTGTGCTGCTTCTCCCGCCCGCTACGTAGAGGAGGACTTCTTGGCAGGAACTCTGAGGTATATTACCTATATGCTCATAATGTCTCCAGCATCACCTGATAGACAATTGGCAATTAAAATAATGTTATTGACATCTTGTCAATACATTCAAAGTTCACAGTCTGCACTATTTAAAAAAGATAATATGCATTATATACACTATGTATAATGAATATGACGCCTCTACCAGCGCTGCAGAGTTTGGTGGAGAATCGCCAGTTGGTCTCCAGCGACATCACGCATTTCGCGATCTACGAAGACCGTACTTGGACCGTGCTAACCTAGTGGATTCCGCAGCTATCTTCGACGCGGATCATGAGCCAACAAGAATTTCCACCACCTGATAGAGTGTAATATATTTCAACTCTATACAATTTTTATATATTTGGGCAATAATGTGGAGTATTACCAAATGGAAAGTTCAAGATTAACCCATGATACACCGCTATTACACCTCAGATTAAATACTAACTACTAATCAATATTCGGGTAATAAAGGATATTTGCACAAATAAATATACCTGATAAAAACAAACGAAAAGATTTGTGAAGAGTTTCTTTCTTTTTTTTTTTTTTTGCAAATCTTTTCATTTGTTTATTGGGTATTTTGTTATAGTTTCAAAGAGATCTGATTAATAAGGAAAAATAGATTCCAGGCTTAATCGCTGATGGTTAACTTAATAAATTTAAATAAGGTGATTAAATAAAAAAGGAGAATGCGTTAGGTCATGTATTGTATCCTAAACACAATTTTCAGCTCCAGGGTGCGATTAAAGAAGTTATAAATGGATTGTCACTACCTATAGATGCTTTTTTTAGAGGTAAAAATGAACTGATGATTGAGTATCATAAAGCAACGACCGAAGGTATTATGATGCCAAAGATATGCCAAAATGTATTAGAAGAGACCAAAGGTATATGCCAAAAGTGTGCAAGCTGAAGTAACATCATAAAAGAGAAAAGATAAAGAAAGGAACCTACACCTGTTGAAGTCCGGGTAGAAATTCCGCCAGTGGGGGTGGCTGTTCGATGTGATTTATCAGACGGAAACATCTCAGCCACGCGTCTGATTGCTATTTAGGAGGATTCCTGCCCGCCCATTCCATTTCCCAACCCAGCGGCACGTGCCGACCTCCCTGAAAACAAATTGATTGCGAGTCTATTTGCCAATTGTGTTAGATTTAGATGTTGGGGGCCCAATCCATCCGTCTTCAGGATCTCCTCTGAAATTGGAAAAGTTAATTTGAGGCAACAAAACGCCGTTTAGCACCTCTTTATGACCCGGCCGATCCTTGTTCTAAATTGATGGCTTTTCTTGGCGGTGATTTACCCGGGCTATGTTCAAGGCCGCCTATCTTCAACGGCCTGACGCAATGCTTGAGTATGTTCTCTGACATGAACGAGTGTGTAATGATCTATTAATGGAATTTTCATCTTTTTTATTACCTCGTCTGATTAGTTATCAATAGTGTTTCAATTTCGAACAAAATTGGTTTTAATGATATATATTTGTTTTTATGGCCTTAATGAAATAAATGTACTATAAATCAATTCTACTTCTCTTACGATCATACCAGGCTGTTGGATACCATTCTAAATACCCCATTTCTTTCAAATCAGTATTGTCTTGTGTTGGAAACATGTCTTTATCGCTATAACAGGTGATTCAATGTCATCAGGCTCTCCCAAAGCGATTATTCTATATCCATTAGTGGTATGAAGTTGACTTGGTCCTTTCATTGAATATATTATTGAAAATTTTAAATAATTTGGTTGTTCCCCTTACCTTCTACATCCATGAATTTAAAAATTCCGTCTTCAAAACCTCAAAGCATAAAAAAACTGTATCTTGTATTATCTTCTTCGCGATCTTTTATAATAAATATCTATCGCGTGACGATTCTATCTTTACTTAAATGGTGGAGATTCCAGGTGACATATAGAGGACAGACTTTATGACATGAGTAGAGATCTCACTCATGTACAAAACTTAAGGAAGTTGTACCTTTTAGCATGTATATCTGTATTCAGACAATAACTCTGAAAGATATTTGATACACAGTGACCTTTATTGAACACACGAGATAACCAAGTTTTGAACAAAATTTGCCTCTGTCTCCTTAAAAAAAAAATATGACCGGCGATCTTAAAGACTTTTGACTTCCTTAAGTTTTGTCCATAAGTGTCTGTTACATATTCTCCTTTATCCTTTCACGTTTTGCTGGTCAACTCAAGAGGCGAGTGATTATCTCGATCCTGAAACTATCCGTTCAAACAAGATTCCAATAGCAACTTTGACGCGAAGATGAAAATAATAACAAAATATGCAAGATTTTCTAATCAAGAGGCCGATTAAACCCTTGGAAGAAACATCCTTTCGTTATTCTAGTTTATTTTGTTCACACAAATTGTGTGTGTGTTCTTTTGAGAATACCGGAAAGGCTGAACTTTCCTATCATGATTTAGAATGTCTTGAATTTGAAAGAAGTTTCAATTTGTGAGCTGATCTTGTCGAATGTTCACTTGTGAGGAAAATAACAATGATAAGATATTGTTGGAATCTGTTTGGAAATTCTCCATGCCCTTCTCTGTGTTGTAGTCATTGAGGCTGATTTGTAATATTTGATTCTCGGCTACGTAGCAACTCAGTAATTATAATTCCCTGAATATTTTAGCCTGTGGGGTTTAGACTTTACTCAATTGACATGCATTTTATCATATATTTTGACGTGACAACGTCTTAAATTAGGTTGCGGCTGGGAGTCACTTATGAAAAAGTGTAACGCCCGGTAACGTTACGATGAGTCACCGAACGAGAGTGCTGCGCGCGCAGCGCTAGAGAATTAGGCGCATTGAATCGGCGCATGCTTGTCTTTGTCTTTCTCGAACGTTCTTGGCGTTGGAAAAACAAGAAAGCGTCATAATACAAGTTCACACGTGTGGTTAAAGTATCGTCAGCTGTGTCTGTAGTGAAAATGTGGTGTGCTTAGATTCGTCATTTACAACAACTACAACAATAAAGGTAAATAATTGTACACTGATATTTCATTATCGTAAACTATGATTGATTGATTAATTGTTAGATTGACACAAAAGTTGAGAAACTGAGTTTATAGGTTATGTCATACTATTGATAAATGTTGATAGTGTTAAGTAAATTATTAGTTTAAAATTAATTAATTAATTAATTATTATTTTACAAATTTTAAATAGTTTCAAATTTATTTAGCAAAAATTTGAACCTTCGATCTGAATAAATGTTTTGATTTTCGAATTGATTCTTTAAAATTACAAATATTAAGAAAAAGTGGCAGATATAAGAAAACTTTATTTAAACTGTGTTGAGCAAGAATTTTAACATCTAATTTAAGTAAATGTTTTAATTTTCAACTTCATCATTTACAATTACAAATTTTATTTAATTTCAAATTTATTTAGCAAAAATTTGAACCTTCGATCTGAATAAGTGTTTTGATTTTCAAATACCAACGCGGCTGGTGGAGTGGCGATCTATCGTAAATTATCATCGACATCTACGGCGGAAGTGTTCCAAGTTGCGATTACAGACGTAACTCGTGTCATTAAAACCAAGGGTGACATGTGCATGACTGAAGTTACTTGCTTCGCCGCTAATACTAGCTTCAAGTTTATACTCGGTGCTGTATATATTCATCCAGGAGCTAGTATGCAGGATATTGGAATGTTACTATGGCAAGGACTCGGTCCGTACATTCACAACAGCCAGTACGTGCCACCGTTCGTGCAAGTTGATTCTAGTATACCGATTCTTCTGTGTGGTGATTTTAACAAAAACGTAAAACCTGACAACTCGTTTCTTAATTTCATGAAAAATACGTATAATCTTGATTGCGTATCAAACGTTTCTAAGTCAACTACGTTAAAAGGAACAACTATCGACTTGACTTTCGCAAGACACATTACAGCAGAAACACTTCCTTTCATTTCATATTTCTCCTATCATCGTCCTATCCTCAACAAAATCACTCAAATAGGAATTAGTTAAGTTTAAGTTTACATGTACAATGTTTTAGTAAACAAAATATATTTCTATAGTTAAAATTTGTGCAATTCATATTTTCATTCAATTCCTTGTTCCTATTGTGCAATTTAATTATATTCATATCAATAAATATTCTACCGTTGTCACGTAAAATCTTCGCCCGTAAAACCGACTTTACAGGCAACCATTGTTTTTAAATAAAGTTGTTTTTGACTGAAATAAGCATACATTAGGTTAGGTCGAAGTCAATGTGATGTTTTATTTCCAGACAGACTATGATTTATAATCAAAATCCTAATTTTTAAATGTACGAGTATGTTAACTTTGTCAGAATAGTTGGGTGAATATAATTGTCCTTATCTATATGTGTTTTCTGTGTGTGTTTTGTATCTTTAATATTAATTATATCTATGTAAATACACTGCGTGACATTGAAAATGGAACACCAAGAAATAGTGGCCAGAAAGTGATGAAACTCGGCAGACAGAGAGAGACAGGGACGAACAATAAGTGATCTTTATTTCAAAATGATAGTCATAATACAGAGCGAGAACGGCGTCGGCTTAGTAGCAAGTAGGACCACCGCGGACGGCGATGTACGCTGCAACACGTCTAGGTAGAGAGTCAATCAGAGTACGGATGGCGTCCTGAGGGATGGCTCTCCATTCCCTCTCAACCATTTGCCACAGTTCGTCTTCTAAACGCGCCTGTGGCAAGGCATGCAAACGGCGTCCAATGATTTCCCAGACGTGCTCGATTGGTGAGAGATCAGGAGAGTACGGTGGCCAGGGAAGCATCTGTACATCTTGCAGAGCTTGTTGGCTAATGCGAGCAGTGTGCGGTCGGGCGTTATCCTGCTGATAAAGGGCATTGGGTACCCCCTGAAGGTAGGGGAGTGTCACCGGTCGCAGCACATCATCAACGTATCGTTGAGCCGTCATAGTGCCCTGAATACGAAGTAAAGGTGACCTGGAATCATACGCGATTGCGCCCCAAACCATGATTCCACGTTGTCGCACGGTGGGGCGTTCCACAATTGCTGCCGGATTGGACCTTTCTCCACGTCGACGCCACACGCGTACACGGCGACTATCACTGGACAAGCAGAAACGCGACTCATCTGAGAACACGACCCTGTGCCATTCCGTCATCCACGTCGATCTAGCCCGGCACCATTCCAAACGTTGGCGCCTATTCGGTGGGGTCAATGGCAGTCTTCTTAGCGGACGGCATGAGTGCAAGCCATTAGCAACCAATCGACGGGAAATGGTTCTGGTCGAGATGGAATGATCTAGGGTGTCTTGCACATGTTGCAGGATGGCGGTACAAGTGGCTTGTGGGGCCGCCACTGCTTGTCGAAGGATACGCCGATCCACACATGCTGACGTCACTCTGGTTGCACCGACATTCCTATAAATTGCCACATTTCCTTGTTCCAACCATCTTCTCCACAGTCGGTGCACCGTGGAGGCACCAAGGTGTGTATCAGCTGCGATTTGACGTATGGACCAACCTGCCCTTTTCAGTCCGATCACCATGCCCCTCGTAAAAGCGTCTGTCTGCTTGAACTGCCTCCGTTTACGATGACCTGGCATTCTCTGTTATTACACGTGTCTTTTGACACAAGAACAAAATTTATACAATGATTTTCTTTGAAGAAATAACGACACGAATACTGTCCTTTCTGCAAGTTCCTTCCCTTATATCTTACTCCATGTGCGCACGAGAGCTGCGCATTTTACATCATTTGCATAACTCGGTTAGGCGCGTCTACCCTGAAATTTGCATAATTTTCTGGCCACTATTTCTTGGTGTTCCATTTTCAATGTCACGCAGTGTATAATGAGTTTTCACCTATTTTATCTTTTATTTATTTCAATATTTGTGACACATGTGTACACTACCATTGTGATGTAAAAGAGATGTTTCTATCTTTATAAAATTGAAGACTGTCCCTTAACTCTACAGAGAAGAGAACTCAGGTGTTGAAGTATCTTTATGTAATCGTACCTAAAACGTATGGTCCACATTATAGCATTGTTGGCTATTCAAACAACAATGTAGAGGTCTGCTTTTCACATGTGTAAAAGCAATGTGATGCACTTACAGTAAAAGTGGTCGCCTTTCTACCCCATATGATCAGCATGGCCTGTACCACATGTACTAGGGATAAGCAAAAATAAACAATATAGAGGCATTCTAATGAAAGATAGAGAGATACCAAGCAGTGGTTGAACGAATTCAAGAGGTGAAACTAACTGCAGGCTCTGTGTATAAACAACCTGTGATAACTGACTCAACTTTGAGAAATTTATGCCAGATGGACGCTTTTCGAATAGTTAACCCTTTTCCAGAAGTCTGATCATTAGCGGAATTCACAAGGGCTTATTCAACGAAAATGTGAAAAATGAAAAAGGATCAATTATTTTACTCTGGAAAATTAGAATACGAATAGTAGAATAAAAACTTAGTAATTGGACACAACAACAAAAAAAGTCAAGAATACAAACATCAGCTGAAAATATTTGCTTAGCTAATTGGAATCAAAAAGGAAACTACAGGCATGGACAAAACTCAAGGAAGTTGTACCTTTCAGCATGTATATCGGTATTCAGATAATAACTCTGTAAGATATTTGATACACAGTGACACTTTCTAGCCAGTGGTCTCTAGGTGTGTAATAAGAATAATGTTATACCGACCACCATCTTATGTACAAGTGTTTATGACAATGAAATAAATAGGATGACATAGGAATGGTGGGAAATGGGGAAAACCTTGGTGAAGGCAAATTGTTAAAGTGGGAAGTTTCCTCAATTGCCAGAACTTCACAATTCGAAAGAGAGAACATGCTTTGCAATGTAATAAATTTCCTCTGTTGCATATATATACTGCTCGATATTTATTTATTGTTTAATTTATATATAATTTTGTTTATGTAAATTTGTATATAAATAAATAGACGCATCCTTTGTTAACGAGTGAGTCACATAAAGGTCTTGTACTGTAATAGCTTGGTGTAACCAGAGCTGATAAACGAATAGCTCGTGAAATTCGTGTTTTACCTTAGAATACATTACATCATTCATTACACAATTTTATGTTAAGGAACCTACTAGCTTATCTTCACCTCAGAACACTCGAGTTAAAGGCCAAGTGCTATCGCATTAAACAACGAGGAAATAGTATGTGTTTGATTAATGAAATGTCGGTTCCATCTTTTAGTAGAATGACATATAAAACCTATGCACATCATTTTCTATATAATTCCTGTAACTTTATATTATACTGACACGTGAATTTGCAAAGAATATATCTTAATACAAGGCAATAACGCACCATCTATATATAACGAATGGAGACATTAAGACACAAATGTTTCTTTTCACAAATAAATCAAACTTTTACTGTCCTTACTGAGATGAAAAAATATTGGGAGGGCTTGGCTCATCAGTGGTGAACCCTCCCAGGGGTTTCGCCAATTTAATCTACCAGACCGCTTCTTTAGAGCTCTAATACTGTATTAGATCATTATGCTTTTATATGCTACACTGAAAGGTGGAATCTTAGAAATGGTATTTAAGTAAACTATGGACATAAGGTTTTAGCACAGTAGAATTTAATGCACTGGTTAGGAAAGATTATCAAGTTAGACAAATGTGGTTATCCTACACACTTCTAAGTTATTGATGAGACAGCCAACTTTATTGCACCGTTCAGGGAAGATTCTCAAGTTGAGCAAATGGGTATCCCACACACTATCGAAAGTCAACAAACAAATTATTATTTATCCTTGGTGGTTTCGCAACGCACCCGTTTTAGGCTAAGTACTTACAAGCAATGAAAGCGGTTCCATTATGAGAAATACCGTTCTCTTCTCCCAGCAACGTGTACACCAGACACTGAGCAATTTAATTCTACCACTAAGAAATCTCACTGATGTAAGAATGTTGGAGAACAAGGTTCAATATTATGGTAGAAATACCTTCAAATATAATTATATTCATTACCAAAAACGGCAAGAACTTGGTTGATTACTTTGGGGAAAAGTAGAGAAAAAGGCTATATGTGTAATTGACATATATCACAATACATATCAATAAGTATTTCGACATTGCGCCTCGTTTTTTTAATTGTAGCATATTTTAATGAAAACTTCTTCAATTATATATTTTTTTATAAATTCTTGGTCATATATGAAATAATATTTTAAAAAGATGCATATATTGGATTTATAATGAATTTATTGTTCCACAAAGTTCTGTTTCAGTTACACAAAGTTTGATATATGGTGAATTAAAAAAAAAAAGAAATAATATGCATTAAACTCTATAACGATATATTAAAGATAAAAACTTGAATTATTTCCGTTATAGAGTGATTTCCTTATAAATATCCAGTTATACAACTTGTATTCTATATAAAGAATTTTGTAATATGACACACAACACACACTTTTTCGTTATAAATATTTTAGTTATAGAAGTTGTTTGTTTAAAAGAATAATATTACTATTTTAAATGAAAACATTAAGACGCGAATGTTTCTTCCACACATCAATCAAACTTCTACTGTTCTTACTGCGATAAAAAAATATTGGGGGGGCTTGGCTCATCAATGGTGAACCTTCTCAGCGTTTTCACCAATTCAATCTATCAGACCGCTTCTTTAGAGCTCTTAATACTATATTGGATCTATTATTCCGCCTTCTACAAGCTTTCAGGTAAGCTTTTTAAGGCACATAAAAGAACAGAGGACAACATCTAGACGACACATGCAAACAGCCCGCTGCATCTGGTAACAGCGCGCCGCCTGCGAGGGAACCAAGGAAGCGCCAAACACACCCAGAGCTCCAAAGCACCCAAGGCTTTCAAAAATAGGGGATCATGAGAGATCTGAAGTCTGGCTAATATCTTTCGAGAGCTCCCGTTGAAACTCTATACTATATTTGATCATTCTGCTTATATATGCTATACTGAAGGGTAGAATATTAGAAATGGTATTTAAGCAAACTATGGACATCAGCTTTTAGGACAGTAGAACTATATATAGATATTTGCATCGAGCAATGCTCTTCAGCAAACAATAAGAACAAGGCCAGTTAGACATAAATTAATACAAAGCTATAACACGCCATCTATATATACGGAGGTTTCTCTGTTTCGCGTCTTTTTTATTTGCTGTATATAGATGGCTCGTTGTTGCTTTATATTAATATTATGGTTTAAAAGAAATTTGTTATATAACTTTTTATTTTTAAAGAATATTGTTATAGGAGCTGTTCTTTATAAAGAAACTAGAAGAATGACCCGGCTTCGTCCGAGAAGTCCCCCGAGTGAATACCCTTCATACTGAAAGTACATCAATAATAAATAATAGAAGTGCCATAGAATAGCAATGCAGAATAAAAACATAAACTACAGGAAAAAAAGTGTGTAATGGCAAAAATTGTATTATATTAGTGTTTAGGTATTTGATTTAATTATTCTTTGCAATCCATTTAGTTGTTTCAAAATTAATATATTTTAAATAGACGGCATCTTTTCCACCAAACCCCCATTAACCTTTGAAATTGCCTGAGTTGAGTGACTGACTGTAAAGAATCCTGACTTCGATGCCCATCTTCTCAGTAAGAATAAAAAAAAATAATCCAAAATACTGGCATGTAAATATTTTTCTGTAAAAAAATAAAAGAGCATATGGAAATATTAGGCAAACATATGTGTTCGCTAATGATTGCGACTGCATTTTAAACGATTTTTAAAAAGAGATTTAAACAAATAAAGGCCAGAACAAAAATTAATAAAAAATATGAAATCCATTATTTACATACATTCACAAAAGCAAACGATGACAGAATTGATGACTCTGATTATTGTATATTTCAATAATAATATAAATGAGTTTAAAAATTGTAAAAAAAATGCATCCAACGGGAATCGAACCCGGGCCGCCCGCGTGGCAGGCGAGCATTCTACCACTGAACCACCGATGCTTATAAGAAATGGCCATATTTGGGTATTTATTCCATTCACAAAAGCACGCGATGACAGAATTGATTGTTGATGACTCTGATACGTATATATTTTAATTTGTTATATATACAACTTGTGTTCTATATAAATAATTTCATTATATGACTTGTTCGTTATAACCAATTTCGTTACAGAATTTGTTCTTTCTATGAAGGTTTCGCTGAAGTAATATTTCGATAAAAATAGTTTAGTTATAGAAATTGAACGTTATATCGAGTTTTATGAGTTTCATTATAATCCAAGTAAATGTTTACGATCTAAAAAAAAACATAACTGATTTAATGAGCCATTCGCGGCTTCGCCTTGCTAGTGCGTGCACTTAGACGTACATGGCTTAATCTTTGAGACAATTGACAAATGTTACACACAAAAATGGAATAGTCTAGGGCCTACCATAATAGTAACTTAATACACCGAAAAACGTACACTCAAGAGTACAACACTAACAACAAAAAGGAGATGAAAACATCTCACGATTTGTTAAATAAAATAAAACAGTACTTATCTTTATTGTAGCGTTGGTAGGGATCGGACTCGGGGTCACACAGGGATGGGAAGAGAACAGCCAGACACGGAAAAACCACGTAGAAAAACACTTTAAGTGTCTCCACACCATTTCTCCACGCTCTGGGCCCCCTCGCATTCCCTTAGTCCCCTCTTATATACAGACATGGCCACATTCGTCCAACGAGAAGGCGTGAGAGATTGGTCCACTAACAAACGAAGACAAGATTCTTCCCGTTAAAACCTGTTCAGAAAAAAAACTGAAAATGTTTGTCAATATAATTTGAGACAATCATTATAGAGAGCCCACATTTATCTGCTAGCTTTAGGTTGGTCTTTATCCCAATATTTTATCTAATCGGAATACGGCATTAAACAAATTAACATGGAATATATAAATATATAGTGTTTGGGTTTGAACTATCCTAGTTAAATGATAGTTACAAAGTGTTTTCAAAACGTAATGCATATAATTTTAAGAAAAAGGCATCTCCTTATCGTGCAACTGAAAGTTGCTGGTGGCTTGCGCCATCTATCGGAAATAAATATCAACTATTCTAGTTGATTTTTAATTATTCCAGAATTGGCCAAATACCCATTCATGATTAATCAAGAAAAGCTAACTACGGATGCGTTTCTGGCTGTTGGCCCTCGTCAGCGTGGTGCAAGCTGTACCTCAACGATCAAAAAATTGGTCATTCAGGCATCCTGAAAAATCATGAAACGGGTAGTTAAGGCCAGAATTTTTCGCATAGAATTTTATTTTCGGATAATTTCGATTATTTTTCAAATTGTGTTTTTGAGTATTTATATATTACAAAGTTTTTCAGCGAATAAGGAATTTGGAATGTTCAGTAATATCAACCATTGAAGTCAATATTAATTATCTTCCAGCATCACGAAAGATACTACACAATTTCTTCTGTGAAGGACTATTTAGTAGTTTTTTTTCCACCCAGCAACATCACGCCTCGAAAGATGACTATCAATTATTGCCTTGTCGCCTCAGGGCAAAGATGCGGTGAGCAAGAGATTGCAATAGATCGACTAGAAATCTTTGTAAAACCTGAACGTTTCTATTCTCCTTTTCAAATAGATGGTCTCCACAGAATAGAACACACACTGCCTTGCACTTACATTCAAATTCAATATGAAGTAGAATGTCTTTGATTGTTTTTATTCAAGAACGTGAGGCACGGAAATGTATATTGAACCCTCAGATGCAACTAGTGGTTGCAACTGGCAACAAATTTTCAACTATAGCAAACAAGTTTTTCAAGATTTCTGATGCATTTTTCACAAGATGGTATTAAATGGTTTTGGCAATATGTTTTTCTTAACTCAAAACACATAGGACACAAGAGAGAACAAAGATATATACTTGTATATAAATTTATATAAAAAATTAAAAATATAGAAGCGGAGGTGGACTCCTAAAAGTTAAAACTCAGTGCTTTCTACATGGGTCGTTAACATGTGTAGTGGTAAAACCAACTACGGCACCATGGACTGGGTAGATTGGGATAACCAAAGTAAATATTATATCAGCACAATCAAATGGTTTACACACAAATGTTTAAAGTATTGTTATGACACATTGTCACATACTTAGCAGCCAACGATTAAAGAAATGGTCAAAATGACAAAGCAATTTATTTTGAACAAAACAATCACATCATAACCCCATAACAGAATAGAAAATGGGTAAATAAGAGAAATATGATGAATAGCGTTTATATAAAATCAGTAAAAATATAAAGATATAAAATAATAAATATCCAATTACAATATTTCTACTAAGATCCTAATATGAATTTGTCTTTTTTAAGAAATGAATAAATATTATCAATAGGTTTTCTATACGCACACACTTCACATCTGTACATTTTATAATGTTCTATTAAATAACACCAATGTATATATAATATTTGGAATAATTAACATATTTCTCTAAATATTAATTTATTGGATCAATTTAAGAAAGAACGATTGTATTTATTCATTTAAAGTATTTTAAACTTATATTTTAGGAGAGAATTTGACTATCCAAAATTCATTCAAAGGATTTAACAGATTTCGCTAAAGATTGATTTATTGTAATAACGAAAAGATTCAAAAAGGATAAGTTTCTTGATTTATTGTATCAATTTAAGAGATAAAAATTGTCTTTACCCACATTTAAGGTATTTCAAACTAATATTTTAGAAGAATTCAATAATCCAAAATTCATTCAAAGGATTTAACAGATTTCCTTAAAGATTGATTTATTTTATCAATTTAAGAGAGAAAAATCGTCTTTGTCCATTTAAGGTATTTCAAACTTAATTTTAGGAGAATTCAACCATCCAAAATTCATTCAGAGGATTTAAAGATATAGATAAAAGAAGCAGACTAAGACACCTTTAGTGAGATATAGTGTGACTTCTGTGGGAATCCAAAACTTTAATAACAGCAGCGTAATTTTGAAAAATATAATAAGGAACGGATGGTAAAATACAGTGCCTTTTATTGTAAGAATTTAAAGCTTTGTATAACAGCAGCGGGAAATTTGAAATACAACTGATGATAAAATTTAGTGCATTTTCTCTTGTCAGAATACAATACACAAAGAAATTTCAAATGTTAGAGAGAATAGAAGGAATGACTTGGTCAAATATAATGTGTTTTCTTGTAGTTTATTGATTTCAATAAGCCAAAAGTCTACGGAATCAAAGAGAGCGGGTGCAAGCAGTAAGGATACTAGAGGACTCTTGGAAACTTGGAATGGTTTTTTATAGGTATTCAATATTAAGAATAGAACAGATAAAGAGAACGACGTCGGTAAGTAGGAAGGACTGGAATTCTGGGCGGGGCACCCCCAAATGAACCACCACCGTGGACAGAAGCCGGCCGGAGGCGGTCGCCATGATGGCCGGTTGGGCAGATGTAATTACAGCAGCGGCTGCTTCATAATTCAGTTGGAAGGAGGAGGGGCCACCGCAGACATCGGCTGCTGGCCTCTCAGGACATCACACTCTTTGTATTGCCTCCAGATGTCACAGCGCTAGTCGCTTTAAACATTACCTTTCTCATTGGCTTCTTGATATCATCAGCGATACCCTTAAACAAGGAATTCATCATTGGCGTCTTAATACCATCAACAATTACCTTAAACAAGGAATTTATCATTGATTCAGAATACCATCGCTAGAAACCTTAAACACAGAATTTTACATTGGCTTCTTAATACCATCGCTATAAACCTTGAACAAAGAATTTATCATTGATTCAGAATACCATCGCTAGAAACCTTAAACAAAGAATTTATCATTGATTCAGAATACCATCGCTAGAAACCTTAAACACAGAATTTATCATTGGCTTCTTAATACCATCGCTATAAACCTTGAACAAGGAATTTATCATTGATTGAGAATACCATGGCTATAAACCTTGAACAAGGAATTTATCATTAATTCAGAATACCATCGCTATAAACCTTGAACAAGGAATTTATCATTGATTCAGAATGCCATCGCTAGAAACCTTAAACACAGAATTTATCATTGGCTTCTTAATACCATCGCTATAAACCTTGAACAAGGAATTTATCATTGATTCAGAATACCATCGCTAGAAACCTTAAACAAAGAATTTATCATTGATTCAGAATACCATCGCTAGAAACCTTAAACAAGGAATTTATCATTGATTCAGAATACCATCGCTAGAAACCTTAAACAAGGAATTTATCATTGATTCAGATTACCATCGCTAGAAACCTTAAACATGGAATTTATCATTGGTTCTGGATACCATCGCTAGAAACCTTAAACAAGGAATTTATCAGTGATTCAGAATACCATCCTATAAACCTTAAACAAGGAATTTATCATTGATTCAGAATACCATCGCTAGAAACCTTAAACAAGGAATTTATCATTGTTTCAGAATACTATCGCTAGAAACCTTAAACAAGGAATTTATCAGTGGCTCAGAATACCATCTCTAGAAACCTTAAACAAGGAATTTATCATTGATTCAGAATACCATCGCTAGAAACCTTAAACAAGGAATTTATATTTGATTCAGAATACCATCGCTAGAAACCTTAAACACGGAATTTATCATTGATTCAGAATAACATCGCTAGAAACCTTAAACAAGGAATTTATCATTGATTCAAAATAACATCGCTAAAAGTGGATAATCACTAGTAATATTTTCTAAGAAGTTACTAATCACTCCAAACGTTGTTTCCACCTTACCATTTATCGACGTCTTTTTTTTTTTTTTTTTTTGTGTGTGTGTCAAATTACGTCATTTCTACTTTAAGAGGTTCATCTAAAACATTTTGGTAAGTATTTTAGCAATAATAAAGCATATATATATATATAAAACAACATACCTAAAAATATGTGAATCATTGTTCGAATCAAAAATACAATCAAGAACGTGACTTGGAAAGAATGCTGTTGTCAGATAAGAGTATCTCTCTATTGAAAAATCACCCTAAAAGAGTATATTCGTCATTGGCTCAATTGATAGGCAAAGAATTGCTTTGTCAAGCTTTTATTAATGTAATTTGAACCATCATTCTTTAAAAAAATTTCGAATTTTCATAACAAATGGGGCGCTAATGCATCATAATATATTAAAATCGTCAGGTGCTTTATTTTTTCATTATTATCCCTAGTACACGTTGTAGCGAACATGATAATCATGGTGGGTAGAAGTTGGCGATTGCCTTACTGTAAGTGCACCACATGCTAACACATGTAAAGAGCAGTTCGACTTATGCACTTACAAATGTGCCAGAGCCCCAATCCTGACCGTTTGCATGAGCATTTTATATGGCCAAACGCCATATAATAGAACAAACATCAACTGAACGTTGACTTAGGCTTGATCCATGATATTTTGCCGACCTATTTTCTTGATAAATTTAAAGATAACGATCTGCAGAGGCGGTCAGGATATGCCTTTTTTTTATATCAACACCTGACCTTTTTCTTTTTTTTTTTTACCCACATTTTCAGCGTATTTACGCTAATTTGGCCTTAAATACCTATTTCTATATTTCTAAGGAAGCCTTTTGGAACAAATATTTGGTCGTTAAGGTACAGCCTGCACCACGCTGATGAGGGCCAACGAAACGCGTTCGTGGTTGGATTTTCTTGATTTATCAAGAAAATGGGTGACTCAAATATCACGGAATAAACCTAAATCAATGCTTAGTTTTTTTCTTTTCACATATATGAATATATAGATATTTCTTTATTTAGTCATCTATTTTCCTCTATATTGCGCCACAACAAACCACGTGTATCAGATGAATAAATATGATTTTAAAAAAGGAATATATATATATATTTTTTTCAATTATGCAATGATATTTTAGGTATGGAGGTTAACGTTTAATAGCAATTGAAATGTTCTGAATATATTATATTTCAATTATTTTTCTTTCACACACAAGTTGAATGATATTAATTTATTTATACTATATATTTAGTTATATCTTTGAAAGAATACATATAAGATGATAGAGATAAGGTGAAAAAGAAGAACAACCAGGAAGAAAGAAGACTCCAAGGACTATAACTGAATTAGGTAAATGTTTGAAGTGGGTTGAACTCCATGGCTACCAACCTTCGGATCGGTTCGTGGTTATCATGATGATGATGAATAGATTTGTAATTGCTCGAATCAAAAATACAATCAAGAACGTGACTTGGAAAGAATGCGGTTGTCAGATAAGACTATCTCTCTATTGAAAAAATCATCCTAAAAGAATATGTTCGTCATTGACTCAATTGATGGCCAAAGAATTGTTTTGTCAAGCTTTTATAAATGTAATTTGAAACATCATTTGCCTCCTAATAATTAATACATTCGTTTATCAACTTTGCAAAACTTTCCTTCAAAGGATTAGTAGGTTTAACCGCGCCATCTGTATTCAGAAATAGGAAAACAATCACGCTAAATAGTTTCTCTAATTCCTTCAAGGTATTTACATATTTCCATATTACCAAAGGAAGTTGTCTCTTTTAGCGTTTATAACGGAATTCAGATAACAACTCCGAAAGATAGTGAACTTTATTGAAGACACACAAGATAATCAAGTGTAAACAAAATTGTCTCTGTCTCCTTCAAAAAGACGACCTGAAACATTATATATTCTCCACTTCCTTAAGTTTTGTCCATGAATTTACATCAAAATAGAGAGAGGAATTTGCTCCGTTTTCATTCTCAAATCACAATATTACAAATCCTTACTTTTGATCAACTTTGTTGAAAACTCGTTAGTAAGTATTTTCTATTTTAATAAATTATACACATGGTATAGAAAAATGTGTCATAATTCTCCTTTTTGTATATCATATTTGAATTTTTATTTTTTCAATTTCAATAATGCTGTGTTGTGCTTCGAACACTATAATTTCCAGAAACTACCAACATTCTTGTTCTGTTGAAATCACACAATATATTTCTATGAAATATTCGTACGCAGTTTACATTTCAATACTGCTTTACACAGCAATATTTCTGAACTAAAAATTATATTAAGGTGTGAATCGAACAAAGACTGAGGAATATAGTGAAAGACTGACTACGGAGGCTTACATTTAAATTCTAAAAGCATTCATTTATATTTATCTTGACCGTTGACCAAGCAAATGGAATTCTTGAGAAAAATAAGCATCTCCAGTACATAACTGGAAGTTGCTGATAGCTTGCACCATTTTCATGAATAAATATCAATTAATCGTTGAATTTTAATTATTTCAGAATATTGACCGAATACTCTTTCTTGATAAATCATGAAAAGCCAATCACGTACGCCTTTCAAGCTGTTTGACCTCGTCAGCATGGTGCAGGTTGTACTTCAACGACCAAAAATGCTGACCCTATAGGCTTCCTTAAAATTCTTGGAATAATTAAAATTCAATGATCAAATTGATATTTATTCCGAAATATATGACGCTAATCATCAGCAACTTCCATTTGCACGATAAAGAAATGCTTTTATTTTTAATGTAACCAAGTACAATTTCACTTTCATGCTATTTTCCAATTTAATTATTGATACAGAATTGTAAATAACATGTGTTTAACTACAATGTGCTTCTTAAAGTCAAATTTAATCCCAGAGCAAGAACAGAAATTTTATACACCACCAGCCTACAATATATAGTGGGATGTCGCATGTATCCATACGGAGCTACATGTTCTCAAGCTGTTATTGTAGTCCAGAGTCAAATTGTTCTTTAAGCTGAATAATCACCTCTGGAGGAATCTATTATCAAAATAACAACAAATCGTGAGGTGGTAAGTGTCTTGTTTTCATTTATTCCAGCTTTTCGATCATTTCTGCCCTTCAACAGGGATAATGACCAATGCTCCAAATGGCCCCCTATTCTTGCAAAAGTCCAACCCCACCAACGAGTGCAAGTAACCAAATGGGGCTCTGGCACATTTATTTGTAAGTGCAAAGTCGAACTGCTTTTCACGTGTGTAGACATGTGGTGCACTTACAGTAAAAAGCAGTCGCCTTCTATCCACCATGATTATCATGGCCTGTACCACGTGTACTAGGGATAAGAAAAAAAACAGGGATAAAATATAAGAAACTCTTTTTATATTCTTGTTGAAAAGGTGAGAAATGCTCGAAAAAAAGCTTGTGTAAATAAAAACCCTACAAGAAACTTTCCAACTCAAGATTTTGTTCTTTCTTTGATAATACATTTGTTCTGATAGACTTAAATGGGGTCTAGTAACTTTAGCTGTATTCTTAACTTTTCAGACACACACGCTTTTATGAAATTTCGAGATTTGATTTTTGAAACTTAAATAGAGAGATCAGTTATTATGACCTAAATATGCAGTGATATAGTGAGATAGTGTTTCCCTGTAAAATATATACTCTAAATAAACCTAATAATCGAAGAAATGAAAAGTACATTTTTGATGCAGTGAGTGTAGAATTTCCATAATTTTAAATGGTATTGAAAATACATATACATTCATGGACAAAACTTAGAGAAGTTGTATCTTTCAGCATGTATATCGGGATTCAGATAATAACTCTGAATTGACCTTTATTGAAGACACACGAGATAACAAAGTGTGAAAAAAATTGCCTCTGTCTCCTTCAAATAACAAACGACCAACGATATAAAAGCTTTTCCACTTCCTTAAGGTTTGTCCATGAGTGTACATCAAAATAGCTAGCAAAATTATCGGATTGAAAAATAGAGAGGAGACAAGAGTCAGGAGAATGAGGCTATTTACATTTGTATCTAAACAATCAATACTAGGAACAAAAAAGAACAATATTTATTAAATTAAAAATCAAAGAGGCAATGAAATAAATATGACATAAGAGATTTATAAAATAATAATATGTTCATGAAATTTTACAAAAAAAGTATCGAAATATAAAAAATAGCAATAAACATTATCTCAAATCATAGAATAAAAATAATCTAAATGTTAATTTTGACTATAGGCTGTTAAAATGGGGCAGACGATATTTGCACAATAGTGGCTCCATCTGGAGTTAATTGCAGCCGAAAGAAATTATAGACCCCTTAGCTGTAGTAATTAGATAGGGGTCGACTGATGGACGCCGGATAAAAAACTAATCAAAAGAAGGCTTAATGAATTAGCGCCGGGTTGCAAAATTCGTCTGCCCGCTAACAATTCGCCCATCATTAAAATCTATAACCCTTCGTAGCTTTAATTATTTTTTCTGAGCCCTTTTGTCATGACCTTGGCGTGGCGAGCGCCACTGATTGGTGTTTCCAGGAATGGCGCCGGTTGGACTGTCCATCCAGGATACCTCACCTATTATAGCTACAGCTATTAGAGGTCAATTTTTGGTATCCTGTTTAGCTACTGGTTGGTAGTTCTTTATCGCCACTGTGGCTAGTTAAGACCTTAAAGTTTGGATTGCGCAAATTTCTTTTATTTCTTTGAAAACGGTGAGCTTTCGAAAATTCTCTTTAATATCCATGTTGTTGTTGTCGTGTCCAAAGAAGAGCCTCAGATGTCTCCATGCATCTCTATCACAGCAGCAGCAATGTCCACTATCTTGGGTGTGTAAAGCAGCTGCTCTGGGTCTATGTCAATTTTCTGCAAGGCTGCGGCCATTGCTGGGCATGAGAATATGTGAGTAGGTGTTAGTTCCACACCAGGACAGTTGTTGCATGTCTTATAGATTATTTTGCCATCTGGATGTATTGTCATTCCTTTATAGTGTTTTGTTCTAAGTCTTGTTATAGTTTTTGTCAGTTTTCTCTCTGAGTTTATTTCACATATTTGATCTTTTCTTATTTTTGGTTTAATTATCTTGTATTTTAATATCCATCATTGCAAGATATTTCGTGTATATAAATATCGTGTAGGTTGGAATAATTCTCCGGAATCTCACCGTTTATAAAAGAATTTGATGCGATCCGATCATTATATCTTTATATTTCTATAATGCGAAGTGTTTGTATACATGTTTATTCACATTCCATATTGTCTTAGTCAAACATATTGAAAAAAAAAACTTGCCATGTTTGTGTGTGTAGTATATTCTATTTATTTTTTATATTAAATGAGAAATTTATAGATTTTCCCTCTATACACTCGAAGAAAACATATATTTCTTCTATTTTAAAAATATTTAATTAAAGTTCCAATAGTTAATAAAAATTCGATATACCACACACATACACATAATAATTGCAATAAATTATTAAAAAGAGAGGTCAAACCTTTCTCAATCCGTGTTTCTTTATCAATATCACAGCAATTTCTTCAACAAGACAAAGGATCAGCTAAAAGTAGCTGAGAGACACTCTAGGCTGATTCTTTGGATCGTTGGAGAACCAAAGTTGGAATGGCCACCTTGTTATCATTACAGAAACTTGCTGGTAAATATTTGCTTATCTCTCTTCTCAAATATTATATCTACAATAGCAATAAAATCTGAAATATTTCCCACACACACATAAATCCAATATATTACTCTAGAGTTTACATTTTTTAACTTTTATTTCATCGGCAAAGAACTGCGTGGTGTCGCTGAAGACCCATTGACGATATTCCATCGAACTCTGTATCCATAGTAGAATCACATTGTACATAGTCATTGTATTTTTATATCGAAAAGATAGAGGCTGCCTGGCCAGCATTCATTGTTCTTGAAAAAATAAATAAACTTCGGTCAGTAAATCTTTTTTATTACCTCGATGTTTCGACAAAAATCTTTTGTCATCGTCAGGAGCAAACAAAAATTAAAACATTAACGCCTTCCTAAATGTTTTAATTTATGTTTGCTCCTAACGAGGACAAAATTTTTTGTCGAAACGTCGAAGTAATAGAAATATTTACTGGCCGAAGTATCTTTATTTTCAAGAACTGAATTTTTATAGTTTATATACCATAATTTTTACAGATTGCTATGACATCTTCAAGAATTATAGCTATGTATTTCTGTAGAATCTCGATGTGATGGTTTGTAGCAACAAAGATCTTCTATTGTACAAGGATAGAGAGAGGAAGAGAGATTTTCATCCACTTTGTCAATAGATTTATGATTCCAGTCAAATCAGGCGTGTGTTCCTCCTGAATTGACGTTCTCCAAGACTACCAACCCATAGTTATGCTTTTCAAATGATGATAACTTGTTACAATGGTTTCTCTCTTTTTTAACTCCACAAACGCTGGGCATTTTCTCGAGATATAGCCTCTCTCAATCCGGCTGTTGAGCAGACCTTCTCTTATGTGTCAGTATATGGCCCACCTAATTCTCATCATATTCTTATCATTTTATTGAGCCATCTGCTCTCCCTATTAGTGCTAACATTCTTCTTCATTTCTGACATGTACAGTTCATGGCATTTCCAACAAAATTTCTCAGCACTATACAGTGGTATCTCGACATACGAGTTTAATTCGTTCCGCAACCTTGCTCGTATCTTGAATTACTCGTATCTCGAAGCAAATTTCCCCATACAAAACAATTGAACTACCATTAATCCGTTCCAACCTCCAAAATGTCACCCCAGTTATTTTTGTTACGTGGTTTTAAATAATAAAACGTATTTATAAATATCAAATATTTATTGCACAAAAACAAAAAAGAGAATGTAAAGAAATAAATTAGATATCCTCACTGGTCTTTGCCTTTTTCGCTACATTTTTCTCGCTTTCACCTGTAGGCCGTTTAGAAAAAAAAACATGTCCAAGGAGGTTTGTTTCTTCCTCCCTCTCAGAATCTTCCGGAAATGAGTTAGGCAAGTGTCATTAAAAAGGTCAGATGCACGACCTGTTGCAACTTTTTCTGGGTGTTTTTTTTTTCCACGAACTGTGAAACTCTCTCCCACATTCCTAAGATCTTCTTTATCTCACTTGTAGAAATTTCACGTTTTAATTCAATACTCATCATCTTTTTCTTAGCACTTGACTTTTTACTAACTTTCTTCCGATCCATGGTTATAAAAATAAATGAACTAAAACTGTAAATGTAAACGCAACACAAAACGCGAACACAAAACACAACTTATCACAGCGGAAGCACGCTGCTAACTGATCGTGATGGCGCGACTGCGTGTTACTACCGAACCGAACTCGTATCTCGAATTTCGCTCGTAACTAAAAGCAAAAAATCACTTGCTCGTCGGCTCGTATCTCGAAAAACTCGTATGTTGGGGCGCTCGTATGTCGAGGTACCACTGTATATCAAAAGCCTTCAGTAATTTGACGTTTATTTTAAGATGAAGAGCATTTTCGGGTTTTATTATATTTTATAAAGTTTATATTATTTTCTATTATATATAGTTTGTTATGTTTCACACATAATCTATAGCACAAAATGTCGATTTTTTTTCTGTTCCAAGCTCTAGAGTCAGAGTCTATCTTTAAACACGTTTTTTTTTCAATAAGATGAGACCCTTTACCCTCTCATATAGACCCAATACCATCATTATAACTCTATTTAAAGAAAACTGGTATATTCCATTGATTTTCACTTTATATATGGATATTAAGAAAGAAAAAAAGCATCTTTTTATCGTGCAACTGGAAGTTTCTGATGACTTGCGCCATCTATCAACAACTTTCAGTTGCACGATAAGGAGATGCTTTCCTACTTAATATATTCACCTTATTCCAGTACAATATATCACATTTGTACTATTTTTTAATATATAGATTCAACTAAAATACTTTACAATAAAGAAAATCACTCTAGTTTGTAGGAAATATATTTTTTAGAAGAAATAGGGAATGCAAGTAAACGATGGAATAAAACTTTGCTGATACCTTTTAATGAAATTTTACATCACAAAACTCTGTGTGAGTGCTTAATTGAATTTTAGAAGTGCTAAACTTTTCTATTAGTATACTTTTTTTTTTTGCTTTAAGATTATTGAAACTTTTTCATTTCATCATATGAATCTCTCAGCAAAAATTCATTTTTCATATTTTTGACACAAACGGAGATTGCTGAGTGATTATTGCTCATCATTCTAATATGGTTATTTGTGAATCATTTGATGAACAAACTGAGAGTTCCTTCTAAATACCAATCTAACAAATATCGTTCCCAAAATTATTGAATCAACTTTCCCTCTTGGATTCTTGCTGATAACATTCCCAACAGAGGCCATTTTCTGAATCGTTGACTGAGCTGGCCCTGATGAGTTCGTACTGATAACTGATCCAACATGGTCCATTCTCTGAAACATTGAATGAACGGACTCTCCTGGATTCTTACTGATAATTATTCCAACAATGGTCATTCTCTGAGACAATTTGTGAACGAACTCTCCTGGATTCTTACTGATAACTTATCCAACAATGGTCATTCTCTGAAACATTATATGAACGGACTCTCCTGGATTCTTACTGATAATAAATCCAACAATGGTCATTCTCTGTAACAATGAGTGAACGGACTCTCCTGGATTCTTACTGATAACTAATCCAACATGGGTCATTCTTTGTAACAATGAGTGAACGGACTCTCCTGGATTCTTACTGATAATTAATCCAACAATGGTCATTCTCTGAAACAATTAATGAACGGACCCTTCTGGATATTCTTACTGATAACTAATCCAACAATGGTCATTCTCTGTAACAATGAGTGAATGGACTCTCTTGGATTCTTACTGAAAACTAATCCAACATGGGTCATTCTTTGTAACAATGAGTGAACGGACTCTCCTGGATTCTTACTGATAACTAATCCAACATGGTCATTCTTTGTAACAATGAGTGAACGGACTCTCTTGGATGCTTACTGATAACTAATCCAACAATGGGCATTCTCTGTAACAATGAGTGAACGGACTCTCCTGGATTCTTACTGATAACTAATCCAACATGGGTCGTTCTCTGTAACAATGAGTGAACGGACTCTCCTGGATTCTTACTGATAACTAATCCAACATGGGTCATTCTTTGTAACAATGAGTGAACGGACTCTCCTGGATTCTTACTGATAACTAATCCAACATGGGTCATTCTCTGTAACAATGAGTGAACGGACTCTCCTGGATTCTTACTGATAATTAATCCAACAATGGTCATTCTCTGAAACAATTAATGAACGGACCCTTCTGGATATTCTTACTGATAACTAATCCAACATGGGGAATTTCTGTAACAATGAGTGAACGGACTCTCCTGGATTCTTATTGATAATTAATCCAACAATGGTCATTCTCTGAAACAATTAATATACGGACCCTTCTGGATATTCTTACTGATAACTAATCCAACATGGGGCATTTTCTAAATCTTCGAATGAACGGATTCTTCTGGATTCTTACTGATAACTTATCCAACAATGGTCATTCTATCTGAATCATTGAATGAACGGACTTTCCTGGATTCTTATTGATAACTAATCCAACAATGGTCATTCTCTCTGAATCACCTAATAAACAGACCTTCCTGTGTGTGTATTCTTACTGATAACTGATCCAACAATGGTCATTCTCTGGAAAATTGAAGGAACTGGTTCTTGCTGATAACTAATCCAAAATGTTAATTTTATGAAACATTGAAATAAACAAACAAACATTCTTGTTGATCGCAATCCAACGTGTCATTCTTTGAATAATTGAATGGGCAAACTCTTCTGGGTTCTTGCTGATTACTAATCCAACAAAGTCCATTATCGAAATCATTGAATCAACGGACCCTGAAGAGTTCTTTATGATAAATCATGGGACGTTCTATGAATAATTTAATAAAGGGATCTTGCTGGATTCATGCTGATCCGACTATTTCCAGTTTCTGAATCAGGGATTGAAAGGACCTTGCTAGATGTTTACCAACCACCGATATGACGTAGCACTTCTCCTGATCTCCAACCGAGTTAACCTTGTATTAGGACAGATTACTGGTCCAGGTGGAAGTTCTGGGTATCTGAGAGAACGGACTCTGGCCTCGGAAGTCATTAATCCAGTTGAAGGATGACAAGCCCTGAGAGCGACTTTTCATCTTATGGGCAGGCAGGTGCTGAATGGTACCTTGGTTATTAATGGCTTGTTCAAGTTAATGAGTGTGTCTACCTGATTGAAGGATTATTTACACAGAGCGTTTTCTCTTTTTATGTAGGCCTCAATTTAGCTTTAATAAATGTCTCCATTGATCTTTTTAAATGGCTATATTCATAATTAATTAACCTATTGCATACTAATACTAAAGTTTTTTTTTTTATGTTCCTTTCCATATGTGGCACTTTTGGAATAAAGTTGTGGAAGTTCAAATATCAACTCGAATCTTGATATGAAGTAGAAAAATCATATTTGTAAGTTGGATTCTGTTGTTTGAATCGAATAAAAAACACGTCACATCAAATATTTGCTTTTTATTCCTTCATTTCGGTAATCCACTGTCGCCCTTTTAAAATTCTTTTATTCAACTTGCTTCTCTGTCTGCCTGTCGTTCTGTCTGCCCAAAATATTTTAACTAATTTTAATTTACTCTTACATAGAACCTATAAATCTGAAATTTGATACACTTGCTCACAGCCGATGACATTGCAAGTCGACAAAATATCAGAATTCTCGGTGTTTGGAGTGGTCGGCAATAAACTATTTTTAATTTCTTTATTTAATTTCAAATGTTGCTTTTAATTTTAATATACTTCCTTATCACACAGAAGTCTGAAAATGTGTTGACTCGCTTAATAGAGATCCCAATGCGCGTTGACAAAATTTCAGACATCTGGGTCGTTAATAAACTATTTTTTTTTATATTTCGTTTAGGATTTTGTGATCTATTTTTAATATACTTTCTGACAACGTAGAAGACACAAAGCCACTAGGGACAGACGTCCAAGACTCCGAATGAATACTTGACAGATCAGATCCATGTCAGTAGCAACAAGATTTTCAAGCTGTGGGTCACAGCTCCCATAGGGAAGGAGCTATGTAGCAGATTATTTATTATTCTATGATTTTTTTTTTTAATTCGATATTTGTATTTTTATACACTTTAATATTTTCCTCATTGCCTCTCTACTATTTTATTAGTTTTAATTTGGATTTATATTAAATAAATTTCTGTGTCATTCTGAGGTTTGTCTTTCCTCTAATTTACTACGTTTTACAACATATATATATATATGTTATATAATTTTTAAAAATTTATAGAAATGTCATAAATATAAATCTTTGTAAATATTATTTTATTTTAATCATCTTTCTAAAATAACTCTGTTATTCTTTGGCCACCAGATGGCGCCACTTTAAATATATAAATGAATTGTTTTTATTTTTTTAGAGTAGGTTAGGTTAAGTTAGATATAATTTTTATAAATATGTAAATTGTAATATAGGATTAATTGCTAAATTCTATAATTACTTTAAATTTAATGTATTCTTTTGCTCAAGAGTTCACAAAATAAGCTTCTTGAGATTAATTTTCTTTTTTTAAATTATATTCTTAACGACTGCACTTTTAACTTTCAAAAATCATTTTAAATTTACATAGTTTGTAACATATATATTATAAATAAATAATTAATCAATAAAATATAGTGTGTGTTATTTTTACAAGCGTATATTAAAATGCCTTGAAAGTGAGAAAATAAATATTTCAGCTTCAGAAATTGAATAATTATATCTATATGAGACAAAGGTCGCCTCTCCCGTCAAAATAGTCGCCAAACCAGAAGCCATCTATTGACCACCGCCGCAAACCAGCGGCCTCGGGTCGGTGACAAAGCCACAACACCAGCTTTGTCAAACTGAAAAGCGTCCACCTAGAGACCATGGTTTCGAGCTAATGGCCCTCGTCAGTCTAGGGCGGACTTTATTCCATGAGATCCACACGGGATCTAATGGAATCTTGACAATCTGACAAAGAGATTTTGACGGGAGAGGCGACCTTTGTCTCTTCAGATCAATATCCTACCGGCAAAATTTCAATCGATATCTATATGATTCAAAATAAAACGGCGGGGAACGATCATAAAGTATTTGGAATATAATATGATTTAATATAAAACAACTGATCAGCAAGTGTTTTTATGTTTCACTTGCCTCTTGCCATGTTTATCTTGCCTCTTCACTCAATATACGATTGTCCCTCTCCGCTTTTATTTTGAGACTTATATCGATCTAAGTATCCACTGGCGAAAGCTTAAATATAAATTTTCTCCTTTTTAGCGCATTCAGAATTTTTTTCAAACATTTTTTTTATTAATAAATTATTAATGAAAGAATTATCATAGTAAAATAACACTATATAAGCATTTAGACATAAATCAATTATAAATAAATGACGCGCCATATATATAGGATATTAAACCATAAGCACGAATAATTTTTTTCCAAACAAAACTTTCTACTGTTCTTACTGCGATGAAAAAATATTGGTTGGGCTTGACTCATCAGTGGTGAACCCTCTCAGCAGTTTCTCCAATTTAATCCACCAGACCGATTTTCAAGGCTCTAATACTGTATTAGAGAGACAATTCTGCTTATATGGGCGACACAAATGTATGGAATCTTAGTTATGAAATTCTAGCAATTGCGATGAGGTCCAACAGCCCTAAACATGTTCGTGGTTGGTTTTTCTTGATTTATCAATACATTGGGTTGGCCAAATATGATGGAATACTCTAAATTAACCTTTAGGTTATTTTTTCCAATAGAGGGCGCTCTGCAATCTAAAATGCGCTCATGTGAGCGGTCAGGAGACACATTCAATTTTATTATTACCACCTTTATATTATCCTTACTTTTTCACATATAGGTCAAAATATAAAATATTATGATTATATAAAAGGGCGTACCTGTATCTGTAAAGAAAAAAAAACAATTTTTTTTTCTCAAAATATTTCGAGAAATTGCTCCGTCTTTATCAATTTATTGCACAGTGAATTTGGACAAATTTGGAATTTGTGAATTCACTCTGCAATAAATTGATAAAGAGGGAGAAATCTCTCGAAATATTTTGAGAAAAAAATTTTACAGATCCAGGTACGCCCTTTTATATAATCTTAATTAATGGATCGCCTTTTGACTCAAAATAAAGTATTATGTTGAATGTTTGAATGAATTTTATAACAATGCGATGTTTTCAAACCTAGACGCATATATTTTATGTGGTATAGGAAAAAATCGGATAAATGGCTATTCCACTAATTACAGTTGCCAAAATTGGAAATTTTCGCCAATATATGGAAACACAATCACTCTTTCATCGATCAATTCTTAAAGTAAATATATTGATTAAGAATTGATATCGATGAAAGAGTGATTGTGTTTTTATATATATGAATTAGAAAAAAAATTCTAGTTTTGGAAACTGTAATAAGTGGAATAGCCATTTTTCCGTTAATTAATTAAACCTAACTTAAATAAAGAATACAGTTTTATGGTAGGACATGTTATTTGAATGTTAAATAAATTATCAATGTTGACATGTTGGATTAACAAAGAAGACACTACCCATGCGGGGACTCTTCCCCGCACTAGGATAAAATCATTTAATAGAGTTCTAAATACAAAATTTATGGACCGATTGTTATTATATAATGGTAAGGAAAATTGAATGTCTTCAAAATATTCTTCGAAATTGTGTTTTATCCAATGATCAATTTGTTTTTGGAATTTTAAATTGGTTTATATTGGCGTTGCATTCTTAGATGATTGTTTGATTTCGCTACTGAACACATGTCAAGAATATGGTCAATTTTTCTACATCAAATATATTGTCTTGTTTCAGATAAATTTCCTGGACTCAGTAACTTCTAGGTAAACTTCAGTCTACTTTAATATTGTCTTGTTTCGGATCAATGTGCGTAAGGCTTCAATCAGTTTTAAAGCAATTCCAGTCTTCTTGAATATTGTTATTTTTCGGAGGAATATGGGCAACTCTTCAATAACTTGTAAAAAACTTCCAGCATTCTTAAAATATTGTCTTGATTAGAAGGAATGAGCGAGGTCTTAATGACTTGTAAAGCAACTCCAGTCTTCTTAAATATTGTCTTGTTTGGAAGTAATGGGCAAGACTCTTTAATCGCTTGTAAAAATCAACTCCAGCATTCTTAAAATATTGTCTTGATTCGGAGAATTTGGCAAGGCTTCAATTACATGTGAAGAAACTTCAGCCTTCTTAAATTTTGTCTTGATCATATTGGTACGCCTCATATTTTATGGACTTTTCATTTGAAAAAAAAAAGAATCATTATCACTGAGTTTAATCATTCACTATATTCAGTTAAATTCGTCTAATGATAATAAATCTATAGAGTATATTTATGAATATTATAAAATATTGAGCTGATAACTTGTATCAGTTCAGTTAAAACTATCAAAAAGTTTGGCAAGTTGCAGCTATATAAGAATTGTCTTTGATTTCATACAATGGTATCTTTAAGGAAATTATAAACTATATAACATAAAAATAAAATTATTTTACAAATTATTATTAGAATTAAAGATCTCATTGTTGATTAGACCTTTCCAAAGGCCTATAAAATCAAAGGAAATTTCGATATGATAAATTTCTATTTTAAAATAAACTTTTTATATCAAACAAAAGTTTATTATATTGATAGAATAGTTCAATTATATTCATCCGTTCAACAATACTCATATTGAACTTGCAATATTTAAAAATATTATTTTATCACCTTTGTATTTTTATTTCACATGTTTATATTTATTTGCAAACAAATCAGTTAAAACAAAATATTTTCAGTACTTGACTGAGAAGCCTTTGTTCTCCTTGGTTGCTTTAAGAGCTACAGCCTGCTGTGACAATGTCAATCATCTTGAAACGTATACTATGTGCTTTTATTGATTTATTAAGAAAATATTTCTGATAATATTTTAAATTTTATACTCTAATATGAATTATATACCATCACATGTGTGTGTGATACACACACATGTTTCTATATATGGCAGTTACTGGAAATATATAGCTCAGAAATGATGCTGAAATACTATTTATTAATATAGACTACGAACCTATTGGTCGGATCTCGCTATAATATTGTATAGTTACAATTTTATAAGATTTGGCTAGAACTGCAATGACACCAACCTTTGTCAAGGTATTACATTTTGTATTTAACCAAAATGTACAAATATATATTTGACCTACAATTGGGAGAGGTACAACCTGTACCACGTTATATATATATGTATCTTTCTTATAGTAAACGGAGGTATAAGATATCGCGCTCAGGGCTTCTAATTATAAGAATATTAAGAAAAATGATAGGAAATGATTCATTTCGGTTTCCATGGTGAATGACACGTGGCTATTGTAGCTATTTAAAGTTTCTAGGATTAAATGCTCGTCTTCCTGATGGCACTCACAGAATATTGTCAGGAGGACAGAGTTTCCTGGTATTCCCCCTTATCTGGACCGACCGGTCGGGGTAAACAGTGGCGTCACGTGGAAGGAGGATATATCTCAGTTCTCCCCTCTTGCTCTAACGGCTGGGTCGATTTGGCTCATGTAAATAGTAACTCTTATTTTATATTTAAAATCTCTCATATAACTCATTAAATAAATATTTAAAGTAATTCGAAGGCCTAGTTAATTATTTTTCATCGCGACAATTGTGGTGGAGACGCCGGGTAACGAGACAGTCACCAGACGAAGTCGTCGCCTTCAAGGATTGCAACCAGAGCTATCTACAGTGCTTGCATTTCCCGCTCGGAAGAAAATGGAAAGAGAAGAAAACCGACCATTCTGCCATCGGTGGAGAGATCCCACTGTCTTCTCGGGGGAACGTGGGGAAGATTCGCAGCGTTGGCTGAGCGACTTCCAGCGTGTGGCACGTTACAACAAGTGGGATGACTCCATGTGTCTGGCCAACGTCATCTTCTACCTCACTGGCACAGCGAAGTGCTGGTTCGAAAACTTCGAGGAAATCTTGAATTCGTGGGAGGAATTTAAGATAAAGTTTTGTGAAATATTTGGGAACAAGGAAGACACGGCTAGAAAAGCCGAGAACATTCTTCGAACTAGAGCGCAGACGAGTGGGGAAAACGTCGAGAGCTACATACAAGAAGTCCTCCTTCTTTGTAAACAGAGCAACCCCAGAATGTCGGAAGGAGAAAAGGTGAGCCACCTGATTAAAGGCGTAGCGGAGGAAGTGTATCAGGCACTTGTTGGGAAGGACATCAGCACGGTGGACCAATTTGTTGCGTTCTGCCGCCGATTCGAGGCATTCAAGAGGATGCGTGTTGCACCGCCCAGGTTCAACCGACTGCCCAATGTTACCACCATCTCGACCGCTGAACCTGAGAACCTAGAAGCCCTGATTAGAAGAATAGTAAGAGAGGAGGTGCAGAAGTTTATGGCTCCTCCTTCTACATTTGCCGCCCAGGATATCGACACTCCATCTCCCGACCTACGGGATGTCATCCGTAGTGAAATCCAGCAAACGTTGGCTCCTATCTCTGCCCCTCGTCAGCCCGAGAGCTTCCGCCCTCGGCGACAATACCTCCCCCAGAACGATCAAGATTACCGACGAAGAACCGAAGGGCCACCAAATAATCAAAGGACTCAGTGGCGTACTGAAGATGACAGACCGATCTGCTTCCACTGTGGGCGCCCTGGCCACGTTGCACGTTATTGCAGAGACAGACGTCAAGCTTTTGCGGATGCCAGACTTGGAAGAGAAACAGTCGATTTCGGAAGACCAAGAACGGAAAATTACACCATGGGCGAATCAGGAAGCGAACTATCCCAAGGAAGATTTAGAAACCCGTCGCCATATCCCCACCGCGGAAGATTCCAAGCTCCCAGAAGAACCTCACAATCCCCTGCTCGCCGTCCCAGCCGCTCACCCAGTCGCCGCAGTGAGGAAAACTAGATGGCGCGCCCTCTGGAGGTGTGGCCGCCACAGACGAAAATCCTCCCTGCCGTATAGCCGCTACAATGGAAAAGAACTGGATATCTGTCAACATACAAGGACGAAATGTACAAGCTCTTGTGGACTCCGGCGCTGATTACTCAGTAATTTCTGAAGCTTTCAGACGTTCTATAAAGGCCCCAGTTTTTAAAGAAAATGGACCACTTCTAAGAGCCGCGGACAAGAAGCCTATAGTGACCCTTGGTAAGTGCTCTTTAGAAGTTCAAATCAAAGGACTCGATATTATTTTTGATTTTGTAGTAGCCGCTGAATGTAGCCACGATGTTATACTGGGCTGGGATTTCTTCAAAGCCACAGATGCCATTATAGATTGTGGGGAAAACAAATTGTATTTAAGCGAAGCTGAAAAATCCTACGAATGGAAAGACCTGAAACTTTGTGCTGCTATGGACTGTGTCATACCGCCGAAATCTTTTGGCAAGATTGTTGTCACCAGCCAGGATGTATTTGGCAGCAGAGATGTAGTCGTTACAGGTTCCAAACGCCTGCAGTTGGAAAAAGGACTTTTTATTCCCTCTTCCCTCGTTAGGTTCTTACATGGCAGAGCGGTGTTGTGGGTGACTAACAGTACTCACCAGTCTCAAGTGATACCTTCGGACATGAAGATAGGAACAATGCAAGATCTAGAAGTAGGGAGCATATCTAATCTTGACGCTTGTTCTGAAATAGCTGGAAAAGACGAAGTAACTTCCCCAGATGTGAGAGAATGTTTAATTTCAATGATTTCTACTGATTTGGAGGAAACAAAGAAAAACAGATTACTCACGTGCCTAAATGAGTTTTCTGATATATTCGACTTTGAGAAAAAGAGCTTCCCTGTCTCTGGCGAAATAAAACATAAAATCGATACGAGTGATTATCCGCCTGTCAGACAGCGTCCTTATAGAGTGTCTCCCGCCGAAAGACGTGTCATTCAGAGTGAAGTAGAGAAAATGATGGAGACTAAAATCATCCGGCCATCATCAAGTCCATGGGCCTCTCCCGTTATATTAGTGAGGAAGAAGGACGGCTCGTTGAGATTCTGTGTCGACTATCGTCGTCTAAATAAAATTACAAAGAAAGATGTTTACCCTCTCCCTCGTATCGATGACGCGCTGGACACCCTCTCTGGATCCAGGTACTTCTCCACTATGGATATGAGATCGGGTTACTGGCAAATCGAAGTAGACGATAAGGACCGGGAGAAAACGGCATTTATCACTCCAGATGGGCTTTATGAATTTAATGTAATGCCATTTGGTCTATGTAATGCACCAGCAACTTTCGAGCGAATGATAGACAACGTCCTACGGGGATTGAAATGGGACATGTGTTTATGCTACTTAGACGACATTGTAGTCTATGGATCGACCTTTAAAGAACATTTAACACGTTTATACAAAGTTTTGAGATGCATTCAGCAGGCCGGACTGTGCCTGAATTATAAAAAGTGTCATTTCGCCTCGAGACAAATAACTATCCTCGGGCACGTCGTTAATGAATTTGGAACGCAGCCAGACCCAGAAAAAGTGAAAGCCATTGTCCACTTTCCAAAACCCCGTAATATCAGTGAGACCAGAAGTTTTCTTGGGTTAAGTTCATACTATAGACGCTTCATCAAAAGTTATGCTAACAAGTCTCGACCCTTGAATAGCCTTTTAAAGAAAGATGAAAAATTCATTTGGGGCGAAGAACAAGATGAATCTTTCCGGATTCTCAAACAGGAATTGGGATCTTCGCCTGTGTTAGGACATTTCATAGAAGGTGCGGAAACTCATGTCCATACTGATGCAAGCGGCTATGGTTTAGGGGCAGTTCTTGTTCAAATCCAGAATGACGCGGAGAGACCTATAGCCTATGCCTCACGAACACTAACCAAAGCGGAAAAGAATTATTCCACTACAGAAAAAGAATGCCTCGCAGTTGTTTGGGCCCTTGGTAAATTCCGCCCGTACCTATATGGCAGACCCTTTACTGTGGTTACCGACCATCACTCGCTATGTTGGCTGGTAGGCTTGAAAGATCCATCCGGCCGCTTAGCTCGTTGGGCCCTCAAACTACAAGAATACGACATAAACATCGTTTACAAAAGCGGACGCAAGCATAAAGACGCTGACTGTTTGTCAAGAAGCCCCTTGGCTGACACCGCAGAGATAGAAGGGCACATTACTTCCATCCAAGACATTGCAGAAGAACAAAGTAAAGACCCTCATTTGGTTGGGATCCGTGAAAAACTTGCAAATGAAAATTTAAAAGGGTATCAGATGATTGGAGGCGTTCTCTATAAGAAAAATTACGACCCTGAGGGCAAACCATGGCTGCTAGTAGTCCCAAAACAAATGAGGCACGAAATTCTTAAAGATGTCCACGACACTCCAATGGCCGGTCATTTGGGATTTGCCAAAACCTATGACCGCGTTAGAAAGAGATTCTATTGGCCTGGACTTTATAGGACAGTTTCCCAATACATTGCTCATTGTAAAGAATGCCAGCGAAGGAAGGGCGTGCCTCAGAAACCTCCTGGACTACTAGTCCCAATACCTCCAACGACCTCGCCTTTTCAAAAGATAGGAATTGATTATCTGGGAAGATTTCCCATATCTCACACGGGAAATAGATGGATAATAGTCGCGACTGATTATCTCACCAGATTTGCGATAACAAAGGCCGCGGCAACAGCGGAGGCTACTGAATTAGCAACCTTCCTTATTGAAGACGTCATACTCAAGCACGGCGCTCCTCGGGAAATCATCACGGACAGAGGAAGAAATTTCATGTCTCAGACCATACGAGAAATAAATAATCTAAACGGAACAATTCACAGATTCACCACGGCATACCACCCTCAAACGAATGGTTTGACAGAAAGACTTAACAAGACCCTGACTGACATGATCTCGATGTATGTTGACGTTGATCAGAAAAATTGGGACAACATCCTACCATATGTGACCTTCGCCTACAATACCGCTCGACAAGAGACAACAGGATACAGCCCGTTCTTCCTCGTCCACGGCCGAGAAGTTGAAACACCGCTGGATTCTATACTGCCGTACCAGCCGGCAGGAACTGCAGAAGATTATGTGGGCCATCTTGTGACCAACGCTGAGGACGCACGAATGTTAGCCCGTCTCAACATCCTGCAGGCTCAGAGCAAAGACAAAGAACGCTACGACAAGAAGCATCAGGAGGTGACGTACAAGGAAGGTGATTTGGTGTGGGTGTTCACCCCAGTCCGTACCGTTGGCTTATCGGAGAAGTTATTGAAGAGATATTTCGGACCCTATCGAGTGATCAGAAAAATATCGAGTGTAAATTATCAAGTAGAAGGCGTGACGAATACTAGGAGAAGACGAAAAACCCAAGATATCGTCCATGTAGTGAGAATGAAGCCCTACCACGACCCTGAAGTCCAAGAACAGATTGCCCAAGGTCATGTGACCGACTAGTAAACAGCGGGACGCTGTTTCTCTTGTGGAGGGAGTGATGTCAGGAGGACAGAGTTTCCTGGTATTCCCCCTTATCTGGACCGACCGGTCGGGGTAAACAGTGGCGTCACGTGGAAGGAGGATATATCTCAGTTCTCCCCTCTTGCTCTAACGGCTGGGTCGATTTGGCTCATGTAAATAGTAACTCTTATTTTATATTTAAAATCTCTCATATAACTCATTAAATAAATATTTAAAGTAATTCGAAGGCCTAGTTAATTATTTTTCATCGCGACAATATGTCGTAAACATCTCGGTCACATTTTAATCCTAAGGTGTATTTAATCATTTATCCATTTATTTAATTTTATCTTGACAACCTCTGGACTGCAACGCGTAACAAATGTATACCCATAGGCGAGTGAGAACATATGTTTTAATGGCAAGTAATCATAATGCATCATTTAAATGTATAATTAAAATGAGAGATGCCTATTTTTGGTACATTAATAGTAGATCTCTTCAGACTGCAAAGAAAACTGGGAGGATGTTCCCCATTTATTAGTGCAATATGCTTCTATTGAAACAGTTTCTAATTCTATACATTTTATAAAATAAAAAGAAAAGTTAATAAGACCAAATCCAAATAAATAGTGTGTGGTGTTTCAATAACAGCGTTGTTACCATCTTCAGACAAAAGTGCTGAATCAATGAAGATGGTAACAACGCTGTTACTGAAACGTCTAACACTATTTATTTATTTGGATTTGGTCTTATTACCTTGTGTTTATAATCTATAATCCAAATTGTGCCTTATCAGAAAATAGAAAGGTAATTTTCGGTGATATGAGGCTCTAAGCTGATGTTGATATTAAAAATAGTTAATTCACATTTAGAGGGAAACAGTTCAGGCAATGGAATGTTCTAATTTACAGAATGAGTCACACAGTTGTATGTTATCTTTATATTCACGTATAAATATATACAGATAGAGAGAGAGTCTTTCGTTGATCCATAATGGTACCTAAAGAATCAGGAAGCTTTAACCTTTTATGTGATTCAGAAATTTGACAACTCTATGTTTAGTACCCCACTTCGGAGTAGAAGGCCATACAAGAACGTTCGTTCTTTCAAAATTTCTAAAAATATATAAGAAATTATCCTATCTCGTCATCACCAGGTAAGGTCATACAGAAGTTAGCCATCCTGGAGCGACATATAACTCTCTAGTTAGACAACTTGCCATGATGGTACTTAACGACTGATATATGGGTCCATTAACTCTAGAAGGTTTGATATACAAGTGATATACTTCTATATTGAAAATTCGAAACTATTATAGACGCGTTTGATTCTTTTAAAAATTAAACAATTTCTACTGCCCTTACTGTAATGCAATTTCGAATTTTCATAACAGATGGCGCGCTAATGCATCATAATACTTCTATATTTATTCAACTTTTATATAAAATATTCATAGAGTATATAATTGAGAATGTAGGTGAATTTAATTCTCAAATAAATGTACACTAATTAATAAAAAATAAGAAAGTAAAGCGTCTTTGATATCACTGGGCATCTATTTTATTTTTTTTTTTTTGAAAGAGACAGAAGCAATTTTGTTCACATTTGGTTATCACGTGTGTCTTCAATAAAAGTCACTGTGTATCAAATATCTTTCAGAGTTATTGTCTGAATCCCGATATACATGCTAAAAAGTAAAATTTCATAAAATTTTGTCCATGAGTGTAGATATAATTTGAAAAATGATTATATTTGATTTGTTTTTACATTTTTATTATACCAATATTACAAGGGGTAACACGCATTTCTTTATTAAGGATATTTCTTTTTAGAAACTAAAACACGTGAGCAGGTGACGCCACTCTCGCTTTGTAAGACCAACGGAAGAATTATATTTCTAATTGAAATATTACATTAAGTATATCGACAATAATTTAATAATATATTCAATCATATTTTTGTTTACAAAAGTTTGAAATATAACGATTAAAACGTATCATATAATCTTAAAGATAGAAGCTGCCTGGCCGGCATTCATAGTTCTTAAATTAAAGATACTTCGGTCAGTAAATCTTTTTTATTGTCTCGACGTTTCGACAAAAATCTTTTTTTTTTCCTTATTTTTTTCCTTATTCTGTGAATAATTTTTAATGTCTTGCCAAATGTCTCAATTTTTGTTTGTTCCTGAAAAAGGAAAAAAATATTTTTGTCGAAACGTCGAGATAATAGAAAGATTGACTGGCCGAAGTATCAGATAATAGTTACATTAAGGTAGCAGGTATTTAAGAAGGTAAAAAAAAAGGAAGAAGAGAAGCCGCGCCTGTAAAGACAACCACCAAGTTGTTGCTACTGGATAACAAGGAAGGTGCGGCGGGAGCTTGATGGTCGGTCGGGGCCTCAGCCGGGGAGACAGGGGGGCCGCCCGGGTGTACACCGACGTACATTTCAGCGTACGTTGTTTCAGCATCGTAGTTCTTGAAGTGATTTGAAAACATCTAACGTCGATCGTAGAAAGGTAAAGTTCGAAGAAAACAGGTCTAATATGTATCAGAGCAAGAGGAAAGCTGAAGATACACTGTAAATCCAGATCTACGTAACTTTACGTATGTTTTTCACTGGGTGCTATAAAGTTCCAAATTACACAGTTATTACACGTATTACAGTAATTACACGTTAACATTTTTAACGTGGTCCTTTTATGGTATATTATGTCCGCGATAAAAAAGAATTTGAATATTATTAATGTCCCAATGTTGAATATAATTTTGGCACAGCATAAAAACTCGAGCAGATATAACAAACGTACATTTGAGTCAAAAGGGGTGATCCATTGAATATATTTATATATAGAAAAGCGTAGCAGTATCTGTGAAAGACAAATAAAACAATAAATTGTTCAATAAATTGATAAAGAGGGAGCAATTCATCGAAATATTTTTAGAATTTTTTTTTTCACAGATCTAGGTATCAAAAATTTTTTTTTTTTAAGATCTAGGTATATACGCGTTTATATATATGTTATGAATTATTTTTGTTTTGTTATTGAAAAAGATAGAATTGGTGGTGCAGTCGTGAAAAATAGGAAACAAATTATTTATTTAACAAGTAGTTTTTATTTTCAATTACTTGAAAAGAATTACACACATTAATTATTTTTCACAGTAATATAGAATTTATAAAATGAATTCTCTATATTCGTGAATTAAAAAAATAGTTAGGTTAACTATACATATTTACAACAATTCTCAAAGTATTCTAAATCCATGGTCAAAAATAAAATAATAGTCAATGATGAAAATAAAATACATATATATGTGAACATACATTTATTTAAAATATGTCATGGGAATTAGCGAAAACCCATTTTATTTTAATAATCTAATGCTACCTTTTACCATAACCATCAAAGTAATAAAAACCCTGCATTAAAAAAAATAACAGACGAATATAGTTATGAGCGAATCGTTTGCAGCGTTGAAATGGCCAAAATGCGGTTCAATGGATATTTTAGTCATGCTGCTGAACTACTCAATAGGATATTCTATTTTTTTCCCTGATTTATCCAGAAAATATTTCGACATAAATTAGGTGTCGGTGTCCATTCTTCAAAGTTCGATTGCACGAATAAGATATATAATTTTGTTATTACTTAAAGTGGGAAGGAGGAGATATACCTGAAGATAAAATTACATACCTTGGTGTGTGTTATATATAAAAACAACCACTGGAGGTATATCTGAAGAGAATTTTACATAGCTCAATGTTTTATACAAAAACAACTACTGGAGGTATATTTGAAGGAAAAAATCATAGCTCAATGTTTTATATAAAAACAACCACTGTAGATATACCTGAAGATAAAATTACATACCTTGGTGTGTGTTATATATAAAAACAACCACAGGAGGTATATTTGAAGAGAATTTTACATAGCTCAATGTTTTATACAAAAACAACTCCTGGACGTATATTTGAAGGAAAAAATCATAGCACAATGTTTTATATAAAAACAACCACTGTAGATATACCTGAAGATAAAATTACATACCTTGGTGTGTGTTATATATAAAAACAACCACTGGAGGTATATCTGAAGAGAATTTTACATAGCTCAATGTTTTATACAAAAACAACTACTGGAGGTATATTTGAAGGAAAAAATCATAGCTCAATGTTTTATATAAAAACAACCACTGTAGATATACCTGAAGATAAAATTACATACCTTGGTGTGTGTTATATATAAAAACAACCACTGGAGGTATATCTGAAGAGAATTTTACATAGCTCAATGTTTTATACAAAACAACTACTGGAGGTATATTTGAAGGAAAAAATCATAGCTCAATGTTTTATATAAAAACAACCACTATAAATAAACCTGAAGAGAATTTGACATTTCTCAAAGTTTAATAAAAAAAAAACAACCACTGGAGATAGATCTGAAGAGAAAATTACATAACTTTGTGTTATTGAAAACTAACAATTGGAAGTATGTCTGAAGAGAAAATTACATAATTTTGTGTTATAGAAAACTAACAATTGGAAGTATATCTGAAGAAAAAATTACATAACTTTGTGTTATAGAAAACTAACAATCAGAGGTATATCTAAAGAGAATATTAGAAAAGTTAGATATTATATAAAAACAACCACTGAATGTATATCTGAAGAGAAAAAGGCATAATTCGATTCTTTAAATTTGCAACACTATTTAATCTTCTTCAAAAGAGAGTTAAAGATATTTACAAATAAATTTATATCCTCAATGTTTTAATTGTGCAAAATATATCGTGTACCACTCACACACTCTCTATTTTCATTCAATATTATTTAGTTTCTTCTTCAAAATAGAAAATATTGTTTTCGAGTTTGTCAATATATTCTTTCTTTATATCTCACATTAATCTTGTAGACAGAGATATTCGATAAGCACCGTTAATTTAAAAGATATATTCGTGTCACATTCAGCTTTGTAGAATCCAGTTTAAAACTCCGTTATGCAATTAGGTGTGTGGCATATTGGCCAACACTTCATCTATCTCCACAGCTAACCAGAGGGTGGGAAGAAGGATTATAGATGTGGCTGCGAGCATGACTCGGGTCAATAGATCTTAGCTATGACATGGGCCCCATGGAACCAAAAGAAAAAGATTTCGAACAAAATTACGGGGTTGGAGGGAGAGAATAAATCTGAAGGTTTTAGGAGGGAGGGGGGCAGAGCAATTAGATTGCGTGGGGATCACGAAGAATGATACATCAAGGCATAATAACTGGCTTCTCATCGTGAGTGAGCATTTCTCACGATCGGAGGCTGTGATTGGTCGCCTTGCTACACTCCTATTGGTCCACAACTCTAGGATCGATTCGCAGGGGATTGTGGGTAATACGATGACTTATAAATGACAGTTTTTAATTGGTTTGAGCGACCCGCCCCACCGGCCTTTTTTTTTTCTGTGGAAGAATACTGATGAAAGTGCGCAAACCTTTCCCCCATTTGTATTACTCCTCCGGCAAGGGGAAACGCCTTGCCTCCCCTGAAGAATGATTAATTCTCTTTTTTATTGGAGTAAATGTTCTGATTCCTCCGGCGTGTTGTTCTTGGGAAGGAATTCGCCATTAAGAAAGGTCGCTGGACTTCGTGTTGGTCCTCAAGACAAATATGCGACCAATTATTTAAATAGCGACTCCATTCTTCTGGTGATAATTACACGGCTCGTCTGATATTTATGATGGTTAATTAACAGTCTAGCGATATATTTCTTGGGATTATTCACTATATAACTATTATTAAAATTCTGGCTGGATGGGTAACTTCAGGAATGTTTAGACGGGCTTTTAATCATCTATTTCTGTTGCATCAATATCGTTTGCATATGTCAATATTTTATGTGTTTTACTATTTCATTTTTACGGTTTAAATACTTAGTTGATTGATATTAGTATTTTTATGCACGAAGGAACGTATGGCCATTGGACATGCGTCGGACAAGGAGGCTGTTGTTGGGTGCTGCGCTGCCTGGAGTATAGGAGCTCCATCTATTAATTCTTCCTGTAATGAATCTGTATAAGACCGGTGGTCTTAATAAAGCTTTGTGTGTGATATTAGTATTTTTCATATGATATTACCGCGCTATATCTTTATGAAAAGATCACAACTAGCTATTGTTCAGATTTTACATATATTTGATCATTGGAACAAGAGCAGTAGAAACTTCGTTAATTTCATAATAGAAACACATATTTCCTTTTTTTTAATGAACACTTTGGCCAGATGAATTTTTATTTTCTCAGCATTTCATGTCTTTCATTGTCTTCATCAAGAGAAATACATTAATAAGCATTTATCAAAGCGATTTTTTAAAAATAAATATGTTAATAACATTTTTATTCTTTTGTCTGTGATGATGGTAACAACGCTGTTACCGTCACACACTATTTATTTGTATTTTATTTTCTCTCTCTTATTTCTTTCATATAAATAAAATGTATTTCTACAAAGTCCTTATAAAGGATAAAAGTTTGTAATTGAATGCCCACTGATATATCAACTTTATTATTTCATTATAAAGTACTCAGAAAAAGTTTCTAGTAAAAGACTTTAGAATTTTTTTTCAATTTTCAACGATAGAAGGGGCTTATATGATTATATTTTAATTGTTGCTCTCAATGATATATGATAATTATAAAAAGGTACCCATCTCCTGATTGTCCAACTGGATGTTGCTGATACCTTGAGCCATCTGTCAGAATAAATATAATCATTGATTTTTATCATTCCAGAATATTATCCAAATACACTTTCTTGATAAATTAGAAAAACCCACCATCTATACGCATGGCCCTTTGCTCCCATCATCCTGGTGCAGACTGTTTAATCCATCTATATTTTGGCCATTGGATTGGGTTAGCTTCTGTGCAAGCTAAATACCACTATGGCAATTTCTGGATATTTCAGGATTCTCTTTCTTGTCTCCTGAAATCAAATCCCGTCTTGAGCTAACGAGGGCCATTAGTCCGAAACTATGGCTTCCATGGGCGTTCTGAATTGGACAAATCGGTGTTGCGGCTTTGTCACCGACTCGAATCCGCCAGTTTGCAGAGACGGTTAATATATGGCGCTTAGTTCAAACGGGAACCTCCCGTCAAAATAAATAAAAGATATCAGCTGTCTCTACAATCTCTAGCAGACAAAGCCATTCACCAGCTCTGGCAAATTCAGAACACCCATCTTAACACCATAGTATCGGGTTACGACACTCATCAGTCCAGGGTGAGCTTTGATTTACCAAGATGGACAAGGGATTCATAAAAATCTCAGATTTTTCTAAAAATGCCTTTAGACCATGTCACCGAGTCTACAGGATTGAAGCAAATTGGTCAATAGAGAATGTCAAGATTTTGGATCTATTTTGACGAGAAGTTAACCTTATTTTTAAATTATATTGTCAAGCAACTTGAAAGGTAACAACTAGTATTAGCATTTTTCTTGAAAATAAAGATTCTTCGGCCAGTAAATATTTTATTACCTCGACGTTTCGACAAAAATCTTTTGTTTCCGTCAGGAGCAAACAAAAATTAAAACATTTAGCAAGGCTTTAAAAGGATTTTCTGGCCGAGTATCTTTATTTTCATTAAATATAAATGCCAGCCAGACAGTCTCTATCTTTACGATGGTATTAGCAGGACTTTACTTCTACGTCTATATTTTCAAACAATCAGCTATGTAATTAACTGATAGATATTGTATTGAGTGTGAGGTCTAGAGTGTAAGGGTAGTTGTAGGATCCCGGAGAACAGTTTTCACAAGAAGCTATATTTGTGGGAAAAAGGCATCTCCTTATCTTACAACTGAAAGTTGCTTATGGCTGGCACCATCTATCTGAATAAATATCAACTATTCGTTGAATTTTTAATTATTGCAGAAGTGACTAAATACCCATTCTTGATTAATCAAGAAAAGCTAACCACGTACGCGGTTCGGGCTGTTGGCCCTCGTCAGCGTGGTGCAAGCTGTACCTCAACGACCAAAACGCTGGTCATTCAGGCATCCTGAAAAATCATGAAACGGGTAGTTAAGGCCAGAATTGCCAAAGAACGCGAAACAATGTGAAAAACAGTACAAATGTGATATTGTGCTGCTATATTTGTGTGAGGTCAGGATTTAGAATTTCCTATAGACCTAGATATCGTTTTTCTCTATTTTCATTACAAAAATTATTTTGTCCATAATATAAATATATGTATATCAAATTTTTCCTCCCCATTGAATATAAGCAAAAATATATTTTTTAACTTAATTCTATTGATGTTATATGACGCTGAGTTTGTTGTTGACACACATTAATATGTTTTGAAAATAGAGCAATCCATAGATAAATCTTTAATTAAAAAGGCATATATTGGATCAAAATATCATTTATTTTACCAATATTTCAGTTGGCTTATAAAGGTTGGCGTTCAGCCAACTGAAATATTGGTAAAATAAATGATATTTTGATCCAATATATGCCTTTTTAATTAAAGATTAATATGCTATAACACCTTGATAAAGGTTGGCGTTCAGCCAACTGAAATATTGGTAAAATAAATGATATTTTGATATCATATATGCCTTATTAATTGAAGGCCTAGGTATGAAACAAGTCCTCCTGAAATAACCGCCCCATTCCCAGTGGAATCTATTCTGGAGAGAAACCTCCCTATATTTGGCGACAGACGTGAGCCACTGCGATCACGACATGCTGTACGTCTCAACACGATAGCAATCATGGGCAGGAATATCTAATCACTCAGTGATTATCCGTGGAACGACGGAATTGCTTCGTTCTATAGTTTACAGTATTCACATAGGATCCGTGAATTTTCTATTCTGTAGCGTTTATGACAAACCCCTTGTCACATTTCTTCCTGGCCCATGTCCTGTTCACTGCAGAACTCCTTTCCCTTGAGTCTCCCTTTTCTGCTATTTTCTCCACAATTCTTCATTCATAGACATTCTTAACTTCCATATATTTCTTGAGTCGTTCCTTATTTCTTGAACGGACTTCCTCCTATACTCACAGTCATTGTTCACCTTATTAATTTAAATTACACAAAAGCCTCTAATTCTATTGTTTTCCAATGCTTGCTTAGCAACTATATATTTTGGTCAATTTTTTCTCTTCACCAATTTTTAAATAAGATTCTTATAAAGAAAATTTCTATATTTATTACTTTATCAAATAAATGTGAAAAAAGGCACCCATTTTACAACACCAAAACATAATATGTGATCTAGTAAAGTTTTTTACCTGAGTGATGCAAAGAGCCACCGTTCTGATGCACATTTAAAGGGAGAGGTACCTCTCTTGAAACATATATATATATATAGAAGCAATGGGCGCTTCTCCCGTCAAAATAAACGTCAGAATCTGACGCCATCTATTGACCATCGCCGTAACTAGCGGCATCGGGTCGGTGACAAAGCCACAACACCGACTTTGGCAAACTGATAAGCGTCCACCATGGTTTCGGGCTGATGGCCCTCGTCAGTCTAGGGCGGACTTTATTCCATGAGATCCACACGGGATGGACGAGGGCCATCAGCCCGAAACCATGGTCTCTAGGTGGACGCTTATCAGTTTGCCATAGTTGGTGTTGTTGGCTTTGTCACCGACCCGATGCTGCTAGTTGCGGCGACGTTCAATAGATGGCGTCAGATTCTGACGTTTATTTTGACGGGAGAAGCGCCCATTGCTTCTATGGGTTAATTTCCTCCCGGCAAATTTTCCATCTATATATATATTTTTTTTTTTTTTCGTTCTTCGACAGGCTTTAATCAAAGCCAATATATAACTAGGATTTTTTTTCAAGTGTAGGCGCGTAGCATGGATATTTACAACCTAAATTTACAAACACTCCTAGTGGAGATGGTCTATGTTTCTATTTAAGCCTGTCGAAGACCGAATTTCACTTGAAAGCTGACATTTCAAATTTGAAAAATGATACTAATATATATATATATATATTGCGAAAATTCTTTATAATTCTAAATACCTTTCACACAATTTTACGTTGAACCATGAATATAAGTTTAATCTTTAAATGGAATCTCTCTCTTTTCAGTTTCAATTTTATTTCGCATTTGTGCTCATAAAGGCGTTTGAAAGAAGTCTTTGCCTATAGAATATCAGGATCTAGCTTCAAATATACAAGTGATAAAGATTTTTTTTTTGTAAATAATATCTAATAGACTTTACTGGTTTTTTTTAGCACAGGTCACGATTCCATAAGTAAGTTCAAATAACCGATAAAGATTAGTCTTCCATGAGAGACCGCAGTCTAAAAACGCATCAAAACAGGTCTCTCGTGGAGGTAGCTTTTATCACAGACTCTGTCATGTCATGCCTAATCATGAGAAATCATTCAAACGAAAAAACTCGAATAAGAGTCAATCTCCAGGAGAAACCAGGTTTCACCGTGTTTTAGGCTATTTATCCTAATGTGAAACTTCGCTGTATTACCTTTTGAATTGCAATATTATCTTGCCTTGTAGAAATAGACGAAAAACTTTTAAACTTTTGCCACGGTGTAGCTAGGAGACGTAGTCCTAGTATAGAACACTATGTTATACTTAAAACAAACGCTTAAATTCAAATATTCATTTTGAAATGCTTGGGAATGATTCGAGCACTTGAGTACAAACTCGTAGACGCGAGAAGAGCACTAAAAGATCGTCAAACTTAAGAAACGTTTTACATATCAGCATTTGTATAATCGATTCAAATATCGTAAACAATATCAACATATCTTCTTTTTGCAGTTATCTAATTGTTCAGATTGATATTTAAATTCTACCTGTTTTGCATGATAGTTATATTCTACCTGATTTGCATAATTTTCTTTTTTGTAAAATAATTTTTATTCTGTTTTTAATTCATTTGACCACGTGCCAAGTATGTATAAATAGATAGTTTTGTTAAATAAAATAAGTGTGTTTGCGAACTACGCCCGTGTGTTCAGAGAGTAGCACTTTTCTATACTATTATTGCTGCCTCTGAATCACCATCCCATAAAGTTTATTATACTCTAAATAACTTTATTATACTCTAAATAAAGTGTGAAACCTGACTTGAACTGGAGCCTAAGTGTAACCACATGGTAACATGAACCTATTTGTATGAAGATGCTATCTGAACTATCAATACGCCCGTGTGTGTGATTCCTTTATAGAATAACTCTCCCTTTGGGAGTCAACGAATGATCGCCTCAATTGTGATCGCCGCAAAGCAATTATAGTCCTCAAGAGGTGGCGGAGTCATAGGGATTGGTATTTGTAAGTTGAAAACCGCCTTCAGTCAAAATTAAACACTAATGTTCTGCTCAATGCAGATTCTGGGGCAGTGGATAAAGTATCTCTAATATGTACCCCCGCACATGCATGATCCCTTGAAATAAGTGAAGATATAAGTGGATGCTTGTGTCCAGCAGGAAGTCCGTGGTGACATATACACGACGTGACTACATCATCAGTCACCAGAGACTGGGGTGACGCAAATGAACGTTGGACTCCAGCCAGAACTAGTTTATTCTGAACCTGGCCCCAACGTAATATTTCAGGAATATATGGCCATTCTTTGTGGCTTCACACTGCCTGAACATTCATTACATTGTGACTGCTATATGAGGCCGTTTATGATGTCTTGATAATACCCATGTGAATTGCATTTACGATTGACAATTAACAATTCAATATTTTTTACCACTCTTAGTTAATTGTTATAAAAATCAAAGAGAAATCAAAAATAAATGTGATTATTTAGGGGGTCGGTGGAAGGCTGGTTAAGCCGTTTGGTTTACGACCACTACGACCCGGGTTCGATCCCCGCATTGGGCACTTTTTTCTGTTTAAAAAAATGCTCCAATGGCCCCCCGATTCTTGCAAAAGTCCAACCCCACCAGCGAGTGCAAGTAACCAAACGGGGCTCTGGCACATTTGTAAGTACAAAGTCAAACTGCTTTCACATGTATAGACATGTGGTGCGCTTACAGTAAAAAAGCAGTCGCTAACTACCCACCATGATTATCATGGACTGTACCACGTGTACTAGGGATAAGCAAAAAAAAAAAAACAAGTTGGTGATTAAAAATTAAAAAACTGTTCTCAGGAAGGGAGGCTCCTCCATCTTGTCCTCCTCCAGACTAGGACAGGATCTCTCAGTTCAATGTTGATATAATATTTATAGAGACACGCCTTGGCAGACGCCAGGATAGAGGTAAAGAGGGATTGCTATATCTATATACAGTTAAACCTGTCTATAGCGCCCCCTCATGGGACTCACCAAAATAGTGTGCTGTAGAGAGGGGTGCTATAGATAGGTCACTTTTAATGTAAATCGCATCGTACTACGTATTTAAACTTGGGCGCTATAGAGAGGGGGTGCTATAGACAGGTCACTTTTAATGTAAAAATCGCATCGTACTACGTATTTAAACTTGGGCGCTATAGAGAGGGAGGTGCTATTTAGAGGGGGCGCTATAGACAGGTTTAACTGTATATCTAATTGATATGGGCAATCTTCTATTTCACCCTATGATTGCGTTATAGAATTATAATGGAGAAATATATATCAGTAGCTATATTATATTGATATCTAGAGAGAGAGAGAGAGAGAGAGAGAGAGGTATAACTAACAAAGACCACTAGTAATCAAAGCCTTTTCCAATATTTTTTCTCTTATTTCATTTAGAATAAGTAGAAGATAATCGATAAGATTAGTATAGATTCGATAACAGCGTTTAAAACTTTTGTTTTCCTCCATAAATAAAATATATAAAAGTAAATTTTATAAATTTGGCGACACTAATAGTTTCATGCATAAAATGGATATTCTCATAACTTCAAATTATAATTCTTCATTTCTTCACGTTCTGCCGACTATCTGGCTCCCTCATCACGTATCTTCATGTTCTTGTTGCCAAAGGGTTAGGTAGTCAATAGAATATTTTATCTATATATATCTATATATATTATTTTATTGTTAAAAATTGTTTACCATTAATTCAATATTTATATATATACACACAATTGTTTACAATTATTCTGTTGTAAATATATATATATGTAGATAAAACGATAATAATTATATATATTAAAATTATATAGCTGTATATATACAAAGAAATGTAATATTTAACTTTAATATTTCATTGGTGTTGTAGAACGAGAGTGATACACGCGTTCTCACGTGTTTCAGTGAGAAACACAAACATCCTCGATAAAGAGAGGCGAGTTGCCCCTCGAAATATCGCAATAATAAAAATATTTATGAATCCAATATATGCATATTTTCTTAATATATTTTTGTGTATATACACTTATATACAATAATTGCAATTTATACCGCGAATGTTTCTTTTATAAAAATCGAAATTTATTTTCAAAGAGAAATAGCGACATTTCTAACTTTAAGGATTTAAGGATTGTTTCACCTTTCCATACTTCATCCTTAAAGTTAGAAATGTCGCTATTTCTCTTTGAAAATAAATTTCGATTTTTATAAAAGAAACATTCGCGGTATAAATTGCAATTTTCGTTTTACAATCATCAGCCGCGTTATATTGTAACTTATATAAAATGGAAGAAACTTAAGAAAGTTGTACCTTTTAGCATTTATATTGGTATTCAAACTCTGAAAGATATCAAATACACAGTGATCTTTATTAAAGACACACAAGATAACCAAGGGTGAACAAATTGCCTCTATTTCCTTCAAAAAACAGACGTCCGGCGACCTCAAAATAGGCACTGATGAATGTTTTCAGTACTAATTAATGTGAAATGGAGGTTACTACCTCTACTCTTGTAATATATCTTCTCATCGCTGTAGGAACTGAAGAGATTGGTTTATCACCGAGAAACAAAAATAGTTTGCCTTTCAATTAGTAATGGTTAAGAGAAGAGCTTTCAATAACATTTAATAGTATTCAGAGCATTGCATATCTGAGCAAGATGTCTGCACATGATTTGACTTACACTTGTAGCTTGGAAATATTCCGGCCACTGACCTGTGTTCCTGATGTCTTTTGATAACTGAGAAGCAAGCCTACGTCACGTGGAGAACCGACTCATAATGTAATCGAACGCCAACATTTTTTTTTAATCATTGAATTTCAATAATTTTATTTTTATGTCTTAAATTGTTAAAATTTAAATTAATTCTTGAATAACTTTTAGAAAAAAAGGTTGACTTAATAAATATGACATTAATAACAGAACACGTATATTGATAATGTATAGTGTTCTTAACGAATGTACAGTGTAAAACTCTTGTTTCATAACTCCAGAGAACTTTGAGAACTAGAAATCTGAAATTTTGGGTTTTGGTCTCTCGAGATCTCAAGTAAAATAAGTTCAAGCAGACTCCGATTTGAAACTACGTCGCGCTCACAGACAGAAGGTCGTTGGTTTATAATAGAATTCAGTGATTTATAATATTTTTATAAGATAAACTAAATAATTCCTTCAAAGGTCTCGCAAACACTTTAAAGTGTTCAATACAAAGCAATCGCGCCATCTATATACAACGTGGAATTCGAAAAGGCTTAAGCTAATTCTAACACGCAATACATTTCTTTTGTTATTAAAAAAAAATGCCCTTCAAATACAATAATTTCATAAGAGGTTATATTTTAGGACTTTCCAGAGCTAATCTTACCTATTTGGACATAATTAAAATATGCAAACAAGATGATATCAACATTTCTAAAAAAGGTATTTATAATATTATTCACGACTAAAATCTCAAGTTTTTATTCAAAGCACCTACGGAGAAATGGACAAAAGATTATCACCCTATATCTGTGAGAACTCCTGCAACTGTCAAAAAAAAAGTGAAAAAATATATTACAAAAGAAAATCCTATGCCACAAAGAGATATCGCCAAATTAATAGGAACATCAGTGTCAACAATAAATAAAATAATAAATAAAGATTTAGGCCTAAAAGCTACAAAAAAACATGCGGTTTACAAATTGTTTCAGAGCCATCCATATTCGTCAGCGACACACTATCAGCAGATATTTTTATGAAAATTTCTTGGCTGCTGATAGATGGAAATTTATTGTTACATATGACAAAGCATGGGTATATTTAACCGACTGCGACAGAAAAAGAGCTATATACTTTCAAAAAAGGGTGGAAAATCTAGGCCAATTTGATTGAAGGAATGTGCCGAAAGTTACCCCAAAGGATTTATGGTGGCATGCGGTATATCATATGAAGGAAAATTTTAAAAAGAAAAGTTGAAAGAAATGCCAAAATAAACTCGGAGTACTATAAAAGCAACATTTTAGAACCTATATTTTTAAATGATATTCCCTCTATCTAAGGAAAACAGAGCAACAAATTCTGGTTTCACCATGATAACGCCACAAGTCATACCTCATCTTCAACCCAAGCTTATTTGGAAGATCTAAGGCAAAGAGCAGGAATCAACACTATTCCAAAGAACAGAACCCCTGTAAAATCTCCTGATTTAGCTCCGATGGATTTTTGCATTTTTGGATGCCTTAAAAGAGCACTTGGAAAGAGACACCCTAGGACAATTGAAGGTCTCTGGAAAGTGGTAAAGGAAGAATGGGATCTTTTGAGTATGAGCATGATCAGAAAGTGTCTGCTATCGTGGAAAATCAGGTGCCGTTCTGTAAATAAACAAAAAGGCTTTCAAATAGAACATTTGAAATTTTTCAAATATGGTGTTGATTTTTAATATTTTATAATAAAACTTGTTTCCCCTATAAGTGTGAACACCCTCTGTATATAAAATTAAAGGATTCAAACACGAATGTTACTTTTATATACAATACAAATTTCTACTGTCCTTACTGCGGTTAAAAAATATATTGGGAGGACTTGGCTCATCAGTGGTGAACCCTCCCAGCGGTTTTACCAATTTAATTCACCAGACCGCTATCTAGAGCTCTAATACTGTATTGGACGATTCTGCTTATATACGTAGCACTGAAGGGTAGAATCTCAGAAATGGTTTTCAAGAAAACAATGAACATAAGCTTATAGGACAGTAGAATTAAATATACGGCTTTCTAAGTGTGACGTCTCTTTTCTTAAAGTTTAGATATATTAAGCTTTAGAACTATGTTCCCCCTAACCTTTTCCTCAACTTGACAAGATTCAAAATATGTAAATACGATTTTTGGCAAGATAAATAATTTCATAACAAAAAAGAAACAACGTTTCACACCTTTTAATCTTTAATAAAAAGGCATATATTGGATCAAAATAATATTTATTTTACCAATATTTCAGTTGGCTGAACGCCAACCTTTATCAAGGTGTTAAAACATATTTAATGTGTGTCAACAACAAACTCAGCACCACATAACGTCAACAGAATTAGGTTTTTAAAATATTTTGTTATATTCAATGGGGAGAAATAAATTTGATAAATAGTTGTTGATACACATTAAATATGTTTTAACACCTTGATAAAGGTTGGCGTTCAGCCAACTGAAATATTGGTAAGATAAATAATTTGTTGATTCAATATATATGCCTTTTTAATTAAAGATTTATTTATGGATTGCTCTATTTCAAAACACCTTTTAATATATTTTTAAAAAAACAATTTTATTGAATAATATTCACAAACAGAACAAATCCATCATGCTTAAATGTTTCTGTCGATAAAATACATTAACGGAAATATGTTTAACCTTTGGTGAAACGTCCCTATGGAAATGCAGTGTGAATATATTCTATCTGCCATGATAATCATGCCATAGTACTATAAAGAATTTCTTGCTCTATGTGAGTGAACACAATGCACATTTTACAACAATGGGAAGAAATTTCTCAACGATAGTTACCCATTTTAGAATTCCATCTCAGGAATGAAACAATGGATCCATAAAAAAAGATTAAGATTATTTTTTTATTTTCGTTTTTTTTTTACTCGCGGAGTAATTAATGATACTCCACACCGAGTTTCTTCAAACATTTTCCCCTCATAAAAAATGGGGAAATGCCATAGAAAGAATGATTGTTTTCTTTCGCCACTGGAATGTTGCTCCAATGTTTCCCCTCTGAATTCAATAAAAATATTTCCCATTAAAGAGCTTATTAGACCTATGTATAGTGCTACAATCCTATCTGGCAAACATGTATTTTATAAATTCTTCTTTCTTTCTTATCCCCACTCAATCATATTAGGGTATCAAGCCTGTAGAGCTTGAGATTTTTGATAGTGTCTGCTGGGAATGAGTAGAGCTCATCAAAAGAGATTTGCATTCATAATGATTGAGTGAAGTAGAATGCGTTTGCCTTTGTCATTAAGACTGGGAACACTACTCAGTAGCAGGCCGACTTAGTGAAATATGAGATAGCCACCTCTGACATGAGGAACAGACGCCATGTACAGCGCTATTAATATGTAATACAGACGCTGCTCATTCTGCATCCCTGGATCAGGCGATCTTACAGGGTACTATCAGTCAGGCCAGCTGAGCACAGGTTTTTAGCGAGCTTGTTACTGCTCCCCTTCCTCCTTTTTCATCCGGGCTTGGGACCGGCAAAGACGGATGTGATGTCTATCAGTAAGTTTGATACGACTTAGCTCTATATAAGACGTTGAGACTTAATTTTGGAGAAATTTTCATATGACATCAGGGAGGGCCCGAAATCCAAAATATTAATTTTCTATCTGAAACATCCTTTGGAACCCCCAACACTAACGAGATGTACGTTGTTAACGGGAATACACACTTGCCTGTTCAGTAATTCGCTAACCATGACGTATGCACAAAGGAACGTGTGGACATTGGACATGCGTCGGACCAGGAGGCTGTTGTTGGGTGCTGCGTTGCCTGGAGTATAGGAGCTCCATCTATTATTTCTTCCTGTGGTGAATCTATATAAGACCGGTGGTCTTAATAAAGCTTTGTGTGTGTATTAACGGGAATACCAAATTGGTTCAGTCTGCAGAGCGTTGATTTTGTTGGTACTGGGCTCGAATCCCAGAAAAAAATGTCCAATAAAAAAATATATCTCAAGTAATTCTTACCCCCTGTCAACGTTTGACACAATTAATTGAGCGAGATATTGTGTTATAGTAAAAGAGTAGTATATGTTTCACCTGGAGTGAAAAGACTTAAAGTATTTGAAATACTAACATAATGAATATAGTTAAAACTCCCATAAGCAACCCATCTGATGAACAACCAACTTCTCTAGTGACTACTTATGCAATGTTAAAAACCTATATCGGTTATCTTGATCTAACCCAATCATATTGGATCGATTTCTTAGAGGGGTATTTAATGGCATTTCATGGGTGGTTAGACGCTAGAATAACAAAGCATGTGTAAATTGAAATTATTTAAATTTGCAAGTTTACACAGGCAGAGAGATATGAAAATCATGCAAAATATCAAATACGACCTTTTAAATAATTCAGTACACATAACAAATCTACCCATAAAATGAGTTATTTTAGTTAGTAACGAAAAGCTGTTTTGACATAGTAGAAAACCAAGATTCCAAAAGTTGTAATTTTATCACCATTTTATTCGAGAAGAGAAAATCCTAGCTAAAGTAGGTATAAAATGTTATTATTTAATTTTTTAATGATAATATCACACAAAATTTTCAACATCTACCCCTCTTGGGCAATGGGCTCCATGTAAAACAACCATCGCTTTGAATAGCGATATAACGCTGCATCTACAATATTCAATGAAATGGACTTTGGAATTTCAAATATGGATTCCAATATTGTAAAATGGTAGAATGCATATTAAAATTATTAAGATTATATCAAATAAGATTATTTTTCGTTTTAAAATATAAACCTTTTTGCGAAATCTCTATTCAACAGACTTACATCAATATATATTGTATACCTAACTGTTGGAATATGTACTCTCACGGAACCATAGCTTCTTGGCTTTTTGGATCAGTTCAGGTTTCATAAAAACTAGAAGATAAGCATTTCTTTTTTAAAACAATCGCGTAGTTATCAAGATAAAAAATATTATCTGCGAGGCAGGAGTTAAGTATTTATGTCCCTGAATATCTAATACATATTGCTATCGCTTGTGATTATGACTCTTCGTGAACTGTATTGGTAAATATTTCTTCATATTGTTGCTACTGTTCTCCTGGGATATGAATTCTTCAAGAAACAATCTTTAGCATTTGTTGATGATGTTACTGTGATGATAGGTTGCATCTTTCAGATTGAATTCGTGGCCGGTTTCTGAGATATGTTTATATATTAGAGATTTGATATATTTATTCCTAATATTACATTTTTGTGTTCTATTTGACGGGGAGGATCTATAGCTCTGTATGTTTTCCTCAACATATAAGGAGATATCACGACATTTTACTGATTAGAAGGCATTGAATTTAGTAGTTGCATCAATGTATCAGACTTAGGAGCAAAACGTTTTATAGAAAAAAAAAGTTCTTTGGGCTCTTAACGTGAGAGAAAACAATAGGTGATGGCACGATTTGAAATTTGCCAGGATTCACTTTAAAAGAATAGGAAATAATGTAGAATATCCTTTGTCGCATACCGCGAGATATTTGCATAGTATTGTTTTGTTTTATATATTTTTACATTATGTTTCTTATGAAAGGTTGTTATATTTGCATGTCCGCGAGAAGCGCGATGTATATATATAGCTAGGAAAAGTAATAAAGTCAGAGTTTTCTTTAGTATGAAGTCGTCTCGTGTTAATTCTTGTCGTAGAACACGACAAATGGCGCAGCCGACAGGATCCGCAAGACCTTCCCTGGAAAGCCTCTTAAGGGAGATGGCTGATCAACAAAGCTTAATGATGAGCATTCTTTGTGGAAATAGGAGAGAAGAATATCTCAGTGAAGAGGATTACTATGAGAGAAAGGAATATCTTAAATATTCAATTGTTGAAGATGAAGAAGAAGAGAAAGAAGAGGCAAATATTGAGTCTCTAGAGATTCTTGAAAAGTCTGAAATCAGTACGATGGTGAAGCAGCAACGTTTGATCATGGACTTACTTTCCGAAGTTGAGAAAAAATCCGTTGAAGCAGATGAAAGTGAAAAGGCTGACGTTGAAAAAAAGTCTGTTGTTGAAGAAAATGAAAAAGCCGAAGTTGAGAAAAATTCAGTTGTAGAAACGGAAGAAAGTGAAAAGGCCGAAGTTGAGAAAAAATTCGTTGAAGCAGATGAAAGTGAAAGGGCTGAAGTTGAAAAAAATTATGTTGAAGTTGAAGAGGGTGAAAAAGCCGAAGTTGAGAAAAATTCAGTTGTAGAAACGGAAGAAAGTGAAAAAGCCGAAGTTGAGAAAAAATTCGTTGAAACTGATGAAAGTGAAAGGGCTGAAGTTGAAAAAAATTATGTTGAAGTTGAAGAGGGTGAAAAAGCCGAAGTTGAGAAAAATTCAGTTATAGAAACTGAAAGTGCAGAGTCTCTTACGAAAGAGGATGTTATTGCTGATATTGATGCAGATAATGCAGGACTCTGTGATCTTGATGATGCCACTTTCACTCAAGTTGGGGAAAGTCAAAAGTCTCAAGTTGATAAAAAGTTAGTTATAGAAACTGAAAGTGCAGACGATACCTCTAAACCTTCAGACGATGCCTCTGAGCCTGCAGACGATACCTCTAAGCCTGCAGACGATAACTCTAAGCCTTCAGACGATGCCTCTAAGCCTTCAGACGATGCCTCTAAGCCTTCAGACGATACCTCTAAGCCTGCAGACGATAACTCTGAGCCTGCAGACGATACCTCTAAGCCTGCAGACGATAACTCTAAGCCTTCAGACGAAAAGTCTGCAATTGACGATTCTCAACTTACTAAGGAGTCTGGTACTGGCAAAAAAGAACTTACTAAGGAGTCTGGTACTGGCGAAAAAGAACCTACTAAGGAGTCTGGTACTGGCAAAAAAGAACCAAAGCCTGGTACCGGCGAAGAAGCTTTGAGAGAGCTACCTTATTACGATACTCTATTGGAAACTCTCAAGAAAGGAATCTATTCGTTTCAAACAAGCGGTGAAAAAAGAAATATGAAATTAGGAATAGGTGATTTCAATAAAGGCAATCACGCAAGACGTCGTTTGTTAATATTAAAGAAGTTAACACGCTGCCAAAAGGTTTGGATTTATGCTAAAGAATTCAGCCAGATGCAAAAAAGCATGCTTGATAAAAATGGTCAGGTCAATTTATGTTATCCATATTCCTTTATGCTTGTTAAAGATACTGAAAAGACGTTTAGGCTTCTCATAAATATCTTTGAAAAAGGAAAACCATGGCCTTACTATTGTGAAGGAGAACGAAAAAATTATTTTGTTTTCCTAATGGAATATGGAGGAATAACTCTCGAAACGGCTATCAAATCGAGACTTTCATATGAAAATTTATTAGTATTATTTCGCCAGATTTGTATAATTTTTGCAATTGGTGAAGAGGAAATTGAACTTTTACATGATGATCTTCATATTAACAATGTTCTAGTTGCAGAAACAGAAGAGAAACTAATCAAATATGAAGTAGCTTCAAAAAAGATTAAAATCCCAACTCTTGGATATATTGCTAAAGTAATCGATTTTGGGAATGCCAGGTGTATTAAGGATATAGATTATAGACAAAGGATGATTAGTGAATATGGAAAGAGACCATGTCCAGCTGAGTATTCAGGAGGGAGTCTATTTATGCTGAGTGGACTCTATTTTGAAATGATAAATACGAGTTTGGAACTTCGTGCGGCACTACCTGAACTGCCAAGATTAACTACATCTCTACAACTGTATGAGGGTTTAATTCAAATCTTAAAAGATTTGGCAATTCTTGAATTCCTGAATGGTTTTCGTGAAAAGTTAGGTCTTCCTGAAGTTATTGGTCCATCTCAATTTGAATCCATGCTTAGAAATCAAATTCTTGAGGGGCCTTTAAGCAAACTTCTAATATGTCTAGCAAAATTTATTGACAATACAGATAACAACTGTTATACTGCTTCTGAAATAATGCGAAGACATTTGGAGACAGTTAATACTACCATTAACGAAAAGTTAACATTGTTAAGTATCTTTGAATTTGATCTTAAAGATAAGATAATCATTTTTACAGCACTTATTGAAGTAATGATGCAGAAACATCATGATAGACTTTGTAAATCTGTTAAGAAATCAAGAGATGAGAAAACTAAAGAAGATTTTAGGGTTTATAATCTGTTGAAAACGCCTATTATTCATACAGCTGGTTACTATCGTTATCATCTTCCAGGTCTATTTGTTCGATGTGATGTGGAGAACGGAGAAAGTGCTGAATGGAAGTACTATCGACTTGATCAAATCTATCCTGAATACTCGGCTCTTTATGCCAGAATAGTTGGTAGGCCTAAAAAGATTATTGGGAAAAGAGAAAAGTTGGAAGACCTAGAAAGGTCATTGAACCACCAGGAGTCTCATCACGGGAGTGATGAGAGGTCATGGGGGGGGAGTCTGTCGCATACCGCGAGATATTTGCATAGTATTGTTTTGTTTTATATATTTTTACATTATGTTTCTTATGAAAGGTTGTTATATTTGCATGTCCGCGAGAAGCGCGATGTATATATATAGCTAGGAAAAGTAATAAAGTCAGAGTTTTCTTTAGTATGAAGTCGTCTCGTGTTAATTCTTGTCGTAGAACACGACATCCTTTATGTGGTAACATCACATTATGCGATATATAGAAGATTATACTGTTGAATGTTGGAAACTAGAATACGCTGAGAAAAATTGGCCTCCTCAACAATGTCTGGTAAGTTTTTTGCTGTCACCATTCTCAAGGTCAAAACACATACTAAACTGAGTTGAGAAAAAATATTTTGTAGTCTTTTTTATAGTCTTCGGGTGGGGGGAACATGAATTTAACAGTAAAAAAAGATGTAAACATGAAAAAAAAGTAAAAGAAGATTATGATAAAAAAAACATCTCAGCATAGCTTAGAATGGTTTGATAATGGTGCCAATGGGTGATCAATACGTGGGTAGAGAACCTCACTACAAAAGGTTGGTAAGTTTCTTTTTTCTCAGCGGTATATTTGGCAACATGTCAGGATGGAGGAGGAAATAATCTTTTGATCAATTTTCTTATCAGCAGGGTTGACAGCAATTAAGTAGCGTCCCATTTGACGATGAGTCAGGATTGGTAAAGAAAAGAATCATTAAGAACAAAGGATTTTTTAGGTTTTCTTGGAATGAAAGAAAACATTTGAGTAGCGGGAGACCGGGCGTTAGGTGAGGATTAAATGAAAAAAGCAATGAATTCCATATGTCTCTAGAATAAAATGATCAAAAAATATTTCGAAAAAAAAATTGTTCATTATAAAACCGCAGTTTAAAATTGAACAAACATATTGCGATAGGTTTTTTGATCATTTTATAAAGGTATATCGCATTTTTCTTATATTCAATATGTCCTTAGTGTAAGAGAAAAGCAGCGTGTAAAAAAATAATAATAATAATCCTTTATAGCCTAAGCTCAAGAGAATAAAATAGAAGCACATTTGAGACGGAATATCAGAATTTGAATAAATAGAACAAAATTTCTGTATAGCCTAAGCTTGACAAAATACAATAGAGGTAGGTTTGATACGGAATATCAGGATTTAAAAATAAAACCAGATTCTGGATAGAGCCTAAGCTCAAGAGAACACAATAGAGGTACATTTGTTATCAAGATATGAAGAAATAGAACAAAATCCCGTAAAGCCAAAGCCTCAGAGAATACAATAGAAGCACATTCGAGACGAAATATCAGGATTTAAAGAAATAGAACAAAATCCTGTATAGCCCAAGCCCCAGAGAATACAATAGAAGCACATTTGAGACGAAATATCAGGATTTAAATAAATAGAACAAAATCCTGCATAGCCTAAGCCCCAGAGAATACAATAGAAGCACATTCGAGACGAAATATCAGGATTTAAAGAAATAGAACAAAATCCTGTATAGCCCAAGCCCCAGAGAATACAATAGAAGCACATTCGAGACGAAATATCAGGATTTAAAGAAATAGAACAAAATCCTGTATAGCCTAAGCCCCAGAGAATACAATAGAAGCACATTCGAGACGAAATATCAGGATTTAAAGAAATAGAACAAAATCCTGTATAGCCTAAGCTCAAAGATTACAATAGAAGCATATTTGAGACGAAATATCAGGATTTAAAGAAATAGAACAAAATCCTGTATAGCCTAAGCCCCAGAGAATACAATAGAAGCACATTCGAGACGAAATATCAAGATATAAAGAAATAGAACAAAATCCCGTATAGCCTAAGCTCTAGAGAATAAAATAGTGACACATCTGAAACGGAATATCAGGATTTAAATAAATATAACAAAACCCCTGTATAGAGTCTAAGTACGGAAAATATACAAGAACAGTTTGGTCAAACGGTCAAAGGCGCCATATCGAGCGGGGCGAGACAATTGATTCCTGTGGGTGTTGTGGGGAGCCTAATGACGGTCCAATTGTCCAATTTGGAGTCATTAGAGGTTCTCCGCCCAACTGGGGTCCGCCCAGTGCCCGCCCCCGTCTCCTTGACAACTCTCGGGGCTTAAATCTCTCTCACAATTGGGCTTCTTGATGAGTGTGCGGCCCAAATTAAATTTCATTAATTCTGATTATAATTAATTTCTCATTAACTTAAATATTATAAATTAACATCCAGTTTTTCGTACAAAAAAGAGGCCAAAGGCCTTCATGATAATTGCAATACTTTGACAGTATACTCTATAAAATGAAACCTTTTCAAAGGATTTGCTAAATATTTACATATTACATTTAGAATATTTTGATTGGCTGACATCCATCCTTTATCAAGGTGAGCCTTCGAGATAAAAGTTCTTCAACGGCCAACTTCCATATAACAAGACCGAACTAACCTGACCAATCAGGGCTTGACTTTGTTTACAGCGGCAGCGGTAATTTCTAAACATTTCATTTCAGCCACAATGAAGTTGACTAAAGAAAGTTTACGCGCCATGATATTTTATGATTATAAAAGTAATTTATCTTTTAAAGAATCCAATGAAAGATTTATGAAAGCTTTAGACGATAAAGCTTCTTCTATTAAAACAGTTTTTAATTGGTTTAATGAAATTAAATTTGGAAAAACCTGCCTTTGATTATTAACCTCGTTCAAGTCAACCACCAACAGCAGTGACCCAGAAAAAAATTAAACTGGTAAGATTTTACTCATAGAAGATCGAAGAATTATGTATCAGCAGTTAGATAAAAGTGTGGGCATTGGATCGGCAGCAATCAACACCATCATTAATGATCATTTAAAATACAGAAAACTTGTTAGTAGATGGGTACCTCACAGCTTGACTGAAGACCAAAAACTTGGTCGCGCTAAATGGTGTAATTTCATGTTGAAAAAATTTTATGAAAGCAAATCAAAGGCCTTTTTAATATTATTGCAGGTGACGGAACTTGGATTTACAATTTTGATCCAAAAACAAAACGGCAATCTACTCTTTGGTGCTCTTTAAAATCACTTCCTCCTAAGAAAGTTCGCAAGCTCGACGTGTTGGAAAACAAATGGTCGCTTTTTTTTATATAAAAAGTGGTTTCATTGATATTGTGAAGTTAGAAGATAGAAAGACAGTTAATAGTGACTGGTATATAAAAAATGCCTTCCAGCAATATTTGAATAAATCAACCAAAGCAGACCAAGAGCTCAACATAGAGGAGTCCTTCTTCACCATGACAATGCAAGACCTCACACCTCAGTCCAACCATTAGACTTTTTAGCCAACTTTGGTGTCCAATCAGTCACTCATCCACCATATTCACCAGACCTAGCACCTAGTGACTTTTATTTTATTTTCAAAAGCTAAGTTATTGTTGAAATGGGATAAAATTTGACACTGATGATGAAGCACCGCAAGCCTTTATCAATGCCGTAGATTCCATCCCCGAAGATGACTGGTGTAAGTTCTTCGATAATTGGTTTCACGGATGGAATCTTGCATAGGTGCTAAGGGTGAATACTTTGAGAAACTCTGAAAAATTGAAAATTGCATCTTCAATAAAAATAAGTGATTGCAGAGACTTTTAGAGTGACCCTTATAGATACAGGAATCAACATAATCTCAATGGGCGAAGAATGTACAGGATCAAGTGACAATGACTTAAAAGTAACACCTAATCGTTCAACTAAACATTGACGATGACTTGCGCCATCTATCAGATAAATACCAACTAACTACAGAGTCGTGGTGAGTAGTTGAAGTACAATGACGAGGAACAACAGCCCGAAACGTGTTAGTGGTTGACTTTTCTTGTTTTACCAGGAAAATGTTTTGGGACAATATTCTGAGAATTGAAAATAAATCGATGCTTAGACGATATTTATTCCGATAGGTGGAGCAAGCCATCAGTGACGTTCAGTTGTACGATCAGGAAATGCCTTTCGATCATATTCTCTGTCGGTGTCGGACACAGGGTGAAGTTTATCAGACGTTGTTTCGGGAACTCCCAGATATGTTAGGCGTGAATACATTCTCTTAGATCTTAGGAATTTGTTGTTTGAATTCTCTTTATCTGTTTAATTGGATTTGACTACTAACTGTGAGTTTATATCTGCTTTAAAATTATTTAATATAAGTAGCAGAGTTAAGTCAGTTACGAGGGTGTATTGAACAGTAAGTTCTCTAACTACGCCATTTCTGATCGCGAGTTGGTAGGCGAAATTTGGCAACAACGCTGTAATTCCTTGATTCCCACGCCACAGTCTCGAACAATCCTCGTATATTAGGTTAGAGTTTCATTTATGTACTGTTATGTGAATATTTTGTTCTAAATCTCTCTCACCTTGTTAGAAACAAAAACGGAAGTTTACTAAAAGGAAGAAAGACTGCATTTTTATTGGTTGCCAAAATTAGAATCTCACACATATAGGTAAAAACCTCCAATTAAATAGCCGTGACGTCAAATCGTAGCATCAACACGTTTCCAAAGATGGCTTCTCTCAATAACAGATATATTATAATTGCATAATCACGGCGTTAAACTAATTATATCGTACGTGACGAGTGCTGCCATCTACTGGACATTAGGGGAACTACTTCTCTGAAGACGTGCAATAGTTGAACAGAAAATTGATAGTGCAATTCAAAATTAATAAGAGAATGTCACATAGAGGCCTTGTTGTTTGCCAATAGAATCCTAGTGTTTCCTTTTTGTGGAGTGTTTGAAACTGATTTATCCCTACGGGTTCATATTGGATTATATATAGGGTTAAATACATATAACAAAGTTATATATATATGGTAATTTAAACCAACAACCCTATATTGTATAATTACTTATAACAAGATTGTCATGTTGTATATAGAAACACATCTATAAATAATTATGCGCATGATTAATCTGTGTCATTGCATCACCATATGTAATGTACTTTGTACAAATTAAAGACAAATAAATAAAACTATGTAATAGATTAAGAGCTGAGTTAAAGCAAGATTGAAAAGTCAAAAAGGTCTAAAATCCAACAACCCTGAAAAGGAATTCGGCAGCCCGTTGCCATCTGGTCCAAAGGGTGCAGAATGCCCCAGACGTTCAAAGTTCAAATTCGCAGATGTCTCCCCCCATCCTCGGGAATGGTATATAAACACCTCGGTTTTAGCCGACAGTAGTTAGTTAGTCAGCAGTCACCCCTTTCACCGTCAGCGTGAGCCCTTGTCAGTCTTAGCCAGGACTACCTCATCGTCATGTAAACAGTAAGAACCCTTCTAACTCCATCTTGCTTAGCTCAACTCCTATCTGTTCATGGAACTTTCCTACTACAGCTGTGTCTCTTCGTTTTGTGTGTGTGGACATTCCCAAGCTTTCCGCTCTGCCTCGACCACGACTGCCTGTACTCTGTGAAAACTGTTAAAGGTCTTCCAAAGTGCAGAGAGGTACTGGAAAACTCTCCACGCCCTGACTGTTCCTCTCGGCTACTACAGGTTTGACCACCGGTTACCACAGCTTATAGCGAGAGTCGACAGGATTCTACAAGGCTTACCACCTCACTCTTCATCACACTAAAGTCGACAGGATCTCATCACAGGTAAGTCGACAACAACTCTTTATCACATCTAAAGTCGACAGGATTCTACAAGAGGCTACCAGACCTCTCAACTTATTACATATATATGTTATGAATATTTTGTTGTTGTTAGATAAGGCTTGATAAGACAAATGATCGATAAGATAAAGGGTTGAGGTGCAGTCGTGATAAAAAAAAAAGATAATTATTAACCGTCAAGTAGCTTTTATTTGAATTACTTGAGGAAAGATTACATATTAGTTATTTTCACATTATATAGAATTTATAAAGTTAATCCTATATTAGTGATTTAAAAGGATTGATATGTTAACTACGCATATTTACAACAAAACTATATAACTAAACTGAAAGTCTTTCTAAAAATGAAGATAACAAAGTAATATTATCAATGAATAAAATAAAATATATATTTTTAATATATAGAAATATTTGAGTTTTAGATTATATAATATTTATATTTGTGTCTAAATAATATATAAATTAGAAACAAAGTGATGAATACATACATATTTATAGATACATAGGTGAACCGCGGGAAAGACACCGCCATCTGTGAACCGCTACAGCCTTTATAGAGAGAATACGCTCATGGACAAACTTAAGGAAGTTCCCTGTTTTGATGTCGACGGTCATCTATTTTTTAAGAAACAGAGGCAATTTTTTTCACACTTGGTTATCTCGTGTGACCTCAATAAAGGTCATTGTGTATCGAATATCTTTCAGAGTTGTTATTGTCTTGTGATCCCTATATACATGCTAAAAGGTACAACTTCCTTTAGTTTTGTCCATGAGTGAATATAAATGCTACATAACCCGATGTTTCACCCACTTTCATCGAGGGATCCTAGGTAACAGAGAGAGTGGTCGAAACGTTGAACAACAATAAAAGAATATGCATTGAGTGAATCAGCATTTTCTATTTCTATAAAATAGCTTAACCAGCAGCAAATGAATTATGCTCACTTTGTTTATGTTCTATATACCTATTTTATGCCTACTTATATTTGTTCTGTACATATATTGCATAAATACTTACGGAAGATGTACTTTTACATTCTGTATGTATAATTTATTCTTCCTCCATAATTGTTCTTTATTAACTGTCATAAATACAAATAGATCGTAATGACTTTTGCCATTGTTACTTGACAATGTTTCGTATCAAAAATCATTCCTACTCTTTATTTGACGATTTTTCAACATTTCAAATCTGAATTGTCCATAAGATCCTGTTTGGAGACCTGGATATATTCAAGATGTCGATATAAACTGTTGGTTTAAGTAAAATCATACAATTTTCCAAGTTCTTTTTATCGCTAATTCTTTTATTTTAACCTTTTTAAACTTTAGATAAAGTTTTCTTTATATATCCACAAGAAGTAATCTACAATGCTACATCAGGTTGTTGATTGGTTGTTATATATGACGATCCAACTTTGTCCATCACTCAGGTGTCTTTCTCGAGCGAATTTCAACTATCAAACAATGTTATAAATAGGTAAGTTATAAAATAATTACCTTTTACTACAGTTAAACCTGTCTATAGCGCCCACACACTCTTGGGGCTCACCAAAATAGGGTGCTATAGAGAGGGAGTGCTATAGACAGGTCACTTTTAATGCAAATCGCATCGTACTACTTATTTAATATCGGGCACTATAGAGAGGAAGGCACTATTTAGAGGGGGCGCTATAGACAGGTTTTTAACTGTATCTTCAAATTTTTTAGTTAGTCGAAAATGATGTGGTCCGAAAATTCTCATGGACACCTCCGAATAGCTAGTCTCTCCTCATTGCCAGCGTCCAAAGCGGTATGGTGCGGCGACAGTGGCCTATCAAATAAATTCATAATAATATGAAACATATAATATTTCATTAAAAATACCTGGTGTCAAAACCCACTGAACTTTGCAGTTGAGAACTACAAAATTTACCACTCACCAGCTTTAAAGACATTAAAACGAGGGAGAAGTTCAGGTGGTATTATTATGGGAGTCAGTAAAAGAATCCAACCATTAATTGAAAAAGTCGAAGTGGAATCTCAATGAATTTCAACAATCTTTAAATTAGTTCCAACTGCAGATTCACTACTAGTTTGTATGATTTTTTTCTATTTACCACCAATTCAAACACAGCTAGAGAATCTTAAAAAACTATTTAGTTACATTGAGAATAAAATCCAGGAGGGTTTTGAGATAGTTCTATACGGTGATCTAAATGTTCGCACAGGTGACCTTGGAGATTTTCATAACTTGCTAGATACCCCGACTCTGCTTTCTGCCAGCCGGGCTTCTAGCGATCCGGTCTCATCATCTCTTTCAGAAACTCTTGTTGATTTCTTTGATGATAATTCCCTCACTATACTGAATGGTAGATCTACCAGTGACAGAAATGGAAACTTTACTTTTATCTCAAGTCAAGGATCCTCAGTTATAGACCTTGCTGTTGTCTCACCGGCATTACTGGAACTCATTGTTGATCTAAGTGTTGAATGCATACCATATTCGGATCACCTACCACTTGTTTTAAAACTCAAGGGCTTAAATAACATGAAGTCAAAAGATTCTAAGAAGTTTTGTCCTGGAACAAAGTATTCCTGGGTTGCAGACAAGGCTATATCCTTTAAAGGCAACTTGAGAGATTTAGCCATTTTACCATTGACGGTATCCACATTAAACTCACAAGTCTAAAGGCTTACAATTGAAATTCAAACGGCAATGTCAAGAGCAGGGATGAGACGTGAGATAAGATCTGGTGGTTTGAGGTCTAAACCGTGGTACGATGAGGAATGTTATACGGCTAAGAAAAAAAATGAAAGTCTCAAACTGTATTTATTACAAAATAATGTAGTTAACAAAGATTTGTTTATCACAAGCAAGAAAGAATATTTATCATTAATTAAACTTAAAAAGAACCAATACTTTGATGATATACAGAATGTCCTCTGTAATGCTAGAAACGCTTCTCAATTTTGGAAGATAATAAAATATTTTAAGCAAAGAACCACAATTAAAGGCAATATCTCGATGTGTGAATGGGAGGATTTTTATCGAAGACTGCTGGCTTCCCCACCTATAATGGACGCGTATATATCACCGGCGCTAACATATATGGACCCGGAACTGGATGCTGAAATTTCGCTTATGGAGGTCACCACGGAAATATCCAATCTGGGGAAGGATGAAGCAATCAAAGTTTTACCTGACGAATATTTGATTCTATTAACAAATATATATAACAAAATATTGACGACATCCTCGGTTCCATCAGTGTGGACTAGAACAATTATTCATCCTATTTTCAAAAATGGTGACCCAAATATACCATCAAACTATAGAGGAATATCATTGTTATCCAATTTATCAAAGCTCTTTACATCCATATTAAAGACAAGATTGAATAATTGGATTGAAAAAAGGGGAATCTTAGCGGAAAACCAAGCGGGCTTCAGAAGTGGATATTCCTGTCAAGACCATATTTTTACCCTTACCTCACTGATACAGATGACGCTGAGCCGCAAAAGGAGGACGTTATATGCCTTCTTCGTAGATGTCAAAAAGGCCTTTGATACAGTACCACACTCCCTGCTTTGGAAGAAGTTGACAGTTTACGGTTTAAGTACCCGATTTATCAGCCTTATACAAAGCTATTATAATCAAATGTCAGCAACAATAAGATTGAACGGATCACTTACAGAATTTATAAAAATACAAGCTGGCGTTCAACAAGGTGAACCTCTGTCACCTTATCTATTTATCCTTTTTCTAAACGACTTGGTTTCTCTGTTCGATGACGCTGATTTGCCAAGTATTTATTTACCGAATTATGGAAATATACATCTCCTTCTGTTCGCAGACGACATGGTACTTCTCGGAGAATCCAAGATAAATTTACAAAAAAAAGATCAATGTACTCAGAAAATACTTCGAAGATAATTTTTTAACGCTGAACCAGAGCAAATCAAAGGTTATGGTGTTTAGAAATGGAGGTCGAAAGGCCCGATCGGATGTTTGGTTCTGGGGAGGACAATTGCCTCTCACTATAACATCTAAATACACGTATCTGGGTTACCAGCTGACAGCGTCAAACTCAACTCAACAGGCGGCAAAGCATTTTAAAAACAAGGCGCTAAATGCTATTAATGCGGTCTGGGCAATATCGACTAAAACAAGAATCAATTCTATCAGATCCTCACTCAAGCTTCTAGACTCAATGGCTCTGTCAACCTTGCTCTACGCAGCTCCAATTTGGGCAAACAACCAAAAAAACTTGGTTGACAGGGTACAAGACAATTTCTTACGGAGACTTTTAAATTTACCCAGATATACTCCTGGTTTTATTCTACGTATGGAGTGCGGAAGAACGTCACTGGGAGTTACGGTGCTGAAACTTACACTCGGGTTCTGGCTTAGAATTCTAAAAATGAACAGCAGCCGACTCCCCCATATATGCTTAGCTCAACTATATGAGATATCAAGAAATAGAAATATATATATTGGACTTGCGGAAAGTTTGGCCAACGTACTCAACTCAACAGGATTTTCTTGGTTAATTAACTGCAACGATGCAAGGATTATCCGGCAAGAAATACCATTAATAACTAAAATTGCAATAGAACAATCTATTCAAAGTGACCAGGCAAAAATAAAGAATTCTAAATTCTACCCTCACTATAAGTATTTACACAGTTCATTCCGAATTGAAAACTATATACTTAGCAACTTTCCATTCCCAGTAAAACGCTATATCGCACAACAGAGAATACTATATTCGTTTTTCAAGGAAAACCATACAAAAATTTTCAGGGAGGGTGATAAGATTTGTGATCTCTGCAAAGAAAATATGGAAACTGAACTATCTCATTATATCTATGAATGCCAAGATATTAGCGAGGAGAGAAGGACATTCTTTTCAACGGTAGACACCAGCCAACTTTGGTCAATCCAAACGATGTTAACCAGTGCCCAAACAAGTAGACTAGTTGCTCAGGCCCTATATAATTTTTACAAGGCAGTAGGTGTAAAGAGGGAGAAAAGAGAACTTGGAAGCTATTGTTCTTACACCTCAGAATGATGACGAAACATCGAGGGGCCATCGTGTTGGTCGACGATGAGATTGCGGAGCTGGTGATAGGGATGGCTGTGCTGGAGTAAACCTCCTTTTTGTGTCTGGATGCTATATTTATGGCGAACTAAATAACTTAGTCCCTATTTCTGCTCCGCGCTTATGGAATTGAAGACTTGAGGCGATGGCGTCGACCTTTCATATTAAATCTTACTTTTCCTTATTACTAATAATTGTATATAGTTGCGGAACTACTGGTTTCCTGTGCTGCTCTTTTCCTGTTATTGCACCTTGTACGGAGAATATGTATAAGACTAACGTCTTAATAAAGGCTTTGTGTGTGTGTTTCATTAAAATTCTGTTAAGGTTATTAGCATTCTCTCTCTCTCTCTCAATATTTACAATTAATCAAAATTAATAATTTTGAAATATCAGTGTTGAAGTCAGTGTAGATATGTACGAGACAAAATACTAAACAATCAATCTTTGTTTTAATGATGGGTAAACCGGCGAATCTCTCTCGGTCATCCGAGATACAAAACTCAATGAATAAATAAAATTCAAAATTTATAGTGAGAGAGAGAGAGAGAACGCAATGAATATCTATAATATATATCGGCTAAATATTAAAATGGTAATAAAAAAATTTGAAATCACACAGTGAATAACAATATTTGCATCAAGCACGATGCAGCATAATCAAACGCCTTTAAAATTATCAATAGCTAGATTTTCAAACTCTATCGTTTTTGTACTTGGTGCGTGTTGTAAATGTTTGGTTTGTAAACTTAAGAAACCATGTAAAATTGTTTATTGCTCTTTCTTTCATGTTCGATGAACATGATAAGTATGATAAATACAATCGACACGGTACATTAAATTTCAAAATGTTGGTATAGCGGCTGCTCAATTACCTGAGAGAACAAGGAAGAATTTATAGGTACCGGACAAGGTAATGAAATGAATAAAAAGGTATCTTATGATCGTGAAACATTTCCTCGTAGTTTACGCCATTGTTTCGGAATAAACGTCAATTAAGATGTTAATCTATTTTTCTTTCCAGAATAGAAATCACCATCAAATCTCTGTTTCACGATCACGTGTTAATTTTTCTCTTAATTCTACCACCGAAAGGTACAAATTGGGCTTCACTTATTTCAGCATACTCACGCCCTTTGGGCCTTGTTCATCAAGTCGCCTTTAGACCACCATATCTAATCGTTATGGCACACAAAGTTGATGATGCCAACAACCTGAAATGAACAATTCATTAAAAACGTTCAGTTGAATTCTCAGGAGAGGTTTCCCTTTAATGAATAAAATTGATTAGGGATGGTCACACAGACTTTGTATAGCTGTAATTCTTCAGTGCCCTATAGAGATCTACAGAGAAACCAGTTTGTGGAATAAAACCTGAACTGAGATTGGGACCTGAAGAATAGAAACACTTATGAACGAAAATTGTTGGAATGGGCAAACTTTGCCTCGCTGTAATTCTTCAGTACCCTGCAGAGATCTGCAGGGAAACCAGTTTGTAGATTGAAGTCTGGACTGCGACTTGAAGAATCGAAACAATCATTTCTCAATTAATAGAACTTTGTTTTCAAATCAATAAGCTTGAGGGATAAGTCTCTTTCAAATACATTTATTTCAAGCTTTCGGGCTCAACCGCCCTTCGACAGGAAAAATTATATTAGCTACTAAAGAAGGGCGGTTGAGCCCGAAAGCTTGAAATAAATGTATTTGAAAGAGACTTATCCCTCAAGCTTATTGATTTGAACATAATATTATGGGATTACCTATTAATTAATAGAACTTTGTTAGGATAAACTAACTTTGCATCGCTGCCATTCGTCAGTATTCCGCAGAGATCTTCAGGGAAACCAGTTGGCGGAAGGAAGCCTGGACTGAGATTGGGAGCTGAAGAATAGAAACACTCAATAACGACAACGTTTGGAATGGGCAAATTTTGCCTCGTTCTTCAGTACTCCACAGAGATATGCAGGGAAACCAGTTGACGGAAGGAAGTCTGGACTAAGATTGGGACTTGAGGAATAGAAACATTCATGAACGGCTGGAATGGGAAAACTTTGCCTCGTTGTCATTCGCAGAAATCTGCAGAACAACCAGTTTGTGGAATGAAGCCTGGACGACTGCGACTTGAAGATGGAAACACTTATGAACGAAAACGGTTGAAATGGGCAAATTTTGTCTCGCTGTCGTTCTTCAGTACTCCGCAGAGATCTGCGTTGACGGAACGCAGTTCGACGAAACCAGTTGACGGAAGGAAGTCTGGACTAAGATGGGACCTGAGGAATAGAAAAACTCATGAACAAAAACGGTTGGAATGGGCAAACATTGCCTCACTATCGTTCTTCAGTAGCCTGCAGAAATTTGCAGAACAACTAGTTTGTGGAATGAAGATTGGACTGCGACTTGAAGAATAGAAAAACTCATGAAACTCTTGGAAAAACTTTGCCTCGTTCTTCAGTGGTCCACAGAGATCTTCAGGGAAACCAGTTGGCGGAATGAAGATTGGACTGCGACTTGAAGAATAGAAAAACTCTTGAAACTCATGAGAAAACTTTGCCTCCTTCTTCAGTAATCCACAGAGATCTTCAGGGAAACCAGTTGGCGGAATGAAGCCTGAGGAAAAGAAACAATCAGTCCGTCATCATTATTAATGCGTGGGGCAGGTCTGGAACACGCCATTCGGACGTCTGCTGATTAGCCCTCCTCGTAGAATATTGAAATTGTTTATTTAGAATTCCTTCTTCACTGGGAGTAATGGATGGTCCTCTCAGTTGGTCTTTAATTGCTTTGATTCATCATCATTATTGAATCATCAAAATTATGGTCACGCAACAGGAGAAAGTCCATCTTGGGTTTTTTTTTTATAACGAGGACAGGATATTAAAAAGATATTAGGCATAAAAAATTCTAAAGAAGAAAGATTATATAACGCTTTTTTCATTTTAATAGATGGAATATATTATTATTATTAGCTGTCATTTGTAATAGATACATTTTAAAGATTAAAATATTTTTAGTTTTCTTTCTGGCAGGAGCTGTAGTCTACAAAAGTTGTTTAGAAAAATACGACGTACATAACTTTTGCCTTTATAATTGGAAATTTTGTGTTACTTTCCCTTACATATCCTCCCTGCATATTTTAGTATTTTGAATTATTATTTTTCTCTAGTACACAGGCCATGATAGTGAGTAAGTGGTAAATAACGACTGTTTTTACTGAAATTTCCCAGCATGTCTATATATGTAGAAAGAAGTTCGAATTTTATATTTACATATACGTCAGTGCCCCTTTGGTTACTTTCACTCATTGGTGGGATTGGGATTTTGTAAGAATCGGGAGCCTATTTAGGCTTTTTTCTCCAGAAAGAAGTGTCCAATGCGGGATTCGATCCTAGATTGAGTCTTTTTATTAATCAATTTGATGTTTGCGGAAGAGCGATTGCTCGAAGCATATTATATATTTATAAATATTAAAAAATGGCATATCCTGACCAGGAGCACATGTGCTTTACAGAAGGCAGAGCGCCATCTGGTGGAACAGAAATCAACTAAACATTGATTTAGCCTGTTCCCTGATATTTGGCCAACCCAATTTCTTGATAAATCAAGAAAAGCCATCCACGAATATTTATAAATGTATGTAATTCTACTGTCCTCAAAGCTTATGTCCATAGTTCATCTAAAATACCCATTCCAAGAGTCTAACAACAGTATCACTATAAAAGGAAGTTCCAAAAATGCAACATAACAGCGGTATGGTAGATTAAACTGACGAAACCGCTGGGAGGGTTCACCACTGATGAGCCAGGCCCTCCCATTAATTTTTCCATTGCAGTAAGGGCAGTAGAAATTGTTTAATTTCAAAAAGAATCATACGCGTCTAAAATATTTTCTAATTTTCATAACAGATGGCGCGCTAGTGTATCATAATATTCTTTGTTTATCTATATTATTATGGTTTATTCCAATTATAAGTATCGAATAAGCGAAGAGAACGAAGATAGTGTTAGACTGTTATACCATAAATACAGGTGTTAATATATTAGTCATTGCTTAGTTTTTAAGCGGTGAGTCAACAAGATGTATAGTGATTTTGTGTGGCTGTTTACCGAATTCGTTTGATTCGTTTGTGAGATAAAAAATATTCCTTATCAGCCAATAAATAAACCTCTATAACGAAATTTCTGCTAAGAACATCAAAGGAAGTGTCATTCAAGGAAGAAATAATTCCACTATTGCTGCAGGGATAAGGTCCTCAGAAAAATGGTTTAAATAAATCAAAACGAAACCGAAACTTACTTTCAAAATTAACTCTCGATAACTTACAGACTACCGTCGCATATGTGATTATTTGTGGAAGTTTCAATAAGATTTCGACATTATCAGAGACGTACACACATTTTATCTCTCTATCACACACACATTTTATATTAAATATCAATGTAAGAGTTGTGCTGCACATCTTTCTAAATATTATTAATCTTCATCCATAAATGGCTTTCAAATAAAGAAAACTACCGTTACTTGTGAAAACAATGATAGAAATATATAACGTACGATGGCATTCAAACAAATTTTATACTTTTTCATAGAGAAATTGGATCTTCACAATATTCATTGATAATTCAAATAAAAATGTTGGTAATGTATGGCCACTCCAAAATTTGGTAAAAGTGCCACCGGCGAAGCCAAGTTTATTTAGCTGGGTTAAAGCTAATATTCTTTTAACTTTTGTATTTTATAACAGCATATATTTGTCTCAAATTTGCATATTAAAGTAGTTGAATAAATAATTATAGCTGTACACCAAGTGTTATTTGATCCAGTGCTAACCACAATTCTTGGACTGTAATTTCTTGTGGAGAGACCAGCGAAGTCTTCGGAAAACTGCAAATGAATATGCCCCCTTAGGGAAACAAAGAATAATACAATAGAAGGAATCGCAGGATACCATAGTTAGAAGAGACCAAAGGTAGACGTGGACCGGGTTACACTTACATCGCCCGCTCAAGGCCATCTGGGGACTTTTCCGGGCTCATCTTAAGAAGATTCAGTGAAAAGGTGGGTCTGGTAAGGAGAGAAAGTCAAGAGGTGAGTCGTTTCCCCCGGATATGTACACCAAAGGTAGACGTGAGGTGTTTCTATATTTAAAAGGTTGAAACCTTTAGGACAAAAACGTCCTTCAACAAGCTATTACACGAAAACAAGAAACTAGAGAAGATATAAATGAAAGTTTTCGCGTGTTGAAGCGGGGGGGGCGTTATTGTCATAAAGCTCTCAGCTCTCAAATAAATAAACCCGTCGCATTTACCTTTAGTCTCTTCTATCAAGGCAAAGAATATATTTTATCAATATTCATAAGTAAAGGATAGAATAGTGGTAGCCTAGTGCTATGAAACTTTCTCAATAATGAGACTGGAGAGAGAAAAATCCATATTTTAAAGTTTCTTTATATTAATAAATAGTTTCAATAAACTTGGAGTATTGCATAAGCCTAATGAGTACAAGTAAAAGAGAAAACGAAAATATAACCTGGTAAGTTTCTTTTTATTGAAAATACAAGCTTTCAAGCAAAACGCTTTTCTTCAGGTAATCCAAGAAAATGTGCGGAGAGGTATATATACCAAGTATGTATTAACATATCTAGAGAGTGGGTGAGAAATTAGTATAAAACGGGATAAAACAAAGTTAAGCTAAGAGATAAAATATACAAAAATTTTAAAATAAATAAAATATGTAAATCGGGAAAACATCGTTTTATACTAATTTCTCACTCACTCTCTAGATATGTTAATACATACTTGGTATATATACCTCTCCGCACATTTTCTTGGATTACCTGAAGAAAAGCGTTTTGCTTGAAAGCTTGTATTTTCAATAAAAAGAAACTCACCACGTTATATTTTCGTTTTCTCTTTTAACTTTTAAAACGTGGTTAAAGTATGTCTGAGTACAAGTAAATAAATGGCTCTTTCTAATTACATTAGCCAAACTGATTCTACATACCTGTGATGATCTTTTAGTTAAAGCCGTCGCAGCTAACGACCATGATTGTCATTATCACGGTCTGTACCTTGTATCGCTAAAATAAATCGCTGATTATTCTTTAAACCCCGAAATCTTAAAATAGATATAACGATAGATTTCTTTGTTACAATAAAAATTGAGGAAGATTCAAACTGAACAGCAGCTCTATCAAGGCCCTAAGTGCAATAATTGGGTTGAAAGCTCACCCAATTTGATAGAATAAAGAAATGTACAGCTGTTTCAGAAGCTTGTGTACCAAGGGTGTACATTCTCTCGAATCTTGCAATAAGTTGAGTCTTGTAAGGTTTCGACGGTGTAGAATCCCTCTCTAGATAGCAATGCACAGCAGTATTGCCCAACATTACCAGCTGCCTGATCCCCCTACCAGAGGGAGGGCCTCCAAATTTAGGGTTTCCACCAAACACCAAAAATCTGATAAATGATTGGTGACTTTGAGAATGGACACTCTGGACTCCCAATAAATCAATGGTTTAATTGCTGGTTTGGCGGCCTCTTCTTTGAAACACCTCTTGCTTTCATAATGCGGATCTCCTCATCGTTCGATCACCCTTGGAACATTCTATAAGCGCTTTAAGGCAACCGAATATTTTTTTCCAATGCTACATTCTAAAGTTAACTATGGTTGAACAACACATTGTCTCTTATTTGTGTGAATTGATGTAGGAAGATTCCCACGATTCCCATATTTGTATCGTAAAGGAGGATGGTATTCATGTGCAAGAAAACCCCTTCTTTCCTTTTGATAAATGCTTTTTTTTTTTTTTGCTTATCCCTAGTACACGTGGTACAGGCCATGACAATCATGGTGAGCAGAAGCAGGCGACTGCTTTTACTGTAAGTGCACCACATGTCCACACATGTTAAAAGCAGGCTATTAAAATGTATTTATATTTGCTGTTATTTGGGCAGAAGGCATAAATTTGCGTCAATAAATAAGCCTTAACACTAAAGTTGGCATATTCTAACAAAGGCTAACGTGCACAGCATGGTTTCCTGTTATGTCTCTTATCAGTACAGGGGCAGCCAAGATTTTGTGACATTATAAAATAAGCACAGATTCGGTCACAAAAGTGTAATATCCGGGGAAATCCATGGCCCGATCTTGATACATATATATATATTATATTAGTCCCTTTGGCATAGGCTACGGAACAAATAACGAAGAATTAAACCTAAAAATATACAGATTTAATAAAATCTTTAATAAAATAATAGAAGTGCGGGAGGAATGTATTCATGATCATGATCAAAGAAATAGCAAAGGCAAATAAACACAATATGAAATTGTGAAATAGTAGACTCCTCTTTACTGATGAGACCTTCTTTTTTCATGCGTACAAAAACATCATCTCGTAGTCATTTAACGAGTCTAAGACAAATCATTGATATGTTTTAAATGTATCTTTGCATTTGCACTTTCTAACTTTTTTGTGTTAATAGAAGTCTGGAGCTTGAAAAAATAAACTTTTCCTTATTTTAAGGCATTTGCAAAAATATTTATACTGATACCGCTGTTTAAAAGTAGGACGGCTGTTTTTGAGTAAATATTTTCCATTGAAAAGTAAGGTTTTTTTTCTGATAACCATTTCTTTGATCGTTTTCAGATCGCGTTTATATATGTACCAATAAGGCGACTTTCTAGAGACGTGAAATTTATAAGATAGGAAGAAGATGCTGTGGTATGCAAATGATTAGATTTACAGCTCATCTATGCAAAACAGACGCTAGTATCGAAGTCTATAATGTATATTGAAACGCAAAGAGATTTAACAGGTTTCTCATATAGAAATTTCATTTGAAACATTGATTTGTTGTGAAAAATTGTTGCAATGCCTCGTGTAAGAAAGAGAAATGCTCACCAACACATTTCGGAGTTTGATAGAGGTAGACTTCTATCCAACCAGAATTTCAGTTTATCGTACCACAGAATTTCTGCTTTCGTCGGTTGAGATCCCATGACTGTTAGCATAATAAAGAATCAGTTGCTTTGGACGGTGGTACAGAACGACATACTGGATCTCAGTGGCCCGCTATCACCAACAGTCGAGAAGAACGACATGTTACCCGCATGGCATTAATGCATCGTATAGCCACGTTAAGAGCCCTTAACCAAGAAATAGGGTCGCTTTCAAATCAAAAGGTGGCTGCATGAACAGTTTAATGACGTTTGCAGCAACTTGGACTGTCAGCTCGGCGATCATGATTTTGGCTACCCTTTACAGGGATACCTTGGTTCAATGGTTTGATCAACGACAAAAAGGCGATTCTCCACCAAACTCTGCAGCGCTGGCAGAGGCGCCATATTCATTGTACATAGTGTATATAATGCATATTATATTTTTTAAATAGTGAAGACTGTGCACTTTTCATGTATTGACAAGTTGTCAAGATTAGCGTGACATCGTGTTTTCAGACGAATCCAGGTTCTGTTTGCAGCACCCTGATTGCTACATCCATGCATGGCCCCTGCGCAAGGATGACACGCAAAATCGTGAAGCGTTCCATACATCCATGTTTGGTGCCATCGTGGATAAGGCACATTGCCAGAGTACATACGACATCGTCATACTGGTCCATCATCTGGAGTAATAGTAAGGGGTGCCATTAAATATACATATCGGTCACCTCTTTTTTGCATTTTCGGAAATTTGAACAGTTCCCGTTATATTTCTGATGCGTTAAAACCCGTGGCGTTACCCTTTATGTGAGGCCTGGGAAACTATGTTTCAGCAGGATAATTCAATATCGCATTTTTCCGGTATTGTGCGGATCTTCTTACATACAGAAAATGTTCTGCTGCTGCCCTGGTCAGCACGTTCTCCTAATCTGTCACCAGTAGAAAACGTCTGGTCAATGGTTACCGAGCGATGGTTAAGTCGGTCAACAAATATATTGAAAGTTTCATCTCTTGCTATTCTCGGTGTAATGTATTTGTTCAATAAATATAATTTTGTCATCTGCAATGGCCATTGGTGTATTATTTCTTTCACAGGACAAATTTTGCCTTATTTTCGTGACTATCAACTTTTTTCGACCCATTGTGCACTTCTACAAGGTAGTCCCAAAAGTTCGTAAACACGAACAATTAAAATACCAATATTATTCGCCGTTATGTATAATGTCTTTGTACTATGTATAAAGTAATTGCATTATGTATTATTATGTATTCGCTGTAATAATATTATTCGCCAAGTAATAAGAAAAACTACGTTTTAAGAAAAACATGAACTTTTGGGATAACCTTATATATAGTGATTTTTAAAATTTTATTTATTTAATAATTTGGGAGAGAATTATTATTTCGCTCCTCGGAAAATGAATCTTCAACCTTTTATGAAAATCACACCATTTTAGACATTTAGAAGGTCTTGCAATATACACTGCGTGACATTGAAAATTGAACACCAAGAAATAGTGGCCAGAAAGTGATGAAACTCGGCAGACAGAGAGAGACAGGGACGAACAATAAGTGATCTTTATTTCAAAATGATAGTCATAATACAGAGCGAGAACGGCGTCGGCTTAGTAGCAAGTAGGACCACCGCGGACGGCGATGCACGCAGCAACACGTCTAGGTAGAGAGTCAATCAGAGTACGGATGGCGTCCTGAGGGATGGCTCTCCATTCCCTCTCAACCATTTGCCACAGTTCGTCTTCTGAACGCGGCTGTGGCAAGGCATGCAAACGGCGTCCAATTATGTCCCAGACGTGCTCGATTGGTGAGAGATCAGGAGAGTACGGTGGCCAGGGAAGCATCTGTACATCTTGCAGAGCTTGTTGGCTAATGCGAGCAGTGTGCGGTCGGGCGTTATCCTGCTGATAAAGGGCATTGGGTACCCCCTGAAGGTAGGGGAGTGTCACCGGTCGCAGCACATCATCAACGTATCGTTGGGCCGTCATAGTGCCCTGAATACGAAGTAAAGGTGACCTGGAATCATACGCGATTGCGCCCCAAACCATGATTCCACGTTGTCGCACGGTGGGGCATTCCACAATTGCTGCCGGATTGGACCTTTCTCCACGTCGACGCCACACGCGTACACGGCGACTATCACTGGACAAGCAGAAACGCGACTCATCTGAGAACACGACCCTGTGCCATTCCGTCATCCACGTCGATCTAGCCCGGCACCATTCCAAACGTTGGCGCCTATTCGGTGGGGTCAATGGCAGTCTTCTTAGCGGACGGCATGAGTGCAAGCCATTAGCAACCAATTGACGGGAAATGGTTCTGGTCGAGATGGAATGATCTAGGGTGTCTTGCACATGTTGCAGGATGGCGGTACAAGTGGCTTGTGGGGCCGCCACTGCTTGTCGAAGGATACGCCGATCTACACGTGCTGACGTCACTCTGGTTGCACCGACATTCTTATGAATTGCCATATTTCCTTGTTCCAACCATCTTCTCCACAGTCGGTGCACCGTGGACGCACCAAGGTGTGTATCAGCTGCGATTTGACGTATGGACCAACCTGCCCTTTTCAGTCCGATCACCATGCCCCTCGTAAAAGCGTCTGTCTGCTTGAACTGCCTCCGTTTACGATGACCTGGCATTCTCTGTTATTACACGTGTCTTTTGACACAAGAACAAAATTTCTACAATGATTTTCCTTGAAGAAATAACGACACGAATAATGTCCTTTCTGAAAGTTCCTTCCCTTATATCTTACTCCATGTGCGCACGAGAGCTGCGCATTTTACATCATTTGCATAACTCGGTTAGGCGCGTCTACCCTGAAATTTGCATAATTTTCTGACCACTATTTCTTGGTGTTCCATTTTCAATGTCACGCAGTGTATTACACAGGGGCGGACGTATGGTATTCATGTGGAGAAATGTACCTATCTCTTTTATAAAAGAGGAAATAAATATTAATGTGTACAAGTATATACTTGTATATATATATATTCATTAAAGAAATTAATTTTCCGAAGATAGAGAGAGAGAGTGATGTATATCATTCTTTGATTTAAATCTGGAACCTCTGCCAAGAGACGATCAAAAAATACACTGCTCTAAAAAGAAAGAATTTAATATAGAGTTTCGGAGTTACAAGTAAGCTATGATTGTAAGTAATGAAAACAAACTAAAAGAGCATTTCTGTAAGTACAAATAAAACAAATAGAAACACTTTCAAGTTGTGTTTAAATGCAGAAAATCTAAAATTTGAATTACTGATTAATACAGGAGATCCAAATCTTTCTTACTATAATGAAACGACTTCTTTAAACTTGAAATATATTAATTTACTCAATGATTTCTAGTCAAAACATAGCGCTTTATATAATACCGATGAAGTACCACCAGAAAGTAAAAGAATATATCCATACACCTCTCTATAACATAGATCACTGTCTAATTACGATGAAGTACTAATAACCAAGATAAAAAACTTAGGACCTTAAAAAACATCCTCATGAAACTGCGTAAATATTTCTGGCAAAGATTCCTTTCTCACGGATTCTATATATCCTAGAATATCAAATATGAATTAGCTCAATTTTAAAATATGTACTATGGAACTTCTTAATAATTAAATAATTTCTAAAAAGGTTAAATTGGATAAATTGATGGTTAAAATAATATGAAACGTTTCAAAGCTTTCCCCTCTGACATCCCAAATTATTTTATATACTTAAATACATAAATAATGAGACAGAACCTGGATATTTTATGAATTTTAAAACTAGAATGGGAGCATCCAAAGATCCAAGTTGCTACTGATGTTTTAACACAAAGCAATAACGCGCCATCTATATATATAAAATGAAAGGACTAAAAGCACGAATGTTTCTTTTATACAGAATAAAAACTTCTACTGTCCTTACTTCGATGAAAAAAATATATTGGGAGGGCTTGGCTCATCAGTGGTGAACTCTCAAGCGGTTAAATTGGCGAAACCGCTAGGAGGGTTCACCACTGATGACAAAGCCCTCCCAATATATTTTTTGATCGAAGTAAGGACAGTAGAAGTTTTTATTATGTATAAAAGAAATATTCGTGCTTTTAATCTTTTCATTTTATATGTACTGATGTTTTAAATCGCAATGTACAAGGCATCTGTTATTACAATGCTCATTGTTTAACAGGTCAGGTCACAGATAGAAAGAAGGCTTTGTCATCGCAGAATTGAATGGCTTTAACACCAACAAAATAGTTCGGCTCTAGCCAATGACCCTCCTATAACGTTATCACGACCTAACTGTATTTTGGTCTGACGAAACGACAGAGTACCCAGCTAAAGAGGAGAATGTTTAGGGTGCTGTGCTCAGACCGTTCTATTCTCTTGACTAAAAATGGTAAATATGAATATGATTTATGTATATAAGTAGTAGACTATAAATACTATTAAGTACAGATGTCGTACATTCGTTTGATGTGGTAATGGATAATATCTAACTTATACTTGCCTCTATACCGCTTGATCAATCAAACCTCTATTGATCTAACCACGGTGGGACGGCAGTGTTCAATTCCTTGAGCCTTGGCAATGTACGGCATATCTAAAACCGGTGGCCAGATTTTGTAGCCGTGGAACCGTCTTGATCAATTCCTTGAGTCTTTGCAATGTACGGCATATCTAAAACCGATGGCCAGATATTTTAGCCGTGGAACCGTCTTGATCAATTCCTTGAGTCTTCTCAACGTGCGGAATATCTAAAACCGATGGCCAGATCTTGTAGCCGTGAAACCGTCTTGATCAATTCCTTGAGTCTTCTCAACGTGCGGAATATCTAAAACCGATGGCCAGATCTTGTAGCCGTGAAACCGTCTTGATCAATTCCTTGAGTCTTCTCAACGTGCGGAATATCTAAAACCGATGGCCAGATCTTGTAGCCGTGAAACCGTCTTGATCAATTCCTTGAGTCTTCTTAACGGGCGGAAAATCTAAAACCGATGGCCAGATCTTGTAGCCGTGAAACCGTCTTGATCAATTCCTTGAGTCTTCTCAACGTGCGGAATATCTAAAACCGATGGCCAGATCTTGTAACCGTGAAACCGTCTTGATCAATTTCTTGAGTCTTCTCAAAGTGCGGAATATCTAAAACCGATGGCCAGATCTTGTAGCCGTGAAACCGTCTTGATCAATTCCTTGAGTCTCCGCAACTTGCGGAATATCTAAAACCGATGGCCAAATCTTGTAACCGTGGAACCGTCTTGATCAATTCCTTGAATCTTCACAACATTAGGAATATCTAAAACCGGTGGCCAGATCTTGTAACCGTGGAACCGTCTTGATCAATTTCTTGAGTCTTCGCAACTTGCGGAATATCTAAAACCGATGGCCAGATCTTGTAACCGTGAAACCGTCTTGATCAATTTCTTGAGTCTTCGCAACATGCGGATAACCTAAAACCGGTGGCCATATCTAGTAGCCTTGGAATTGTCCTGATCAATTCCCACATTGGGTCTTCTCAAAGTGCAAATTAACACCAGTGATTATTATTATATTGAGCTAATCTTTGAAAACTCTTCATATTGACTTGATCTCCAATCGTTCTTCTATTTATCAGCACTCTAAAATTGTGCTTCAAGCCTATTATTTTTCCAGTAGCTGTGAGAAAGATTCCTCACATTTAATCAATAAAATAGCCCCATTGTTGCCATATTCCCTCTTTCTCTCTCTATAACAACCCGATCTTTTTAAATATATTCATTTTTTACTAATTATACATACAGCTTTCCCCCAAAAATCTCTTATTTCATTTACTAACATCTATATGTAAAGGAAATAACTAAAAATGAAGATTAATTTCTCTCAATTGATATATTTATATAAAAGCGCACATAGAGAACTAAATAGTTTCAACTTCTTTCTTTAGAATATACCTCACTTAGAAAATTACATTCAATTATCTTTCTTTTTATATGGTTTACAAACTCTATTTTCTATATTAAGGAGAAGGCATGGCATTCATGTGGGCAACTTCTTACATTTAAATAATCTGTTAAACAACGTATTTGCTCGTTCTGCGCAAAGCAGGTACATCCAGATCGACTTTGACAAAGTCGAACATGGTTAAAACATAGGTTGAATTTTTGTCAAAATTGGTAAGGCCTCTGTTGGAGAATAGTACCCTATCTCTTAATATGAGCGCTTTTCGCGAAGAAGAACGAGCAAATGTATCTGTGGGCAATTTATAAAGGGAATCATGCCCTTTATTACACATAAACTCTCATTCTTTATATATATAAAGAGAGACAGTAAAACTTGCGAAATTTCTAATAGTTAGTATATACTTTGTTCAAACCTGTAACAATATATCATATTGATAAGTTAGACTCGAGACAAGGGGTTACAGTAGTGTCCTCCTTATCTTTATGGTAAGTTGCTTGTACAGTAAGCCTCCAATTAAAGACCACCTCCAGGGGAGGCCACAAATACCCATTGTAGGATCTAGTGTACTATGGCCACTGTAATAGGATATATTGGGATCCTGGTTCAAGAGATATGTAATATAAGAATTTTTAAAAATTACCTAAGAGATGGTGAGAATGGATAAGAAATTAATAATACAACAAACTAGTATCTTCTCAATATTCCCAGCTCCACATTTATATGGAGGATATGTACTTGAACCATATCTATAGCATTCTTCCAAATTAGTTGCATTTACCTTGGAGGTTCTTCCTTTTTGATGGTTCAAGCTATGATCTTTTGGTTCATTCACAGCTGAGTGTTTATATGTTTGAAAATTATTTTTATAGTTTACCCTGTTTATTGCAGTAATTTCTTCATTTGTTAAAACTCTAAATTCTTCTTTAGCTGTTTCGAACATTCTTGATATATCAATGGCTTTTTGAATATTCAAATTATATTGCTGCAAAATATTTTCTTTTAATTGTTTATTATAGCATTTTTCAATAATCTTATCTCTGATCATGTCTTCTTCTGAATTTTAATTTCATAGGATTTGGCTAATTCTCTTGGGGCGAAATAACATAAGAATATATATTTTCGTCTGTGTTTTTCCTTCTTTGTCTAAATTTAAATATTTTTGCTACAATACTTTCTCTTGAGGTGTAAAATATTTAGTTAAATCTTTTTTTTTTTTTTTGCTTTCTCATAAGTATATGTTTAATCTGGCAAATAAAAGAAAATTCTTTGGACTTGTAGTTCTAGGCAATGCAAAAGAGTTGCCCATTTAATGCCATTTTCCTTTGTTTATACACCTCTTGTCAACTCATAAATTGAATATGAATTCATCGTGGTTATATTCTTAAAATAAATCTTTGGCATTAAGGTTCTACGGTAATGGAGACAATAAATTATTTACCATCTTCTGTATTATAATACCTCGTCACTAAAATATGTTTTGTTGTTTATCTAATTTATATTTTTTATTTTAATTAATTTATTATATTATATATGAACACTTATATACAAAACTTGTATGTTTATATATTTATTACAGATATTTTAAGTATTAAAAGAAATACACAGCTTATGTTATTATACCGATTCTTCTTATATTAGAGAAAATGATGATGCAAGTTATTTTTATCCAAACAATTTCACTTTATTCACATAAAATAATAGGTAAGTAACAATTATTCCGCCTTCTAGCATAAAATAATAGGGAGGCAGTGATAAAGGTTTCTGTGTAGTCAAATATATTGAAAATTAGTAAAATTTTATAAACCAATGAATAATCTGCTAAATAATTGCTCCCTAGAGAGCTGTGAGCCAGAATTTAGAAATATTCTAAGTTTATATTTTATAGAAATTAAAATCGTTCCAAGAAAATATGCAGTTTCAATTTCTTTATTGAAAAGTATATTTCTAAATGAAATATATATATATATACAATATTTTGTAGAAGACAAAATATAGTAGTTTCAAAAATAAAGGATGCGTGAAAGAAATGTGAAAATATTTACTAATTTCAAATAATTTCAGAGATACTTGTATCTATACTAAATTGTAATATAAATTATGTATATAAATTCGACTCGTTAACAAAATAAAATAAACTTTCAGAAATTTGTTTTACTTAACTGGCCATAATATGGGTGATTTATACGCCTCTTAAAATGCATGGCAATTTTTTTTCACTATTTTTCAAGTTTTCATATTTTGGGTGTGATTTTAATTAATTTTTAAAAATACATACCAAAAGAGGTAAAACCAGTTTGTCAAGAAAAATATTTTACTTCAATATATCGTAAATTAACATAAAATTTATTTTCTATTTGATAAATCTATTTTGTTTTATAACAAAAATAGTATAAGAGAGGGAAATATAAATTCGATTTTCAATTCAGTCGATTTATTAAACAACTTTTTAAAATCCATAAAATATTAATGTATTAAAATGCTATGAACACGTTTATTGGAAGAGAGAGGTTTATATAATTTTTAATATTAATGAAACTTTCACATTTTATCAAATTATAATAATATATTAATTTTGTACACGCACTCTCTCTCTTTATTTATCTCAATTATTTTAATAAAGTTACAATAAATCTCAAGCAGAAGATCCCTATTATTATACCAAAAGAGTCATTAAACTTTCTCTACTAATTTCAAGAATGCCATTTTGGAAAAAATCTCGTCAGACGAATGAGCCCTAATTGGATGAACCAAAATGGTGACTCGAGATACCAAAAGATCAAAAGTAATGATTTAATTAGAAGGATAGCACCGATTTATTTTGGCACAAAATTCCTTGATTAATGTTCTAATGCTGTAATTATAGGACAGGTGTAATTATATGTAAAAAGTTCGTTATTAACTTTTTAAAAAAAGGATACGAAATGGTATTCTTGACTTGGGCGTGCCCTCTCCCTCCTGTAAATTATTTATGATGTTCATTCCAATTTTAATGAATGTGACATCGGTAATTAAAATGGCAATGGGAAGTTAGGGAAATGGCATCCATATGAATGAGAGGAACCAGTAGCTACTGGCTTACCTCAATTTGAGGGGAAGGGGGCGGAGCTTGACTTCTGGAATTTGTGGAACTGACGTCTGGCTTTGTTTCACGCTCATATCCTCGTTCGTTTGGTCGTTTTTATCTCAATCATTGGATCAAAATGAGCATTTCTCTTTCTGCCATAGCTCGTTTTTATTTAAAGTCATTCTACCTCCTATTTAAGCAATAAACCAAATTATAGAAGAAAACATTGACAATTTAAATTTTTATTATGTTATTATTTGTCTGGTTATTATAGTATTTCTCTATATATAATTTGGAATTTGTGGAACTGACGTCTGGCTTTGTTTCTCGCTCATATCCTCGTTCGTTTGGTCGTTTTTATCTCAGTCATTGAATTAAAAACAAAGCATTTATTTTTCTGAGGTAGCTAGTTTTTCTTTAAAATCACTCTACCTCCTATTTAAGCAATAAAATAAATTATAGAAGAAAACATTGACAATTTAGATTTTTATTATGTTATTATTATTTGGTAATTATAGTATTTCTCTATAAATAATAGAAATAACTTGTGTAAAACACGTTTTTAAAAATTAGAGAGAAAATTGTTGCAATTCTTTAATTGATTTTCTCTAAACATATTGTAAACTCATTACCACAAGATTGCAGATTTCGATGAGGCTGAAAATTCTGCACACCAGCTGAAGGTGCCTGTCCGAGAGAAAACTTCAGGAACCAAAGATGGATACAAATGATTACGAAAACAGCAAAAATTACAAATATGAATATTGATAGAAATAGAGAATTGTTTCTGTTAAACAATTACAAAATACATATCATATAAGGCAAGCGTATCATAATTTAGCATCATATCTGAGATTGTAGATATTAAACAAAAATATTCTTATGCTACTTAACACGATTTTTTCAAAGTTTGTTTTTCTAATTTATAATATTACAAGGTCACCTGCGCCCTCTAGTCTATAAATAGGAAGCCAAAAGCTTCCCCATGTGCACTAAGTGCAAAACCGAAGAGGCCACTCCCCAACATAGACTAAATTGTATTGGAAAGGACAAAGGATCCCTGTACAAAGAACCAAGAAGAGTTCTTGAACTTCTTTATGAGCACGACCTCCAAGATCTTGTCTAATTTATGCTAATAAAAGGATAAGAAAAAAATAATATTTAAAAAAAAGGCATAAGATAACGCAACTCTTTTTATTTGCATGGTTAAAGGAAGCTAAAACCTTTTAGTTATCTAAAGAAGGGCTTGCTCAAAGCTTCTTTAACCAAGCATATAAAGATATTTGCAGCGTCTTATGCCTATTTTTTGTAAAATCGTAAACTGACAAAAACAAACTTCGAAAAAATCGTGTTAAGTAGCATAAGAATATTTTTGTTTAATATCTACAATCTCAGATATGATCCTAAATTATGATACGCTGCCGTATATGATATATATTTTGTAATTTTTGAACAAGAACAATTCTGTCTACTTTATTTGGAGGCTCTTTATTTCCTTTAAAGACTCTGACTCCATGAGGCTTTTATGGGCCTTTCTAAAGAACTACATTAAGACAAAGATCAATTCTTGTTTGCGGAGCCACATCTGGATTCGGTCTCTCTTTCCAATCTCAATCTGTGCAAAACCTTTTGACTCGTCTTATTGTCCAGTGGCCGGCCTATCATAGAGCGGTGGTTCTTCACATGCTTGCGGTGTTAACACCGTTATCTTGGTTTTCTCATTGGGTACATCCTAGATCCTCTGTCTCCATTTACCTTTTGTTGGGAACGTCTATATTGATATTTCGACACTTTGGCCTGTTTAAGGACTTTATATCGTCCTCCTCTCGTAAGGATGTTCCTTCCTGTTCTTCCATGCCGATATCGTGTCTGTACAGAACATGTTTATCCATGTCAGTCTTCTGATAGTTGTACGGGTAGCTACTTTGACGAAGTCCTCTGTCTGTTTTCCATCTTTCGTTCCTGAAGTTTTCTCTCGGCCAGGCACCTTCAGCAGGTGAGAAGAATTTTTAGCTTCGTGCAAGGTCGGCAAGAATAAATCCAAGTCTAAAAGGTTTTAAAAAGAGAAATAATAAAGAACAAAAGATGGAAATCCGACATAGTATTTTGTCAAATAAAGTAACCACCCGACAACCACCAGGAGAAGACATGGATGAACATGTGCTGGACAGACACGATATCGGTCTAGAAAGGAAGAAACATCCTCACGAGAGCAGGACGGTCTAAAGTCCCTGAACAGGCCAAAGTGTGGAAATATCAATATAGACGTTCCCAACAATAGGTAAATGACGACAGCGGCTCTAGGAAGTACGCAAGAAAACAAAGATAACGACGATAACACCGCAGGCATGTGAAGAACCACAGCTCTATGATAGGCTGACCATTGGACAACAAGGTGAGCCAATGGTTTCTGCACAGATTGGAAAGAGAGCCCTAATCCAGATGTGGCTCCGAAAATAAGAATTGTTCTTTGCCTTAATTTTGCTCTCTAGGACGGCTGGTAATCCTTATGTAGTCAGAATCTTCAGAATCAATAAAGGGCCTCCTAATGCTTAAAGAATAAATTGCGATGTTCGGGACGACAGCTCTAGGAGGGCAGTGTACGGCGACGCCCGGAAGAAAGATACGCCATGTTGATAATTCAGCGGAGTCCGTTGGAGGACACGTTGCGCGCCAGGCTAATCCAACCAATTCAGGGGCTAGCACCAGCCTGCTTAGTGTCCTTGTCGAGTTCAACGGCTGCTCACTGTTCACAGTTAGCAATTTCGTGAAATTTTGTTTTGTCCAACTATCATGGAACAAGCCGAAATCAACGTTCAGTTGATTTTTGTTTCATAAAATGGCGCTCTGTCGTTTAAAATGCTCATGTAATCGGCCAGGCATGTTTTTTTGTTCTTAATATATATAAAGACAAAAGTCGCCTCTCCCGCCAAAATATACGTCAAAACTAGACGCCATCTATTGACCGTCGCCGCAAACTAGCGGCCTCGGGTCGGTGACAAAGCCACAACACTAGCTTGGGTAAACTGAAAAGCGTTCACCAAAAGACCATGGTTTCGGGCTAATGGCCCTCGTCAGTCTAGGACGGACTTTATTCCATGAGATCCACACGGGATCTAATGGAATCATCACAATCTGCCAAAGAGGTGTTTTGCTGGCAAAGTGGCTGGGTCAAATCTATGACTAAAATATAGATGGAAATTTTTCCGGGAGGATATTATCAAAAAAGACAAAGGTCGCCTCTCCCGTCAAAATAGACGTCAAAACTAGACACCATCTATTGACCGTCGCCGTAAACTAGCGGTCTCGGGTCGGTGACACACACAAAGCCGGGGGATATAAGAAATAGTAATATGTAAGAAATTATGCCTCTGGAATATCTTTAAGAAACTTTTCGAACGATTTTTAAAATATATATACAAAGTTTTGAAAATAGAGCAATCCATACTTAATTCATTAATATATACAGTTATTAGCGTCATAATCAAGCAACAATTCTTAATCAATTCTGTCACCGTTTTTTTTTTTTTTTGTGAATGGAATAAATACCCAAATATGGCTATTTCTCATAACCATCGGTGGTTCAGTGGTAGAATGCTCGCCTGCCACGCGGGCGGCCCGGGTTCGATTCCCGGCTGATGCATTTTTTTTTTTACAATTTTTAAAACTCATTTATATATTATATTATCTTAAAATTGCTTGTTTTGAATATTTTTTTAGATTGAGATTATTAGATAGTATGTAAAAAAATTAACTCTGTTAAAATTTAATTTTGTATTTATATATAAATAAAATTAACTCTGTTGATTTTTTTTTTTGTATTTAATCGATAACAGCGAAGTTACGCATGTTAATGTTAGGGAAAATATTTTGATGTTAAGCAAAACCTGCTCCATCTCGTTTTACATAAATGTTGAAAATTTGGTTGAAATTGATGCATTGTAACGAAAGTTTTTAGTGATGTACACTTATGAAATTTGCATTTTATTAATATAGACAAGAATGACATACACGGCGCCAATTTATAATTGTAACGAATAGTATTTGAATAAAAGCATTTAATCGGGTAAAACCCGGGCGTTGCCCGGGTCATTCGGATGCCTTTTATTATCTAATATACAAAGTTGTTCCAAAAGTTCGTAAACACTTGCAAAAAAAAAATACCAATATTATTCGCCGTTATGTATAATGTCTTTGTATTATGTATAAAGTAATTGTATTATGTATTATTATGTATTATCCGTAATAATATTATTCGCCAAGTAATAAGAAAAACATGAACTTTTGGGACAACCTTATATATTCTGGCTGAAATCTGTTTTCTCTTTAAAGCTCAACTGAATAGGTTTTGAATATATGATTATCATTTAAAATCCTTTCTATTTTATATTTACAATATAATTTTATCTCTCCGCGATATTTATAATATTCACTAATTATTATTTAATCCATAATTTTATAGAGGATATTTACTCATATCAAGCTTAAATTACTAATGACAATTTTTTAAAGTTATTATAGAAGTATTTAATAATTTTTTGTTGTTATATCATCTCACATACATATATAGATAGAATAGTACTTCATTTAATTTGAATCCATTTCTCTGAGATATGGAGCTTCTCCTTCCTTAAATATTGAGCGAAGCATTTATTATTTTTTACACTAGTATTAACAGAGTATAATTTTTTATGTTTATATTTTACTACTCTGTAAACTTCCCTCATTCCTTATCTTTTGTTTGTCATTCATAGTTTGTTCTTGCCTGAAATAAATTGCTGTCTCATCCTGAAGTTTGTCTTCCCTAATTTTCCTTCCTTAAATATAATAGAGATGATTTAGAGCTTCTACTATCTTGTAACCTGTTGCTATCTCAGTATATGGGATGGTCAACGTTAGATAAACTTAGTGCAGAAATATGTGGAAAATATTTCTTAAGGAATGTGAGAATTTAGCTAAAAGAATCTCAATTGGCGTTATGTTGATTTCTCTCTCAATCTAACCAATCAGTTGGGCTATATCACATCACGTGATATTTATCCAACTTCTGGCTGGTTGATAGTGTATCAAGATCTTAGGCGTACAGACTTCGGTCTAGGTAGCCCACTATCCAATGGTGGTGTACAAGATTTAGTGATCAAGAGGTAGAATCAACGTCAGTTTGGTTTGTCCAGATGACAAGAATATTGTCATCAGTAAGAGAGGCGATACTATAAATGATATTTGAGATTGATACAAAAGTTTGAATAATCCGGTATAAATGAAATGTCTTCGTAAGGATGACCATAAGAATTCTTACCTGCATTCTTCAACATATTGGTATTTAAATTCACAATAAAGTTTGCAATATTTTCTTAATATATTTGTATTGCTTTGTTCTTTATTATAAATATGCGCCAGTATTGTTTCGTTTTCATTAATATTGAATTAAATAAAAATTTCACAAAATAATTCTTCATATAAATTCACAAAGGAATGTTTTTCCTCGTTATAGTTCTTATCATATATTTTTATTTCTTCTTTAACTATACGTATTTTGTTCAATCAGCTTATTTTTTACTTATCATATTTTATCATATACAACTGAGTAAGGTATAAAGAATTAATTTATTTCGCTTTATGTGTTGTCGGACCTTTCCGGTGGTCAAATTTAAATAAAGATATCACGATATATCAATGAATATTATTCTTCAAATTGGCTATGATTGGAATCAGAATTTTAAAAAATCATTTTGGTTTCATTAACTGAGTAAAGATTTGAATTTGTTTTCTTTTTAATTTATAATATATGAAAATATTGAGATATATATAATATACATTTTTATAAGGAAATAAATATATAAAATTATTAATGTTCATACTTCTAAAATGGGAAATAATTTTTTTCTAGCAAAAAAAAAGGTTTTTTTTTCCATTGTTATACTCAAAATATCAAATATTTTAATTTAAAAAATATAACAAAATTCATTAAAAATAATTTTTATTAAAATTTATTTTCACTATAAAATTTTCATTTTAATATCAAAAGACATAGAATTATTAATGAAAGAATAGCTCTACCTTGAATTTTCTACCACAAATGGCTGAAATAATAATTTTTGATAATATGATATTTTATATTTCTTCATGCGCGCGCGCGCATTATAAAAAAAAAAATATTATAGAAACCATATATAGTTAAACCTGTCTGTCTATAGCGCCTTCTTTTGGGACTCACCAAAATAGGGTGCTATAGAGAGGGGGTGCTATAGACAGGTCACTTTTAATGTAAATCGCATCGTACTACGTATTTAAAATCGGGCGCTAGAGAGAGGGAGGCGCTATTTAGACGGGGCGCTATAGACAGGTTTAACTGTATATGATTGCTGTGAAGATCAATTTTTATGAAGGGAGAGGATATGTTTCGATAATATTTTGTTAACTGCGCTCAAGTAAACATATATTTTGTGATAATATCTTAATTTCATTTGAAACCGCTATCATTAGATTGTAGTGTGAACCGTGAAATTTCAAGTAATAAGAATTACTAGGTATTGTTGCACCAGGCTGCGGTTTGGCAGATTCTTCAGTCTTGATTCTCTCCTCGGACGCGTCTTGCATCTTTCCAGAACGTGTCTCAACCATCCTACAAGGTTAGACCAGTCGAACTATAACCAGTCTATATTTATCACATTGTATATAGGTTGCTAAAATAATTTATTTTATATTATCTCTTCTGTTTGAGAAAACCATCGTTTCAGTTTTAATTGTGTTTTTAGTCCGATTATTGAATTGTATATTGTTACACCAGGCTGCGGTTTGGCAGTTTCTTCAGTCTTAATTCTGTCCTCAGACGCGTCTTGCATCTTTCCAGAACGTGTCTCAACCATTCTACAAGGTTAAACCAGTAAATAATAAGACAACTATATTTTTAGGTAGCACCTAGAATATCTATTTATTTATCACATCAAAGAGTTTAAAGTAGATTGTGTATTCAGTGTATCAAAATACAAATTATTTTATAATACATAATATTTCATAATAATATTCTCTGTTTTTTATAAAAATAAATAAATATATTGTCACGGTAAGAATCGCAAGCAACAGGCGAAGATAAATCGAACGATAATCGTTTATTGCTGCCAACGAGCAGACTACTCAAATCAAAGAATACACGAATATATATACCAACCATAATTCAATATATGCAAAACAAACACAAACAAAATCTAAAACTTAATTATGTAAAACAATACAACAAATAACGCTACAATGCCCTCCTCTCCAAAAGGACAGCGTCCTCGCTGTCAGACGGCAGGCTCATCCTCGGGTAGGTCCAGTTGTTCGTCCGGGTCACGGTAGTTCTTCATTCTCACTACGTGCACAATTTCCTTTGGCTTACGACGGGGGTTAGTAGTGTCTAGACTTTCGACTTCGTACGTCACCTCCGAAATGCGTCTCGTCACCCTATAAGGGCCGAAATATCGTATTATTAATTTTTCGGATATCCCTATTTTCCGAACGGGTATAAATATCCATACTTTATCGCCTGGCTGATAGCTCACCTCTCGATGTTTGGCGTCGTAGAGTCGTTTATTGCCCTCTTGCGCTCTCAGTGTATGTAGCCGAGCCAATTGTCGCGTCTCCTCTGCTCGGGTCACTATCTCTCGATTATAGTCCTCTTGATCTCCATCTTTTAAAAGAGGAAACAATGTTATCTAACGTAAGTTTCAGCTTCTCGTCCATGGATGAGGCTGAATGGGGTGAATCCGGTGGTGTCCTGCTTCGCCGTATTGTAAGCAAACGTGATGAACGGAAGAATAACGTCCCATTCTTTTTGTTCGACGTCCACATACATTGACATGTCGGCCAGGGTTTTATTAAGTCTCTCAGTGAGACCATTCGTCTGAGGATGGTACGCCGTGGTAAATCTCTGAGCCGAGGAGCAAAGTCCCGTCAGCTCGGATATTAGTTCAGACTGAAAAACCCTACCCCGGTCAGTAATTATTTCTCGTGGTGCTCCATGTTTAAGCACTACGTCCTCCAGGACGAACTTGGCCACTTGCTGAGCGTCTGCCGATGGTAAGGCTCGGGTGATAGCGTATCGCGTCAGATAGTCTGTGCAAACTATTATCCATTTATTTCCTGAATGGGATATTGGAAATATTCCGAGGAGATCAATTCCGACTCTTTGGAACGGAACAGAGGTGAGTGGTATCGGTTGCAGCAACCCGGGCGGTCGCAAGGGAGCATGTTTACGACGCTGGCACTCCCTACAGTGACCGACATATTTTCTTATGCTCCTCAGAAGACCTGGCCAAAAATACTTCCTCCTAATTCTATCGTGGGTTTTAGCCAACCCTAAATGACCGGCAGTTGGATTATCGTGGAGACTTCTGAGGACGTCAGGGCGCAAATGCCTGGGGATCACCAATAGCCACGGTTGCCCCACTGGGTCGAAATTCCGCTTGTAAAGAGCTCCATTGATTATTTTGAAGCGGTTTTGATCGTTCTTTAAACATTCCTCCGATATTCTCACAATTACCGGATCTTTCCGCTGTTCCGCGACGATATCAGTTAAAGCAGCTAATGTTGGTATGTCATCTTCGGATTCCCCTGGGTTATTCGCTTCGATTGGATTGCGTGAGAGACAATCGGCATCTTGATGTTTTCTACCGTTTTTATATACCTCGTTCACATTGTACTCCTGAAGTCTTAAGGCCCACCTGGCCAGACAGAGCGAGTGATGATCCGTCACAATTGTAAACGAGCGCCCAAATAGGTATGGACGGAACTTGCCGATCGCCCAAATCGCGGCAAGACACTCCCGCTCCGTTGTTGAATAATATTTTTCAGCTGTTGACAGCGTTCTTGATGCATATCCAATCGGTTTTTCACTTCCTCCCTGGACCTGGACCAAAACCGCACCAATTCCAAACCCACTGGCGTCGGTGTGCAGTTCGGTCGCATACTTTTCGTCAAAGTGGGCCAAAACGGGTTCCGATGCGAGTGCCAGCTTCAAGGATTCATAGGCCTGCCGTTGATCTGGTCCCCATTCGAATCTGGTGTCCTTTCTCAACAACCTGTGTAGTGGTTCAGCTTTTTGAGCAAAATTCTTAATGAAACCACGATAATATGAGCACATTCCAATGAAACTTCTTACATCAGTGAGGAATTTGGGAGTAGGGAATTTGGACATAGCATCAACTTTATCCGGGTCGGGGTGCACGCCCTCTCCATCCACCAGATGCCCAAAAATGCTTCGTCGTTTTGTTCCGAACAAGCACTTGTCTGGATTTAACACAAGTCCAGCCTTTGAGAGACACCTGAGAACTAATTCAAGGCGTCGAACATGTTCGTCAAAGGTGGGTGAAAACACAATAATATCGTCCAGATAGCAAAGACACATTGACCACTTCAACCCCCTCAGCAAGGTATCCATCATTCTTTCAAATGTCGCTGGGGCGTTACACAACCCGAAAGGCATAACTTTGAAATCGTACAATCCGTCGGGTGTAATGAAGGCGGTCTTCTCGCGATCTGCCTCATCCACCTCAATCTGCCAGTAACCAGAACGGAGGTCCATAGAAGAATAATAACTCGCCCCTCTTAAGCAATCGAGTGTATCGTCAATCCTTGGTAGTGGATATACATCCTTTTTTGTGATTTTATTCAGGTGTCTGTAATCGACACAGAAACGCCAACTACCATTTTTCTTTTTCACCAATACCACAGGAGAGGACCAAGGACTTTCGGAAAGCTGAACTATACCTCCTTTCAACATTTTGTCGACCTCATTCTGAATGGTTTGACGTTCGACCTGCGACACTCGATATGGACGACGTTTAATCGGGGGATGGTCCTCTGTATTTATCTTGTGCTTGGCTGTGCTCGTCAGATTAGACGGAAACTTATTAAATTCAAATAAGCCGCTGAAACTCCCAAGTATCGAACATATCCTGGTCCTTTCAAGCATGGATAGATCAGGGCTTATCATCGAGGCAATGTTTGGATAGTTTTCTTGTTCAAGAATCCCCTGCCGATTGGTGACCGAAGCATCACCGATGACTACCAGGTGACCCTCTTCCAGTACTTTTATCTCTCCAATACACATTCCTTTGGGGACAGTTCGATCACATGTGCCGATGTTGGTTATCCAAATTCTCCCTTTTCCATGCTGGACAGCGAAGATCGAGGCGGGAACCATCAGATCACGTTCTAGAAAGAGGATCCTCGAAGGCTCCATTACGACATCACTCACACCGAGTATAGCTTCGCTGATTACGTTTATCTGCTTGGTCGATCCAGCGGGGATTATAAAGCTATCGTCGGCGGCCACAGTTTGGAATATGCTCGAAGAATCCTCTGGTAGTTCTGCTTTTTCTAACAGAATCTCGGCGCTACCACAATCGATTATAGCCCTTGACGCCTCCAGGAAGTCCCAACCGAGAATGATGTCGTGGCTACAACTTGGTAAAACGATGAATTCAAACGGCTGTACCAATCCGTTTATTTCTAAACGCAAAGTACATCGGCCCCTGGAAACGATATATTTCCCGTCGGCAACTCTAAGTGTCATGCCAGCGTCACTGAACATAGTCTTTTTGTGTTGTTGTCTAAAGTGGTCCGAAATAACCGAAAACGAAGCGCCGCTGTCGACAAGGGCAGGAAACGTTTTATCGTCAATAGTAACGTCAACTATATTCTGTGATAGTTTAGCGGCTATGAGCGGCGGAGAATTTATAATCTCCTCAGCGACCTTACCTCCAGCGAAGGGCGCTTGCTCTAGTTTTCCTCACGATAAGGTGATCGGCCAGATCGTCGGCTTGGCGATATTGAGGGGCGACGTTCAGCTGGGGATCGGCCACGACCTGGATAGGGCGACGGGCTTCGATAACTTGTGCGGCCTGGGGTTTCATTGCTATTATAGATCGTTCGCGGGCCGTTCTGGACAGGGTGGTATCTCCCCGGTGACTGTCGATCCACCATCCCTCGCCGCTCTCGGCAGTACCTGGCGACGTGACCCGGGCGTCCGCATTGGAAACAAACGGGAATATTATCTACCGTCCTCCATTCGTCAGTCTTTCTTCGGGCAGTTGTCAGCCTGGTAGGATTTTGCCGCTGGTAATACGAGGGTGGTTTCGCCGGTCCTTCAAATTGGCAGCGTTGTTCTCGGCAGTATGGACCCTGCTCCGCAATTGGGGTCAGATTTCTCTCAACCTCTTCATGAATAATTTTCTTCAGGGAGTTCACCTCTGGCATTATAGACTCGGAATGTAGGGCACTTTTAATTTCTTCTCTCACGATTCGTCGAATCAGATCTTCCAGAGACGAGGAGTTTGGTTGCTCTATACTTGCGACGTTAGGGAGTCGCTCAAACCTTGGTTTCCCGATGCGTCGCTGCTTGCAAGCCTCTACTTTTCGGCACCAATCGACAAAGGCTTCAACAGTATCAATTTCCTTTACCAAGATGACCTGATAGACATCTTCTACCACACTTTTCATTAGATGTGCCACTTTCTCTTCTTTAGTCATATCGGGATTCACTTGCCTACACAAGCTCAGAACGTCTTGGATATAGGATTCACAGGATTCTGTACTCTTCTGAGCTCGATTCTGAAGGTTGTCCTTAGCGCGTCTAAGAAGGACACCGCTTTTGTCGAATGTCCGGCTAAACATCTCCTTAAACATATCCCACGAATCTATTCCTTCTTCGTTGTTATCATACCATTGGCCAGCGGTCCCTTCCAAAAAGAATGATGCGTTCGCCAATTTCATCGTGGTATCCCAGCAGTTAGATTTCGCAATACGTTCGTAATCCTTCATCCATTTGCCACAATCCTCCGTTCCATTGCCGCTAAACACAGTTGGGTTTCTTGTCAAATGTTTGCAAGTATTTTATTTTTTTTTTAACACCCGTGTTAACTCCAGCCGACATTGATATTTTTCTGATTGGACTATTCTTTTCGTCGATATCAAAACGTGGCTCTAGGCCTTCTAGGCGACGGCTTCTTCTGACAGAGGTATCCGTGATGGTATCGGTACCCAGCTTCTCCACCACTTGTCACGGTAAGAATCGCAAGCAACAGGCGAAGATAAATCGAACGATAATCGTTTATTGCTGCCAACGAGCAGACTACTCAAATCAAAGAATACACGAATATATATACCAATCATTAATTCAATATATGCAAAACAAACACAAACAAAATCTAAAACTTAATTATGTAAAACAATACAACAAATAACGCTACAATATAATTAAAATTTGAAATATATTAAAAATGATATTATAAATAATTTTTAAAATAAGCGCATTAATCATGATGCAACAATATAAATAATTACTATTTATTAGTTCTATTAAAGATATAATTACTATATGAAATCTCTTCTCTTTTTACCAAAAGATCAAATATAAATATGTATATAGAAAATCCTAATTGAAAACACTAGAAATATATATCACAGAAGTAGAGAGAGAACTGATAGATTATCTCTAAGTATAAAAAGTAGCACGGAATGTTTTATAGTAGATAATACATTTTAAAAAGAATATTTAAAGTGGTGAGATGACGCAACCAATTTGGAACTTGAACCTAAATACTTCCAAGTTGGATTAAGTCAGATTCAATTATGTTAAATGAACCTGATTGGCTAGCACATCTATCCAGTGTGTTGACTAAATATTTACATTGAATGTTCGAATGTAAATCTGTAGTTGAGGCCATCTGTCTTGTGTGACGCGTGTGATATGTTCTACATGACGATGGAGATTCGACAGGGATCAGTTCGTGTTCTATCTAGACAGGTCCGCTGTTGTTCTGTTCCATAGTTGGGAAGTTTAAGCGTAGAGAAAGGATTATGGTTGCCCAATTATTGTATATGCTATACGTATTCATTCCTATACTGCCCTCATGTGTACTGTTAAACTACGTGGATGTGAAGGCATACACACATATATATGAAAAAACGAAAGAAAAAAAATGTTTTCATGTGCTAAGCGTATTTACGCAAGTTTGGCCTTAAATACCCATTTCTTGGTTTTTCAAGAAGCCACTGGGACCAAAAAATCTTTTTTGGTCGCAGTGGTTCAGCCTACTCCACGCTGACGAGCGCCAAAAGCGCGAAACGCGTTCGTGGATGGCTTTTCTTGATTTATCAAGAAATTGGGTTGGCCAAATATTAAGGAATAGGCTAAATCAATGTTTAGTTGATTTCTGTTCCACCAGATGGCGCTCTGCCTTCTGTAAAGCACATGTGTTCCTGGTCAGGATATGCCATTTTTAATACACATATATATAGATGGAAATAATAATTTATATATTCCTTAATTTGATTTACGGATTTTTTTGTCAAAGTTATCTCCAATGTAAGTGTAACACTCTTCTACATATAGGGATAGCGGTTCAACCTTTTGGCTTACAATGTGTACTATTAGTCCCTTTCTGTTCTTAGCGCACTCAACGATATGGTTGGACTTGTCCATGTATCGGAGGATCTCATTGAAGCAATTCAGCATCGAAACACTGATACAATGGGAGCGTTGTACCCGGTTTCTATAGTTGGAACTCAATATAGAATCCTAATGTCCAACACGTCTTCTTTACTTTCCATTTTCTACGGTCTTGACAAGACCATGGAGGAATCAGTCCTGCGACAATGCTGATGAAAGTGATGTATAGGATCATGGCCCTGCACGCCACGGCTCTCCATTAGAAGTCATCGCGTGGGACGGCCATGTGCACGCGGCCGGCCAATCCATTCACTTGATAAGGTGGATTCTTCCGATGTGCAATAATTGCCTTTCAAAATTCCACATATCATCATGCGACCAGCCAATGGCTGCAATTACTGTCGCTCACCTATACCTTAGCGAATTTACTTGCGAAAATTTTCAGTTAAAATTCCATTATGGTTATTCCCAACTTAACTGATACGCCCTGTATTTTGACACACTATTACATAGTGGAAAATACCTATAGCTCAAATATATATATTAACGTCAAGAAATAAATTTGAATTCTTTGGCCAAAATAGACACGAATTCTCTGCGCCATACGATGAGGGCCATAATCCTGTCCTCCAGATGAGCGTTCTAGAATTTCCCAACTTTGTCACTGAGCCGATTTTGTCAAAATGCTTAGATAGAATTCTCGTCTATTTTTATGAAAGAATAGAGTTTCCATATCAATTGGTTTCCTAATGGCACATTTCCTATCTAAAGATATAATAATAAGTCTCGTTTTTTCAAAATATTTAATAAAATTATTCTCAAACATTTTTTCAAATTTGGTGATTCAATCTATATTTTTAATTTTCATTTTACTATGAGTCTCGCTATTTGGTCTTTATAGAATAAAAACGTTTTGGCTACGAGTGTTGGACAGTATCAAAATCATTTGTCTAAAACCCTAGGGATTGATGCTACCAAACTCATTAGGTCTGTAGGAACTCTCAAATTATCTTTGACCATTTTTATTATTAACTCATATAATTACATGATGTCAAAACTCCACCTTTGCCGGTCCCGAGCCTGGATGAAAAAGGAGGAGGGGAGCAGTAACAAGTTCGCTAAAAACCTGGGCCCAACTAGCCCGGCTGATTGTACTCTGTGAGGGCCCCAGGGATAGAGGATGTCTGTATCCCATGTTAGGAGTGACTGCACATGACGTCTGTTCCTCATCTCAGAGGCGGACATTTCATATTCGAGCTAAGTCAGCCTGGCACTGAGTAGTGCTCCCAGTCTAAATGAAAAAATTCAGACTCATTCAACTTCACATAATCTCTCTCTCTCTCTCTCATTATAGATATTAAATCTCCTTTGATGAGCTCTACTCATCCCAAGCAGACACCATCTCAAGCTCTACATGCTTGATACCCTAAAATGATTGAGTGAGGATAAGAAAAAAAAAGAAGATATGATGTCATGGAGACTCCATTGTTTAAGATTATGATATAAATATTAGTTCCCATGAATAAGAGAAGATGTTCTGGGCTGCCTCTCTTCTGCCTGATGGTACAGGTTAGGAATATCCTCAATCCTCCCTCAAATTTGATTTGCATAGTGTAACCCGCTTTTAGATAGGATAAACACCTTGTATATCTACAGGGCAAGTTGGCATTGATGATCTCCCCTGGTCACTCAGGTAGGTACCACGGGTGAGTGAGCTGAAGAAATCCTCATTCAGTTTCCCCTTGTCATCTTTGACAAGATGAGCTTATCTGCATTCAGTCAAAAGCATTTCACTTTTGTTTCCAGACAATATATAGTCTTCAGAGTCATATGGTGTTGGGTTATTACGGTCGTGCTTCATATATAATGAGTCTCAAAGAGAATAAAATGAGACTTTTTTGAAACTTTTGAGTGAGTCGGACATCCTTATAGTGTTCGTTGTGCTGGTTTTCCTGAGTTGCCACCTCACCATACCTTCCTGCCGCTCTAGTTTAGTATTCTAAAAAGATTAGGTTTTTTTATTATTATTGTGTTTCCATTGTGTCACGCTTTGTTTAGATAACTATTGTTATATTGGCTACATGTATATGTAAAGTAAGGGGGGGCTGCCCTACTTTTGTTGTCCCCTGTAGACAACGTCAATTTGGCCAGAACTCCCTGGAGACCATCATTATTTGGTGCGACCGGTCGGGATTATCTACTAATGCCATATCTACTGAAATATAATACTCTAGAATATATTATTATCACAATCTCTCTCTATGTTGGCATTAGCCGCTCCCCTCGGTGTCTCCACACATGGCCATCATGGCACTCGAATGTGAAACCGAGATTCGTCAGAAAAGATGTCGTGATGCCATTCCTGTGTTAATATTCGTCGTTCATTGTAGGCGATTCTATCTCTACTGTAGTGTCAACGTGAGATTTAGCAATGGTCGCCGTGATGACAACTCATTGTGCTGCAGGCATAGTCTTGCTGATAATTCTCGTCGTGAAAACGACCTAAGTTCAATATATAATTGCATACTAAGTTCACTCATAGGAAATAAGTGCAAAAGTCGAACTGCTTTTTACATGTGTAGACATATGGTGCACTTACAGTAAAAGCAGTCGCCAACTTCTGCCCACCATCATTATCATGGTCTGTACCACGTGTACAAGGGATAATAAAAATATATAAAAACTCATAGAAAAACCAGTTATGTGTCCAATCTTTCAAGCATCTCTCTAAGTAATTTAGAAGATACAAAAAAAGACGTTCATTCTTTCTTTTCAAACCCTATCACAAATATACACCAGTAAATTTACCGCTTAAAAAAACTTTAACCAAAAAAAAACGAATAGAAAAAAGATAAAGGAAGAAAAATAACCAGCACACACAAAATAAATCGTTAGTTTTTCACTTAAGTCAGGTGAGTTAGTTTTTAACCAAGCAAGGATCTATGCATTTATCATAGATTCGGCAAAGTGGTTTCTTATTCAATAATGTTCATTTATCTTGAGGGAGAACGGAAGGAAGGAGAGTCGTTAAATTAAATTATTAAAAAAGGAAAGCAGATTCTCCCCGCGGCTTCTTATCTCCACCTGGGCGAGCGAGCGGGTTTAAATGACCGACCGGGTGACACGATAAGACCGTTGATTAATGGAAACACTGACTCGCACTGCCATCTACCTTTTAAATGGAGAACTATTCTTATACTATATTCACACCTAACTAGTCAAAATAATTCCAGGAATATATCAGTAATCTCTTTTTAAACTACTAAAGGCAAATGATAATAGACAAAATACAATGTTGTCCCAAAAGATCGTAAACACTTGCAAAAGATTGAAATACCAATATTATTCGCCGTTATGTATAATGCCTTTGTATTATATAAAGTAATTGTATTATGTATAAAGTAATTCTATTATGTATTATATCATATATTCGCCGTAATAATATTATTCGCCAAGTAATAATAAAAACACGAACTTCTGGGACAACCTTATAATAGAAATAGCGAATGATACAAGTCTCTCGAATTTCTTGATTCACTTCATTCTATAGTTACATAATGTTGAACCCTTTCATACACTTATATGATTAAATTTTATGAATATATATTTGCATATCTCCTTTCAGTAAATATACATATGCACCCTGTACATATCTACAACAACAAAAGTCTTTAATAAGACATTTTGATCTTATACAGATTCCTCGAGTAGAAGAAGGTATATACAGGAATATAACAATAATAGTAACAATAATTTGCAATGTTATTTATAATGTATCAAATATAATAGGAAAGAAGAAAGAAAGGGTTTGGGACATAAACTTACATACAAGCAATAGAGAATAAGCAGTTCTTTTTATATGGAACAATAACATTTGTATATAACTATGATGCTAATCTGTTATTTATTTATTTTGTCCTATCGAGAGAATCCTGTATGGCACGTGTGCCCAATAAAGGCTATTGTTGTTGATATGGAACAATAATTATTAGTATTGACATAAATTTAGATTAGAACAATTGAAACTAAAGGAATACACAACAATGTAGTATACATAATTATCAGACATATATACAGTTGTATACCTGGCTGGATCAAGGGCAGAGAATTATCTATATATAGTCGGGATAGAAAATCTCAAACACTATAAAGGAATGACAATACATCCAGATGGCACAAGAACCTATAGAACATGCAACAACTGTCCTGGTGTGGAACTAACACCTACTCACATATTCTCATGCCCAGCAATGGTCGCAGCCTTGCAGAAAATTGACATAGACCCAGAATAGTAGCTTTACACACTCAAGATAGTGGGCATTGCTGCTGCTGTGATAGAGATGCATGGAGACATCTGAGGCTCTTCATTGGACACGACAACAACAACATAGAAAATCTCAGCGGTTACTTAATTAGTTCATTACCCCAGTTGTTCAGTAGAAGCCACCGGATTCATCAAGTTATTCCGAATATCAATCGCAGCTTTATAACATTTAAAAGTAAAGCTTAGCAGAGTATTTAGCCAGTTGTATATTTCTGTACATATAGGTATATATTGTTGCATCATGGCTAATGCACTTATTTTATTTTAATCACTATATATATATATAAGTCAGTGTACGTATGTATGTATGTGTGTTTGTTCCTATGTCGGCTATACATGTCCACAATACGTTACTAATCTGACTGAAATTATAACAGTATATAGAGTAGAATCTGAAAAAACTTATAGTGAAAATTTCAGGTCTCTATTCCGAATATTCGTCGAGTTATTTGCAAATTGCGTTGCAAATTTGCCTTTTCGCTCGCAAGCAACGCCTCTAGCGGTGAAGATGGGAGGTAATATCAGATGACCTAATGTACATGCAAAACGTGTTTTGACAGGACATAGAGAAAATTCTGGAAAAGATATTTATCGGATTTTTAGCCAAGAAAAAATAAAATTGACAGGTTCTGGGCAAAAATAGTTGTTTTTTTAGTCAGAAAATGATGATGAAAATATTGCTGTATCATGTTTGATTATCAGATACAAAATTATATCGGGAAAAATTCCAAAAAGCTGAGACCACGGGTGAAGCCAGTTCATTTTTAGTGTGCAGGAACAAAATTCTAACAGAAAAAAAAATCATTCGAGCAGAAGACACGAAGCCAGATCATCTCTCAATAAAAATATCGCTTCTCAGACACAAATTTGGAGCGGGACGTTTCACAAGAGTGACATCCACAGCGCCAATTTATAATTGTAACGAATAGTATTTGAATAAAAACATTTAATCGGGTAAAACCCGGCGTTGCCCGGGTCATTCGGCTAGTTTGTAATATTATTTTTCATATATTTTTAATTCAAATCGATATTTTATATTTAATCATTTTATTAAACAGAATATTAGATATTAAAAAGGCATATATTGAATTGAATAAAAGATTTTATTTGCCAATAAACAAAATATATATTATAAACAGATTATGTACTATAAAATCACCATTTTTATTTTGGTACACTGTGGGTTTTAACAGCTCTCTTAACTTTGATGTGAGAAATAAATAAATTATTCTGGAGGCTACTTGGAGTTATCTCATTATTCCTTATAAATTTGTAGGATGATTGAAACACGCTCTGGTAAGATGTAAGAAGCGACGCAGGAAAGAATCAAGGTTGAAGAGTCTGCCAAGCCGCAACCTGGTGCAACAATATGTATTATATATTCCCATATCTAAATTCCATTGCATATTTCTCCTTGTTTCTCTATTTGTGATTTAAGGCAAACAAAATGTAATGATAATCCCTTATCCTACAAGATATTGTTTTTTTTTTTCTTGTCCCAGGTTTGTACTTCAAGTCTAGACCAGATCCTGAAGGCCTCTTTATCGCCTCGTTGACCACAGCTGGATCGGTGTAGATGTCTTTTCGGCAATGCCCGATGCATTGCATGATATGTTCTGGGCTCGCTGGAGAAACCTGACATTTGGTGCAATTCGGAAAGGTTTTGGATCCACTTGTGAATTGTGAGATTGTAATTGAATCGAACACATCGACCTTCTCATTTTTATACCAACGTTGCTGCGGAGCTGCGACGTCAGTTTCCAGGAAGGCTCGCGTCTTTTTAGTAGAATTGTGATACTCCCTCCAGAGAGAGAGATTGAGATTCAAACTACTTTATTTTAAAGTCCATATAGGATTAAATACAGAATAAATATAAATATGAATAAATAAGATTATATAATGATAAATATAGGAATAAATATATATAAATAGATAAAAATAATTTTTTTTGATAAATATTCATATATATAAATATATATTCAAGTCGTCATTGGTGGCGTCCACCGCGGGAAAGACTCCGCCACCGATGGACTGCGAGAGTTCTTTCCCACAGAGTGGGCAGGTCGAGGTGTTGGCTGGCGTTACCTGCCTCAAGACTAAGATGGTAGCCTTCGCCACATTAGTTAGCTTCATTGCCTCTGGATGGAGGCCGACGCCGAACAGCCAGAGAGAGAGAGACATACGTTGAGTAACTATTGATAAAGTGGCACATTGTATACAAATTAGTCATAGTTCTGCATACGAAATCTTCACAACAAACATGGGCATCATAAAGTATATACATAATGGGTCCCAAAACACACAGTTGCATTAACAACAGCGCTTGGACATCTTTCGAAAACATTTGGATAGCTATGGTAATGAATTTGAAATCTTCTTAAACAGAATTGTCACTGGTGACGAAACATGAATCCATCATTATGAGCCTGAGAGTAAATGGCAGATTATGGAATGGTAACATTCTAATTCGCCCTTCAAGAAAAAGTTTAAAAGTCAACCATCCGCAGGAAAACAAAAGATGTAGTACTGGAACATTATCAGGAAAGAGGAAAATCAATAAAACAGTGCGCGTTACAGCGAGATGCTTACTGACAAGTTGAAGCCTGAAATTCAAAGCCAACGACGAAGACTGCTGTCAAAAGGTGTTGTGCTGTTGCACGACAATGACTGTCCACAAACTGCTGCTCACACTGTTTAAATGCTTCACAAACTCAATTTTGAAGTACTGGCTCATCTACCGCATAGTTCTGACCTTGTCCCATCGTATTTCCACTTTATTGATTCATTCAAAGAGGCATTAAGGAGCCGTATAAATACCTCGGATGAATCAGTGAATGAAGAGGTGTATTCCTGGCTCGCAGCTCAACCAAAAGTATTTTTATGAGAGTTTCAGGAAAATTGTGCAACGATGGACCAAGTGCATTGTAAAGCAAGAGAACTATGTTGAAAAACAATGTACAAGTAAGTTTCCTATTTGTATTACAATGAATATTCAACCATATTTCGGATAATAGTTGACTTACTCTCGTACTTAATATGAACATAAACAAAGTTTATACATGATAAGGCACAATTTGGATTATAGATTATAAACACAAGGTAATAAGACCAAATCCAATAGACCAAGCATGTCAAACTCAAATCCTAACACGGGCCAAATAAAAAGTAATTAGATTATGTGGGCCGCAAAAAAAAGAAAACAAGTAATTAAATTTTTATAGTAACATTTATGTAGGTTTATTTTAAAAAATACTACAGTAATCCCTCGTTAAGACGAACTCAACGGGAGAACGAAATACCCTTTTCGTCTTAAAAGAATATATACCGAATTCGTATAAACCGAATTCGTATTAGACGAATTGAATTCGTGGTATCCGGGGGTTGTACTTATGTACTACTGATGAGTAAGAAAACTACATTTCTGAGGAATAACGAATAAATTTATTTGAAAACAATATTAATGAAAATATTTTATAATTTTAAGGAACAACAATTATGTATATGTATGTACATAAAGTATTTTATTTTAAAAGACAATATGGATAATATAATCACAATGTAAGGCAATAACATGAGAATATAAGTTTATTTTAAAACACAAATAAAAAAGAACAACAAAAGAAACAACTTACAAAATAAACTTGGTACATACAATGTTTATGTGTATGCAGCATATGCAGTATGCATAGAGTATCCTATATCTGGGTTTTCTCTGCAGGCTTCAGAAAGTCTGTTATAGTTTTTTGGTGGTATTTGATTGGGCACTGTTTCAGACACTCCCTTCTTATTTTATCCAGGTCATCTTCAAAATGAACATCAATATCCGCAGAGGTTTTGGACAGCTTCTGGAGGGTTTCGAGGGCCGCGATTACTTCCCCTCTAGTAGGCATCATTATCTCTTCTTTCACCTCATCGTCTTCTGTTTCTTCTTCTTCTTTCTTCTTTTCTTCTAATTCGGGTGAACCGCAAATTTCCAACCCTTCATCCAGGGCAACATACTCCAGGAAAGTCAAAGTCTCAGCTGGGTTTGTAGCTAAAAGGAGTTTGGTCCATTCTTCAGGCTCATCAAGCATTGTTTCTGGAAGTGAAAACGAATCAGCTGTTTTTTCCACACCCAATGAGACACTTATTTCTTTAGCCTTTTCTTTGACAAGTGCGCCGGATACAGGAATATTATTTTGTCTATTTTTTTAAACCATTTTAAAAGCTCATCTTCCACGTCTTGATGGGATGCTTTTCGAAGTCGTTTTGAAGAGCTCGAAGACCCTGAGGCAACAGCCGCATCTATTTTTTCTTTGTTTTTTAGAATGGTTGATAATGTGGATTTCGCAATTTGAAAATTTTCGGCAATTTGCGACTTAGATAACACTCCACGTGCAACTTCGTCCAAAATTTTCCTTTTTAAGGCAAGATCAATGGCGCTTTTTTTTCGCGGTTTAGATCACATGTTTATGTAGGTTTTTTTATGGAAGCTCAAACAATTCACACTTCGATTATTTAGAATTTAATAATTTTTATTTCAAGCGCATTATTTTATAATACAATCAATTAGTCGGTTATAAAAAAGATATATAACAAATAGAAATAAGTCCTTTTTCTTCTGAGAGCTCGATTTACACAGATTATTATTCACAGAATATATTTTTATTATTTATATTATATTTAATATTTTTAAATATATGTTTTGTATAAAAATAAGAATAATATAATATTCTGTGAAATTCCGTGAAAGCGTGCGCTCCTTGGCTGCTGGCTGGCAGGGGTCACCATGGCCCCTACATTTAGCAGTCGAGAAAAACAGCAATACTGGCACAATAGAGTCGAAATTTTCCACTGATTGAGTACATGGAACGACCCCAAAGGGGATGGTTTCATAGAAAATGAGTCATCATAACAAACAAAGGACGAATGTTTACACAAAAGACAAAGAGAGCCAATACTTGATATCAACGGCGTTTTTGTTGTTTTAATATTTTATTGTTTTACTTATAACTCGCCTTTAAAAACATATTAGAATTCGTTTTAACCGATTGATTAGTTCTGCTGGGGGCTAAATTTAATTCGTAATTCGTCATAACCGAATATTTCGTCTTAACCGGCAAAATCTCTTTGGAAAGCATTGAAATTTAACGGGGGAAAAGAAACGGTTCGCGCAAACCGAGAGTTCGTATAATCCGAGTTCGTGATAACGAGGGATTACTGTAATAAGAAAAAAGAAAGTAAAGTTAATATTTTCTCCCTGATATTTGCATCTCTTTTCTGCTACCATCTTTCCTACTTCGGGGGAAATCTTGTTCGCAGTGATTAATTTTAAAACTGACCCAAGGTGAACGTCAGTAATACTTTTTTAAAAATTAATATTTTTTAACTTACCAGACACAGAATAACTGCACAAATTATTGAACGTAACTTAAAAAAAAAAAATTTCTAGTACTCCGAAAGAATATTTTCTTTAAACTTTAAGGCACACAATACTTATGGCGATGTACATACGTTATGTATGTAGGTATAATATTATCAAAACTTACGACTTATGTATGGCGACCAGTGGTTCGTTATTAATAAATAAATTATGTATAATTACAATTTTTAAAAATTAGGCTACACATTTTTATTAATTTTTTTTTAATTTATAAAAAAAAAATTTTTTAAATATATTGTCTGGTGGGCCGCAAATTTATTCGTTGTGGGCCACGAGTTTGGCATGCCTGCAATAGACTCTTCAAGTGATGGCTTAGCATCAACATTGATATTCATTTTGGAATTGATTTTATTCAGCTCATAGGAAAAATAACTTCTTAGGTCGATTGAAGTCTATAAAAATGATAAGGCACAATTTGGATTATAGATTATAAACACAAGGTAATAAGACCAAATTCAAAATTGGAGTATAAAGTTTATACATGAATAAAAGCGCATTTTAATTTGCAGCCTGTGAACTCACAATTGTTCTATCATACTCCTATGTATATATAGGGCGAAACTTTCTATTAATCTCTTCTTTGGTAACGCACCAAGCGGGAAATATCCGCGGTCGGCCGCGAGTTCAGAGGCTGATTGAGCCTTCGTGCCTCACGTTCTCCACGTCATTCAACATTACTTCCGCGATCTTACATGTACTGCTCGACATGTGCTTCTGGCACGTTTACTTCTGTTACCTTTCTTCAATCCCTAAGTCCTTCCATATTTATCTTCGAAAAGACAATTTGGTCAGTCTTCCGTTTTTACCGACATCTTGGTTGAAAAACGTTTGAGGTCTTCAGGATATAAACAAAGTAATCTTAGGGATGAGCGTTTTGAGACATTTGGACATATTCGTGTTCAACTAGCTTCGAAGATATACATTCAAATATAGCAAACAAATTTATAGAAAAACAAATTCCGAGTCGCAAAATGACTATGATAATTATATAGTAGGGAATTTTCTCATATTACATTACTACTACTACTGATAATAATAATAATAATGTTAATAGAACGGAATTTGGCAATTATACCGCAAATGTTTCTTTTGAACGAAAATAAAAATTTATCTTAGGGAGAAATAACGATTATTTCCAACTTCAGGGATGAAGTATGATAGGATGAATTGTGAAGAGTAATGATAAATGGAAAAATAAAGTGTTCAGGGATGGGAATCGAACCCACAATGTTCCGCTTACCGAGCAGATGCCATGTCCACTAGGCTACCCTGGACATATTTTTCCGTTCGTAAATATTATATAAAGTAATTTATAATACAACTAGCCGAGTGGCCCGGGCAACGCCCGGGTTTTACCCGACTGGACCCGGCTTCGCCTGTGTAGTGTTCGAGCGAGGTTTACTCATGAATGAATAGAGGCCCCAACTGTTTGTAAACTCAATGTAATGAATTTTCTTTCAGCAAAATGGAGATAAATTGCAAACAGCAATATCGAAAATGCTTGTGAAAAAATCTGAAATATAGGATCCATTTCACAAACACATCTAATGAATAGAGTGCTGTTTGGAGGAGTGGTCTAAACTGTTAATTTTTAAAAACCATGACCCGGGATCATTGAATGCAGATTTAGACACTTTGTTCTGAAAAAAAAAAATTGCCCCAATGGCTCCTGATTCTTGAAAAAGTCCAACCCCTCCAGTGAGTGCAAGTAACCAAACTGGGCTTTTATTCTTACAAATTAAAAAAAAATCTAATGATTAGTTTGAATAAAGGAAAATGGTCGGCACAACCTGAAAATTTCACTTTGCCCACTTCACTCTCGGCTGTCCAAGAAGAAACAGCCAGAGCAAACATTTTAAAAGGCACCTAATCCGGCATTTACATATCTAAATAGTTAATTTGCATAATTTTCTAATAGTCAAGGGCAATTTTAAAAATACCAAAAAAGCAAGACCAAATAAATATATATATATATATGTGTGTGATGTTTCAGTAACAGCATTGTTGCCATATAAAGACAAAATTACTGAATGTATTCAGTACCTTTGTCTGAAGATAGCCAAAATGTAACTGAAACCACACATAATGTAATTATTTGTATTCGGTCTTGCTTCCTTTTTTTTTTAATTATCCCTAGTACGCGTGGTACAGGCCATGATAACCATGGTGGGTAGGTAGCGACTGCTTTTACTGTAAGCGCACCACATGTCTACAAATGTGATACATTGCTACCAGCTAAATGCATTTTCACTATGGTGTGATTTCCACATGATGGATCTGTAGACACATTATAATCTCTCCAGAGCTTAAGGTAGCAAACAGTACTTTCACATTATATAAATATCAATGCCAAAAGCCAGAGTTATGATAGCTGTTGCAGTGTAATGTAGACCTGCAGGATGGGAAAAAGCAATATTATTTCCGGCTTTAATTTTAAAAGTATTATGAAACGTTAAAAATATAATCTTAACTTTTGAAGAATGAAAAAATGCTAACTTGATGTGTATTAATTTAGTCTAAAAACAAACAGCATGTAAAAGTAAGCACCAATCGAAAGCATTTATTAGCTCTAACAGTGCTGCCCCCAGCGGTAAAAGACTGGAGCTAACGCTTCACGGGTTGGTAAAGTTTATGTTAATAATACATTAACTTAACAATATTCCATGTCTTGCTAACACAAATTTTAAAAATAATATGCATAAAAATAATGCAATTCTTAAAATCATAAATGAAGCATCATTAAATTAAATGGGAGAGAAATGGTGTTCCAAAATTTTTTTTTGTTGTAAAACTTTGACCTTTATATTTTTACAAATTCTTAATGTATATAACCCAAACCAAATTGTCTATAAAATTCTGCAAACAAATATAATATTATAGAGGCATGAAAATACCAATGGTGTAAAAATTAAAACAGCAAAGTTATCCTGATAAATGCAATGAGCTATGATAAGGTGTGTTGCAGGCTAACAAAAACCTTAATTGAACCAGAAATGTTGATACCATAAAAAAAAATAAAAAACAATTTTCAAGAATAGAGTTATGTAAATGAATTAAATGTGAAAAAATTAAAATAAAATAAAGTAAAAAAAGCTTTATTGATGAAACTACAGTAGAGCAATAATGATAACAAATTATTCACAAATTATGTACTTACAAAAGTCAAGCTTCCCAAAATCATTATTCGAAGAAATCTCTTTCAAAATTGTCAAAATCTATATCAAAGCCCCCTGATAAACAATATTGCGTGTCTTGCTAAAAGTAGAACTAAAGACAAATAAATTTTTAGGGCTGGAAACACGGGAGCATGCTACATAGAGTTGCCCATGCGAGAAACAGGGAGACTCAAGATGCACACCAACTACTTGCAATGTTTGACCCTGAAGCATGCTGAACCCTAGAGCTATTGGAACGCTGAGAAAGATTGCTTCTCCTATGGCTTGGCATACCTACAAACACAAAGCATTAGTAAAAATAAAAATAAGGATAACTGAAAAATGTAAAACATAAAGGACTGAGATTGAAGAAAAAAATTCAAAAATAGTGTATTAAAATAAGCGCGACTCATGACTAAGGCCAAAATAAAAAAAAAGCATAGAAATAATCTGAAAGGAGGGGAAAAATGCATAAAACTCAGTGAAAACGTAAAACAACTGATTGAAAAAAATCAAATGGAAGAAGACGTAAAAAAAAAAGTATAATTAGCTGAAAAAATATGCACAATAAATATGAGTAGAACATACAAAGATATATATGAGCAGCTACATATTATGAAGCAGATAAATCTAAATACTACCTAAACAAATGACAGCAAAAAAAAAAAGACAATGGAAGAAGGCCTAAAAAAAAGTCTAATTTGGTTGAAAAAACTGCCCAATAAATTGAGCCTATATAGATATATGGACCCGGCTTCGCCCGGGTATTGTTCGAGTGGGGTTTACTCTTGAATGAATAGAGCCCCCAACTGTTTTAAAACTTAAAGTAAAGAATTTTCTTTCAGCACAATGGAGATAAACTGCAAATATCAAAATTAAAAATTCTGGTAAAAATAATCTGAAATATAAGATCAATTTCACAAACACATCTAATGAATAGAGTGCAGTTTTGGAGGAGTGGTCTAAACTGTTGATTTTTAAAAACCACGACCCGGGATCATCGAATCCAGTTTTGGGGAATTTGTGCTGAAAAAAAAATTGCCCCAATGGCCCCTGATTCTTGAAAAAGGCAAACCCCTCCAGTGAGTGCAAGTAACCAAACTGGGCTTTGGTATCTAAAAAATGAAAAAAAAAATCAAATGATTAGTGTGAATTAAGGGAAATGGTCCTCGCAACCTGAAAATTTCACTTTCTCCACTTCACTCTCGGCAGTTCAAGAAGAAACAGCCAGATTAAACATTTTTAAGGGCACCTAATCCGGCATGTACATCTATAGTTAAACAACTTTTAAAAATGTAATATATCTGCAATACTGAAATACCCAGACTTGGATTATTTTTTTATTAGGTTATTGTTGGCAGTTTTAGAAAAATGTGGGAAATTAGATATTCTTACAAAAGAATGTACTTTTTAAAATGGCATAAAATAATTAGGAAATTTGCATCATTTTCTAATAGTCAAGGGCAATGTTAAAAATACCAAAAAAGCAAGACCAAATAAAAAATAAACGAATTATGTGTGATGTTTCAATAACAGCATTGTTACCTTATAAAGACAAAATTACTGAATGTATTCAGTACTTTTGTCTGAAGATGGTAACAATGCTGTTTCTGAAACCACACATAATCTATTTATTTGGATCTGGTCTTGCTTCCTTGTGATTTTTATCTATATTTCAAAATATACCTCAATTCTTTTTTACCTAAAAAGCTTTACATATATATTGCCAAGACCATAAATAAAGGTAAAATGTCAAATGAGTTATTAATTAACCCTATATGGGTCAGGGCAAGTGAAAATAAGGCCAACAATAGAAATATCTTTCAAAAAAAATAAATTTGAACGCTAGCTTCACACAGGGCACAAAATTTGCTACCAGCTACATGCGTTCTTTTTTACTATGGTGTGATTTCCACAGGATGGATCTACATTATAATTTCTCCAGAGCTTAAGGTAGCAAACAGTACTTTCACAATAAATAAATATCAATGCCAAAAGCCAGAGTTATGATAGCATGTTGCAGTGTACTGTTGACCTGCAGGATAGGAAAAAAGCAATATTGTTTCCAAAGACTTTAAGTTGAAAAGTATTATGAAACGTTAAATACATTATACGTACTTTTAAAAGCATAAAAAAAGCTATCTTGATTTGAATAAATTTAGTCTAGAAACAAACATAACGTAAAATTATGCACCAATCGATCGCTGATTGTATATTTATTTATATAAATGAGTATATTTGCATATATATATATATATATATATATATATATATAATAATAATAAATAGTTATTTAATTTTATAGTCCAGTTTTGTATTAAGATTATCTTCACTATTATGATCATTTAAATTCAAATTATAAAATTTGTAAAATGTTATTAATTTGTAGATAGAGAGAGAAAAAAAATCCTTTACTTCTAATACATCCTCAAGTTAATTATATATTTATAATTAATAACAATAAAAATTAACAACGTAACGTCTATTACATCGGCTTTTACACGTCATTTAGACATACTCTAATCCTATATATAGAATAATCGAAGAGAGAATATATATAATAGTTAGAAAAAAGAGAGAAAGACAGAACCATGCACTTTTAATCAAACTAATAATAAGGAAAAAAAAAATTTTGTAAAGAAGGTAGATAAGATTGTTAGTATATATATATATATTTTTATAATTTTATATTTTATCCTTTTTTTTTTTTAAGATTTTTAAAGGTTTTTTTTATTTTATATTATGATTATAAATAGTTGTATTTAGTAATATATCTATAGTATGATTTAACATTTGTTATAAGTTTGGATATTATGTTTTGAAACCCTAATGGTAGACCAGACATACACAAAAAACTTTAAATTGAAATAAATTGGAAAAAGAGATCTGCTGGACCGGGGATCTTCAGATAAAAGTCCAACGACATTTCACCCCTTCTTTATTATGTCATAGATCTCTTTTAAACCGGATTTTATGTGTTAATATTAAGTTGTTTCAGTGAAATATTTAAATGAACATATATAACAGATACAAGTGTTAACAAATTCAAACTGTAAACCTACCTCGACCGCGGCGTCCTCCATTGTGAATATCTATTTCTGGCTGACACATGTGGCGGGATATATATATATATATATATATATATATATATATATATATAAATGCATTCATATAAAAATATGGTTGTACCATATAAATATATATGAGCAGTCATATATTGTGAAGCAGATAAATATAAACCCTACCTAAACCAATGACAGAAAAAAAATGTTTAGCCAACCCTCAAATAAAGCAGTTACTGAAAATTCATAGCTGCTGCTTACAATATAAATGCTATTAGAGCATAAACATATTACATGGAACAAACATATAGTAAAATATATGTAGCAAGTTATATTGTAAAACATACTTTTTTCAATAAATATACTTTTTACAACTTTAATAAAATTTATACGCACTCTAAATATAAGAAAGAAAAAAATAGAATACTGTTCTAAAAATAATATACTTTATGAGATAAAATAGTACACTTATCTTTAAAAATGTAGATTGTTATATTTACACTAATTAAAATTAAACGAAGCAAAATATATGAATAAGCTGCGAAATAAATAATAATTCCAATTAATTTAAATTGAAAAAATATTACTAAATGATTAAATAAAATCTACCTTCTAAAAAGGAAAAGAAAGTTTTTCGAAATGCAATTTTTGTGCTTTTAGCCTAAATGTTAAACCAAAACCTCAACTCCCTACGTGCGAAATTTCACAATACAGTTTTAATTAACCCAGGTTCCGGGGGCGTATTTATTTGATAATGATCGATTAAAATTATTTTCAAAGAGTTTAAATATATAAAAATAATCTTACCTTTTAAAGACACATTAATCGGGTAAAATTACAAAACAACAACGTGTAAAATTATTAACCAATCAAATTCATTTATCGTCGCGACCAGTGCGCCGCCAAGCGGTAAAAGGCTTGAACTAAGGAATTTTGGTTTAACATTTTTTAAAAATAGCACATTAAACCTTTTCGTTTTTTGAATAGCCTATATGTTAAACGAAATCTTCAGCTACCTACATGCGAAATTCCATAATGATTGAGTCAGTAGATTTTGCGTGATGCGATAACAAACATCGATTTCGCATTTCATTTTTATAGATATAAGGATTGACAGCCAGTCCAACTCTATCTTTTACATAAGAGGTCCTTGATTTGCGAATTCGTATATAGCAAAGATACTTATGTAAAATTCAATAATTTTCGTAAATTCATTTTGGATTTTCTTTTCTGTTTGAGAAAACCAACCTTTCGGTTTTAATTTTGTTTTTAGTCCGGTTATTGAATTGTATATAAAGTGAATTGTATATAAGCTGCTGAAGTGTATTTAGGCGCAATTATCCCAAGCTGGGATATCCGATATGTCAAATAAAATAAGTTACGGTAAGTGCACACACAATGCAATTTAAAAATATATTGTCGCGGAGAAAAATATGTCGCGGAGATAAATAAAGCAAGGGCAAGTTTGGGGATAATTAATTTATTATAAGGGGTTTCTATAGGGAGATGGATAAAGTAGAACTTACCCCAAGTTAAGGTTAATCCTAATGAGGGACCTCAGCTCCCCCCGCCGGCCAGATTCCCCCAGAACCCCTCACACCCGGTGTCCAGCGATGATTGACAGACGTCCCATGGGGCCTCTCGTGATTGGAGCCGCTGGGCTTCTTGACATTATTCCCTCCTTAGAAAAAAACAGCGACCCGCTGATTAGCTTGTCTCAGCCCTTGTTCTGGAAGGAAATCTATCACGGCTGGTGTTCCCTAGCAGAATAGAATGTTGTTCTTCAGGGTCCAGGTAGGGCTTCATCCGAATGACATGGACGATATCCTTGGCTTTCCGTGATCGGGGAGAGGGGTCCACGGGCTCTACTTCATACGTAACTTCTGAAAGCTTCTTGGTCACCTTATAGGGACCGAAGTATCTCTTCAGTAGCTTTTCTGATAGTCCTACTTTTCGGATGGGAGTAAAAACCCACACAAGATCATCCTTCTAGTAATAGACTGGAGTATGTTTCTGGTCGTATAGTCTACGGTCTTTCGCCTGTGATTGTAGAAGGCGTGATCGGGAGAGTTGACGCGCTTCCTCAGCTCTGGTCACAAGTTCTCCAACGTAGTCGTTAGAGATCTCATCTGGTAGGTAGGGTAGTACGGCATCGATGTAGGTCTCGGCCTCGCGGGCGTGGACAAGAAAGAACGGGGTGTAGCCGGTCGCTTCCTGTTTAGCAGTGTTGTAAGCAAAAGTTACATAGGGCAAAACTTGGTCCCAGTCCTTCTGCTCAACACCTGTGTACATGGACAACATGTCTCCTAGAGTTTTGTTGAACCTTTCAGTCAGGCCGTTGGTCTGGGGATGGTAGGCCGTTGTAAATCTGTGCACAATTCCGCACAGAGCATTGATCTCTTTTATTACTTGAGAAATGAAATTTCTGCCGCGATCTGTTATCATTTCTCTAGGAGCTCCATGCTTCAAGATGACGTCTTCAACCAGGAACTTAGCTGTTTCGATTGCTCCTCCGTCTGGGATCGCTTTCGTTATGGCATACCTTGTCATATAATCGGTGCACACAATGATCCAACGGTTTCCATCTTTAGAAACTGGAAATCTTCCAAGGAGATCAACCCCGACTTTATAGAATGGCTTTTCTACGGGCGGTATGGATACAAGTTGTCCAGCCGGACGTCGAGGTAATTTCTTCCTTCGTTGACACTCCCGACAATGGCTTACATATTGGCGAACAGTTCTATAAAGACCAGGCCAATAGAATCGTTTTTTGACTTTGTCATACGTCCGGGCGAAACCCAAATGCCCAGCTGTAGGAGCATCATGTAAATCTGCCATAACTTCCGATCTTAAGTGCTTAGGGATCATCATAAGCCAGGGTCTTCCAGTTGTGCTATAGTTTTTCTTGTATAAGAAGCCGTCGATAATTCTGAATTCCTTTCTGGTGTAGCCCGAGTTTAAATTATCGATTATTTTAGCTAAATCCGGGTCTTTAGTCTGCTCTATATCGACGTTGGTTAGTGACATCACAGCACTTGGTTGATCGTTCTCAAGCGGGCTCCTTGACAGACAATCGGCATCCTTATGTTTGCGTCCGCTCTTGTAGATAACGGTCACGTCAAATTCTTGCAACTTCAGCGCCCATCTTGCCAAACGGCCAGAAGGATCTTTCTGCCCTACCAACCAACATAGAGAATGATGGTCAGTGACAACCGTGAATGGTCGACCAAACAAATATGGGCGGAATTTGCTAATAGACCAGACTACAGCAAGGCATTCTTTTTCCGTTGTAGAATAGTTATTTTCAGCCTTTGTCAAGCTTCTAGATGCATAAGCTATAGGCCGCTCCTTTCCACCTTGTATTTGTAGAAGAACAGCTCCAATACCATGTCCGCTTGCATCCGTGTGTAGATGGGTATCAGCGGATTCATCAAAGTGTCCTAAGACACTTAATTATCCCCAAACTTGCCCTTGCTTTATTTATCTCCGCGACAATATATACAAAATTAGCGTTACTGTATGTAAATAATGGCTTTCGTATATATTTTTTAATTTTTGTTCTGGCCCTTGTTTTTATTTTATCTCTTTTTTATCGTTTAAAATGCAGTCGCAGTCATTAGCAAACGCATATGTTTGCCTAATTTCCATGTGCTCTTTTATTTTTTACAGAAAAATATTGCCAGTATTTTGGATTAATTTTTTTTATAAACCTATTTTTTTCTTATTCTTACAGAGAAGATGGGCATCGCAATCAAGATCCATCGCAGTCCCTCACTCAACTCAGGCAATTTCAAGGGTTAATGCGCTGGGGCGGGTACCTCGGGGGTTAAGTAAAAAAGCTGCCATCTGTTTAAACTATATAGATTTTGAAACAACTAAATGGATTGCAAAAAAAATAATTAAATCAAATACCTAAACACTATAATAATACTATTTTTGCCATCACACACACTTTTAGTCCGTGGTTTATGTGTTACTTCTGTATTAATATTCTATGGCACTTCTACTATTTATTATTTATGTACTTTCAGTATGATGGAAATTGCACTCGGGGGAATTCTCGGGCGAAGCCGGGTCGTTCGTCTAGTGTTTATATATTAACTCAAGTGTTTTTAACAATAGTTCTAGGCTATGAATTTAGAATTGAGGACGGTATCTTTCGAATCAAATTTTAAGGATTCCCGTGAACGCGCCTGAGATTTGAGTTTTGCAGATGCCATAGTGCTAGTAGGTTTTATAGCATCGAAGTTTCAGGAGTATTTAAATAAATCCTATGAAGCAGAAACTATGTTCGGCGCCCCTACAGATTTTAATCCCTTAAAGACTGAATAAAGTACAAACCTAAAGTAAAAAATAAACATATGAACATAAACAACAAGGAAAGAAGTTTGAAATTCCGAATACTCAGATTCACTCATCTGCAGCATAATAGAATACATTACCAATAGGAAACAAATATGGCATTCTAATAGTATAAAATATTTAAAGAGCTACTGTCTCTTCCGTAAAAATCTATCACCTATTAACTATCTCTGAAATCTATCAGACAAGTTACGGTGACAAAATAAGTTTCCTTCAATATATTTTTTTATTATTTTCCTTGCCTCCTTTATCAGCTAAATATATTCTTCTGCAAATTCTCAACCTGCCATGATTTCCTTGGGGATATCGTAAAATCTAATCCCTCTATGGACCGACTAATGAGGGTTTTGAATTTACCAAACCTGGTGTTTGACTTTGTCACCGACCCATCGCCTTCATGGCCAAGCTCAGTGAAGCGATGGATGGCCTTGGACACAGTTTGTTGAGGCGCTTTGTGTAGACGAACAATTTCACATTGACGTTTACCTTGACGAAACAGCTCAATAATTGCACTACGTTTGTTTGACATTCTAAAACAACGACAAAATAAGGTATCGCGCGCGCACAAAGTCGAACCTTAACATTATGGTACATAAAAAGATTGAGAATTGGCCAAAACATAAATTAATTTATTATGGTTCAATACTTTCGTGTAAGGATAAATTAAACATTAAATCCGTTATTTTGGAACACCCTGTAAAGTCTGTGTGCTTTCAACCATTATTGCCCTTGACGGTCTTCGACCTGGATCTGATGACCAAAGACTCGCTCAATTCCGCCAGACTCTGAGGACGCAGCTAGGAAGCACGAAGAATGTATACTCTCACATAGGACCTGATATTGGAGACCTACAGGATTGTTTCATTCCACACCACTGGACCAGGACAACAGCGGACCTGTCTAGATGGAACAAGAACTGTCGGACCTCCCTCCATATGGACCACCAGGACGTGAGTAACAACGTCATGTGGAACATCTCACAAGCGTCACACCAGACACAATGTCTCAATCACAGTTAAACATTCAAGCATTCAATATAAGCACTTAGTCAACACTCTATATAGAAGTACTAGCCAAACTTCTAGCCTAATTTGACCTGACTTAATCCAACTTGGAGATAATTTAACAACTTTCAAATTGGCTGAGTTATCTCTTATGTTTTCGGATAGTTTTTTTTTCTATAAAGATGTATATAAATGGTAATTTAAACCATAAAACACATATTGTTTAATACTTATAACAAGATTTTCATGTTGTATAATTAACACTTCTGTAAATAATTATACACATGATTGACATGTGTCATTACATCACCATATGTAATGTACTTTGTACAAACTGAGGATAAATAAATAAAACTCTGTAATAGATTAAGAGTTGAGCTAAAGCAAGAGATTGAGATAAAAGTCCAACGAGGCCTAGAAGATGTCAGGGCGTTGCCAGAGTGTACAATATCGCTTCCGATCCACGCCCTTGTTGTATCCTCTGAAATCCAATACTTCCTCTCGGGAAAGATATATAAGCCTCCAACAGGGCCAGAAATAAATAGTTACATCACCATCAGCAGGAGCCCTCGTCGGTTGTGTCCAAGGTCCACTTCATCGACCATGTAGAATAGTAAGAATTATTCTATCTCCAACTTTCGCTGCTTAGCTCGACTCCTATCTGTTCACGGAACTTTCCTAGTACAACTGTGTCCCTTCGTTTTTTGTGAGGACATTCCCAAGCTTTCCACTCTGCCTCGACCACGACTGCCTGTACTCAGTGAGAACTGTTAAAGGTCTTCCAAGGTGCAGAGAGGTACTGGAAAACTCTCCACGCCCTGACTGTCCCTCTCGGTTACTACAGGTTTGCCCCTTTCGGTTACAACACCACAGCGAGAGACCCTCAGGATATCAAAGTATAGCGAGAGTCGACATGATTGCACACCATAGATTAAGTCGACTAGATACCTCACCATATATATAATATTTTTTTGTTATTTTTATTCATATAATATTCATATCTTTAATAAGACTTATACCTAGCAATAATATATCTAGCAATGCCTGTAACTGAAATGCCACAATTGACAGTGAAAGCCGTTTCAAATGAGATGAAGATATTCTTCCAAAAGATGTTTACTTGAACTTATTTTACCAGAAATAACTTTATTTATCTATAAATTATTTTATTTTAAAAGAAAATTTGATCTTTTGATTATAACAATGGAGTAAACTAATTTAGTTAGAAAAATATCATTCTTTCATTATGAATATATATATGACCATCTATCTATATAAACATATTTTGAATTCATAACTTTAATACAAAGAAAACTAATATTTTGAATCTTTACTTAGTAAAAATGAAACAAAAATGATTTTCAAAAATTCTAATCCATATCATAGTAATTTGAAAACAAAATATTCATTAAAATATTATTATTATTGATATTTGACCATGGAGAGAAAGGTCCTATTAGGAATAACCACGCATGAAGAAAATGCATTTAATTCTCTCTCTGTTGTGAATTTGATAAAATAAGAAATAAAATAAGCTCATTGAACAAAAATAATTAATGAAACAATTGCTGGTTAGCCGCCCGTAAATAAATATATTTCCAATGAAACAATTTTAAAATATACATGTGTAATAAGAACAATAATGAATTTAAATTATATATTCTTGCTTTTTTTTTTTGCAAGTTATGAAATACGTAAATTTTAATATATTTCAATATTTAATGATAACGAGAAAATATTGACTCAAATATTCATATATAGAAGGGAAAAAAGAAGTAATTCAAATAGATTAAGATAATATTACAAATTTATTGTGAATTTGAATACCAATATGTTGAAGAATTCAGGTAAGATTTCTTATAACCACCTGACAATCATGCCGAAGACATTTCAATTATTAAAAAAAAAAAAAACAGATGAATCTAACTCTTATATCAATCTCAGATATTAACTCTGGTGTCGCCTCTCTACTGATGAGGGCCATTATCTCCTATTAACTGGACAAAACAAGCTGATGTTGATTCTCCTTATTGGTCGCTAAATCTTGTACACCATCAGCCAGCCAAAAGTTGGATAAATATCACGTAATTTTAACTAGCCCAACTGATTGGTTGGATTGATAGAAATCGACATAAGGCTAGTCGCAATCATAATTTTCTTCATGAAATTGTTCCACATATTTCTGCACTGAATTGATCAAACTTTGACCATCACATATGCTGAAAGAGCAACAATTATCGATGATAGTAGAAGCTCAAACTATGCTCTATTATGTTTAAGAAATAAAAAGCTCCATATCTCAATCAAGTTGATTTAAATTAAAGGAGTACTATTCTGATGAAATAATAATAATATTTCAAAGTTTCCAAAATAAATTTGAAAAGTGTGATCAGCATTCTAAACTAGATATGAGCATAACCTTCCGAAAATTATCTGGTGTCTCGCATTATTGATTAGAGCCGCTCCATCAATTGGTTGGTTGCAATAAAATTGTAAAAGTTTTTTTATATTTTACAACTCTTCTTGTGAACTTTTCTATGTTCTAATTTAAATCACTAAAATCGAAAAATAAAAAGGGAAAACCCGTGTAATTGCCAAGAAAAAAAGGGACTAGGTGCTAATACTAATATTTCGACCATAAAATCTGAATTCTAGTCTGTTGTATGTAACACGCGTTGTGACTTCTCTACGTTCCAGCTCTACTAACAGCGTTACTGCAATATCTAGCTATTGACAGCCAACTGGGTTTTCGAGCTTGCACTCCTGTGATGAGCATAGTGGGGGCTGTGGTCATTCGCCATTCTACATTAGGCGAGAGAGGATCTGTGATGTGTCGATTTATTAGTCCAGCGATGTCCCAGAAAGTATTTAAAAGTTAGTGTTTTATTTACTTTTTTAATATTTACTTATTAGCTACATTTTTAGAGGAAGACCTAAAAAGACAGCATCCTAGAATTTCTATTGGGATCTCATTGACTTCCGCAGATCTGCCGCGCCGCGCAGCGGTGGTCATCTCCTATTTCATGGCGCCGCTTGTATGTTTTCTGACGGCGTGGTCTGTCATCCCAGCAGGCTGGAAGGAAGTCTCTCGGCCCCCACAGATCCTACTATTTTAGCCTGTCTACTCACTTAACGAGAACTGGTACTCAGCTTTCCCTCCGACAGCTTGCTCGCTTCACAGACCCAGGACTAGACACTGATTATTAGGCAGTTGGTTCTGATAAAGATCGCAAATCGCAAATAGTTCTTGAGGGAGAAATATATCGTTGTATAGTTTGGACTTGTTAGGTCAGATTGAGGTGAGGACAGGACAGCTTAGGTCTAGATTAGAGTTACATGCAAATATTTTTATTGTTTTAGCCTAGTGCCGCTGCTTCAACATTTCTTTAATATTTTCTGCTTTCTCAATATTGAGAGATCTGTGAAGTTATATTATCTATTTAAAAATAATTATTTATTTATGCTTTTATGAGGTGATACAGCAGCGTATTTACAATTAGAGAGGAGACAAAATGAATTAAATCTAGAAAAAAGAAGTGAGGACATATCGGTCCGTATGTCTCTTGACCTCACGGACAATACAGCAGCTACATTAACTCTTTAAAAATAATAATGAATGCAAGTGATACACCAGGTGATTGCGAAGAAGATAATTTATTAATAAATCACTATCATCTCAAGACCACTGCTATCAAGATTAATATTACCAATGGTAATTTAGAAATGTAAATTATTTATATTTCCCAAAGTTTTAAAATTTCCTCTATGGCCCTTATTGGAATAACAAAAGCATTGGTAAAGGTGATGCGTTCCCGGTTTGGATAGTTGAAAAGGGAGGATACACAATGTGACTTATTAAAAGTTTCCTTACTTAAGTATATATATATAGCAAATTAGGCCAACAACCCCATGTATATAACCCGCAGGAAGACCTTAATGTTGTATAATAGCAGCACAGCTGTCAGTGATGCACTATCGGCATATGTCTTTACATCATCACATTCACAGGGAAAAAAAAAAACTCAGGAAACAAGAAAATTTCTCTAGATATTTATTTAAAATATCTTAAAATTTGGGAACATGTCTATACTGACGAGATATGCTATTTACATAGTAAAATTTAGATAGAGGTGACCTGAAGTTACTTTATAGCCCTTTAAGGCCCATGCGAAATCTAGGTTGGCTACTACACAAAAAGGGGGGGAAACCTAGATCTCCATCTATTCTAGCGGGACAAAATATACGAACCCTAACACTCCTTTTAAGTCACTTAAAGCCCTTTAGGGCCCATTCAGAATCTAAATAGATTAGCTTCTGTTCGAAAAATAAAAAAAAGGGGGGGCTAAGCCATAATGGCAAGGGGCTTACCTTCTCTCGAAAGCGGCGGCAAGGTCTGGTCTCCTCTACGTCTCAGGCCCGTCTAAAAATCGTCCTTCTCACTGAGCGACTCCGATCGAATCCTGCCTTTTGGCAGAGAACCTTCTTTTATATCATCTCTCTCTCCATTTTCATTCGCCGAAAGAAACACCAATCAAAATGGCCAACGGCTCCAGTATCAATTTCATAGACGCCCCAGGCCTCATCAAAATAGAACGCACTAGTGTAAGATTTCAGACTCCAGGCCTCTTCCATCAAAATAGAATATATAGTATTACCAAAACAAGAAAATCTAAAGAGAACAACAGCTACGACGATAGTGTAAAATTTCAGACGCCAGCCCCCCCTCTCTTTCCACATGGGTTGAAATATAATCCTCCCTTTTTCTCGGGATGGTATATATATCGCCCCCCCCCGTCTTGGCTAAAATTGACCCAGGCCCTTTTTACCTGGACTGTAATGTGATGCTTTCCTTTCTCTGGAAGGATATTTTATAAGTTTCAGTCTTTAGAGATCTTCCTTCTCCATTTTTCTCTTTTTTTTTTTTTTCTGGTCACCTTTACCTAAATTTTTGGTGAGGGGAATATATGTACATATGAAACAACAGTTTCCAGCTCGGATGTCTCTGGATGTCTTCTTCTTTACCAGGCATCAGCTTTCGGCATGGAAGTCTGGTGTCATCTGTTGTCTAGGTTTCTGGGCAAAAAGAATGGTCTGTAAGTCTATGTGGGAGGGAAGCCATGTATCCATTTGATTTGATTATACATACGCCTTCTGTTGGGGTATGGTTACAAAAACGTGCCCCAACAATCCTCCCCCTGCCAAGTAATGGACAAATGCGTTTGTGCTATTCATTATTCATCTGCCTTTCATCAGTTACTATGAAAGCAGGCCCATTTCTAGCAAAATGCATTTTCCATTACTAGGTGAAGCCAGATGTACCGAAACCTATAGGGAAGGTAAGGCTAGTCAAAATGATGGTATGCCATTCTAGATGTTTATTATTCCGAACATTAGTGTGCATTGCGCATCCTGGCAAAGGGGTTTTTATGTGCTATTATTCTGTCAGAACACTGTTATCAAAATAGGTTATTGGGGACAGTCATATCATATGTATGGAAGTAAGCAAGGTCATCTGTCTTACCATTCATGGGTATATATACCACCCTTCCACTTTCTTCTTTGGTCTTGAGGAGTAGGCCTTCCTAGTGGTAAGTCCTCTCAACCCCATCCTTGCCTCTTGGGGTACTGGATTCATTGCTACCTTCTTTCTGCTAACAATACAGTTAGGACATTTCCCTATTACATATTATATATAAAAAATTGGGCGCCAAGAAGTCGTTTAGAAATAACTGACTAGTTCAACTCCTAAAACATGCCAGCATCTTTATTTTCGTACCAATCAAGACATTCGTGTGGTATAGTTATATATATATACAATCAAAGGAAAGGATAATTATAGTTAGCTGAAAGAAATATCTTGGTATATAATGATTAGCCTATGACATGGTGACTTTTGCTAAATAAAATTACAGAAAACAAATTATGTAAGTAATCATTAAATAAGGCACGAAATATGTAATGATAAAATGAATCCTTCCATGTTATATGATGAGTATAACATATATATTGAAGTAAAAACATATCATGTAGATAGTGATTAAATATGTTAAGATATAAGTGGTAAAAATCATCCCATGATAGATGACAAAAGAAAACTACTACAAGATTATATATGGTGACAAAATATATATAATTAAATATTTAATATAAATATTAATATCATGAATGTCAAAATAAAATTGTTGAAATGAATAGTATATGACTATAATATAATATATATGATATAAAAATAATAACATATTGAAAAAGAAAATGTAAACATAATGTATATTTGTGCGCTGAAGGTTCAAGGTTTAGTATCTCAGTTAAGTTTTTCAATCTTATTCAGTCTGGAATCACGAGTTGGTCACTGGGTAATATTCGTCTATCCCGATCCTACTGGAGGGTGTGTTTTCTCTTATGTGTTAGATTCCTCTGTTACAATACTCTCAACTCAGATGGGTACGTCATTTAGAATCTTGGTCAAATGGAACATAGCCCAGACCTCTATTAAACTACACAGTCCATTTAAATCTAGGGTGACAACCGTATGAAGAGAATTTTTCTGTTTTGGCAGAGCGACTAATCAATTTCTACTATTTTGTTTGTGGCTCCGTTTACCTTGCCTCTGGGGTGTGTACAGTTCAGCTACCTCCCCCTTCCAAGAAATTCATATTACTTTCATCTACTAATATACTCTCTATTCATTGACCTGAATCCTATAAATCTACATCTTATAAGTTTGAATTTTATCAATCTTAAATTTTGGTTCCTTTTACAAATTCCTTCAGGATTCTACTCCCTGTATAACTGCTCTTAATTCTACTGTCCTCAATACAACACTTCTAAAACTTTTACTCATTGGCTCGTTCTGGCGTCTCGTTCGCGGTCCTCATAGTTAACTAATACTTTAAAATCTTATCCTATCATGAAACGAGTTTAAACTCGTTGAAGGTCCTAATAATTACTTATTCTGCCTCTCGAATCGGTCTTATGCTCGAATTCATTCCAACAAAACGTATGGCAGGGCGAATCCTTTATTAGAAGAAACTTCCGCTAGCTATGGGGGATCAAACTGGTACCAAAAAAAAATTCAATAGACGGAAACTACTTCGTCTAGAATAACTGGGCAATCTCTGCCTACATGCCAATCTTACAGGACCTCCCGTCTAGAACACCCTCACTCCAGCCACGCTAAAAGCGTCGAAACTACGGTGTCAGATCGGTTACCCAAGGTCGCGCCGTTATACCCCAGGTTATACGGCATGGCTAAAACAAATCCCCCATCCTGCATAAAATTCAATCTATACCTCTTCGTTTCCTCTAGTGAGGAGAAGTTTTTGTGGGTTTCCTGGTCTGATCATAACCTCCCACAACCTTCCAGCCTGAGAATCAAGATATGATCATTATCTACGACTCTTAAAATTCAAGTTGATATAATGAAATAGAGTAACTGATTACCCTAATAAAAGAAATCAATATTTGCACTCCTCTAAAAGGAGACCTAACAAAGTGGAGCGAATATTTTCCTAACAATAGATAGAGTTGTAGTTGTCCTGTTTGAGGCTTCTCGGTCCTAACAAAATTCGAAATAAAAAATAAAATAAAATAAAAATCGATCCTATTGAGGTCCTTAACCCTATTCTAATGTATTTTGGGCTCACAATATAATAGTTTTTAACCTTCTTACACATTCATTACACCAATTCATTCATACACCCTCCCCCCTATCATTCACGGTGTGCATACAAACTAAAGTTAAAAGCTGCTACAAAGGCCAAAATACTCATTTATCAATATCAATAGATCCTAACAAATAATAACATATTTCAGGACACAATGTGAAATCAAATAAAGTTTTCTAATTAAAACAAATTGGGAACTAAAGCCCTAGGTTACTCAAAGAAAATGCCTCTGTACAAGCTCTATATATACTAACACTTTATACTCGATAAATGATTGTTAACAATAATTGTTAACAATTCTAAATAATCTGGAAGCTAACCTACCAAAAAAAAAAAAAAGAATCAGTGTAACTTCAAAACTGCCCTTGCCTTGACACTAAGCGACTTTTCACGACAATTCTATAAAGACATACACAAATTATAATGGTGAATAAAGGACCATTAAACGTGACACCTCATAATAGCGGAATTGAGTCATTCCCCTAGCCACCGTGGGTGAAGTCACTTTCTTCTTACTTCCTCGTGCGTCTGCCCCCTTTGCAGTAGTCCGACCTCAACACTCTATTGAAAGATGGATTTATAGGGTTTACGATTCACTACCCAACACTAACATTCTCAAGTGCTTTCCGAGGATCGACTACGGTCTGGGCCTACTTAACTTCTACCCCTGGCTTAGGGTCCCTATACTTCGCAACTTTACTCTGAAAGATTGACCTTTCATGTCTTCATTAGAAACCTATTTCAAAGCTACTACCTGAAGGCCAGGGATTATAGGGTTTCTGAATTACCCAACACAAGCCATAGGATGCCTATTAGGTTTGTTGTTTTAGACATAGCCCCCCTCTAAGTTGTGATTTCCTACACCTTCCTTCACCTATTACTCCTGATAATAACTAAAATTTCAGATTTACCCTAAATAGTTAATTCACAATGGTATACATTATTCTCATTGGTCTTCGAAACTCTGGTTTTAACAAGAAATAGTTTGTAAAAAAAAAAAAGGAATCCTAATGAAGTTCTACTTTAAAAAAAAAAAAAGGTTTAAAAAAAAAAAAGGTTGAAATCTCTAAACTTCTCATTCTATCGAGCTGATTCTCCGTACACACTCCAAAATCCTAGTTAGAGGCGACAGTCTAAGCAGAATTTACACTGTGTGGGCCTTTTCACCCTTGTAGACCTGCGTAAAATTAAACTGTTCACACTAACTCTGTCAACTTCCCCTCGTCTGATTACTTCTGAGTTCGCTCTGGTTGTATTGTTGGATAAAATTGTAACATAACAATAAAAAGAAACTAAAATTTTCCTAAATCATATCCTGACAGGTTGTACAAGCTCTTCAAAACGGTGTGTCATATTAAAACAAGGTTGTGAGACGGTATTCTGCACAAAGACAAGGTTGAGACAAATAACACACAAACCCTGAAACATGGTGTTAAAGCTCCTTCCAACACTTAGCACTAGAACACATGAAAAAAAAAACTGCAAACTGTTTAAAGTTCACCATGACACTAAGACAAAATTGTTAACAAAAAAATAAAGTAGGAAAAACTGGAAGTTTAGAACACACGTTATAGTTTTAAAATAAAAGAAAAACTGCAAGTTCTTCAAAGTTCACCATAACACTAAGACATATTTGCTATTTAATATATAACCTAATATTGTAATTAATAAAGACCTATCTATATTAAATAGTGTATATTGTTGCCGAAACTTATGTAAATCAGCTTACACAAACCCCCAGTGCATAATATGTCTTATTTTAAAAGAAATAGTTCTATCGAGGCGATATTGCGGTCGACAGCTACGCTTTATACATTAAATGTACTTTCTTCCATCAATCTTTATCTACTATTTACAAAACCCATTATCCAACTTTTTCAATTCTTTCTCTTTCAACATCTTTCTGCATCTTTCTATCTCTTCCTCATCAACATTCAACGCTTTCTCACTCTTTCATCATCCTTCATCATCCTCAACGCCTTTCAACTTACTTCCATCGCATCTCTCTTCAACGCCTTCAACACATTTCATCTCTTATTCATCACCTTATAACACAGTTCAACGCCTTTTTCTTCATATTTCATCGCCCTTCCATTACTTTCAACACCTCTTTCATCACCTCTCTCTCATCTCTCTTCCATCATTTTCTACACATTTCACTGCCTTTTCATCCCTCTGGTGTTTCCTCGAAACCCGTCATCGGGATCTGGATCCCGATCTATTATCACTCTTAATTTTGAACTATTAATTATTACTAGTGTAATATTATTCCAACAGCCTATGACCTTTAAGCTTTATAACTCCATATACACTCGGCGGGGTAGTTACCTTGTTAAGAAAACCTATAATGTCATAGATCATTTAGAGGGAGAACATAACAAATTTGTGCGAATAGTTTGCTTCAACTATTGATTGTAAGCCTATTAAACTCGTTCTCTCTAGGTTGGCTCGCTCATTAATCTTCAATCTACGTTCAATAGTCATATTGAGTTCTCATGGATGCTAGATGTAAACTGTATCAAAATAGTGTAGTTTTCTAGTTTCCGAATTATATGACAGTTAGAAAAAAAAGAAACAAACATTCTGGAAATATCTCGCACTGGCTACTATAAAAAAATTGAATGGGGTACAGCTCTGATCTTACAGGATACCTCATGGCTCATAGAATTGAATCGCTCATTTCTCACTAAAATATTCACACAGGGTATGGAGGTCTCCAGCGGTTCTATAGCTATTGGTCAACTAAATTAATTAATGGCAGGAATTGAAGTTAGTTTAAATGCTCATGTGCTGTTTTTGTCATGCGTCTTTATGTCATCTGCAAAGGAAAGTGTCGCCTCAAAGGACCTAATTCTGGGACTAACATCCGCTGCACATTTCAGGAAGGAGTGGTCGTCCATACAATAGCAAGATATCATTTTGCTGCCAATGTACAATGTTGAGCATTTTCCATGTCGTCATTTTGTCGATCCCCAATCTTCTAGGGTGTTTCTTTAAGCATTTCACGATGTCATTTAATGCTTCATGCGATCCCGCCCGGCATTCAATAAGTAAGTATTTGATCGTACCACCTCCAGGAGACCATCCCATTGCGGCCGAATCATTTCCACCCAACTTATAACGCCGTCCATATCGCGTAATTGAAATTAGTGTAAAACTCAAAGAATAAGACCTTAATCTCTTAATTCTTTACTAATTTCAGTTGGCTCAACATAAATCTTCTCAATTATTAATTTAGTACAGTGGCGTGACATGTCACACTTCTTCTAGTTCTTTCGCAAGCTCGATTAATCCCAGTGGAAACCCGTCCAGGCGTCAATCCCGTGCTAACCCGTCATGCATGACTTCAAATTTGGAAATTATTAGACCTGAATATTTGCAGTGGCATCTGCTTCCACTGAAAGTATTTAAGACACAAGGCTGCCTCTTTAAATCACTGTCTTTACTCCCACATGCCTGTGTAAACTTTAACCATGACTTTATCAATTCTCAAAATTCTGCCTATCGAGTATCCTGAGAATCAATGTTCTTCTTGTCTACGGCGGATTATCACAGTAATTGTTCCCTAGAGTTATCTGCGTCGAGTGGTCAGTCTGTACTACTAATTCTCCACTCTAACTCTAGGACTCTTCTATCTACTCGGGCTGTTCAAAAATTTTCAAGACAGTTGTTCAAATCCCCAATGATAATCTGCTAAATTTCGATAATTATTGGAATTCTCATTAAACAGAATAACTACACCTTTCTGACACAGAAATATCCAGCATCAAGATATAGCGCACCGTCCAATTTCTTTATTTCAAGACGGTGTCAAATTACAACTGAAGGAACATACTAAACATATAACTGGTTTAAATTTCATGTAATCTCATCATGCCTTCTGCTGGCAAATATTTACTGTAAAATTCAATACTATCAAGATGGTTTTATTTGTCTTCATCTAAAAAAAAAATGTTTCAGAAATAGAGTCTTGGAAATCTCTACTAAAGACAAAAATTATACATTTGTCAATTCAGGATAACCTTCCCTTGTCAGAGTGTATACAGCTGCCAAGCCAAAATACGCAGGGGAGACAGGAAGGAGAGTCAGCAATAGAATATATGAACATAGACGCAACGTTATTAATCAAGACAATAGGTCTCTAATTTTCCAATACTGCAAAGGAACAGGTCACACTTTCGCATTAGGAGAACCTAGAATACATTACAATAACATAAACAGCAAATATCAAAGGCTTATAATTGATTTTCTATTATTCAGAAACACAATAGCATTAATAGAAAATAGATTTGCCCGAAACATATAACACAATATATCCTAGTACCAGCTAATAATATCAACAATAATATAAGTAACTTATATGTAATAGCCAATAACTATTATAAAACTACTTAAATAATAGAATTTCTAACCTATAAGATAATTCATAGAATATAGCAAACAATAGTAGAATATGTGTAATACCTTAATAAAAAAAAATATGTCTTAAGAAAACAAATAATATGCAAAACTTCCTAATGTATATATATATATGTACATAGAATCATAATAGTTTTAGCATCAGGCGACGTTATATTTTCTTGATATATTGTATATGTTTCTCCTGTAGAAGGGCGGACAAGCTCGAAAGCTCGAGAAGACCAGAATACAAGATACTCATCCCCATAGACGTTTTACTTTGATATCAGAAATCAATGATGATATTAAGGTTTTGCCACAAACAATGTGAATCGTAAAAGACAGCGGCGAGAGATGCGGTATACACCGCCTCAACATAACTTTCATTGCCTGATAAAATGCCAGTGAAACGGAAAGCGTAAATTAAAATTCACGATTTATAATAGACTGTTAATCTCAGGATGCGTGGACTACTTCACCAATACTTAAAAAATAGTATGGCTTTTCATTAGATATATATTTCTAAAGTATAGGGGAAGAAACATATACTAAATTCGAGCCCCGCGGCGGGCGACATTGATGCGTTCCCGGTTTGGATAGTTGAAAAGGGAGGATACACAATGTGACTTATTAAAAGTTTCCTTACTTAAGTATATATATATAGCAAATTAGGCCAACAACCCCATGTATATAACCCGCAGGAAGACCTTAATGTTGTATAATAGCAGCACAGCTGTCAGTGATGCACTATCGGCATATGTCTTTACATCATCACATTCACAGGGAAAAAAAAAAAACTCAGGAAACAAGAAAATTTCTCTAGATATTTATTTAAAATATCTTAAAATTTGGGAACATGTCTATACTGACGAGATATGCTATTTACATAGTAAAATTTAGATAGAGGTGACCTGAAGTTACTTTATAGCCCTTTAAGGCCCATGCGAAATCTAGGTTGGCTACTACACAAAAAGGGGGGGAAACCTAGATCTCCATCTATTCTAGCGGGACAAAATATACGAACCCTAACACTCCTTTTAAGTCACTTAAAGCCCTTTAGGGCCCATTCAGAATCTAAATAGATTAGCTTCTGTTCGAAAAATAAAAAAAGGGGGGGCTAAGCCATAATGGCAAGGGGCTTACCTTCTCTCGAAAGCGGCGGCAAGGTCTGGTCTCCTCTACGTCTCAGGCCCGTCTAAAAATCGTCCTTCTCACTGAGCGACTCCGATCGAATCCTGCCTTTTGGCAGAGAACCTTCTTTTATATCATCTCTCTCTCCATTTTCATTCGCCGAAAGAAACACCAATCAAAATGGCCAACGGCTCCAGTATCAATTTCATAGACGCCCCAGGCCTCATCAAAATAGAACGCACTAGTGTAAGATTTCAGACTCCAGGCCTCTTCCATCAAAATAGAATATATAGTATTACCAAAACAAGAAAATCTAAAGAGAACAACAGCTACGACGATTGCAACATCTTCGTACACATTTATTTTTAGCAAATCTTTATTGTCTTAGTAAAGTCTGATACAGCCTTTTATTGTTTATTTTCGGAACGCCAAAAAGTGACAAAAACAAATCAAAAGGGGATGATGATAACCTGCGTCTTGCAGATTAACATTTTCATAGAAACATATATATATACATATTTATTGCTAGCTATATATCACCATCTTCTCTCTTCAAACACGAAATCTCACAGGCGGTCTCCTCGCTCGAGGTGGGTTCCGCCTCAGGACAGGACCCTCCTCTTTCAAGGCCTCGGGGTCCAGCGAGCGAAGAGGCTCCAATGACTTTCCATCGTCTGTATCACTCTGAACCTCTGAATCTTGATCCGACCGCTGGCTAGTTAGTCCTGGCGACAGCGACTCCATATAACCTCTGTCTCGTACAACCTCCGAGATTATGGCACTGGGACCTGCTCCTCTTGAGTGCTCGGGTTGATGCTCTCCATCTCCACTCTCATCTTCCTCACCATTCCTCCACCTTTTTCTAATTTGATCCCTGTGATAGGCCTTTACCTGTCCGTGGATCAAAATGGTGTAGACTCTAGTTCCCTTCTTGCCCACAATTTTTCCTGGTATCCATTTATCACCACCTCTAAAGTTTTTACACCACACCAAATCATCTATCTGGAATTCTTCCAAATGGGTTCGCCGATCATACTTCATTTGCCTGGCTTGCTGGTCCCTAACTCTAGATGCCAAGCTGGGATGTATCAACGATACTCTGGTTCGAAGCGCACGCCCAATAAAGAGCTCTGATGGAGTCTTTCCCGTTGTCACATGCGGGGTGCTTCGATATGCCAGAAGAACTTTTGATAAGGTGTCTTGAATGGTATCCCCAATTTTCCTTTTATTTTTATCCAGGGCAGTCTTAATTGTTCTAACCGCTCTTTCAGCCAAGCCATTACTTTGCGGGTGGTACGCCGGGATCAATGTTTGTTTAATTCCATTTCCTTCCAGAAAACCTTTCATTTCACTACCAGTAAACTGAGGTCCATTATCAGATACAAGTTCCTCCGGGAGACCATAGGAAGAAAAAAGTCGCCGTAGTTGCTCAATGGTTTTGCGTGTGGTGGTCTCTCTCATTGGGATGGCTTCGATCCACTTTGAATGACTATCTACTACTATTAATAAATTAATGTTTTCCTTATTTGCAAAATCGATGTGAATTCTTTGCCAAGGTCTGGTTGACCATTTCCAGGGTTGCCATTTTCCTTTATTTGGCCCATCCTGGGATTGCTGACAGCTTCTGCACTTATTTACCAAAAACTCGATTTGGGTATCTAGATTTGGCCACCAAAAATGTGATCTTGCTACAGCCTTCATTTTGTTCATACCGGAATGAGTCTCATGAAGACAGTTCAACATTTTTATTCTGAGAGATGGTGGAATGACAACTCTCATTCCCCAAACCAAACACTCCCCATCTACAGTTAGCTCAAGTTTCCTTTGAAAATAAGGTCTGAGGTGATCAGCCACCTTTTCAGGCCAGCCTTGCTGAGTATAAAATTTGGCCAATGAGAGCACTTCGTCTTTTTCAGTTTCCGTGGCAATTTCCTCTGCTGTGATCGGCAATTCTTCCACATAGGATAAAGCATAGACATTATTTAATCTTGGAATTTCTTCACAGCCCACAGGAAAACGTGACAGAAGATCTGCATTCCCATGGTCTTGAGTTCTTCGAAATTTAATATCGTAAGTATAAGCTGACAAAATAAGCGCCCAACGCTGCAATCTTGAAGTAGATAAGGTGGGGATTCCTGATCTTGAGCCCAAAATGGTCACCAATGGCTTATGGTCTGTAATAAGAATAAATTTTCTTCCATAAATAAATTGATGAAATTTGGTAACTCCATAAATAATGGCTAGAGCCTCCTTCTCAATCTGAGAATAATTTTGTTCTGCTACCGATAAAGTCCGTGAGGCAAACATAATCGGTCTCTCCTGGCCTTCTATAATATGTGACAACACAGCGCCCACTCCAATCTGCGATGCATCAGTGGCCAAACACAATGGCAAAGTCGCATCATAAGGGACTAGCACCCTCTCCGAGGTAATGCTATTCTTGCACTTGTCAATGGCCTCTCCACATTCCTTTGTCCAAACCCAAGGACGTTTTTTGTGAAGAAGCTCATGAAGAGGCTTCAAAAGCTCTGGCAAATTGGGTATGAACTTCCCATAAAAGTTTACCAAACCAAGAAATGACCTTAATTCAGAGATATTCGTAGGCGTTTTGGCCTTCTGTATTGCTTGTACCTTATGATCTAAAGGTCTGATGCCCTCTTCCGTGACAAGATGTCCTAAATATTCAATTTCTTTTTGCAAAAATAGGCATTTTTCTTTCTTTAGTTTGATATTATACTTCGCCAAGCGAGCAAATATAGTCTTCAACAACGCCAGATGTTCTTCAATTGATGCTGTGGCTATAAGGACATCATCAATATAACAAATTACGCCTCCTATACCTGACAAAACCCTATCCATTACAGATTGAAAATAACTGGGCGCATTTGCCAATCCAAATGGCATTCTCTTAAACCTGAAAAGCCCTTTATGAGTATTTATCGTTAGTAACGGTCGGGTGCCTGGGTCCACCTCTAATTGCAGATAAGCGTTCCTCAAGTCCAATTTAGAAAAGTATTTTCCCTTGGCCAATGTGGAGAATAAATCTTGCTGTGTGGGAAGGGGATAGGCCGCAGTGTCCAAATATTTATTTAGAGTTACCTTGAAGTCGCAGCAAATTCTGATCTCTTTATTTTTCTTCGGCACTACAACCACTGGAGTGGCCCATTTACTGCTCGCCACCTCACATAGATAACCCTTAGCCACCATTTTGTCTAATGCTTCAGTAACTGCTGGCCTAATGGCGAAAGGCACCGGACGAGCCTTATGGAAAATTGGATTCACATCACACATGTTTACTGAAAATGTGAAACCTTTTATTGGTTCAGTTGTCTCCACAAATAGGGCTTGATTTTCCTTCAAAATTTCCTCAATGGTAATTTCCACAGGCATATGTTTTACCGCGAAACAGCCCAATTTCAATCTATTTATCCATTCTCTTCCCATCAAAGCCCTCTTTTCTCCTTTCACCACCAACGCTCTAAGTTTGTAAGTAATATCTTGACACTCCACTTTGACATTGATTTTACCTAGAATGGGTACCACGGTACCATCATAAGTTCTTACAATAATACTCGCTTTTTCCAATTTCAAGTGTTGAAGACTATTTTTAAAATCCTTTTCTGATATCAGTGTTAGACCACTACCCGTATCCATTTCAAATTTAATAAAGTTTCCTTCTACTTTTAACTCCATCAGATAGGGAGGGTCACTTGAGGCAAAATTAATTTTATACTCAGGTATCGTCACGCTTATAATTTTCTGGACATACTCTTCCTCCTCTTCTTGGTCTCCTATCTGATGTATATTTCCGGGCTGATTCTGATGTTGCCTTAGATTTCTTCTACTGCTCCAACATATTGAGGCAATGTGTCCTTTTTTATTACACTTAAAGCATATCGCCTCCTTAAATCTACATAGTTCTTTATGCTGTTTACCACAATGTTTACATTTGCCATTCTGGAAATTTGATTCAACCTTGCGTTCCATCCTCAACTTATCTACACAATCTTCACCCTGCTCCAAGTGAAATAATTTTGTATTTTTCTCGGCCGCTTCCATAGATAATGCTATCTCAATTACTTTAGCTAAAGAAATGTCGCCCTCCGACAAAATTCTATTTTGTATTTTGGCATTATATAATCCACAAACCATTTTATCACGTAAAGAATCCTCCAGAAAATTTCCAAAGTTGCATGAGGAAGCCAAACGCTTAATTTCCACCAAGTAATCCGAGATGCTTTCTTCCTTTAATTGCATTCTTTTAAAAAAAATGAACCTCTCTACTACAATTAAGCGCTTTGGAGAGAAGTGCCTTTTCAAGATATCTATTAGGTTATCAAAAGTTTTATCTTTAGGTAGAATAGGACTGCACAAATTCTTCAAAACACTATATGTTTTACTTCCCATGAGGGTTAGGAGATAAGCCTTTTTCTTCTCATCCCCTGCCTCCTCCAATATGAGAAACTGTTCCAATCGTTCATAAAACGTTTCAAAAGTTTCAGTTTCCTCATTATATTCCTTAAATTGGTAACTAGCCATTTTTTTTTACACTCTTTCTTAAATTTGCATCCTAAAACTTTGCAATTTGTGCCTTTAAAATTTACTTTCAATTATATGCAAAATCAAAGATATTTTCTAAAAATATTTACTTCAAAATTCGAGGGTACTTACTCTTATATCCTCGTCGCCAAATGCAACATCTTCGTACACATTTATTTTTAGCAAATCTTTATTGTCTTAGTAAAGTCTGATACAGCCTTTTATTGTTTATTTTCGGAACGCCAAAAAGTGACAAAAACAAATCAAAAAGGGATGATGATAACCTGCGTCTTGCAGATTAACATTTTCATAGAAACATATATATATACATATTTATTGCTAGCTATATATCAACGATAGTGTAAAATTTCAGACGCCAGCCCCCCCTCTCTTTCCACATGGGTTGAAATATAATCCTCCCTTTTTCTCGGGATGGTATATATATCGCCCCCCCGTCTTGGCTAAAATTGACCCAGGCCCTTTTTACCTGGACTGTAATGTGATGCTTTCCTTTCTCTGGAAGGATATTTTATAAGTTTCAGTCTTTAGAGATCTTCCTTCTCCATTTTTCTCTTTTTTTTTTTTTTTTCTGGTCACCTTTACCTAAATTTTTGGTGAGGGGAATATATGTACATATGAAACAACAGTTTCCAGCTCGGATGTCTCTGGATGTCTTCTTCTTTACCAGGCATCAGCTTTCGGCATGGAAGTCTGGTGTCATCTGTTGTCTAGGTTTCTGGGCAAAAAGAATGGTCTGTAAGTCTATGTGGGAGGGAAGCCATGTATCCATTTGATTTGATTATACATACGCCTTCTGTTGGGGTATGGTTACAAAAACGTGCCCCAACAAAGGTTTGGGTCAGAAACGTCAGTTGAAAATATATTTTTTTAAGAACCCAAACGCACTATAAATAATTTACATTTTCAATAATAAAAATACGCGCTTAATGTATCAGAATCAAAAATATTATTATCATATTAATTATAACATTTGTAAAACCATATTTTTTTGGACAAACATTAATTCTGGGATAGGCAAAGCGGTTCCAATTAATTTAGTTTTGCTATTTTTTGAATCGTAAAATATCCGAAATATAAACTTCAAATATCGTACCATAAAATATCTTTAAACTTTGAAATGTCTTTTAAATATATATAAAACCTTTTATATACACAAAATAAAAAATGTCTTTATTAATTACAAAAGTGCCCGTATTGAAATTTAAAATGACATATTGAATTAAAAAGGTCGATATCTCCTTAATAAAATCAAATTGTATTTTATATAATAATTAACAAATAGAGAAATGAAGATCATATGCGATGTAGAATACTAAATATAAAATTACAACAAAATTATGAAAATATTGAGAAATAATTTGATATTCCTTAAAATGGTTATTTTCAAGAAAGGAGCAAACTATATATAGAAAAAAAAAATCTTTATCACAGAACTCTTGGTTTATCTATATATCTTGTTATTGAAAATATATTTCTAATGTTTTAAAAATTATACGAGGACGAATATACAATTTTTTACCCTAAAAATAATAAAACTTAGTATATATAGAGATTTGAATATAAAAAATATATTTTGTGTGAAAAAAATAAATTTTTACAAAAATATACAATACTACAGAATAAATACAGGGTGGCAAGTTAATTTTTTCTCGAAAATTTATAAATACGTGCTTAGTAATCCTGAGAATTGTTTCACTGCAAAACAATACACAAATTTGAAATTTTCAAGAATTAGCCGAGAATATAAAAATTTCCTTACAATCGGGAACTATTCAACTTGAAGATTGCATTTGCATTTTTATTTTTTTAAAAATAAGCCCTTAGAGATTAAATAGTAAGTAAAAGTAGTATACATATCCACTTTTGAACAACCTAATAATAGATAGCATTTTACCAATATTAGTATAATTTCGATCTCATGTACATATTCCTAAAAGTGATATTTGCAGAGCAATATTAAATGTTTTATAGTTATGTATTTTCTTTGTTCTTATGTAGTTTATACACAATATCACCATTCACGCAAAAAAAATACCCCCGAAAACATGCCTTTTAAAAAAGTCAGGGTATTTTTTAAATTACTTTTCATAATTTTAGTAATAATTAAATGTTAGAACATCTCACCTTTAGAGTTCCTCTCTTGTTGGGGAATTTGCTGTTCACTTTTGCTAAATGAGTAGTTTTGCAGTGTTTACCCTTTTCTACACACAACCTCTATTCCATCTTACCCATGTAAAAATGCTTGTTTCTATTTGGCTTTATAGTGGTAAATAATGGAGACCCTAAGTGGATAATCTCTTCTATAAGGTTTCACAAACTTTTGCTCTTCATTTTTAAAATTCCCAAGTATAATCAATTTAAGCATCTTTTGTCAAAGGTTGAAGAAAACATGCCTATTTTGGTGGCCCTCCCAATATTTATTCATCGCAGTGGGGACAGTAGAAGTTTGATTTATTTGTGAAAAGTAACATTCATGTCTTAATGTTTTCATTTGTTAAAAAGATCTTTTAGCGCGCGCCATCTGTTATCAAAATTCGAAACTATTATAGACGCGTATGATTCTTTTTAAAAATAAACGATTTCTACTGTCCTTACTGCAATGGAAAAATTAAGGGAGGGCCTGGCTCATCAGTGGTCTTCTTCTTCTTCTTTCTTATCTCCACTCAATCATATTAGGGTATCAAGTTGTGATCCTTGATGGTGTCTGTTTGACAACCATCATGACTGGGTGAAGTAGAATGCGTCTGCCTTTGTCATTAAGACTGGGAGTACTACTCAGTGGCAGGTCGACTTAGCTCCAAAAGAAATGGCCGCCTTTGACATGAGGAACAGACGCCATGTGCAGCTGCTCCTAACATGGAGTACAAACGCTGCTCATCCTGTATCCCTGGATTAGGAGCCCTTACAGGGTACTATCAGCCGGGCCAGCTGAACCCAGGTTTTTTAGCGAGCTTGTTACTGCTCCCCCTCCTCCTTTTTCATCCGGGCTTGGGACCGGCAAAGGCTGGTGAACCCTCCCAGCGGTTTCGCCAGTTTAATCTACCATACCGCTGTTATATTGCATTTTTGGAACTTCCTTTTATAGTGATACTGATGCTAGTCTAGCAAGTGGATAAAATGGAGACCATATGAGCATTAAGTCTTATATTCAAGTAGATAGGATTTCAGAATCCAGTTGAAGTGGCAATTATCCTTGACAATACCAAGGATAACTCATTTGGTTTCAAATACTATTTGTTCAACAGTTAGAAGTCAGCACACAATATATTAAAATCTTTAATTAAAAAAGCATATATTAGATCAAAAAATTATTTATTTATTTACCAATATTTCAGTTGGCTGAATGCCAACCTTTTTGAAGGTGTAACAAGGTACTCAGCGCCACATAACGTCAATAGAATTAAGTTGAAAAAATATATACAGTTAAACCTGTCTATAGCGTCCCCTCTTGGGACTCACCAAAATAGGGTGCTATAGACAGGTCACTTTTTATGTAAATCGCATCGTACTACATATTTAAAATCGGGTACTATAGAGAGAAAGGCACTACTTAGAGGGGCGCTATAGACAGGTGTTATGCATATATAGTTTTTCCTATATTAAACTTTTTCCCCCTCATCGAGTATAGGCAAAACTATACATATATATTTGTTAACTTAATTCTATTGACGTTATGTGGCGCTGAGTTTGTTGTTGACATAAATATGTTATAATGCCTTGAAAAAGGTTCAGTCAACTGAAATATTGGTATGAATAAATACTTTTTTTGATCCAATATAAGCCATTTTAATTAAAGATCTATTTAACGATTGCTCTATTTTCAAAAAATATTTCAATCTTTCACATTAAGCATCATACTTATTCCAATCTACAGTTGTTTAGCGAAAGCATGTGGGGGTTATTTATAAATAAGTTATCCAATCTGTACCAAGGAGATAAGATAATTCTGATACTATTCCACTTGAGAGGATATCTTCTGTATTTTTTCACTTCCCCTTCTTTCACCACCAGATTGTGGATTGTCTAGGCAGATTTATCAATCCTACATTAAATTGGAAATTTGATAATATGACGATAAAGATATCTTTAATTAAAAAGGCATATTGGATCAAAATATCATTTATTTTGGGGGGTCGGTGGAAGGCTGGTTAAACCGTTTGGTTTTCGACCACTAGGACCCGGGTTCGATTCCCGCATTGGACACTTTTTTCTGTTTAAAAAAAAAAAAATGCTCCAATGGCCCCCGATTCTTGCAAAAGTCCAACCCCACCAGCGAGTGCTAGTAACCAAACGGGGCTCTGGCATTTGTAAGTGCAAAGTCGAACTGCTTTTCACATGTGTAGACATGTGGTGCGCTTACAGTAAAAAGAAGTCGCTAACTACCCACCATGATTATCATGGCCTGTACCACGTGTACTAGGGATAAGCAAAAAAAAAAAAATCATTTATTTTACCAATATTTCAGTTGGCTGAATGCCAACCTTTATCAAGATATTAAAACATTGATGTTTGTCAACAACAAACTCAGCGCCACATAATGTTGTTGACACACATCAATATGTTATAATACCTTGACAAAGGTTGGCATTCAGCCAACTGAAATATTGGTAAAATAAATGATATTTTGATCCAATTAATTATTTATGGATTGCTCTAATAAAAATAAAGATATCTGTGTGACTTTGATTTAGAGGGGAAAATATTGAAGACATTGGCCAACACACATTTTATTGCTTGAAGAGTTGAGACACCTTTCTTTATGATTTTGATGTGCTGATTGCAGAAATGTTGCCAGCTTTGCTCAATCAGCTCTTGTTTTAGAGATACATAATCTTCCTAGCATTAATGAACCTTCTAAAAAGTGAGTCTGTTACAATAATAATTTTAGAAATTAATAGGTTTTTTATAAAAAATACACTATAACAAGGGAAACACAAGGTCATAAGACTAAATCCTATAAGATTTAGTCTTCTTCTTTCTTATCTCCACTCAATCATATCAGGGTACCAAGCTTGTAAAGCTTGAGATCATGACTGGGTGAAGTAGAATGCGTCTGCTTTTGTCATTAAGACTGGGAGCACTACTCAGTGGCAGGCCAGCTTAGCTCCGAAAGAAATGGCCGCCTCTGACATGAGGAACAGACGCCATGTGCAGCAGCTCCTAACAAGGAGTACAAACACTGCTAATCCTGTATCCCTGGATCAGGAGCCCTTACAGGGTACTATCAGCCGGGCCAGCTAAGCCCAGGTTTTTTAGCGAGCTTGTTACTGCTCCCCCTCCTCCTTTTTCATCCGGGCTTGGGACTGGCAAAGGCGGAGTTAAGATTTGGTCTTATTACCTTGTGTATAATATATAATCTAAATTGTACCTTATTCTAAAAAGGGAAGAATAGTTCTATTTTAGCTAGCACTACTAAACAATGTTGTAGACGATAAGGCACAATTTGGATTATAGATTATAAACACAAGGTAATAAAACCAAATCCAAATGAATAAATAGCACTTTTTCAGTACTTTTTGTCTGAAGATGGTAACAACGCTGTTACCGAAACGTCACACACTATTTATTTATTTGGATTTGGTCTTATTACCTTGTGTTTATATCTATAATCCAAATTGTGCCTTATAACAAGGTTATACTGTATTTAGATTACCTTTTAATATCTTTTATTTAAAATATGTAATTTTTTTATAATGCACTAATGCACAAAACTTAAGAAAGTGGAAAGTCTTTGATGTTGTCTGTTTTGTTTTTTTTAAAGAGACAGAGGCAATTTTGCTCACACTTGGTTTTCTCGTGTGTCGTCAATAAAGGTCACTGTGTTTCAAATATCTTTCAGAGTTGCAAGAAAATAAAACCTAATCCAAATAAATTAATAGTGTGTGACGTTTCGGTAACAGCATTGTTATCATCATCAGACAAAAGAATCCATGATGCTAACCACGCTGTTACCGAAACATCACACACTATTAATTTATTTTGATTAGGTCTTATTTTCTTATAGCTATAATCTATAATCCAAATTGTGCCTAATCATATTTCAGGGTTACTATCTGAATCCCAATATACATGCTAAAAGGTACAACTTCCTTAAGTTTTGTCCTTGAGTGTAGATTTTATATAGTCAATTAGGACATTCAAGGAGGTTAGAAAAACTTGTCGTTATAAACAAAAGTGTAGGCTTGGCTTCACATCGCTGCCTCCCAAGGCCACAACTTTCTGGTGGCTTTACACAAATAGGGTGTCTTAAAAGAGAGGTTTCAGATTTGATCCATAGAGATTGCTATTAATTATTTTATACAGCCACAACATTCCATACCCTTTTCTCTTTTCAAAACATTTCATAAAACAGCATTATCTACAAATAGAATTTTATAAACACAAGGTAATAAGACCAAATCCAAATAAATAGTGTGTGACATTTAGGTAACAGCGTTGTTATCATCATGCTACCATACTGAAGTACTTTTGTCTGAAGATGGTAGCAATGCTGTTACCGAAACATCACACACTATTTATTTATTTGGATTTGGTCTTATTACCTTGTGTTTTATAATCTATAATCCAAATTGTGCTTCATCAAATAGCATTTTATATATACACCTACCCCCCGATTTACACGGTACTTGTTTTACACGTTTTCGCTTTTACACGGTTTTCCAAATAAGTTTTTTTTTTTGTTTTTATCGCACTATACTAAATGCTACTGTGATTGAACACATGTGCTGTGTACACATCTCACGAGGAATCCCGAGCTTATGTGCTGACTACATATTTTAACCTGTCAATTCATTTTATTTTAATTCCTGTGTACACCTATCCCCCGATTTACACGTTTTTCTCAGGAACGTATCTACCGTGTAAATCAGGGGAGATAGGTGTACTGTATATATAAAAAATGTAAATTGAAAACCCTCAAATAAAATAACATTGCATATATATATATGAATAACATTTTAAAAATTATTTTTAAAAGTAAACAATTATTTGTGATCTCTTGTGCACGAAACCTAAACCTTTTACTTTCTATATATCAAAATTATAAAAATTATGTAAAAAAAATCAATAACACACACAAATCTGAGAAGGGTGTATTAATTTGTAACAATTAAATCTACTGGCAATGTGTGTGTTTTTTTTTTTAATAATAGCATCAAATAAACACAAGGTAATAACACCAAATCCAAATAAATAAATAGTGTGTGACATTTCAGTAACAGCATTTATTTATTTGGATTTGGTCTTATTACCTCGTGTTTATAATCTATAATCCAAATTGTAACTTATCATTATCATCAAATATTATCTTTACAGACCATGAATGCATAAATGCAGTGTATATAACAAAAAAAAAGCAATCCAATATAATAGTAGAGAGGTCTAGAGATTAATTTGGCGAAACCGCTGAGAGGGTTCACTACTGATGAGCAAAGCCCTCTCATTCAATAACTTTTATCATTGCAGTAAGGTCTGTAGAGATAATATTTGATGATATTATTAAAAATAAACACATTGACAGATTTGATTGTCACACAAATTTTATTGATAGATGGCAATTAATTTATCTTCTTTCTTATCTCCACTCAATCATATTAAGGTATCAAGGACAACCATCATGATTAGGTGAAGTAAAATGCGTCTGCCTTTGTCATTAAGACTGGGAGCACTACTCAGTGGCAGGCCGACTCAATTAATTTATAAATCTTGTGTATAAATTGGCCCTTATTGGTGTTGTGCTTCAACTCCTCCATTCAGAGTTCTTTAATGTCATCAGTTCTATAGCCATAGTCTGAGGGATTTTCTTGAGGAGGTTTCCATATAATGTTGACCTGATAAGGTACAATTTGGATTATAGATTAGAAATAAAAGGTTAAAAGACCAAATCCAAATAATGTGTGACGTTTTGGTAACAGCATTGCATCATCAGACAAAAGTACTGAATGAGGAAAAATATCACAGCATGTTCTTAAATAGCTAGTACTGTTATTATTCACCAACTATTTAAGAACATGCTGCATTATTTTTCCTCATTCAGTACTTTTTGTCTGATGATGTAACAACCCTGTTACCAAAACATCTCACACTATTTGTTTATTTGGATTTGGTCTCTTATTACCTTTTAATTATAATGTTGAGACCTATTGGTAGGGTCATCCGTCCGCCTTTAGAAGTTGTTTCAAACTACATGGACAAAATCTGTATTAAGATGGAGACTTATCTCTATTCTCTCTCCTCCTGGTCCTTTCTTTTATATGACTCAAAAAGCCAACAAAAGTGTATACTATGATTACAAGGTATATTACACTACTAACAACTGGGGTTTGTGTGAAGTAGCCCACGATGGAGAGGCCTCAGAGATTCTCAGCTGCCCTGGTAAGTCTCCCGCCACAACATATCTTTAAATTATAAATTTATCTCCCCCCCCCCCCCCCCCCGTGTTCTTGTTGACAAACTCTCCATCTCACTTGCCCCATAAAACCTTGTTCAACTTCTAGGTTGATCTAAAAAAGAATAGGGCTCCTCTCCTGTCAAATTAAACATCAAAACTAGACGCTATCTAGGCCGATGTCTAGCCACTAGTTTTACACCTAGTCTCAAGTTAATTAGATTGGATTAAACAGATTTTGGATGTGTAATATGTGTTGGCATTGACACCTGCCTAAATTTAAGATCAATTTTGCATATCTGTTTTGCATATTCTGACTTCTCAAATAATCATTGTTGATGGTAAAGCATCATCTATGAGAATATATATAATCTCTAAATGATGTGTGGCCAGGATGTGGGCCTTTTAATCATTTTACATTGGCTTCTTATCTACTTTTTCTCTTGTCTTTACATCTAATTGAGTCTCTGCTGCCATAGTTACCTCCCAGATTGAGCCTCAGCACAACCTAAATTGTTTTCAAAAATTACCTTTTGGTGACAAAAGTATCTCTTGACCGTGCAACTTGCACACTGAAAGAGGCCTGCCTACTATCATCAAAATATTAACTAATTCCAAAAAAATGATCCCAAGTTCTGATAAATCAGGACTAGCTTAACAATATAAACACTTTGAGATTCAGAAAAATATATAGCTACATCAACTAATGATATAGTTAACTCCTGACATTTTAGTGACCTGCTCTCACTCTCCTCAGGGGAATCTTCTTCTTTCTTATCTCCACTCAATCACACTAAGGTATCAAGCTTGTAAAGCTTGAGATTTTTGATGGTGTCTGCCGGGGAAGAATAGTATTTGAAGAATGCAAGAAAATAAGACCTATTCCAAATAATTTAATAGTGTGTGACGTTTCGACAACAACATTGTCACCATCATCAGACAAAAGAATAAATGCTGAATGAATAAATACATTTATTCTTTTGCCTGATGATGGTGACAATGCTGTTGCCGAAATGTCACACACTATCAAATTATTTAGATTAGGTCTTATTTTCTTGCATTATAACCTCTAATCCAAATTGTGCTTTATCAGTATTGGAAGAAATAAAATTTTATGATATACAGTTTTATCTATTTCTTTATGCTCTCATTTTTACCTCTACAATAAAACCTTTTCAATCTATCTAACTTTAATTTGACTATGCTAAAGCACAATTTGGATTATAGATTATAGTTAACAAGAAAATAAAGACCTAATCTCCAAATAAATTAATAGTGTGTGACGTTTTGGCAATAGCGTTGTTACCATCATCAGACAAAAGAATCCATGATGGGTAACAATGTTGTTGCTGAAACGTCACACACTATTAATTTATTTGGATTAGGTCTTATTTTCTTGTAACTATAATTTGACTCTTTTTCAAATTCTGACACCCTATTATACTTACCTTTAATTTGACTATTCCTGGAATAAAAGAGGTTGATTGACCCAATGATAGCAGAATGGTGGTCTTCTTCTTCTATCTTATCTCCACCCAAATCACACTAAGGTATCAAGCTTGTAAAACTTGAGACTTTTGATGGTGTCTGCCGGGGAAGAGTAGAGCTCATCAATGGATGAGTCAATACAGTCAATAATATGTCTTGGGGTTGCAGGCTGAGAATTGCACTTAGTACATAGTGGGAAAACCCTGCAACCATTCTGGAAAGTCATTGTCCGTAGATGACCAGACTTAAGTCTGGAAATCAAAGACTGTTGTTCTCTTGGGAGGACAGAACCGGTGCTCAGGGGAATGATTATTTTGAATCTTTGTTCTCCTAGGATTCAAAATAATCATTGGTTGATGTAGCTGTGTTTTTTTTCTGAATCAACTTCAAACCAACAAATAATCTTCTGAATAGACATTTTGAGCTGCTAGCTCCCAAGGTGTAGGCTGTCCCTCAAAAACTCACCCAGCTGATCAAGAAAGTTTTTCTCTGTCATTATTCCAAACAGTTCTTGAACCATCAGTAGGAAGGTACTTTGACCAACATGTGGAGTGAGTTTATGGTTACAAGTGGGAAGAAGCGAGATGAAAGTAAAGATGCCAAAGTCTGATCAAACTTTGTTCAATGTGCTGAGGGAAAAAATTACACCACACCAGGAACCTTCCTTCTCTACTAATGTAGAAGTTGTGCAAGCCACACTTTCCTGTTGCACACAGCTTGGACAGACACAATTGTATCTGAAGGGGCAATGGACATATTTGAAATTAATGGATGATTAGTGAAACAATGAAACTATATGTACAAGTATATACTGTTAGAGTCTATTTTGATAGAAAAGATGACCTTTCTCTTCCTATAATATTTGTATTATAGATGCACTAAACAGGACCTTTGGGAGAGGCCGCTGCTCATCATAAAACAGCTTGAGGAGCATGAACTCATGGAATTCGTGTAATCTTTACACAAGGGGATAAGAAACAACAACAACAACATTATTTTTAATGGTGCTTTCATTAAATTCCAAGAATTTTTTAAAATAAAAAATTTACGAGGTCAAAAGAAAATTTTATTCAGGAAATATCCCCTTCAGCATCTAAGCACCTATGCCATCTTGCCTTCCAACTTTCGTAACATTTTTTTTTTTTTTTAATATATAGTTTTCTTTCAAGCCTCTGAGGAACTTCGGTGATTTTTTTTTTGACTTGTCATGACTCAAATCACTGCTCTTTAAGAGAAATTTTCATTTTACTGTATAGGAAAAAGTCATTTGGGGAAAGATCCAGTGAGTATGGGGCTTGAGGAAATATATAGGAACTTTGTTCTTGGCCAAGAAATTTGAAACTGCAACAGTTGTGTGGTCTGGCATTGTCATGGGGTAGAACCCAATCCTGATAAGTTCCTCCTTATGGCTTCCTATAGTCGCTGCAAAGAACAGGTTTAGACATGCTGGTTTATGGGTTGTCCTTCTGGACCAAAATAATGGTAGACCAGTTCTTTATAACATGTTGCAACAAGAACCTTGAGTTTGAGAAGCAAGCGTTCTTTAGTTTTGGCTCTTCTTTACATCTGGTTTTCAGGTTATAACCATAGAGCCTCATCCCCTGTTATCACTTTCACAAACTATTCATTTTCATCTGTCACCATTTCGAGCATGGTCTCACATGTTTCTCTGAACCTCTGTTTCTGTTTGAGTGTGAGATATCTAGAGACAAATTAGAAGAACTTCTTTACCATCTGCAGATTGTCTTGAATAATGGAATGAAATGGTCCTATCGAAAGATGCATTATTGGTTAAAGTTCCTGTAAGCCTTTTTTTTTTTTTTCAATTTTGGCAATTTTTTCTGCAGTTTGGTCGATTTTTTTTTCCTTTTGTTTTCTTCTCTATTTGTCTTCCAACTCTTCAATCATCTTGGATTGAACTCTCTCGCATTGTCCACTTTTAAAGCTGCTGTACTATTCATTAGGTGAGGTTTTTCTTTAGGCCTATCTTGCTGAATGCCTTTCAAAGCAATTTAGCCATAGATTTGGTCCAACCAATTAGCCAGCTAAACACCTCTTTGGAAGATTGTCAAGATTCTATTAGATCCCTTGTGGATCTCATGGAATAAAGTTTGCCCTAGGCTGACGAGGGCCATTAGCTTAAAACCATGGTCTCTAGGTGGACACTTTTCAGTTTTCCAAAGCTGGTGTTGTGGCTTTGTCACTGACCTGAGGCCTCTAGTTTGCGATGATGGTCAATAGATGGCGTCTAGCTTTGATGTCTATTTTGACGGGAGAAGCGACCTTTGTCTTTATATGTATATATCCTCCTGGCAAAATTTCTATATATGAGAATGTAAGAATATATTTCTAGAAAAGAATGCTTGAGGTTTATAAGGCTTATTGTTCATAAATTGTAAACACAACACAGGCTCCTTTTTTTGATTCACAGGCAGATTAAAAAAAAAAAATACTTCCAGGAATTTAATGAAAGTATCTTTTGTAGATGTGAAGAGAGCAGAGAAGATTCTGTGCAGTAAAATGGCTTAAAATCACTCGACCATTTTACTTTTTCTCTTCACTTATTTCAACACACAAAAATGCTCATTTAGCCTTAAATACCTATTTCTGGATTTATAGGAAGTATTTATATATACAGTAAAACCTGTCTATAGCACCCCCTTTTGGGACTCACCAAAATAGGATGCTATAGAGAGGGGGTGCTATAGACAGGTCACTTTTAATTTAAAATGTTTACATTTTAGAGGAAGGCGCTATTTGGAGGGGGCGCTATAGACAGGTTTAACTGTACTTGCATTTTTCGGAAAAATTCACAAACAAGTCAGTTCTTCAGAATTCAATGTATATTCACCTAAGTCTTTTTTTCAAAGGCTAATTTGAACCCCTTCTGGTGAACTACCCTCAAATAACAAGCTATCCATTTTTGTAATTGATGACCACATCAGAATTTTTAAATGAGCTATTGATGCATTTATTTGAAAAAGAAGTAGGAACTTCCCTGCAAGTGTTTCTACTTGAACATTGTGGTCTATGATATTAGAAGAATTTCTGCTATTGTTGTCTATCCCTACTTTGTACCTTCTTGCACCAGCAGCTTCTTTCTATCTGGAGGTATCTACTGAGTCTTTGAGATTTTTTTTAGAATAGTATTTGAAGAATTGTACAACGAATCACAAGTTTTACGAAGGAGCTAATAAAGAAGCTCCTTCGTAAAACTTGTGATTCGTTGTACAATTGTATCAATTTTAACGGAGTTTACCTGTAGAAATAGTATTTGAAGAATGCAAGAAAATAAGACCTATTCCAAATAATTTAATAGTGTGTGACGTTTCGACAACAACATTGTCACCATCATCAGACAAAAGAATAAATGCTGAATGAATAAATACATTTATTCTTTTGCCTGATGATGGTGACAATGCTGTTGCCGAAATGTCACACACTATCAAATTATTTAGATTAGGTCTTATTTTCTTGCATTATAACCTCTAATCCAAATTGTGCTTTATCAGTATTGGAAGAAATAAAATTTTATGATATACAGTTTTATCTATTTCTTTATGCTCTCATTTTTACCTCTACAATAAAACCTCTTCAATCTATCTAACTTTAATTTGACTATGCTAAAGCACAATTTGGATTATAGATTATAGTTAACAAGAAAATAAAGACCTAATCACTCCAAATAAATTAATAGTGTGTGACGTTTTGGCAATAGCGTTGTTACCATCATCAGACAAAAGAATCCATGATGGGTAACAATGTTGTTGCTGAAACGTCACACACTATTAATTTATTTGGATTAGGTCTTATTTTCTTGTAACTATAATTTGACTCTTTTTCAAATTCTGACACCCTATTATACTTACCTTTAATTTGACTATTCCTGGAATAAAAGAGGTTGATTGACCCAATGATAGCAGAATGGTGGTCTTCTTCTTCTTCTATCTTATCTCCACCCAAATCACACTAAGGTATCAAGCTTGTAAAACTTGAGACTTTTGATGGTGTCTGCCGGGGAAGAGTAGAGCTCATCAATGGATGAGTCAATACAGTCAATAATATGTCTTGGGGTTGCAGGCTGAGAATTGCACTTAGTACATAGTGGGAAAACCCTGCAACCATTCTGGAAAGTCATTGTCCGTAGATGACCAGACTTAAGTCTGGAAATCAAAGACTGTTCTCTTGGAAGGACAGAACCGGTGCTTGTTCCTCCTGCTCTGTACCAGTCATGTGCAGCATTAGATTTCCATTCCTGCAGGCATTGGGTTTTGATGGTATGGAGGAGGTCTCTTTCGTCTAGTTGGGTGGTAGATTCTCTGGCTTCAGGTAGGCATTGGGTTTTGATGGTATGGAGGAGGTCTCTTTCGTCTAGTTGGGTGGTAGATTCTCTGGCTTCAGGTAGGCCAAGGGCTCCAGACTTTGCCAGAGAGTCTGCCAGCTCATTACCAGGAATTCCAACGTGAACTGGAAGCCATTGCACTGTGACCACCAGACCACCATAATGGTGGTTATAGTGTGAAGGTTTATTCAGTCAAGTCTTGCTGCAGAACCACCTGGCCTCCAACAAGATTGAGGCCTGTCTCCTGCTCACCAGGATGGGGACCATGCTCTTCACCTTCCTCTACATCATCTCTTTCTTTGGGTGAGCTCCCTTTTATCTGTTTGTTTGTTTTTTATCCCTAGTACAAGTGGTACAGGCCATGATAATCATGGTGAGTAGAAGTTGGCGACTGCTTTTACTGTAAGTGCACTACATGTCTATACATGTGAAAAGCAGTTCGACTTTTGCACTTATTTTTTTACATGATGAAACACTAAAAAAACATGAGCATATTATATATGCTCCCTTTGAAGGATGCCTAGTTGCAGAGCCAGATTGTCCTTTAGGGAGAGGTATCTTCTTACTAGAGAGTTTCTAAATAGTAAAAATGGTAATTTTACAAATGAAAACTGTCCTTTGTAGAGAGGTATCCTCTAGCGCGAGTGTTCTCTCATGAAGGTTCTACTGTATATATTTTATAACTTATTATACCCTTGTTTAACACTTGGTAAACTGGTTATGGTAAACTAATTAAAAACCATTAAACATTGAAAAAATAATTTTCAAATATTGTAATCTTTGTTCAGCTTCTCTATTTTCTTAGTGGCATATATCTTTTTACAGAGTTTCCAAGCCTTGTTTGACTTCTATAAATAAAGTTGGCTTCATGATTGCATTCTCACTTTAATCTTGTACCCCATCATTTAACTCCTTTAATAAGAGTGTGTGTGTGCCAATAGGAATATCCAAATTCTCTTATTTATTTACAATGAAATCTCTTTTTAAAAGTTTCTGGTGTTGTCAATAACAATAAGAGTTTTACACAGCAGTTTTACACATGCAATTGCACATGTTGTGCTGTTACCTACAACAAAGATGTGCAGGGTAAACCCCTACAGCTGCTACTACAAGGTGCCAATAGGAATATCCAAATTCTATTATTCATTTACAATTAAATCTCTTTCTAAATGTCTTCGGTGTCGTCAAAAGAACAATAAGAATTGGCAATTGTTTTACACATGCAATTGCACATGTTCTGCTGTTACTTACAACAAAGATGTTCAGAGTGAACCCCTACAGCTGCTACTACAAGGCCCTACTCTCCAATGCAGCCACCAGCGCCCTGCGGCTCCACCAGAGACTGCCCAGGGTGGAGCTGAGCCAGAACTTCCTGGCCCGGCTGCTACTGGAGGACAGCCTTCACTACCTGGGCTACTCCATCATCTTCCTCTCCTGCCAGCCCTTCACCAGTATCCTTCTCTTACTGCCATGGCGTTGTTGTTTCTTATCCCCTTGTGTAAAGATTACACGAATTCCATGAGTTATCCTCCTCGAGCCTTGATCTCATGGAATGGGGTGTAGGGGTGCAGCTATCATTGATCATGGCACCATGATCCAGGCCATTGTTTTAAGTATATGCAGTAGGACCTCCCTGTAAAGGACAACACCTAATTGCAGGAGATGTGTCTTCTTACCGGAGAGTTGCTAAATAGTAAAAATGGTAATTTTGCAAATGAAAACTGTCCTTTGTAGAGAGGTGTCCTCTAGCATTGAGTGTCCTCTCATGGAGGTTCTACTGTAGTGATATATTAAGTGGGGGGCTTAGACAGTGAAAAGAGAGAAGTCTAAATGATCATATGTTTAATTTTTTTTTAAATATATTATCCCTAGTACACGTGGTACAGGCCTTGATAATCATGGTGGGTAGAAATTGGCGATTGCTTTTACTGTAAGTGCACCACATGTCTACACATGTGAAATGCAGCTCAACTTTTGCACTTACAAATGTGTCAGAGCCCCGTTTGGTTACTTGCACTCGCTGGTGCGGTTGGACTTGTGCAAGAATCGGGGACAATTGGAGTATTATTATTATTTTTTTAATTAGAAAAAAAAAAGTGCCCAATACGGGATTCGAACTCCGGTCATAGCAGTCAAAAACCAATGGTTTAGACCACCCTTCCACCGACTCCCAGTCTGTTTTAATGATGAAAATGACCTATCTCGTGGTGGTGCTTATCTCCATATGGAGTAATTGGGTGCCTGGTTTCCTGTTGATCTGTTAACATTTAGCTGGGCTTAGTCTTCATGCCTAAGGTACCAGGAGTACAAGACTTCTTTTATTGGTTGATAAACGTAGACATAGTACTAGCCAGGGAAAAAAATTGCTATTATGAACTTCAATGGGACATTGGTTTACTGCAGTAGAACCTCCATGAGAGAACACTCGCACTAGAGGACACCTCTCTACAAAGTACAGTTTTCATTTGTAAAATTACCATTTTTACTATTTAGCAAATCTCTGGTAAGAGGACACCTCTCCCTAAAGGACACTTTGGCTTTGCAATTAGGTGTTGTCCTTTACAGGGAGGTTCTACTGTATATGGTGTTGCTAATAGTGGGGATTATAAAGGAAGGTTTTTGCTATATAACTGGTTCTTTTTAGAGAGGTTTTACTGCAATCATGGTGGAATGTTAACCCATCAATGTAGAAACCAATTCAGGTTTGAACCTTATTTGTGTACTAGCACTCATAGCTCGAGGAGCATGAACTCATGGAATTCGTGTAATCTTTACACAAGGGGATAAGAAACAACAACAACTACCACTCATTGCCGCTAGAATTGTGCAAGAATCGGGCAATTGTTGTTGTCACTCAAGAAAATGTTTTCGTGCCCCAGATTACAAGCAATGGCTGGAAGTGTGCACCAGTCAACTATATCTCTTTCCACCCAGTTCTCCTATAAGTGCCCTAGCTGTGATGAGCAGCCATAACAACCAGCCAGTTTATAAAGTCTGAGCTAAGTTGTACCATGAACTATCCTAACCTCCAAGGAGAAACCAGGAAGTTTTGTTGGCTGTGATTTCTACTAGAAGGTTGTTGTTTCTTATCCCCTTGTGCAAAGATTACACAAATTCCATGAGCCCATGCTCCTCGAGCTGTTTGATTGAAGCAGTGGCCTCTCCCAAAGGTCGTGTTTAATGTATCTAATGTAAGTCAAAATGTGTTCTGAAGCTGCAGGTGCCAAGTTGGAAGGAATGTTGTATTAGAGAACTATCCTAACCACAGAGTAATTCCCTTAACTACCTTCTCCAGTGGTGCTCTTCCCAGTGTTTCTCTTTGCCCTCCTGCACACCCTCACTGGAGTCTCTGTTCTCACTGAGGTAAGTGGAGGAACTTGTGACCACTTGTAATGTTGCCTCTCTCACCACTTCTATATAATTCAACTCTAGATTTCAAATCCTTGCCAAACTTTTAATTTATTAGGAGTTCTCTATATCTAAAGTTGAATTAAAGAGGTCTGACATATATTTGACAAGTTATTCAGGCTAATTGTCTCAATTATTATGCTCCTCAAGCCACTAATAACTCTAAACAATATGTAGGTAGGTGTTAAACTTTCCTAGAGATCCATAAATTATCCTAAAACCATCTCTAAATCTATAAGTTGTTCTTATTTTTACAGAAGGGGGGGAGTGGTATTTGTGTGAAAAAGATTTGTTTTTTTTAGCCAAAGCTGATGTGGTAGTCTATGCGTTGATTTGAATCTGTTCCCAGAGAAGCTGGGCATTGTTTGCGATGTGTACACCGACGTTGAGAAAATGAAACTTAACTGACTGAAGTGTCTATTTTAAAAGAAATATGATTGCTGGCCAGGCAATATCTATCTTCAAAGTAAATATAGAGTTGTGTACACAAGAGTTGCTTTGTTGTTTCACCACTTTAAGAAGATCCTCTGTTGGAATTCACAACAGAGTGCTGGGTGATACTGGGTATGGATAACTGGGTGATAAGAACATCTGAGACACACCTAGGTAGGACTGCTAGCTGGGACCTTGGTGGTCTTCCTGAGTATAGGACTCTACATATCTTGCCCATCCTGCACCCCCAACTCTTTGTTGAAGTTGTTTCTTATCCCCTTGTTGAAAATATTACACCAATTCCCATGGAATGAGGCATAGGAGTGCAGCTTTCGTTGGTCATCACACCATGATCCTGGCACACTTTGGTGAAAGTCTGACTTTGCCTGTAATTTGAGGCCGTTCCTAACATGGAAGCAGATGCCTTTGCTACCGACTCTAACATGATTACAGATGCAGCTCCTCTGTATCCTGGAGAAGGAACCCTTGCTGAGGTATTTCAAGCAGATCAGTTGAACTCAGGATTTTTAAAGAGGTCTTTATCCTCTTCTAACAATGCTACTGTTGGTCCGCAACTGCTTATTTGTCAGAGTATTCTGCTTGTTTCCCCCAACTCTTTAATTTAGGGATCAAACAGGACTTACAAGAGTGGATCATAGTGGTTTCAATCATAGGGATGGAGTAGGAAGTAAGTGAATCTTGTTGGCCACACTATATTGAGGTCTTCCATATATTTTAGCATTCTCATCTTTAGCATTCTCCAGCTAACACTCAGAGGACTTCTTGATTAGGATACACACATTTTTAACTTTAATTTTCTTGAATTATAAAGAAAAGGTAAAGATTTCCAAGATGGTTCTTCAACATGCAATAGCAACATTGAATTGCTGTATACAACAGGTTTTAGACTGGCTTTTCTGTTAAAGAATCAACACAAGGCAATAAGACAAAATTTAAATAATTAACTATTTATTTATTTGGTCTTATTACCTCGTGTTTATAATCTTTAATCCAAATTGTGCCTTATTGTTAAAGAGAATCAAATATTATAAACCAGTGGGTTTGTTGCACAGAAAATGGGAGTTGACAACTCCGGGCTGCTGCGGTTTGTGGAGCGAGAGCAGAGGAAGATCCTGAAGCTGGTGTCTTACATGGAGATCTTCCTGATGCCCCTGGTGATCCTGATGACCTTCCAGTAAGTTTTGTGTCTCTGCTGTCATGGCCCTCAACCACATGGCGGCTGCTTCCAGGGGCAAGTGCAGCCTTGTTACCCCCTTCTTCTACTACCAGTTCCTGGCCAGCCGCTATGCCTCGCGTCGCAACCCTTACACCAGGTATTTATTCATTGCTTTCTACGCACAGCTTTGCTAGTTGTAGATATACAGATGTTATACTTTAAATTTTTTCCTTTAAATGTGTGAAATTTCAATTCAGCCTGTTTCCAATATGGCTCTTTCCATTTCATTACAGAACAAGAGTAACCTTCCTGGTTGCTCCCCAAGTCTGAACATTAGTTGATAAGAAGAGTAGCATGACCTCTACGACACCTTTATGATCCCAGCAGCATGTCCAAGTGTTGCTTTCATACTTGGCATTGGTAAAGTCCCATTTCCCACAAAAATATTTTATAGTATTAGCCCAAATACACATGGTGTAGGTCCATGGTGAGTACAGACTTGCCTAAATCAACCACGTCTCCCCTGTTATACAGGAGGCTGCTATAATGAGATTCCACTGTAATAATAAATTGCTTCCATTATTCACATAGATTATATTTTTCCCTAGTAGCCAAGTACTTCTCTGGCACCTTGCCATGTAGCCTGCCTACCTACATGGAAGTAGTTCTGTACTTGCGAGGTGCCAGGGAAGTACTTGGCTACCTGGGAAAAAGAGAATCATGTGTGAATAATGGAAGCAATTTATTATTACAGTGGAACCTCTATATAGCAGCCTCCTGTATAACAGCTTCTTGGATATAAAACCACTAGCCGAATGACCCGGGCAACGCCCGTGTTTTACCCGATTGAATGTTTTGATTCAAATACTATTTGTTACAATTATAAATTGGCGCCTTAAATAAATGCATATGTTAGTTAATAACTATAGCCTATGTGCTTTATCTGTCTATGTACTGTTGGCTTCCGTAGGCGTCTCTTACTGGGAGGGGAGGGGGGGGGGGGCAAAGGTGGCGTGATCGTAGCCGACCAATAGGAGGGCGCCATTCCAAAAAAAAAAAGCAAACCCTGACAGAGGCGACGAAGAATGACGCTCGTAACTGTATATAGAATGATTCTGAAATTCCCAAGTTTCATGTGCCACTTGTTTTAATCCTGGTTGTAACAATGATCCCAAGTGATGATGAGGTTCACTGTATGAGTGGCTCAAATCTCCAATTATATTGGGTGTTGAGTCTGTGGTGGATCTTGAGCTTTTTGATGGTGTCTGTATGCTGGGGGGGAGTTCATGGATGCAATCAATGATGTGGGGTAGCATGTTGGTACACAGTGGGAGGGGGTTGGTGGAAAGATGGTCTAAACCGTTGGTTTTTGACCACTACGACCCGGGTTCAATTCCCTCATTGGGAACTTTTTTCTGTTTAAAAAAAAAATGCTCCAAGGGCCCCCAATTCTTGCAAAAGTCCAACCCCACCAGTGAGTGCAAGTAACCAATGTAAGTGAAAGTCGAACTGCTTTTCGCATGTTTAGACATGTGGTGCACTTACAGTAAAAGCAGTCGCCTACTTCTACCCACCATGATTATCATGGCTTGTACCACGGGTACTAGGGATAAGCAAAAAAAAAAAAAAACACAGTGGGAAAACTTTGCAACCACTTTGGAAAGACAGAATTGACACTTGTCCCTTCTGCTTTGTACCAGTCATGTGATGCAGTATTCTTGTTGGCATTGATGGTACAGAGGTTTCTTTCATCTAGTAGTCTGGCCTTAGGATGGTCAAGAATCATCAACACCACCCTGCAGCAGATTGCTGAGAGTGTGTGTGTGTCCCAGGACTGCGTTCCAGGAGCTCCGTCTCAAAGTAGAGAGGATTGCCAACCAGCCCACCTGCCCCGCTCTCCTCAGCAAGCTCCTTCACTCAATGGTCCGCATCGTGAGCCGCCTCTCCCCTGTGCAGTATCCTCCCAGCTAGAACACTGCCTGCCTTGACAACTTCTACCCATCGCTTCAATCTGTCTCTCTTTAGTGCATCATTTGTTTTTAACTTTTTTATTTTTTTTATAAACATTTTTTTTTCTTTCCTACCTCTCTCTCTCTCTCTTCCCAGTTGTCTCTCCTCTAGACTCAATAGAGTTTATTGACTATATTTCCTCCTCTCAACAGGAATTTTTTTTATTATTTATTTTTTATGACTCCTTGTAAATAACTATTTGAAAGAGTTTTTTTTTTGTTTGTTTGGCAAATTTTATATATTTTAAAAACATTTATTTATATTTGATATATCTGTTTATAAAAATTTGTTTTTTTTTAGGATATAAAAAAAGCTTAGAAATCATGTAGATTTTATTTGAGCACCTTACAAAAGACCTGATTCAATAAATTAGTATTTCTTCCTTGTATGTACCCCTGTAGCTGCCGAGAATGTGCCCTTATGCTTGCTATAAGGGGGACCAAATTTTGTCCTTTTTTTTCCTCTCTGTTGTTTGGTTATTTTTTTGATAATTTGTATTAAACACAAGATTGTAAATTTTTGTTTTCTGCTTATTTATCACTCTATCTCTCCAAGCATATCTATATCCTGCTGTGAAATAAGGTTGACCAATTCTCATTAATTGGAAGGACGACTGCTCAGTGGAAATATATAGTCCCAATTATCAGTAGTTGTGTCCCAAGAGAAGTGCTATTTGACTGAATGTCATACAACAGAGTTCAATGTAAGAAGGCAATGTATATCATCTTTCAAGATGTTTCTAAAATGATAAGCTACAATTTGGATTATAGATATAATAAGACCAAATAAATTACTGAAACGTTACACATTGTTTTTGTTGTTGTTTCTTATCCCCTTATGTAAAGATTGCACAAATTCCAAGAGTTCATATATCTATGATTTCTTTTATCTATAATCCATATTGTGCTTTATCAACAAACTGATATATTTTGTTGGGTCATATATTCTTTTATATGTTTGCTGGAAATCCCATTGACTACAAGTCATAAATGAAGAAGTGTTAAAATGAATATTTTGTAAATCGGATATATAATGTATCAATTAAATAATGCAGCAGTTTTCTGGAGATAGTTTCTTTTCTTTTTATTAACACAATCTTGAGATTTCTGGTATTTCTGCCCTTCTACCGGAGTACATATATGTTTTTATGTATTCCTATAGAAATCTTGAAATTGTGTTAATAAAAATGAAAAGAAACTCATCTCCAGAAAACTGCTGCATTATTTAATTCAGGAGATTTAAATCAATTGATATGACAATGACAATTTAAACAATTTTATTGATTCTTTTAATCAAATTTTACAAAGGTGGAAAAATAAAAGAGTAAAAGGGCATATAAAGTGTGGGGGAATATATATACAAATGTCTTCAGCAAGGAAGGCTTCCCCATCTTGAGAGAGTCCTCCTCCAGACAAGGTCTTCACTCCTCAGTTCCACACCGAGGAAATACCTATAGATGCGTGTCTTGGCAGACTCCAGGATGGCCAGGGTGTCATCGTCTAGGCCATGCCCATATCAATTGATATGATATATCAAAGGATGTAATAAATTTGTAGACCAACCTCTTACCACAGTTTGATAATTCTAGTCATGACTTATTGTGTTGGAGAAGTCATGGGACAGATTCACCTGAATATAACAAAATGTTAATTTTATGAGACTATTGGTTTAAATTGTTGGAGTAGGAAGGCATCTGGTGTAATTGAAATGAGGGTTTTATTTGGTGTAGATTCCATTAGGGAATGTTGTAGTTTCTTATCCCCTTGTGCAAAGATTACACAAATTCCATGAGTTCATGCTCCTTGAGCTGTTTGGAATAAAATAAAAATAGGTAGATAAATCAAATGATGAGGTCACATTCCTTGTTATACCACAACTTTTTTTTTTTTGAAGAATCATTTTAAATTTAGACACATATATATATATATTAAGAAAAAGGCATCTCCTTATCGTGCAACTGAAAGTTGCTGATGGCTGGCGCCATCTATTGGAATAAATATAAACTATTCTCGTTGATTTTTTAATTATTTCAGAATTGGCCAAATACCCATTCTTGATTAATCAAGAAAAGCTAACCACGGACGCGTTTCGGGCTGTTGGCCCTCATCAGCGTGGTGCAAGCTGTACCTCAACGACCAAAAAATTGGTCATTAAGGCATCCTGAAAAATCATGAAACGGGTAAAAAATCAACGAGAATAGTTGATATTTATTCCGATAGATGGCGCCAGCCATCAGCAACTTTCAGTTGCACGATAAGGAGATGCCTTTTTCTTAATTTATGCACCTCATCCCAGTACAATGTTACATTTGTACTATTTTTTCATATATATATATATATATTTGTTAAGCATAAATTAGGCATATCCTGACCACTAACGTGAGCATTTTTTAGATGGCAGAGCGCCATCTAGTGGAACAGAAATCAACTAAGCGTTGATTTAACCTGTTCCTTGATATTTGGCCAATCCATTTTTATTGACAAATCAAGAAAAGCCAACCACAAATATCAACACCTGACCTTTTTTTTTTAAATTAATTTTTCACACATATTTGTTAATGGTACTAATGTGGAATGGATTTTGTTTCCATAGCAAGACCCATTAATACATATACTGAGAGATGTAGTTTTGATTCTTAGAGAATAAATTGAGCAGATTCTCACAACTTTTGGAATAACTTGCTTAGATTATTGTTTCCTTCTTCTTCTTTCTTATCTCAAAGCCATAATCATGGTGGGTAGTTAGCGACTGCTTTTACTGTAAGCGCACCACATGTCTACACATGTGAAAAGCAGTTCGACTTTGCACTTACAAATGTGCCAGAGCCCCGTCTGGTTACTTGTACTCGCTGGTGGGGTTGGACTTTTGCAAGAATCAGGGGCCATTGGAGCATTTTTTTTTTTCAAACAGAAAAAAGTGTCCAATGCGGGAATCGAACCCGGGTCGTAGTGGTGGAAAACCAAACGGTTTAACCAGCCTTCCACTGACCCCCATTGTTTCCTGAAAACCCACACTATAGAGAGACCATTTCACACAACAGCTAGCAAGACTAATAAGTCTTAATCCGAGCTAGACATGACCTTAAACTTCTTTATAACTGGGAATAATGATCTACAAGGTCACCTCTCACGTCAAAACTAGATGCCATCTATGGTTGACCTTTATTTTTATAGATCAACTAGACGGGTGACCCGGGCTTCGCCCCGGGATTGACCCGTGTGCATATCTACCCGAGTGATATATATTTAGATAAGATTTTTTTTTATAATTGTTTGTTATTAGCATTATCTATTTGTTTGCATCAGCATAATTTAATCGTTGATAGAGGGTGCTGTTCGTGAGCTAAGTAGAATAATTTGAATATATATAGTTTTAATAATTGATTTAAATATATTTTAAAATAGCCTATCGTCTTCCCCGTATTTTTTTTTACCTATGTATGGAAATTTTGGTTTGAATTAGTGAACTACTGCGAATTTGTATACCGGACATACAAACAAACAAACATACAAACATTGATTTTTATATATATAGATATCTTCCCAGAAAAATTTCCATCTATATTTTTTCCATAGATTTGACCTAGCCATTTTGCCAGCTAAACACCTCTTTGGCCGATTGTCAAGATTCCATTTGATTCCTTGTAGATCTCTCATGGAATAAAGTCCGTCCTAGACTGACGAGGGCCATTAACCCGAAACCATGGTCTTCAGATGGACGCTTCTCAGTTTGCCAAAGCTGGTGTGGCTTTGTTACTGACCTGAGTTCGCTAGTTTGTGGAGATGGTCTATAGATTGCGCTTAGTTTTAGCCTCCATTTTGATGGGAGAGGTGACCTTTATATATAGTGGCAATATCAAAATACTTCTTATTTTTTGCTCATCCCTAGTTCACGTGGTACAGGCCATGATAATCATGGTGGGTAGTTAGCGACTGCTTTTACTGTAAGTGCACCACATGTCTACACATGTGAAAAGCAGTTCGACTTTGCACTTACAATGTGCCAGAGCCCCGTTTGGTTACTTGCACTTACTGGTAGGGTTGGAAATCAGGGGCCATTGAAGCATTTTTTTTTTTAATCGGAAAAAAGTGCCCAATGCGGGAATCGAACCCGGGTCATAGTGGTCGAAAACCAACGGTTTAGACCATCCTTCCACCGACCCCCTCAAAATACTAAGTGTGCCTAAATTGTCCATAAAATATTGATGAGACAAAGGCAGGGATGTACTATTCAGATGGTTTATTTGGTGCAGTGCTGGACTTATGGTCCAGCTCAGGAAAGTCGTTAAGTTCAGGGTCTCGCCAGGCCGGTTGTAGGAGGGGTTGGAACTGTGGTTATGTATTATGCAATTGCCGGTTAAGATCTGAACAGGACGAAGATTATGTTATTACTGTCAGGTTGTATTTAACACATTGCCGCGGGCGAGGGGAGGGGAGGGGGGGGGGGGGTTAAACTGACGAAATCCCTGAAAGTGTTTACCACTGATGAGTCAGGACTTGAGGGAGAGAATAAGAATTTTTTTAAATGGAAAAGAAGACAAATAGCGCGAAGACAGCCTCAAATCTACAGGGAGAAGGTGATTGCAAACATTTTGTTGTGATGAGATCTGACGAGGTTCTCTCATCCATCAACAGTTAATGAGGAACAATTCTAAAGTTTTATTTCAATTGAAGCAAAAAATTCGAAGATTCAGAGAACTCTATTGTAATTAATCAATGATTATTTGAAATAAACAAGGTGAAAAGGTTGTATCAATGGCTACTGAATGAATTGATTAATGTCTAAAAACGAAACGGTGCGAAATTCGTTCAGCATATTTTCTGCGTAACAAAATGATGCATTAAGAAAAAGGCATCTCATGATGACGTAACTAAAAGTTGCTGGTGCTTGAGCCATCTGTCGGAAAGAATATCAACTATTTGTTGATTTTTAATTATTCCAGAATTGGCCAAATATCAATTCTTAATTAATCAAGGAAAGCTAACCACGTACATGTTTCGGGCTGTTGGCCTTCGTCAGCGTAATGCCTTTTTCTTATTGATATTTATTCCGACAAATGGCGCAAGCCATCAGCAACTTTTAGTTACATGATCAGGATATACCTTTTTCTTATTTATCCCTCTGATCCCAGTACAATTTCACTTTTGTACTATTTTTTTTTTTCAAAATGATGCCTATTCGAATCGAATTGCCGAATTTATCGATAAAAAATGGGGTTTAAGCGATAATCGTATTACGTATTCTCAAATGTTTAGTCGACAATGAAATCCAAACACATTTCCTAGAGCCAAAGAGGAAAGTAAAAGATGATGGTGTTGCATTTGGCTCTACATTTTATCTTCTGATGTGACCTCTATTGTCAAAATTTCCTAGAAATTGTTACAAATTCGTTTAAATTTGGCGGAAAAGAAAATTTTCATCCATTTGAATTATATTGCTAGATTTTATTAAAAGTGGAGGTAGGATGGTCTCACAAATATTGGATCAACTAACGGGAAAGTGTAAGAGTGAAGAAGAAACACGAGTTATCAAACTTCGAGTTGTTCTACAGATGGGACTCTAATACTCCTGTCAGTTCTCTCCACCTATATATAGAGAGAGAAGAATCTAGAGGTTTGAAAGAGATCGTGTTTTAACATTATTAATATATATAGTCACGACCGTCTTTCCTCATCGGCCGGCCGCCTCTGTCACGGATGCGCGCGCACAGGAAGGTCACGTGCTCGCCGGCTCCCTCGAGCCGGATTTGAACCAGCGACCTAAGGATCACCGTTGTAACATCTACAGTCGGGTAAAACACGGGCGTTGCCCGGGTCATTCGGCTAGTGGTAAATAAAAATAAACTTTTATCCTTCGCTCTTATACAAGCTCATTATAAATCTTATAAATTTTAGAAATTAAATTACTTTTATAATCATAAATCATGGCGCGTAAACGTTCTCTAGTCAACTCCATTGTGTCTGATGCAATTTTTAGAAATTACCGCTGCCGCTGTAAACAAAGTCGCGCCCTCTATGAGTCATTGTTTTTACTATTTTATGAAAAAGTTTATATTTAATATTGATTGCAAAAACTTTTGGAGTCACCTTTGTACTTTACGTTATGCAACTAAGGTGATTGCTAAATTGTGTGAAATATACACTCATGGACAAAATTTAGGGAAGTTGATATTCTTCGAAGTCCCCAGTTGTCTTTATATATGTATATACTAGCGGATGTGTACCCGGCTTCGCCCGGGTTTTATCCGAGTGAAAGTTTGCCTAAAAATTCCGGAACACACAGAATATTATGCTAATAATGATAATAATATTCGTTACATTATATATTTATATAATATATAAAATATATTTTTCGAGCAAACATATCCACTCTATCTACTGAATATATTTTTAAAAAGAAATATATAAATAAAAATATCTAGAGATATCCTACATGATCTTAGCCAAAAGGCCTAGAAACGATATTTTATATATAGAGATGACCTGGCTTCGTGTGTCTTCTGCTCGAGTGAATGTTTCGCTGGTAGAATTTTGTTCCTGCCTACTAAAAATTATTTTCTGGTTTCGCCCGTGGTCTGCTTTAGTGAATATTCCCCTAAAGAATTTTGAAATATAAATCTTCCTTAAGTTTTAAAAGTGGATTTTTTTTAAAATATAATTAAAGGCATATCTGTAAATATCATTAATATTTCCCCTTTCTTCCATTCTATTAATTGAAGCACATGTCTTTTGGATGAAAAAGGCTTCTTTGAACTGTCTTTTGTAATAATTTTTTTCATAGTCCAGTGTTCTTGGGTTTTCTAAATTGAATTTATTGTATATGCCTTTAATTATATAAAAAAAAATCCACTTTTAATTCTAAGAAGAATATTTCAAGTTGACTTAAAAACAATTCCTTAAGTTTTGTCCATGAGTGTAAATAGACATCTTATAGCATTCTCTACTTTGATGTTATGTGTGTATTGCATTTATTTTGTACTCTCTGTAGCAGTCTGGCTTCTGTATCCTACATGTGTACTCGTAGGTTGGGTTGGGGATGTGAGGTTCTTGATCTAATAATCTTAGATATATCATCTACTTGAATTATCTTCAAATGTTCTATACTTGGGAATATGGGGCGATTTCTTTCGTAGTATTGTAGCCCCTTGGAGTATGCATTCTTAAAACATAATCAAAATAGGATATTATTTATTTGCTCAGAGCGTGCAGATACAGATTTGTTGACTAAACAGCAATACCAGTTTGAACCAAAAGCAACATGCTGCTTCAAGCTACGGCTTTCACCAGTACAGTAGCGTCCATAGTGTGCTAATCGTCCATCATCCGAAACGTTGGAATACAGGTTAGCTTTCTGTTCGAATTATCTGAAATGGTGTTTTGCGTGGCTTAGTCGTTTGATCTGAATTTGAGCGTTCTGTTAAAAGAGGATAAAAAATTTTTCTATCATTCATAAATGCATTAATAGAGAGAGGAGTCTTTTTCACACCTATTCGTTGTTGCTTGGAATGATGACAATTCCTTTTATGTGTATATTTCACGTGTCTGTGGCCGTCAACATTATGTTGTTGTTTCTTACCCCTTGTGCAAAGATTAAACAGATTCCATCTGATTCCAAGTTTTAACATTATTTCGAACTTAGTATTTGAGCTTTTTCTCTTTGTGTGTGTGATACTAAAATTTGTATCATAACTATCTCACGTCAACCATGGGTTATATAACACCAAGTACTATCCTCTAGATAGTAAACTTTTGTTTCCTACAATCGGGAGAACCCGGGTTTATAGCAGTTTTTTTCTTTCAATAGCCATTGCCTCTTGCAAGACTTCTCTCCTCAGGGAGTGCAAGAAAGTGATATTTATCATGAAGATAGAGGCTGCCTGGCCGGCATTCATATTTCTTTTTAAAAAATAGACACTTTTGCCAGTTCAAGTTTTATTTTATTAACGTTTCAACAAAAATCTTTTGTCTTCGTCAGGAGAAATAAATAAAAATAAAGCATTTGGCAATGCGTTAAACATTTTTAGGATAAAAGAATTTTGCTGAAACGTTGAGAAAATTAAGATCTAACTGGCCGAAGAGTATATATTTTTTAAAGAAGTAAGACTTACATATGTGTGGTGTACTTACAGAAGAATCAGTCGCAAAGTCTTATCCATCATACTTATCATATGTCATGCTATAGTTAGGGAATAAAAAAAGGAATGCATACAAGAGATATTAAAAATCCAGTTTTTTTTTTATTCAACCATATAAAGAGGGCAAAACAAGCGATTGGCAACAAGAGGATAAAAAGAAACAAAACTATTTACATTCTATAAAAAAAATGGCATCATATCACAGCAAAGAGTTGGGCTGTTGTTTCTTGATTACAACTCCAAGCCCAGACTTGAGCAGAAAACTAACCACCCAGCTCCCCTCTATATACATGGGAAAGTAATTTTGGCAGGGAGAGATCCAAAATACAAGACTTTTAACGCTAATTATCGATATGATTATAATCAGAGAAGTAAAACTATCGTTAAATCAGAACATAAATATTGCGCTTACCTTTCCTTTCATTTCAGGAATTGTGTTGTAGGTTACAAGGCTGAGAGATATGTAACAATAAAATAGTATAAAGCTATAAATAAGTATTGTGACCTAAATATAATAAATAATTACCTTTATAAACAATACAGATGATTTTTGACTTATTATTAGATTTAAAAAGATAGTAAGGATTTAGAGTCAATCGCTAAATTAAAAAAAAAAATCGTTATAATGGGATCGTTAAATATAAGTGAGAGACTGTTTTTTTTTTCAAATTGTATATCAAAATATTTACAAGAGTAAATAAATCTTCAAATCTCAGTTTGAAACAAGGTACAAATTATGGCAGATAACTTTAGAAAATATGAATTTTGCTTCATTTTTATAACGGTTGAGTCTGAAGTGTAGAAGGAAATTTCACAGTTTACTGGACTTCTATCTAGGAAAGTTCACTCATTCCTAAGACATGCATGTTTATTTTTGGTAATTTAAATGGAGAGATGTTTGGAAAATTTGATAGAAAACGAATGGTTCTCTCGATGAAAATCGAGACTTTGGTTTTACTCTCTCTCTCTCTATAAGTATAAAAATATATCTTTTTATAAATAGGGTTATTTATAAATTAAGTATATGCGTGTTTTCTTGAATTATCTATTGAAGTTCGAAATACATAGTAGAACCTAACTGTAAAGGACAAGACCTAGTTGCAGAGTCAAAGTGGCCTTTAGGAAGAGGTGTCCTCTTACCGTAGAGCAGTAAATTGGTAAAAGTGTAAATTTTGGCAATGAAAGCTTTCCTTTATGTAGAGTGTCCGCTCATGAAGTTTATACTGTATAAAAATTACATAGCGACTATTTCTTGTCTAGAAAAGTGGTTCAAGACCGGCATATTTTCAAATTGCTTATGTATTAAAAGGTAATTTTTAAAAAGCGATTAAACGAGAATTGAAAATTTACCGAAATTTTGACAGAATTAATCGACCTGATGAAAAATTGGAGAAGAAATGTGCGTTCTGTTTGGCTGAGATGGACTTCCATCAGGCTGTCTTGCTCTCGGCCTTAGCTGAGGGCGCTGGCGGCTTGCGGCCCAAGATGCCAAGGACAGGCTTCGGCAGCCTCGGGCGATGGAATTGGAAACGTCGACGCAGGGGTATACAGCTCTTCTTCTTCTGGGACTTGGTGCGGACCAGACTTTTCCTGGACTTGAGGAACTCTTTGGAATGGTGATCCCACTGGCTCCGTTGTTCCAGTACCTACACACGAGGATGGTAAATAACAAGATATTACGATAAACTCTATGGAATAATGGGAGTGAAACTTTATAAAATAAAAATTAGGAATCGATATGGGGTCAACGTAATGCTTTAATGAAAATTCGAAACTATTTTAGACGCGTAAGATTCTTTTTGAAATTAAATAATTTCTACTGCCCTTACTGCAATGGAAAATTGTTTTTGATTGCTCAATTTCAAAAAGAATCTTACGCATCTAAAATAGTTTTGAATATTCATAACAGATGGCGCGCTAGTGCATCGTAATGGTTTGTGTCGTCTCTCTCTTTGCGAATAAACAGAACATAGATTTATAATTTACAAATGAATCCAACTCTTGAATTGACAATTAAAATTTCTGCTACGATATGCCCAGTTCTTGCATGCCCAATCTCATCAGTGAATAAAAGTAACTCTATTTATCAAATGCAAAGTCGAAACGAACATATACGATGCTATGTACTGATAAATGGAAGGCTATAATAACATATGTTGACAGGGTTATTCATGTCTCCTTTGGTACACTCATTGCGCAATCCTTCCCCATCTTTTACCAACATAACTTTCATGATCGATAATTTTTTAAATAAAAAATATATTCCGAAGAAGGAATCAAAGTTTACGGTGACGAGTATCTTTATTTGTGCGGTATAATCTTGGCTAGCTTTCGGCCTATGACGTTCTTCGACAGGCTATTGTTGCTACTGTTGAAAAACATCATAGTCCGAAAGCTAGCCAAGATTTTACCGCATAAATAAAGAACCTCGTCACCGTTAGCTTTGATTCCTTCTTCGGAATGAGGTCAGGCAATTCCTTCTCTTGTAAAAAATATATGTCCAGAAAAAGGCGATGCATTTCCTCTATTGGAGATTTTTTTCGAATGTTTTAGATCAATTTAGTATTTACTTGAAAAACATTTTTTCAAATATAAGTTAAAAATTGTAATAAATTTATGTGGCAAAATGACCATAATTGACCGCTGCTAATAACTCTGCCAGTACCAGGACATACGTCCGTTGAAACGATATTGATAGCTACTTGGGAGAGGATTCCACACAGGTACCTGGTAGATGGGCATGTGACCGTTGAAGCGGTGGAAGGCCAACATGTGGGCAGGCACGTACTCCAGCCCCACCAGGCTGGTCATGTCGGTGACGCTGCCCAGCGGGAAGTAGATCTCCCCCGTGCCCTCCGTGCTGTTCCAGTCCACCAGCACGAAGTGGACAACCGCCCCCTTCACCGACAGGACCGTCTTGGGAAGGTCCGGGCTGGAGGAACACAAACTTGTTACATATCCTATTTACATACACATTCTTTAAAGTCCGAAATAAAGAGAACAAAAGTAAAAAGAGAACGAAGTAGGGGATGGCAACATTTCCTTGATCGTACAACTGAGCGTTACTGTGATTGTGGCTGACGTCAGAAAGCTTCAGAGGAATTGTCATCATTCTTAAAAATGGCTATGAAAAGAAAGGTCCCTTCTCTCGTCAAAATTGACGCTAAAACTAACGCCATCTAATGACTTTCTTCGCAATCAAGCGGACTCGGGTAGGTGAAAAAACCACACAACATCAACTTTGACCAACACAGAAAGTTGACTAGTTAAACAGCTCTTCGGCAAAATGTGGAGATTCCATGAATCCCTGGTGGATCTCATGAAATAAAGACCAACGCTGGTCTGACGACGGCCATTGTCTCGAAACCATGGTCTCCAGTCCCATCTCGTCCCGTATAAACCAAATTTAACTCTGTCTTTCAATCCCAACAATACACTACTGTCTACTCAAAAGTTATGTTTTCCGCGAGAGGGGAGTTGACGGGTAGAATTAACGTCATTAAAACAAAAGGAAGAGCGACTCACAAGTGGAAGCGTTCATGGAAGCTGGGGTTCTGGGTGTTGCGCTGTACCGCCGTGGTGTAAGGCTGGAACCCCGGGAAGGCCAGTTCTGGGTTCAGTTCCACCCGCACCATTGTGCTGCGGAGGGTGGCATCCTCTCCCATCGGCAGGTTCTTGGCCTGGACCACTGCACCCCCACATCCTCAATCTACGTACACAATATGGAGTATTGAAGCCACAGATTATCTTGAACCATTTCTACGGTCAACATAGATTCACATGACTTTGCATCAGCTAGCTACCGTCTATAACCCGGCAGTCTAGTTAGCGAGCGGCTTTGGTTAATTCTGAAACCTCACCTAATGAGACTTGGGATATGACTCTATATACAGTATAGTCTTTTTGGTCTATTTTAAAGTGAAAGTGGGAAGCGGGCTTTGTCTTTTTTTCATATTACATATCTCTTCCCACCCAACATGTGTGGTACAATACAGTCTTAACCTTTTTATCTATCCTGATATGATACTGTAACGTTTCCTATTTAAAAATAAGAGATGCTTACAATAAATTATGTTCCTTTATTTTACCCGATTACAACAAGGTCAATCCAAATATATATATATGTGGCAATATAGTGATAATAATGTGGTGAGGAGAGAAATAATCACACGACGAGTTGGTAGAGGAAATAACCCAGGCAGCCAGCGAGAGAGACGGTGCGCGAGGAGCTTCCCGCTGGACGACCGTTTGTTGTGTACCACCCCCCCGACTGTCCAAAAATAGTCCTCAGGTGTTGACGGGCGGGCCACATTTGCCGCCCCTTTGGAATGTCGCTGCTTTCTCAATTGACCGGACTTTACATCCTATCTCTCTCTGGGATGGCTCTAGGTTTGTTTTATTATTCCTGGAAGGGTATATATTATGACATATATATATCAACAAAACAAACTTATGCAAAACTAATAAAAAAAAGTAGTGTCGTTGACTGTCCAACCATAAAGTAAAATTAAAGAATAATCAAATATTTTACACAAATAAACACAAAGCATGTTACATATACATTTCTGAAATAATTGCAACATATAATTCCGGAGATAGAGGAATGGCTATCCCCGACATACCAAGTGGATCCACTACTCACCTTCCACAACCAGGTCGATGGTTCCCCTTGTGACCAGCTTGTAACCCAGTCTGACCGCTAGGTGGCCCAAGTACTCTCCAGGCGTGGCCTGCACAGTCGACATTGTCATCCACTTGGATACCAGAATTGTCATTCTTATGGTAGCGTCACCTGGGCTATTGTCAAAATATTGGTTGTAAAACAGACTGCACTCAGTAAACAATAGAGTAGAAAATATTTTCATTTATGAATATGAATGAACACTTGGGAGGGTTAGTCAAATTCTTTGCCGATATTCTGTAAGACCATCTATTACTACCGTATTGTAGTATACACATAGCTTGATTTTGACACCACCAAACAGATATTCTAGGCCAAAGAGTAAATAATTCAGCTTTATTCTACAATATAAATAGTTAGCATCCACAAAGAAAACACAATATGAAAATTGGAACAAATTCTCAAAAGGTAAACTACTCTACTAAAGACTATGGAAAAGATCAACTAATTCATTTTACGTATTGAAAAATACTCTAAATAAAATATTGGAACAACAAATTTTCATTTTGAACATTGTAAAAATAAGAGTAAAATTTACCTGAATATATGATACTAAAAACAAACAATCTTCGTTATGCTGATGACACCACACTTCTAACAGAAAACAAAAGGAAGACCTAAATATAGATAAATTAGAAAGTTTTAAAAAAGAGAGAGAGAGAGAAGTTTTTGGTTTAAAATTAAATATCAACAAGACAAAAAAAATAACTACTGGTAATTCAAATAGCTTTGAAATTCCCCAAGAAAAAATAGTGTGTGTGTGTGTGTAATAGTTGATTACTTCATATTCATAGGATCAAGGATTGATAAGATGGGAGATTGCTTAGAGAAGGTAAAAGAATATCACTAGGAAGGAATGCAATGATGAAATTGGACAAGATTGTAAACGATAAAGGCACATTCATTCAAGACAAAAGAATTATTACATGCATTGGTATTTTCTTTTGTCACTTATGGATGTGATAGCTGGACTCTTAGAAAAGAAGA